>JARIHP010000006.1:0-1200000 GCA_029282125.1 Mycena amicta
TTTTGCTAGGCCCCTGCGGAACCTGAGCGGCCCAAGTCACCGTTCGAGTCGGATGACCGAGTTCCTGAAATCGACGAAACGACTAGTTTTGAAGAGGTTGGCGCGAGGCTGGTTTCTGGCCTAGTGTTGTTTGACCAATCGCTGTAGGTCGACCGCGAAGAGATTACGCCTGGGCAAGAAGCGGAAAGTCTGTCCGAAACGGGCGTCGAGGAGCCTTCCAATACGAGTGAATTAGCTATCGAGGAATCGCTTATCGCCACTTCCACAGCGGTGGAGGATGACGCAGAAAAGCCCGCCGAGTTGTCCGAAACGGGCGTCGAGGAGCCTACCAACACCGTCACGGAATCGCTTATCGAAATTTCCACCGCGGTGGAGGAGGAGGTCGCCGTCCCGATCACTCAGCATTCTCCAGACACCGTCCGTCACTCTAATTCGCTTCTTTCAACTTGTTCATTTTTCATTATGAAAGCAGAACGAGGCAGCTCCGCTCGAAGAACATGATCAATCTGTCAGCGAGAGTCCTGTCGTCGTGGAGGTCAGTTCTACTACGCGTCTTTCCACTTTACGTATCCCATACCCAGGAGAATGTTGCCGTGGAAGTCGTTGAACCTACGCCCACCCAAGAACTCGATGAACCCTACTCGGAAGGCCTCATCAGCGAACACCACGTAGAACCCTTCGAAGACTCGTCGATAGACGCTGTTGTGGAAGAGATCCAAGACACCAGCGCTATCACCCTTGACGAAGAACATGATCAATCTGTCGGCGAGAGTCCTGTCGTCGTGGAGGTCAGTTCTACCACAAGTCTTTCCACTTTACGTATCCCATACCCAGGAGAATGTTGCCGTGGAAGTCGTTGAACCTACGCCTACCCAAGAACTCGATGAACCCTACTCGGAAGGCCTCATCAGCGAACACCACGTAGAACCCATCGACGAGTCTTCGATAGACACTGTTGTGGAAGAGATCCAAGACACCAGCGTTATCACCCTTGACGTTGAAGACGAGGTATGCAGCCCATCTATTCTAAAAATAGCCGAGTCAATGAATAACTACATAGATCGCGCCCACCAAGGCGGTTGAACTCGAAGAAAGTTCGCCCGTCGCTGTCATCGTAGGTTATTCTTGAACGTTGAAACTTTACCTGACCCGTTACAGGATGAGAACGTGGCGGAAAGCATTGTGGATTCTGATGTTGTGGGCGAGATCGTACGTGTTTCTCAGGTGCATACTCATCTCCTCACAGTTGAAGGAAAATGCGAACTATCTGAGCCAAACTATCGCTGTTGAGGTTAGCACAACAAACCGCCTGAGGATTCAACTGACGCAATCGGTAGCTCTCATCAGATGCCGAATCTTGGGCCGATCCGGAACTGCCCGAATCCGCCCCGAACTCCGATCCGACCCTGCAGACTCCCTCAGAGCCAATTGAACGTCCTAAATCTCCCTGGACCCCGTCGTACAGCGTCACAACGCAAGGCCCTGGGATTCCACCCTTCGAGGATGCCGTTCAGTTGCCTGACCCGATTGTGACCGTCTCGGAGGCGTTGGAGGCTCCTGATGTAAGCAGCTGCATTGCAGCGGAAGAGATTACTTACATTTTTAGACTCAACCGGGGTCTGACATAGCGAGACCCAAATCACCATGGACTCCTTCCTACTCCGTTGTGGTTCAAGGCAGTCCGAACGTACCTCCCATTGAACTGAAGTCTAGTTCAGATGAGTCAGGCGAGTCGTATACCCTCGTCGAGGATCAGATCGTCGAGGGAGATGAACACTCGGCGACCGCTGAGCAAACCTCGGACGTAATTGGGCAGACATTTTCGCCGTCCGCTCCCGTCGAGGTTTGCATGCCGCTCTGACTTTGAATAACCGTTGACATGTGGCTTCAGGTTGTGTTGGAAGAGAGCGTCACAAGTGCTTTCAACGAGCCACAGGTTAACGCCGCAACTGCAGCCTCGCAAAACGAGAACGGTCTGGAGGAACAGCGAGGTGATGTGCCTGATTCGAACGGCGACGATAGCTCGTTGGCGGAACAGCAGGGCGCAAAAGATACGCCTGCTGAGGTAGGCTCAAATTCCTGATACCCTGATACGCTGCTCATACAGCTATAGCTCGCCGTGGAATCAGCTACTAATAGTATTATTGAGGTCGGATTGACCACTTTGTTTCCCCAAGATTCACCTCATCTGTATCCTCGCAGGACCCCCCTGAAGATGCCGCAGCTCCCTCATCTCAGGCTCAAGAAGAGCGCCAACTCAATAGCGAGGAGACACTCCCGTCAGAGACAATCGATGTACAGGAAGAACCTATCCTTGGTAAAGCACTCTCTTTTACCCGATTCCTTTTTTGACACCGAGCCAACCAGAGCACTCTCTGCTTCTTGAATCGGAGTCGACGGAGTCTCCTGTGCCTCCGGAGATCAAGTCGCAAGAGGGAGGTCAAGACAAGATCGGGTTCAATGAACCCACGGCGGCAGCGGATCGCCTCGACGGCCAACCCATACGGGATACTCCATCTCTTGTGCTCGAGGAAGTATGTCCAGGATTCTCTTCTGAATCCAAAGAACCATCTTGATCTTGAAACAGAAAGCGATCATTTCACTGGCCGAACCTACTTCGTACGTCTTGGACCAACCAGCCGAGACCAGTGGTACTTCAGTTCAAGTACTCGACAGTCCAATTACGTCTCTGTCCGCAGAGGAGTATACCGAGGTTCGTCAAGCTGTACATATACTCCGATTCGTTCCTGACATCTGGATCCAGATTGAGTCGCAAGATATCGTAGCGAGCCCGGTCCACGATGACACCACACTGGATCCTTCAACAATCGAGGACTCTCCGCCGAGTGTGGACGAACAAGGTGTTCCTGTTGCCGAGCCCGAATCGAACGACAGCGAAAGGACTCCAATGGTGGACACGCCCGGTGAAGTAAGTTCAAACCTGTGGCTTTGGAGCAGTTTCTGAAATTCTGAAATCAGGTCAAGTCGCTTGAGATCCTCGCGAGCACCGTCCCAGAGCCGCAAGATGACATTACGATTGCTCCTTCACGAATCGAGGACTCTCCTCCCGGTCTGGACGAAGAACAAGGTGTTCCTGTTGCCGAGCCTTCTGGCGAAGTATGTCGCATGCTGCAGCTTTCGAATTCATGCTGAGGTAACTGCAGATACTCGCCACAGAACCCCCGGCTATCGACGTTCGTTTAATAAATCCGTCTTCCCAACGCTGACTCAAATGATCTCAGGACAACGAGGATGCGCACGACATCGACGATATACCGCAAGAAGCCATCCTCGGTGAGTACTCTCCCTTATTAATGTGATTCTAGTTTGAAGTTTTGCAATAACAGAGCAAGCTTCCCTACCTGAATCAGCGGACAACTCATTTTCCGTTGCGCTTGAGACGCTCACTTCGGTGACCGGGTCTGTCCTGGATGAGAGCGTACGTGACACGTGACGCCTTCTATCCCAAAGACGGCTGTTGACCTAAAACAGAAAGAGATCATCACGACGGATCAGGAAGATGTGTTAAGCGAAAATCCCTCCAACAGCAAATTCAACGAGGCCACGGCGGCGTCAGCGGATGTCCCGGAAGGGCTAAGCAGCAGAGAGGTAGCTCTCGAGGTTATTATTGATTCGGATGACAACGTATGTGGCCTTTTTTTTTGGTTGAAAATCGGTCTTTACGTCTAAGCAGAAGGAGAAAGAAGCTACCCCGACGGATCAGGAAGATACATCGACAGAAACTGCCTCGCTCAGTGAGATCAACGAGCCCATGGCGTCAGTGGATCTCTTGGAAGCGCCGAGCAACGGACAAGCTACTCCTTCGACTTTGCTCAGCGAGGTGATTCCCGTGAGCGAACCTATTATTGCTTACGAGAGCGTATGTGGCGCATTCTTCCTAAAGACGGCTCTTGATCTTGAAACAGAAAGAGAAAGATCTGGAAATTGTCTCGGCCGACAGTAACCCGACTTTGGACAGTCAAGATGTGCCTTCAACTGCACGAGATGTCGTTTTGGAGTCGACTGAGGTTTGTCAACTCTGCCTCGTCTTTTCACGGGGTCTGATGCACGTTAGGATGCGTTAACTCCTCCTTCCGAACCAGTCGAGCGTCCGAGATCTCCCTGGACGCCATCATACAGCGTCACTACACAAGGTCCTGGAATTCCGCTTCCTCAAGATATCCTATCGGAGGTCTCCAATGCGCTTGCCCCTGAGGTGAATGTTTGTAAAATACCATGCAAAGTCTAACCGCCGTTTGCTAGGTCCCTCCGGAGTCTAATCCCCCCAGCAGACCCTGGACTCCTTCGTACTCTGTGGTTGTTCAAGGCAGCCCGAGCGTCGCTTCTGCAAATTTGGAGACGCACGTGACCTCTTCTGAGTTGCCAATCGAGGCCTTGACCGTTGCGGAAACCCTCGAAAATGATAGAATTTTGCCGGTGACACTCGCAGACGCGCCACCGGAGCTCCCGGTCGACTTACTGGCACGCGAGGAGCTCGTGGACATAGCACCGTCTTTTACTCAGCTCACCAGCGACGCCAGTGAACCGGTCATCGCTGAGTTGGCTGAAGCCGGACAACCATTGGAAGAATCCCAAGCACCGAGCAGCGACGCTGTCCCTGTCTCGAACGCAATCGAGCCGGAATTGTTACCATCTGGAGAGTCAGCACGCATCAGCCTTGATTCAACGCCCCAGGTATATTCTATTATCTACTCTATCGGCTCGACCCAACACTTGACAGGGTGGTTTGTTCTCCGGCTCAAACGATGGGATTGAACCATCGGCCTCGGCACCATCGTACAGTGCGACGACCCAAGATCCCGAACAGGTCGAAGAGGCACCCTCAGCTCAACCAACGCTGACTTTCTCTGATGTGCCGCATGACGTGAGTGTCGAGGCAAATGCATGTTCAAACCTCAACTGTATCACAGACACGCACTTTGGAGGATGTTCCTCGGCCCATCTCGCCACGGGCTCCCTCCTACTCGGTTGTGCTCGAAGGCAGTCAGGTTGCTCCTCCGATAGAATCAGAGGAGCCCGGACCCGCTATTGTCGACCCTTCTACTTTGCGAGACCCCGATGTTGAGTCTCAGACTTGCTCCCCAGATCTTGCAAGTGATGCCGTAGTCGCGGCTCTGGTCGAGTCCGGGGTGATAGCGGAAGAGCCTGAGCTGCTCGCCCAGGACACGAAAGTGTACCAAGGTGACGTGGTGGAAGAGGTTAGTGGCTCGTACAGCCAAACCTGTCAGCCAGTAATCTGTTCCCAGTCCGCCCCGGTGGGCGCAGAAGCGACGATCGAGCCCGTAGAACGGCCCGTCATTTCTCCGGAGATCCAGGATGTTATAGTCGCGCTCGAAACTCCTCGAGAAGAACAAACGGTGAAAGCACCCGATGACGCCGTCGCACCTCAGCCCAAATCGGTGGGTTCTACCAATCAACACACGCCGCTCGCATCCGCGAAGTCGCTTCCCGAACCCCAACCCTTTCCGCTCAGCGTTGATGTGTGAGTGCAAAGTTATAATAAAATGTCTCTTCGACTTACAACTCACAGGCCTGAGGATGCGAACGACGAGGATGATTTTGTACCACCACTCTCACCCCGCACCCGGCTAGAGTCCACGGCATCCTCGTTATTCTTCCCTGGCGGCTGGTTTTCCAAGCTGCCCGAGGGAAGACCGTCGCTTGAAGTTGCGGCGGGCGAGTTTACTTCTCCAAAGCCTGCATCTCCCTCGCTTCCCTCAAAACCGACCTCTCCCTCGGTTCCTTCGCCGCCTGCGGAGGAGGTCGTGGTTGAAGCGGTTGATAGAGACGAAAAGAAAGGCAAGTGGTGCGTTGTGATGTGAAAATTCTTGAACGGCATTTTATGAACTTTACGACGTATCTTCACTTACATATATCTTTACGGGGTGCATTTCTGGAATCATGGGGATTTATAACGAAATAATAGAGCGTGTTGCTGCGTATTGGAATTGGAAGGCAGTCGCTGAGTGTGACCGCGATGCAACCCAGTGCTCCGCCACATCCTCATGCCTAACTAACTCGTCATCCCTGTACCTCTGTCCTCCGCTGCTGACGATGGCATCCGCCTTGCCTCGCTTCGTTTTCGTGGTCCTTTTTGCTCTCAACTGCATTATTTGGTCGTCTGGCCGCTATGGTCAACTTGCGGACACTAGCCTGCTTCACGGGGGAAAGCAGTCTTGTGAAGCGTATCTCTGCAGAGCTCTCAAATCCGAGAGCATTAGAGGGGGAGGACCATCTGGAACAGGTGCGTGGTTGTCGTCGACATACAAACTTTTCGCAGACCTCTACTAGTGTCGACCAATTGCATTTCCGGCGACCGAGCAGTGCGCTCATGTCCTGGACCAGTGCTCTCTTCCGCCCACCTTTCTCTCCATTCCATATCTCCCTCACTACTTCTGCACTGAAGTCGCATTGCGACCTCTCGTCTTCTGCGGCCTAATTGTATGGCTCATTTTCCTCTTCTCCACCCTCGGAATCGTGTAGGTGTCTTTACGCCTTCTGTGGTCATCCTAACCCTTTTAATGCAGCGCCTCGGACTTTTTCACTGTCAACCTCCAAACGATTGCGATGGAACTGCTGGGTCTGGACGAGAACGTTGCCGGAGTAACCTTCCTTGCATTTGGGAACGGTAGCCCCGACGTGTTCTCAACGTTCTCCGCCATGCGCGCCAACTCGGGTAGTCTTGCAATCGGCGAGCTGCTTGGCGCCGCATCCTTCATTGTCTCGTGCGTCGTGGGTTCAATGTGCATCATCAAGCCTTTTCAACTCCACCGCGCAACGGCCTTTATCCGCGATGTCGGATTCATGTTTGTCGCTGTCGCGTTGCTGCTGTTGATCTTATGGGACGGAAGCATTCATTTCTGGGAGGCTGCGGTCATGATTGCGCTCTACGTTATATATGTGGCCACAGTGGTCGTCGGATCCTGGTGGGAGCGAAGGCAGGAGCACAAACGCGCCCATGAAGCAATGGTTCGGTCAGAGTACGACGACTCGGACCATTCTCCCATAATTCCATTCCCGGAATCCTATAGGGACTATCGTGAGTCGATAATATGCACCACCGCTCAGACCTGACGCCGCTCATGCCAGCTTCGTCTCCTGTGTCCGAACTACCAACCAACTCGCTCTCAGCGCCATCACCGTCCCGTGCAAGGGCAATCTCTGCCCCAGTTGCCCCGCCTCGACTGCAGACAGACCTTCCTCGCCGTTCCCATTCACGATCCCCGTCGCCCACGCCGTCTTTTGGCGCGATGCCGTCTTTCTCCCTCGTCGGCGCTTTAGAATTCCGACAAGTCGTTGCATCGTTGCAACACGACGCTGCTGGAACCTCTCTCAGCATCTTTGACAGTCCCTATACACCGTATGCTGGCGGGCACTACAACTCCCTGCATCGGTCGAGGTCACGAACATTGAGTCGTGAAACAAATCCTTGGGATGCTACTCTTGGGCTCCCTCTCGATGAACGTTCACGGCCTCGGCTGGTGTTGACCCCAGCGCTTACTGAAGAGCCCGAGTTCATGGATGGAACGACTGCTGCCACGGACGGGTACAGCTCCACTCGAGATGGATCCGTACCTTCCGTTTCACGCACGCTGGCCTCGTCCGACGGTGACGCAGAGTCGCAACACTTTCAGCCGTCAACTCGCGGTCGGCAACTATTGGCGATCGTGGAGCAGACGTATCGCACCTTATTCCCGTCACTTCACCACTTTCGAAGTAAAACTGTTCTGGGTCAGATCGCGTCTGTGTTTGCCGCCCCAGCTGTGTTACTTCTAACGCTTACTCTTCCTGTGGTTGTCACTCTGTACCAATCAACGCATCACTCGCGCGAAAAAAACGCCGCGACAAGAACCAAACCTGATTGACTTTGAGGAGGAAGGTATAGAGCGAGTCTTAATTGCGGAAGAGGAAGTCCAGGAAGAAATGCACGGAATGGCCTATAGCAAGTGGCTGATGGCGGCACAATGCATCTTTGGCCCGCTCTTCTGTGCTGCTGTTTTGTTCGGAGGCAACCAACACCAGCGTACGGCGTTGATTTGCGCCGCGATCGTGGGTGTCGCCGCGTCGGTACCTGTTGCGCTCTTTGGGGGCAATGGTCAAGAGCCAGTATTCCGAACGGGACGATGCTCGATGGGGTTTTTCGTCGCCATCGTGTGGATAATGGCGATCGCGGACGAGGTTGTCAAGGTCCTGCAGGTGCGTCAACGTAAAATTATCTTGCGAGCTCTTACCGAGCTGCTCTCAGACTTTTGGCTTTATTTTTGGTCTTTCCGACGCCATTATTGGATTGACTATATTCGCCATTGGCAATTCTCTCGCCGACCTTGTGGCGAACATGACTGTGGCGTTGTTTTCGCCGATTATGGGATTTTCAGCGTGCTTCGGTGGTCCAATGCTGAATATTCTGTTGGGCGTCGGCATCTCAGGTCTGTATATCACGGAGCAGACCTCCAAGCCGTACGAACTGCATTTCGGCAAGACGTTGATCGTCAGCAACATCGGACTGCTCGTCCTGTTAGCTGCAACTCTCATCGTGGTGCCCTTGAACGGCTACCATCTGACACGGACTTGGGGCATGATACTCATTGCTTCGTATCTCACGATTCTAGCCATTAATGTGGTGGTTGAAATTCGCAGTTAATTATACGGACTTGTAGCAATAACATGGATTTTGTCCGAATGTTGTAGAAGGAAGCGTTAGTCACGCTCATCATCGCACTTGTTCAGTCGCGCCATGTCCGACACGGAAATTCTTATAAACGTCAAAGGTAGGAGGCACATTCCTGTCCTTTCCGATGTTCACTCTAGCCAGGTCCGAGCGAATTGAAGCTCCAGATCTCCATTTCCACGGACAAGAGTGTGCTTCAGCTCAAGGAGGCTATCGCGGAAAAGTCAGATGTGGAGGCCGACAGACAACGACTGATTTATTCGGGTGAGTTCTTCTGGGCATGAATAGAACCCTCTGTTCTTATTCCGGTGTCCAGGTCGAGTACTCAAGGTACGACGACGAGGCGAAAGACGTCACCTCCCTAACCAGCCCTCAGGACGAGGACCAGCTTTCTGTATACAAGATCCAGACCTCGCACACGATTCATATGGTCAAGGGCGCGGCGCGCTCTGCTTCTTCGCCTTCGTCGCAGCCCGCTGCTCCACAACAGCTCCCCACAATGCAAGCGGGTCAGAACCCCCACGACCCGCTCACCCAGCTCAACAGCCACATGGGATTTGGCGCCATGGCCGGACTGAATCCATTCGCTGACATGGGACTCAACGCCAACGATCCCAACATGGTGCGTTCGCTCTCTCTCGATGATGATGTTTCGACGACACTTCGTAGATGCAAGGAATGATGAACAACCCCCAATTCCTGCAGCAAATGTCTACGATGATGTCGAACCCCCAAATTATGGACCAGATACTCGCGTCGAGCCCGCAGATGGCGCAGCTGCCCCCAGAGGCCCGAAGCATGATGCAGAGCGACTACTTTCGCCAAATGGTGTACGTGGCCTGACAAGAATCCTCCACCGGCGATTCTAACCGGGTGTATAGCTCAAATCCAGCCAACCTTCAACGGATGTTGCAGATGGCAAACATGTTCAATGGTGGCGGTGGTGCTGGTGGAAGCTCGTTCCCGGCACCGGGCATTCCTGGTGGAGCCCCAGCTCCGACTCCACCTGCTGCTCAACAGGCCCCTGCATTCCCGAACCTGTTTGGTGCTGGTGCCGGTGCCGGTGCCGGCGCGCCTGCCCATGACCCCGCGTTAATGGCCGCTTTGCTCGGCATGCCCCCGCCTGCCGCTACCTCTGCAGCAACCCCGCCTGCCGGGCCCGCCCCGAATCAAGCTGCCTTGTATCAACAACTTCTCGGTGGATTCAATGCCCCAGCCCCACCTGCCGACACACGGCCAGCTGAGGAGCGCTTCCAAGTACAACTCCAGGCAAGGTTTACTGGTAATCGTGACGTCCAGCTGCTAATTCCGTCGCAGCAATTGCAAGACATGGGCTTCACTAACGCGTCGCAGAATGTGCGAGCATTGCTGGCGACCGGTGGAAACGTTCATTCTGCGATTGAGTATATCCTTGGAGGCGGAGGAATATGATAGATAACTCATAGACTGTACTTTTGTAGTGCTACACGAGAGGTAATGTTCAAAATCTGGCGTATGCAAACAACTGTACGCGATGGTTTGTGAACCTAGGCAAGAACTCGCGACAAACGATCGCGCTGCAACTCTGCATCGAGCTATCTCGGCCTCTGGGAGCAAATGGCTTCCGGAAAAGTGCTCACCGGAATAGAAAAGAATGGCTGTAGAAGGAGAGAAGCAAAAATTTCAGAACAAGAGCTTCCTGATCCGCAACGGCAAAATCTTGACATACATATGATCTCCGATCTCGGAAAACAAAAAATCTCAGCTGCCTGGTTCGAACAGGCGACACCCAGATTCCACAAGGTAACCTTTACAGTCTGATGCTCTTCCAACTGAGCTAAGCTGAGTCCAGCGCATCCCAGGCATCCAGAAATCATTCAAATCCGACCAGCCGTTGTCGAGATATGAGAATCTCGGCTCATGGCTTATGTCTGTTGTCGGGGAGAATTTTATCAAGTTTATCAAGAGGAGGAAAGAGGGAAAGAAGGGAAAAGAGAGGGAGATTGGCACATACCTTCTGTATCCTCTGTACTAATTTTCCTAGCTCAATTGTACGTTGGGGTCGCACCAGAATTAAAACGGCGCTCGATATCAAGCTGGCACTTTGGCAGGCTGATGTAGGAAATCAAGCCTATGTCGAATGGGGACGACTACCGAAAAGAGTTAAGCCCCAGCGAATCAAATTCAAGAACCACTGATCGGGCCTCGGAGAACGAGCTTCCGAGCTTGCCCGAAGGGTGAGCGAGCATCTCCGGAGCGTTAGTGTGACGTGACCGAGGCCACTCCTTGATTCCGTCGCGCTCAGCACTCTGCATATCTTGCCAGCGGATTCCAGCCGCTCGGAACCTGTCCGGTACGTTTCCGTCATATTCTCTACGTCTCTGGCCTGCTAATTTGTTTACAGCTCTTTTTAAAAGGCGCTGCTTACGCGCTCAGTCTATCGTGCACACCGCCGCCAAGTCCCGAAACGAAGCACTCTGCTGCACTGGAAGAGGGTGCTCATTTGCGACTTAGTGAGAGATGGGAAGGAAGGATTGAGGTGCGTGGTCGATTTCTACGGCCTATCCCTTCACTAACCCATGTTTTCTTCCAAAGGGTGGTCTGTCTCCACCGCCATGCGAAATACGGCGCCCCAAGACATTCCTACCGTACTCCTCACATTCAACAAACCAACAATTTGACCCCGAAATCCCGTTCCCCGCCCGTAGGACGCATTCGTCCCCGCCATCCTCGCCGCTCGCGCGCAATCTCCAATATGAGCCAGACATCACAACGAAACAATCCCATTCCCATGAAGGGCTTTGTACACGAGGTCCTCCGTCGCTCTCACACCTCCGGCTCAATCTTGCAGACCGCCCTCTGTTACCTCGAAGCAATCCGCCCGCGGGTACAAACTTGTCAGCAGGGAGCAGTCTGGAGAGGGCACATACATGCAGTATGAATCCGAGAGCCGCATGATGCCTGCCACTCCCGCGGACCTCGCTCTCGAAGCCGAGTTGTCCATACCGGACACTGCCCAAGCTGCCAACGAAGACATACCGAGGCTTTCTGCCTGCGCGTTGACTCGTCGTCGCGTGCACGCGCACTGGCAGACACTCGGGGAGAGCTAGGTCATACCAGGTGCGTTTCTCCTCTTGTCGGGCACAACAGCTGGCGGAAGATACATGGTATGTGCTTCCCTCGCACGTTAACTTACTGGTCGCTCATTGCCATTCAGTTAATTACAGATGTTGTATATAATTTACCAGCAATACACCCTTTACAAGCTCTCATTATCGTTCCGATCCGCTTACGCGCTCCCATGCATCTCGACACCTCAATCCACCTGTCCCCATGACTTGACACCAACGGCGCACCGGCGCAAAACCTCGGAAACCCGTCGCAGCAGCCAACAGTGTGCATGTCTCTGATACGAGCTTTACAACTAGCGTGGCGTTGGTCCATGAATTCGAGCGCCGCAATGCTTTCACCTGTCTTTAGCGTCCGAGTTATGATTTTCGGCTAGTTTTCTTTCTTTCTTTCATCAAGTTGTAAATCTTGGCTTAATATTATCAAAATCTGCGTCAGTTTCAAAGGTACAGGGTAGTCGGTAGTGCAGCTCCAGGTGTGACTGGCTTAAGGAATGTCACTGTCACATCAATCAAGTGGCTCATGCCTAATCGGGCATAAGCCAGCAACAGCCTCGGCTAATGAGCCAGAATCTCCGTCGCAGAATCAATCTATCCTTATATGGCATGTCATGCGGATCATGCCAACTAGAAGAGTGATCCGCCGGGGCCAGGTCGTGGGAAATCACTCACTGTTCACCACGGTTCACCACCGCGGGCCACAACGCTCAAGGGTGGCACACTCAAGCAACGGCTGGCAACCCTCTCCCTCTCCCTCTCCCAGTCGTCTCCGTCGTCCGGTCCTCCCTCTTCAAGCGCAAATTCAGCGTTCCATGGGCAAAACAACCAGCAAGCGACGACTATCCTGAGTCCCGAATGATAGTACAGGCCGGCGTGGACTTTTGAGTGAGAAGCGCTGTTCTGTAATCCCCTGGAATAGGCTAATGGTGCACTAGACCTCGTCCATTGTAGGTTTCGGGACTGGCCTTGCTCATCTGGGTAGTCATTAGTCCGTCGGCTCTTCCGGACCCCAAGGGCTCCCCAAGGACTCTAAATACGACCTGCTGCTCTTTGCTCTCTTGACCATATCCACAACTTCAGCCCGATGTTCTCCAAACTGCGATGTCCCAGAATCGTTGCTCCCCCCCACCGAGCCCACTACTGTCAGTTTCGCTTTCACCACGGCCGAAATTTGCATCGGCGCTGACCGGAAATGGAGCGGGGACCTGGGCGGCCGAAGAGCGAGCGGAATGTGCGTGTCCTTTTGCAATTGTCGAGTCTGCCACTGACGCAGTAGTCTTTGTCAACGTTGCTCGAACCAAACGCCTTCTAGGCAACACCTGCCGAAGGCCAAGTACAGCGACGTAGCCCAACAATGAGCGAACAAGGCGTTCTGCTCTCTTTTTTGTCGACGTCCAGACGCCGGCTATACCCACGACGCGGGTGTTGAGGTGAAGATTACACTCATATTGGACGCCGAAGACGATACTGCGTCGAGTTTGTGGTCCGCCTTCGTTCTTGCATTCTCAATTGCAAACTCACATATAACCTTGGAGATCTCTCGCAGCTAAGGCAAACACGAATCAAATGTATCTACACCACTTCGGTAAAATGAGCTCAATACTCTGAATCATCAAGCCACGCCGGGGTCGCGTATCGGCCGAATCCACATCCCTCCCTACGAGCACGCACATCTCAGCCGACATCTTTCCCAAGAAACCAAGAAAGCACACTCACCATCGCAAACATAGTCAAATGCATTGCAGGCCTAAACCGCTCGATACCTTTCCTGCCCTCGGCGCCTTTCCACTCCTTCGGCGGACGGGCCTCGGCGGGCGGGCCCTCCTCGTCCAGCTCGAACGAGGTGTATACCTGGAGGAGACGGGTGAGCAGGAAGGACATTTGGTTGTATGCGAAGAGTTGGCCGAGGCAGATACGTGGGCCGCCGTTGAAGCTGCGTAACGGTTGTTTGTTTGTTATGAATATCTAGTTGAAGAAGAAGAAAAAAAGTGCGCGTACGGGAGGAAAATCCACGGGTTTGGGACAACGTATTTCTGCATCCGCTCGTCGAGGAATCGGTCAGGGTCAAACTCCTCCGCTATCAGAAGATTAGCCTTGTAATCCGATCCTGACGAGGTGTACCATCAGGTCCCCACAGCTCCGGCAACCGATGCAGGAGCAGCACGGAATACATGCACCGTGTCCCTGCAGGGACGTAGATCGGTCTTGCATCTTTAGCTGGATCCGGCGAGGGCCAAGTCGTCGCGCGGGTAGATTGGCTGCGGCAAGTCCTGATCAGGCGAGGCGTGTTGAAGTTGAAGTTAAAGGGTGCCTACCGCTGGTTGTTCGGGCTGCACATCCGGTCCGTTAGCACGCTTGGTAAACCATAAATTATTCCGCTCGGAAAATCGACGTACACGGGGGAATACAACCTCAAGGCCTCTGCAAACATTCAGTGTTCGAAAAATCAAAATGCCGACGCGTACCGTTGATGACTGCGCGCATGTACTTCATGGCCCGAATATGATCGTAGGTCGGGCGCGCCGTCGGACCGACGTGTTGGAGGACTTCGGCACGCAGGCGGGTGAGGACGTTCGGGTAGATCGCGAGGCTGCGAACGGTAAGCGAGATGTGGACTGAAAGCTGTTGGCTTACAAGTACAAGACCATGGTCATTGTGTACATCATCGTATCGCGCCCAGCTGAAGACGACGATTAAAGCGATCCACAAGGGCAGCGGGGGACGGACCGAGCAGGATGTTCAACCTACACGGTTCAGTGAGACAATCACCAAACGCAAATAAAAAAGCAACACTTACGTCTCGTCTCTCAACACCTTCGGATCTACCTCCGAGTTGGCTCAGCGCTCGCGACAAGAAAAACAAAACTCGCCATCCGTCGAGTCCAACAGCTCATCCAACAAGTTGCCCTTCTCCGTATCACTCACCACACCCCTTGCCTTCTCTTCCTTCCTCCTCGCCACCGCCCTCCGGAGGATGGGATCCAAATACGCGTTGACCCCGCGCATGGGGACTGCAGTGATATCCTTCTTGATCTCGAATAAAGGCCAGATGGGGCCGCGCCAGTTGCGTGTTGTGGGCACGTCCATAGCGTTGATGAAGGAACTCACGAAGAGCTCAGAGGCAGGTTGCGGTTTCGCATGGGTCGAGGCAGGTTGCGGTTTCGCATGGGTCGAGGCAGGTTGCGGTTTCGCATGGGTCGAGGCAGGAGGGTTGTAGTACGAAGGGTAGGGCAACGCGCAGCGCAGACTATCCACCTCCATTCCGTCCTGGGTTCCAAAGAGAAACTCGGTCGTCGAATCCATGAAGAAGCGCCCTAGGAGGTCTTGAAAGTCGACTGACGGGGCTGGCGATTCCCCCAGGCGTGTTTCGAGGACGGAGAGGAGGACGTCGGCGTGTTTGGAGGTAACGTCAAAGTGGCTGATGTTGTCTTTTGCGAAGAAGGGCTACACGTGGATGAGCAGGGAGGCAGGACGATTGACCGCTCGAAGGAACCCACCCGCGTCATTGAACGGTGCCATTTCCACATGTCGCCATCCGAGTTGAAGACCCCGGTCTAGTGCACATTCGTGAGCAGAACCAACGCCGGATCCGACAAAGTGAAACTGACGCCGAAAACGCTGAACATATCTCGGAAGCCATCGCCCTTCTCGAAGTTTTCAAAATCGAGAGCGAGGATTTGCTTGATGTGGTCAGGCCAAACCTATGGAGCTGTTAGTACACCGATTGTACAAACGTGGAGAACCGCACAGTGACCATCATGTCCTTGCTCATGAGCGGGAGATTGAATACGGGTCCATGCGTGGATACTAGCTGCTTGAAGAATTCGCCTCCTCAGCATCAGCTACATCCCAAGTGTATTGAAAGACCAACGAACCGGGATACCCATGGACGCGATATTCGCCCATCGTCTTGAGGATATCGAGATTGCCTAGCTTCTTGCCTACGATTGTGGGTGCCAGACGTGCGCCCATAGACGCTGCTTCACGCTGCTTGAACACCGTCGACCTTTTTGCATTGTACACGACGGACAACGGGACCGCAGCGCACAAAAGGACAACGGTCGCCCACGTTGGTATCGGAGACCCGAGGCGGCGGGAGACATATTGGGCGACGACAGCGACGAGTATGGGTTTTCCAAGGGAGCTGAGCAGGGTTTTGGCGATGAACTTGAGCCCTGGGGTCAGTGCCATGACTGAGTGTGTTCAAGTTGGCGTACGCGTGTGAGTGCACGTTCCAAATTAATAAATACGCCGTCCATGTTGATCATGATACACGGGCATCACAGCCCAATGACCATGAAGCAAGTTGTTGTTAAACAGCATTGTGGTCCCACGCGGGAACTGTTGTGCTCGAGGGTGGGAGTACGAAGTCAAGAAGGGTTCCCATCACGCAAGCCTTCGGAGGTTTGAATGCCGTCATACGTTTCCATCTCGGGCGAGCTGAACCAACTCAGATTCAACCAACTCGGTCGTCCCAATTTGGAACCAGTCGAGTTCAAACTTCAACTGGTGGTGTGCTCTGCAACAGCTTTTAAATTTGTGGTTCTCTGGTTCTCTGTTCGCGGAAAGGCGGAGAACTCCATTGGAGCAGGTTGAGCATCATCCTGCGCCACTGTCCAAGTCTTGTTCGCGCTCGAGCCTCAAAGTAAGTACACGCGTGAGCTCCCTTTCCTCTGCGAAGAATCAAGGCCTGATCATGACTTCTACGGTGCGTTTGAATGGACAGATACCGTTGCCGTTTGGCATCACGTCTCCATCATACAAAGTCAAGAACGGGGTTTTTTTGCCCCGGGGCCCGACGACCAGCATCTGAGAGGACCTGGTGCATATTCTTCGCCCACGAACGGCGCTTCGCCGCCATCTTATCCCTCCAAAGTTGCTTCCGAGGTCCGTCCGAGACAGCGGCTCCGAATGGGGGAGCGGCGATTTACGGATTCGCGCACTCGCTACATCCGTGGTGGCGTCAACAAAGGGCGTCACGGTGAAGATGATAGCGAACTTGTCTCTGCGGAAGACGTTTCAGTCCGAGTCACGATTCGCGACTCGAATCGTTGTTGCCCTTGGTCCAAAGATCCGCGCGACTATTTCTGGATAAATCGGAGTACATGGACCTGACTGTGAGCGCCTTGATCATCTTTTTCCAAAGGGCTGACCGTGAGCGCCTTGATCATCTTCTTCAAAGGAATCCATCTGCAGAGTTGATTCATTCTGCTGGCAGCTATTCAGTCTACCATCGACGCAGCGGGGAGCTTCTGCTGCAACGCGCGGACAGATCTAGAAGGTCATTACAATCCAATCACCAATCGGACTGGTTGCCTCGCCTCTCGTCCAGCCAGTGCCGCTCAAGGTTCCTGATGTACCTAGCAACAGTTGACGATGGCCTTCGCCACAAGGCTGTATTCTTCGGCGAGTTACTCTCCCGAATGGCATCTTGTCTCGCGGTCTAAATACCTGCACTGCTCCAGCCCAAGTTAACGCACAATGCCTTCTGTCGTTATCGTTGGTGCGGGGTACGCCTTCAGCTCGTGTCTTGCATTGCTGGCTTACCTGAAATACTAGGATCGGCGGCGTCGCATTGGCAATTGCACTGCGCAAGAAACTCAATACGGAAGACTTCATCGTACGCACTGCTGCGGCTTTCCCTCAAGACCATGCTGACCTGCACATAGATATATGAGAAGGGCTCCGATGTCGGCGGAACATGGAGGGTGGGTCTGCTCGTCGTTCCCCGCTCGCCACATCAACAAAACTAACCACCTCGCACAAAGGACAACATATACCCGGTACACATCCACCGCTCGGCACGCCACTCTAGCGCTGATAAAGACCACGCAGGGCGCAACCTCTGACATAGCAATTCACTTCTACTCCCTCAGCACAGATCTGAACCCCGACTGGTCATCCACCCATGGCTCGCAGAAGGACATCCAGAAATACTGGTGCGAGCTCACAGCCAAGTACGAGATCTATCCGAAGATTCAATTCAACACGCGCGTCGTCTCGGCAACCTGGAATGCCGAGGCGCTCGAGTATGATATTGTCCTCGAGGACCTGAAGGGCGAGCAAAGCCATACGAGGGCGAAAGTGTTGATCTCCGCTGTCGGCCTTCTCGCGGTACCGCGCTTGCCTGATATTCCAGGCATCGACTCGTTTGCAGGACCCAAGTTGCATTCGGCGCGGTGGGACACAGGCGTGACGCTCGCGGAGAAGCGTGTTGCAGTCATCGGAAACGGGGCTTCTGCGTGCGTGCCCTTTCCCTCCTTCAGCCAAAATCTGGTTTATCTGACCTCACAAACAGGACGCAATTCGTCCCAATCATCTCAGAGGATCCCTCGGTTCAAGTGACACAGTTCTGTCGGACGCCTCATTGGCTTCTCCCGCCGGTACGCTGCCCTTGAGCACACCCAGCATTATCGTTTTTTGACTCGTTGACCGCAGATCCGCAGTGACTACAGCGATTTTGAGAAATGGAGCTTCCGCAACATACCGTTTCTCATGCGGATGTACCGTTCTTACCTCTACCTTCGAGTGGGTACTCTTACTCCCGCCCGCTGGATGAGGAGGCTAACCGAACTCGATCACAACAGAGCGAGCTCCTCTACACGGTCGTCTTTGCGCGCAAGTACATCCGCAACATCACCGTCCTCGTGCGTGTTCAAGTTCAAAACGTGACTTTGATGAGGATTAATAATAAAAATTCCATGCCATCCAGAGCGCACGGAGCTACATCGCGGACAATGCTCCGAAGGACCTCGTCGAACATCTCATCCCGGAATACAGCCTCGGCTGCAAACGCGTCATCATCGATACCAATTTCCTCGCATCCCTCCGCCGGCCGAATGTCAACATGAACTGGGATGGGATTCAGTCCATCTCGGAGGATGGGATAATCACTCAGAAAGGCGAGTTTCGGTGGGTCTCAAGGAGGTATCAAGCTCACGTTGGCGCAGGACAGAAGCTCTCCTTCGACGTTATGATCTTTGCGACGGGATTCGCCACGGTGGGTGCAGGTTCAAAGCTCAATCCAAGATGCGGCGCTGAATTATTCACTGCGCAGGATCGGTACGCGCTGCACGTCGTTGGAGAGCAGGGGATCTCTGTACAGCAATACTACGACACCCAGGGCGGTCCCACTGGATATTTGGGCACCACAGTTCCCGGCTTCCCTAACCTGTTCCTCATCCAAGGCCCGAATACTGCCACGGGACACACCTCCGTGATCCTCGCGGAGGAAATACAGGTCTGTTCCATTGGTAGCCTCACGGGCGAGCTGAACGCGCCCACAGATTAACTACATTCTCAAATTCATCCAACCCCTTCTTGCCAACTCGGTCAAAACCTTCAGTGTCACCCCCGCCGCGACGGAAGCCTACAACACGCTCATCCAAGCCCGCATCGCGCGCTCTGTCTTCGTTGAGTGTTCCTCGTGGTACCGCACCAACGGCGGCCGGGGTAAAGTCACGAGCGTCTTCCCCGGCCCGATGGCCCTCTACCAGTGGTGGATGCGCCGTCCGATGTGGGAGGACTACGAGGTCGTTGGGGCGACGGAGGACTGGAAGGCTTGGGTGTGGTGGGGTGCGTTGTTGCGCGCCGTGAACCCGTTTCATTATTTGGGGCTGGTGTTGGGCGGATTTTTGGCGTGGATTTCGATTTGAAGCAGCCGCCTAATTAATTTATGATCTCTTTGTCGCGCGAAAATGTATGTTGTGCCGGATCGATGTCTAGCGAGCTCCTTGAAGTACAGTCCTCATAGTAACGAGTTGACTCGACCCAGGCAGGCCTAGGGTGTCGTAGTTTCTCTGTGAATGCCGGAGTATAGGTGTCCACCTTGGACTTCAATGTCATGGTACGAAATCAAGTTCCACATTTGAAGTTTCAGGTCAGATTTATTTTTGTAAGTGTTTATGGCGTTGCGCACGTACTCAGCGGCCCGGGTCGAAGCAGAGTGAAGCAATGGATGAGAGGCAAAAAGGTGGTACCAAGAAAAAAGTATGTCGGGATTACAAGGCAAGCGTTGCACGCTGATGCGACCCAGTGATCTGTGGCGATGTCAATCTTGACGCCCGCGTCTCAGAAAAAGAGCCACGAGTGTTTCAATCCCAATAATGCGGCGATTTAATGTGAATTGAAGCTTCATTGTGCCAACATTCGAATTTATCTCGTTTTTTTTTGTGTGTGTGTGTGTCTGCAACAGTTAGTACGATCTAACGAGTTGATACCAGTCACTGCGGCAACAACGTATCACCTTACTTGTCTGTCGTAACTTGAAGTCTCGTAACACTCGGGGACCTGTGCGTCGATCACTGTCTCGCAGAGAACTTGGATCCTGCTGAAACGGAAACTATCTTTCTTCTTGAAGCTATCTTTAAATCTTTCTTCGGGAAGCTATCTTTCTTTTAAACTTGAAGAAGAAAGATTTAAAGATAGCTTCAAGAAGAAAGATAGCTTCCTGAAGAACGATTTTCAAGAAGAAAGATAGTTTCCCGCCCACTGCAATGTGCGCTAAAAATGGGATAACATTTGAGAAGTGCATTCACTCGTTCTTTGATGCGGCCATCCTCAACTCCGCCGCTGGCCGCTGTGTCTGAACCGATTGTTACAGCGGTGGGAGCATCTGCATCCCTACAATCTGCTCCAGCTGCTCCTCCGCATCTGCTGACTCTCGGTAGGACAGCACAAGGTCAGACGATTTAGCAAGAGATACACAACAGTTTTATGCCAGTGGGCGATTTATCCAGAAGATCCTCCGAGGGCCTAGGGGTCCAAATTGAACACAACAAATTTACCATGTAGGTAACCGATGAACACACAACATAGTAATAACTTGAATACCATCCACCCCAGGCAGATAGGCCAAACCAACAAATCCCGTCCCGAACCAACTGGACTAAATGACTTCAGTCGCCTCCTTGTCCTTATCAATAGAGCTGTCAGAAGTCTTATGCACCACCACGCCCAAGGTCGTGCGCGATCCACCATTAACGACTGTCTTACCCGGGCCCGACGAGGACGTCTGCCCTGTCTGCCCCGTCTTCATTGGATTCATGAAGACAATCGAATGATTGTCAGTCCCCGTGCCAGTCCGACCGCCGCGTAAGGACCACTCGGAGGTGCGCATGATACGCTTCGTGTATCCGAGTTTGGTGTTGCGGAAGACGATGCCGGCCATGATGTTGACCAAGATCGCGTCCGGGACGGCGAAAAGGGTGCGGTAGAAAATCGGGACGGTCTGGGTCTCGAAGATGGCGAGGGTGAGAATGTTGCAGGCGACTGCGACGCTGCGAGCACGTTGATTTTCAGCTCGACGAGGGAACAAGACGAGAAAATTACATACAGATAATACATCTGACCGTCAACCAGTACCGCGCGACTGAACGAGGGGAGGTTCTTGCCCGAAAAGAAGGCACGGAAGTTGCCTCCGGTGGTATCGTCGACATACGCGTTTTGCAGCAGTCTCCAGGAGATTGCTATGAACACCACAGTGTCGTGGATGAGCGGTATGATGGATATCATCGAGCCCGTGTAGGGTTTCGCCGATGCTGTGGAGCAGTAGGGAGTGGGGCCGATGTTCCCTCCGTGGATGCCAATGGGAAGAGAGATCCCGGCGGCGAGAACGGACAGCCACATCGTGAAGAGGAATACGCGGAACCAGGGGTTGCGGTCGTAGACCGCGGCGGCGCGAAGGAAGAAGAGCAAGGAGGTAAACGCGACGCACATTCCTGTCGCGGTGAGTTCCAGGGTCATTGCCAGGCGGCAGTTTCCGAGCGGGTACGCTACGGCAGGCTGAGTATCTCCGTTTCAAAGTGTATACCGACCATAACGCACTGCGGAAGAGGACAGAGCCCAAGATGGCTATGAAAGTCCAGAGGCGCGACCAGAAGTACGCCGCGGTGCCGAGCGAGAACTTGGTTTTGGTGATGATGCGGTAGTCCTCATCCAGGTGCGAGAGCAAGTCCCAAACGAATGCCTTGAAGAGTCAATGTTGGATGCGCAGTCGTATATATGAATTTCTTACACCCATTGTCCCAACCACGATCTGGAGCGCAACCTGGCTTTCAAACGCGAGCTTAGGCGGCAGGAACGCCATGGGCGTCAGCGGGTTGGGCAGCAAGGACACATTGAACGACATCTTGACTGGCTTCGAGGGTCCGAGTCGAGAGACTAGCAGCTTCGCTAATATACCCTGTGTAGTACAACAGTGCTCCTCATTCGGCGCCGCTGTCTCGGAGAGACCAACTTTGGAGGGAATCTATTGTGGGAGCGCCATTCACGAGCTAAGGAACTACACATCAGGTTCTGCGTTGAGTTCAGGAAGATGCTGGTCGTTTGAGGAAACCCGACCTTGCATGATGGAGATATGGGGGACGAATCTCGGCGATACCAGTATCCGCCGCCTGGTCCAATGCACATTCGGTCCTCGGATGCAAAGCCTGCATTCAAACGCGGGACCGCGAACAAAACTTTGACAGATGAGTTTTCCACGGACACTGCCACCCGGGACAGAGAACCACAGAAGCTAGCCGTAGGTTCGGATTACGCCGCCTTCTGTTAAATCAGAGATGCGAACGTAGCGGAGCGATGTTATATCGGTCGTCCACTTTGCCTCTCATAGAGTGATTTCACCTATCACCTAACGATCATCTCTTGATCATCTCACGAGTGAGTACCGCAAATGAAAATTTGAGATGAACCTACAGTTGCTGTGAGTCCGAGTCAACTCGACAGCGAGTCGAATCGTCGTTCAAGTCGGTTCAGCTCGGTGTCCCGAAGTGGAAATCAAGCGTTGTGGCCCTGCATGATGGAAACCGATCTTGACTGCGTACTCCCACCCTCCCGCAAGCAATCTGTGCCATTGGCCTATCCAAGGATACTCCACAGCAAACTGATATGCTTCTCCGTTACTCGGTGCGCGATCTGGTGGGCGGCCAGCAGAAAAAAAACATCGCCTTCCATCTGCTCTGCACACGCACTTCAAGTTGAGACCAACAGCAGAATCCGAATCCCGCCGACCTATTTTGCACGCGGGTATATTACCCCCCTCTTTTGAGTCTTTGGAACGACAGAATGCCACACTCGCAACCTATTGCCATCGTAAGTCTGCGACGTCTGTCTATCGACGATACACACCAACCGCGTTCATTCTACGATTCTGAAGGTCGGAATTTCGACCTCTCTGCCCAGCGGTGCCGACGCCACGGAGAATCTCGGCCATGACGCCTTCTTCGACTTTCTCCTGGCGTCGGGACAGAGCTACGAGACGATGCCAGCGAATCGTTGTGATATTGACGCGTAAATTATCATGCTTCTCTCCGGACGCGGCTCACGTTCCTCCTCAGGATCCTCGGTGAGGGAGTGGGCCATGCCCTCGTCAACAAAGGCTCGTTTCTTAAGCATATCGACATGTTTGACCACGTTGAGTTTGGCGTCTCTTCTCGCGATGCTCGCGCCATGGGGCCATCCACACGAATTCTCCTGGAACAAGTGTTTCTCGCTCTCCTGGACTCCGGTATCGACTACCGCAACCAGCCTGTCGGATGCTTCACAGCGGCAACGGTAATTGACCTGAGCAACAGTGCAACGCCGGTACGTTTGTTCCACTTCAGCTCTGAGCAGAATTTAAATCAATTCGTTAGGACTTATACGAAACGCGTGGATCCTTCGCAGCTGGGCCCGCCATGGTCGCAAATCGCGTCTCGCTACACCTAGACCTCGTAGGACCGTCAATCCCCACCGACACGGCCTGCAGCTCCAGCCACACTGCGTTCCACTTGGCAATACAATCTCTCATTGCCGGCGACTGCAATGCGGCGGTTGTTGGAGCTTGTCAACTCAACCAACGGTGAACACTGCTCATATCCGCTCACCTGCCTCGTCTCACTCTCGCAGCTTGATCGATTGGATCATGTATAGCCAGGGCGGGATCCTGTCTCGAGACGGCAAGTGTAAGCCGTTTGACGCGTCTGCGGATGGGTGAGAGATTCTGGTTTTCGTATGAGAATTGTGTTAAATTTTTTTTTTTCAGGTTCGGCCGTGCTGAAGGCTGCGCTGCGGTTGTATTGAAGACGCTGGACGATGCGATCCGCGACAATGATCATATCTACGCTACGGTATGCGAACTGTCTGGCTGTTATTGCGTTGAACTGACACGGCTCGAGGTTCTTGGAAGTGCAACGAATTCCAATGGCGGAGGTGGCCCTCCGAATGCGCCAGTGGCCAGAACCCAGAAGCAAGCAATGAAGAGCGCATTCCAAAGGGCAGGCAAGGCTCCGAGCGAAGCTTCCTATGCTGAGATTCACGCTACGGGTCGATTTTCCGAAAACTGTTCCAGTGCATTGTCTAAACTTGACTCTCTTAGGTACCGCGAAAGGTGACCCGACAGAAGCCAACTGGGTTGGAGAGGAATTTTCGCGCGGGCGGCCCGCTGCGCGCGAGTTGCTGATTGGGAGCGTCAAGGGGAATATCGGGTGAGCTTTTTCTTTGGCTCCAAGAAAATGTCGCGGGTTTCTGACGCCAAAAATAACATCCAGGCACACCGAGATCACTGCTTTTCTGGCGTCTCTCTCAAAAGTCCTGTCCATTTTCGAGCACGGCATAATTCCGCCCAACGTCAACCTCCACACGCTCAACCCCGCAATCAAGTGGGATGAGTATAAGCTCCGGGTGCCGACAGCAACGACGCCCTTCCCTACCCACTCGCATTCGGGGTCCAAGTCAATCATCGCGATGTCGAGTTCAGGTATCGGTGGAGCCAACGGCCATGTTGTGTTGGAGGCTCCGCCAACACCGGCATGTACCACTCCCCGACCGGCCGGGAATCATGTTATCCTTGTTGCAGGTGGATTATCCCCGCGCAGCGCTGCCGTCGTCGCAGACCAGACCTCTGAGTTGATGAGTTCGATCTCTGGCACAGACGCGCTGGCAGTGTCGACTATCCTCGGGAGACGGACGAGGCAGATGACTTGGCGGTCGTTTGCTCTAGCAGATACCGCCAGCCCCTCGGCAACGGTGAAGTTCTCAAAGCCGCAGTTTTGCGGAAGAGACACCAACTCTCTCGTCTTTGTTTTCTCCGGCCAGGGTCCCCAGCATGAACAGAGTGAGTCTGAATAAAACACTCCTTCCTCTAATGCGGGCAACTGACCGTGTAACAGTGGGTCGGGAGTTATTTGCCACGTTCCCCGTATTCCGCCAGAGCATCCTCGAACTCGATAACACCTTCTGGCACACTACCGGCAAATCAATGCTCTACGACTACGGCCTGTTCAAACCAGCGCAATGTCCCGCACCGTTTGTCTTTCCCGCCGTCTGGCCCATCTCATTGACGCTCCCCGCCATCGCCATGTTCCAAATCGCGTTCTTTGACCTTCTCGTCTCTCTCGGTGTCCGCCCCGATGCGGTTCTGGGACATTCTGCAGGAGAGACAACGGTTCTGTACGCGTCAGGCGCGGCTTCCAAGGCAATGGCGCTCGAGCTTGCCATTATTCGGGGGCGGGTCTTCGCTGATATGGAGAACTCTGGTGGTACGATGGCCGCGCTTTCGTGCTCACCCAAAGTCGCGGAGGAGATTCTTACGCAGCAGGACACTGAAGCTGGCGTCGTCGATCTTGCATGCCTCAACTCACCTGATGCTGTGGCGATCTCGGGCGACGAGCGTGCTATCAATGCGATACTGCAGCGCGTAGAGCAGTTGGGGATACTCGGCCGAAAGATTCGGACACGGGTGCCGATCCATTCATCGATGATGGAATTGTGTCGTGAGCGATACTGTGCCGAGGTCGAGGGTTTGTTTGAACGTTATCCCGGCCCGCACATGCCGACAACCCGGACATACTCGACCCTCACCGGCGAGCAATTTGCTGGCCCTTATACTGCCGACTACTTTTGGCAGAACACTCGCGGGCAGGTCCTGTTCACCCCGGCGGTTCAGGCCCTTGCGGATGCCTCGACCTTCATTGAGATTTCTCCGCATCCCGTTCTCTCCTCGTACCTCTCCGAGATGGCCGATCCTTCTTCCTCTGTTCTGTCCACCGTGCGCCGCGCTAAACCTGGCCAACCAAGCGCCGAACACCGCGACACGCTTGGTTTCCTTGGTCGATTGGTGTGCGCAGGCCACAACTGCGTGGATTTCACTGCTCTTACGGGCATCTCACCTTCTACTGCGCGTCAGATCAAGCTCCCCGCATACCCCTTCGCAAAGAAATCATTTCCTCTCTATCCCTCGGGCAACGGCAACGCAGAGCGCTTTAACGGCCCGATCAACCGTACGAACCTCCGCATGAACAAAGACACTCACCCGCTCTTTGCGCAACATGTTATCCGTGGCGAGGTGATTTTGCCTGCCGCTGGGTTCCTTGAGATGGTATGTACATCTTCCTCCTTCAATATATGGCTAGCTAAATCATGAGTAGGCATTAGAATTTGGTGCAACCATGTTACTCGAAGTCAACTTCCGTAGTATCCTCCCACTTTCTTCCGACAATCCGTTGCCCGTGCAGGTCACGCTCAACGGGGCTCATTGGAAGATTGCCACTCGCGTTCCTTCCCGTTCAGGCTCTGACTCTGTAATGCCTTGAATCTCTTTGTTTCACCGTTGTCGCTTACTTTGGTTGCAGGTTGAGCGACTACATGCCGACGGTTTCCTCTCGTTTGAATCCCCGCCGCCTGTTGAGGATCTTGATATCGCAGCTATTAGGGCCCGATGCCCGCTCCAAGTCGGAGACTCGGACGGTATGTTCTCAACGTCAAATACTTTCCCAGCTGCTCACCGCTCACCAGAGTTTTATTCTTCGCTTTCATATTTCGACTATGGACCCAAATTTCAACGTGTGGTGTACGCGTATTATAACCCCGACTCGGACGAGGCTTTGATCTCGGTTCGGGGTCTGGATGGTAGTCTTGAAGGGTGGGTTCCATTCCATCTCAAGTCTCAAGAAAATATTCACTTACACCACAACTTCAACAGAGACCAGCCGTACATCGCACACCCAGCAATTATTGACGCGTGCTTCCAATTCGGCGCCTACCGTCCGTTCCACGGCAACCATGCGCCGAACGACTACTACCTCCCGGGCCGAATTATGGAGATGATCTTGCATCTACCGTCCCGGGAGCGGTACTTCCCCGCGCATGTTTACGTGCATATGCGGCTCGAGCGCTGGCTCCCAGGTCTGTCACAGTAATTCCTCTCTCTCACTAAACAGCATATTTAACACACTCTAGATGCTGTACAGTTCAAGGCGACAATCACAGACACCCAAGGGAAGGTCTACTGCACGCTGCGGCTACAGACGGCGAAGCACCACGCGTCGGCTGTCCCTGAAATTACCACCCCATTGCATATTGTCCCCCACACCCTCCCCACTGCCCATCCCGATTCACTCCCGCTCTACAACGAGAGCGAGCATTTTGTTTTCCCGTACCGCCTCGGAGAGGAGCGTAAGCTCCAAGGGCGGCTCGCGGGGCTCAATCCCTTGCAAGACCTCACCATCTTCATCACCGCCGATGAAGGTGCTGATACAGCTGCGGGGTTGGGCATGGCTCGCGCGTTGAGGCGAGAGTATTTGGGCTGGGACATCAAGTTTGTCTCACTGCCGCGGGATTTGGGGCCGGTGGAGGCCAATCGGCAACTGGGTGCTCTCAGCTCGGAACTCCAGGACGAGCCGGATATCTTGCTCACTTCCTCTGGCAAGGTGAAGGTTCCGCGCATGATGCCGCTCGAGATGCCGCTTCCACATGGCGCCGCCATTTCTTCGCAGTTGAACGAGGGGCAGCTCCGGATTCATATACAAGAATCCTCCGTTTCGGCTGGATTTGTCTCGTTTGTGGCCTTGGTCATGTCAACTGGTCCCTGCTCCAGTGTCAAGCCGAGCACCTACGTTGTTGGTCTCACCTCTCCCCGTTCAGAGGGCCCCGAGATCATCGTCGACGCGACATCTGTGTTAGCGCTTCCTGCGGGCTGTTCTCCGCAGATTGACGCGCTGCCCGGCACCCTTGCTGCAATCCTCGCGCTCCCATCCTCGCAATCCAAGTCGGCGCCGCTCATGGTGCTGATCACACACAGCTCGACGCCCATCGGAGCAGCCGTCGCCCGGGTATACTCCCAGATCCCTGGTATCCACGTGATTCAATCGCAGGACGACGAGTCCCTCCTTAGCTTGTCGCGGTTCGGTATTGGGGCAATTGATCTGATCCTCTCGGGGCACGAGCAGGAGAAGTATATTCAGATCCTGCACCTGCTTTTACGTCCCGAGAGCGGGAAGCTGTTCTTGTGGCACAGGGAGTTGAGCAGGGTTGTTGACGAAAATCCTGTCGCGTGTGGGGAAGCGCTGAGAATGGCTGCGAGTCATGGTTATCTTCACTTCTTGCCAATTTCGACGACTCCCGCAGCTGGAGGGGCCGTCGAGACGGCGGAGAAAACAGCCTCTGTTCAGTACCGACAAGGCCTACCTCCTGCTGGGCGGTGTTGGCCATATCGGAGCATACGTAGCACTCTATCTGGTCCAGGTACATTTTTTTCCATCTCTTTCTGGATCCCGTTTGATAATTTTTCTTTAGAACGGAGTGCGCAACCTCATCGTCACCTCCCGCTCCGGAAAGGCTGGTCTCCGCCATCCCTCTCGCCTCATCTCGCGTCGCATCTTCGACTTTCTGTGCAGCCTCCCTGGTATCACGATCACCTTCCACGCCATCGACGCGTCCTCTCCGGACGCGATGCGCGGATTATTCTCGACCAGCATACCCATCGGCGGATGCGTAATTCTTAGCGCTTTGCTCTCCGATGGTCTCTTCTCCACACTGCGCGAAGATGATTTTGCTCGGGTCCTCTTCGCCAAAACTGGTGTTCTTCATGCGATGCAGGAAGCCGCGCCGTCCACTGTGGCGACCATGGACTTTGTTGCAGCGTTCTCGTCGGTGACTGTCCTCGTCGGAACGGGCGGGCAGACTAATTATTGCATGTACGTGGTGTGGTCTTGTTCTCGAAAGAACCCCAACTGATGCAACTTTCTTCCCAAGTGCAAATGGAGCCCTGGAAGAAGCGGTCGGCCGGCTCCCGAACGGCTTCTCGTTTGTTTGCCCGGGGATCATCGATTCTGCTACGTTCACTTCTGGCGGAAGCACGCTGAGGCAGCTCACAGATTGGTCGATTTCGACCGAGGGTGCGTTCCCACTTTTTTCTCTGCACGAAAGAGATTTGAAACAAAGAAACTGCCTGGCAGAGATGATCCTCTGGTTCGATGATGCGCTGCGCAAGTTCACCGCCGGCCCCAGTTTCAGTTTCTCGCGATACATCCCCAACCTCGATTGGGGCGTCACTGACCGCTCCATCGGCATGCCCAAGCTCGGGAAACATCTCATTCTCCACGCCACCGACACTCGTGACATTGAGCTGCAGGCGGTCGAGGAAACACCTCAATCGAGGGCGGCGCGGATCGTTCAGAGTATCTTGAACGTCTCGGCGCTTGATTTCGATGCCGATGTGCCGTTGACGTCGTACGGGATCGACTCGCTCTCTGCTGGCCGACTTTCGTATGTCTATGTTGCTGCGGGCACTAAGTATCCAACTGATTTAATATTCCTCTTCAGCTTCGCCCTCCGCAGTATCGCTCAGGTCACTCAACTGCAGTTGCTGGCGGACAACTCGCTCAGCGACATCCTGCGTAAATTCCCGCTTGCGTCCGCGTCAGAGTTTGTCTCCCCGCTCAACTCCGAATCCGGATCCCCCAAGCTCGGGACATCGACACCCGCTTCCGAGTCTCCGGCAGAGACGATGCGTCGCCTGGTCACGGAGTTTACACAGCGCATGGAGGAGCGCGAGATCGCTCCCTGCGCACCGGCCTGCAGCCAGCAGTGGGCAGACAGTTCTCGTCACCGGAACAACCGGCGTGTTGGGAACCCATATCCTCGTCGAGCTCCTTGCGCGGCCTGATGTTTCACGTGTCTATGCACTGAACCGTGGGACTGCGTCGTTGGAGAGGCAGGCAGCGGCGTTGGAGGAGCAGGGGTTTGATCCTTCCCTAGCGAGTTCGCCGAAGGCCTTCTTTGTGGAGGGCGAGCTGGAAGACAAGGGGCTATTCTCAACGTCGAATATATCAGCTGAGGTATGATAGGTTTTATTTACTTACTGGGAGACTTTTAACGCTCCCCCGTCAGCTCCGCGCCTCCGTTACGCACATCATCCACAACGGTGCGTGCTCAGGGTGTGGGCCATCTTTTACGCTGACGTCGTTCATAGCCTGGAGAGTCGACTTCATGGCCAGCTTCTCCGAATTCAGCGACCTGATACGGGGCACAGAGAACCTCCTGGAGTTTGCCATCGGCTGCAACGACCGACCGACTTTCTCGTTCATCAGCACCATTGGTGTCGCGCATAACCGTACGTGTTTGTGCTCTTATTCCATCTTTGCTGAGATCCCGTTATCAGTGCCAAGCAACATCCCTGCGCTCGCCGAAGCGCCGATCAATGATCCCGAAATGGCCGTCGCCAACGGGTACACCGAATCCAAGTGGATCGCGGAACGGTTCGTGCAGGTATGCAGCGAGAACGGGTACCTCAACACGAACGTCATCCGCACAGGGCTGCTCACCGGGAGCGCCGTCGGCGTGTGGCATGTTTCGCAGTGGGTTCCGGCGCTTGTCCAATCTGGGATGGCGATTGGCTGTCTTCCGGATGGCGAGGACGTGCGTTGAGATTATTTCATTATCTTGTTTCTGCTGTAACTGATATTTGGGTTGCAGACTGTATCCTGGGTCGCTGTCGAAACCGCCGCTGCAGGAATTGTCGATATGAGTGGCCCGGCAGCGATGAACGCGACGCTGCACCTGATTCACCCACAACCAACCCAATGGAACACGCTCTTCCGTCCAATCTCACTCGCGTTGGGAGTCCCACTCGTTCCGTACCCCGAGTGGTTTGCGCGCCTCAGGGCGACCGCTGCTTTTGCCAACTCCCCGGCCCTGAAGCTTCTTGATATGTTTGAATACGGGATCAAGCCACGCGGCAATTTTGAGAGTATGGGCCTGCTCCCGAAAGTCGAGGCGTCGTTTATTCTCCAGGGAGCGGTGCCGTCGTTGGAGGGGGAGACGGACAAGTGGGTCGGGTATTGGCGAGGTATTGGATTTTTGTCTGTAGCTTGATTCGACGCGTACATACCCTCTCATACTCATATCTTCTTTGCTCTGGGTTCAATTCATCGGACCACCATCCCTGTGAGCCAAGAAAGAATGGGCTCCGTGACCCAACACACCGTGTTCCGTCCAATCCGTCCCTCGTTGCTTCCCTTCCTCGTAATCCTCGACGCGAAAGATTTCAAGTAATCTTCCTTTGAAATCTCTGCTAGTAGTTTGTTTGAGAAATATGCGCGCGTTGCGCCGTTCCTAGTCGTTGCAGGCTGCTTGCAAGCGCCCAAAGGTCCTTTAGATCTGCTCAGACGACCGAGACAAGTCAGCGGAAAGATTGAATGTCTCTGCAATCTATTCGCCGTTGCTTCAACCTCTCCTTGTCCCCCTCAGCGCGTAACCTACTCGGAGAAGTTGTGTTCCTTTGAGTGCGCTTCCTGCTGCTCGCAGATTTACGCTCGGCGTTCGTCTCGTTCAGGGCGAACGTTGGTGGTGCAATGATGAAGGACGGAAGCACCGATGCCACACATCTTGGTCCAATTCAACACAACAACTGCCGGGCGCTCTAGAACGAGCCAGCGGCAATGCTGGAGCGCCTCGACGTCGTGGGAAATCTCTCAGTCGCTGGTTCAAGACCGGTTGCCGTCCAGCACCAGCACCAGGACCGTCCTCGCGAGTAAAAACCGACGGCATATGTATCTTTGGTTGCAGAATTGGCGTTACAGACCTCGAATAGAATCCGGAGGAGACGCAAGGGCGGAAGGGTCAATATGCTTGTGTCTCGGTGTATCAGCTCTGGTGCACCTCTTTCCCCCGTTCGACGCCGCGACTCCGAGTCTGCCTCTTCGCCGTGATGTCGTTCACTTTATGCACATTGCCCGCAGCGGATTCGTGCTCTCTTCCCTGCTCTCATATTCCGCTTTGCCCCGACTTTATTATCCTTTGCATTCGCATGGGACACTCCCTATCTGCAATCACCCGCTCTCGCTCGGCTAGCCGCCTTGTTATCCCTTCTCCCAAGTCGGAGCCCTTCTTCACGTACTTGTCCTATCTATTCTGTGCAGCCTCGCTATTTTCTTGTGGCCCTGTCCTTCTCACTTGCCGTCGTCGGGTAATGCTACTGGTATCCAGAGCTTTGCAAAAGGCGAGCCTGTTGATGAGTACGAAGACGATCTCAGAGATGTTACAGGTCGGATACAGCGATGTTGAGCGGCGGGCGCTGGCGGGAATTTCCTCCGAGGGCTGAGGCGCTCTTGGGAAAGCGATCGAGAGACCGCCGGAAGGACGGAGAAGGCGAGGGACATCGCGAGAGCGTCGCACGAATTGGTCGAGGTGACTGCAATAACATCTTGTGGAATCTGAACTTCAAGGCAGAGAACTACTGGGCGCTGTAGGAGATCAGGACTCGGAACGATTGGACGACGGCGAAAGACACACCATCCGACAGAACTTGAAAGCCTGTTGGAGTAAGGGTCAGTGGTAAGACGACTGAGAGCCTGAGAAGAGGCGTCCGCGCTGTTGTTAGACGTTCTAGAAAGAAAGCCAATGGTATGTCCGTTCAGTCTCAGTTCTATCTCGTGAATGGCATTCACGCACCGAGCAGAACAGAATAAAACAGATCGGAGAGAACCTGACCCTCGCCCGGGTTTGGACACGAAACTGGATAGTACGACCTTCACTTCCGAACCAGAGTCTTTTGCTCAAGACGTGTACTTCAAGTTTACGTTTGGTTTACAGAGGCAGTTGGGAGCGGCGACGGTCAGGTAGTAACACAAGAGTTTGCCAGACTGTTTTTGGACTTTTGCTCGATGTGATATGTACAAGGAACGACTCGTGGAGTCCTTACCATTATGCTCCAGTACGTAGACGCAAAACACGCGGCTTCCTTGTCGTTTTTCTCTTGCGGCCATGCGTTTTGGATATCCAAGTAGAAAACGCGCGGTGAACTTGCTTTCGAGTAGCTGTAGGCGAGATAGCTTGATTTGGCCATTGGCCCGATATTGCGGCGAGGCTTCTTTTCCAAAAATCAGAGGATGACCGATCGCGGATGCAGTGTTGCCAGTGATTGCTAGTGAGGGGCTTGCTTGCTTGTCTGTCGTCGTCCCTCGTCGTCTTTATCCGCTCGTCGACATTCGCGTCGAGAGTAAGGTCTGCCAAGCCGCTTTAGGGCCGGGTTGGGTGACGGCAAGCCACGAAGACCACGTGCGTGTTGGTAGATTCCCACCACAACTTACTTTATCCCGCCCTCCCTCTCTTCCTTCCCACTCTCTAACGAATTAACCCACTGTCCTTGCCACCCTACTACAATGACCGCACCCACACAAGCAACCGAGCTCACGCCGCTGCCGGCGTGGCTATCCTACACGACCATCACACTCCCGCAGACCACACAGACGAGTTTGGTGTTTCTGCCCCTCACATACTACGGGCCCAGTATCCCCCTCGATTCGGATTGGACCTATGGCGGTTTGACGAGTCCAGTCTCGACTCTATCGTCCCCCAGCACGTCTTCTATTCCTCTCACTTCTACCCCTGCGTCCACAACTGCTTCATCCTCCGCGCTACCTCCTTCCTCTTCCTCTGCGTTGCCTTCCTCCACATCCTCCGCCGTATCATCAGTCAACCACGCCTTCCTCTTCCCCATTCCTCCTCCTCTTCCGCCTCAGGGCCTCCCACAATCCATTCCTGCCTGCACTATCCCATGGCCAGCTCATCGGCGTCATCATCGGATTCTGTTCCTCGGAGCATTCGTCGTCTTCCTCTTCTGCTTTTCCTGCTGTCTGCGATGGTGCAAGAGGAAGCCCGACCAAGACGACGTGCGTTCTTTATCTGCGCCTCTTTTCCCTCCAGCTAACCACGTTCTAGTGGCAACCCACTTCTGGCAATCGCTTTACCGCACTCATTCCGCGTCGTCGTCAGCGCCGCCCTCGAACCGCGCTTCACAATGCTCACTCCCGGCACCGGAGTCGGCTCAACAGACGAATTCGACGCCTGACTGGCTCATGGTCCAGACACCCGCGTCCCCACCAACGCGTCCGACCGAACCAGGCAGAGGTACGCACCGAGGTCGACCCCTTCCTCACGACTAATGCGGCCGCTGGTGGGGTGCTACCCAATCCCCATCCCGCAAACGGCTCTGGCAACAACAGCGGTTCTGGCTCGTCCCGCGACACCTGGCGCAACAACCAGCAGCTGGCACCAACTGTCAGCGGATACGGAGTCCTCCTTGCCCATCCAGTCGTTTTCCATTCCGGAGGAATCCCACGAAGCGTTCGATCTGCCGACTCATAACCTTCCGCCTGGCGCCGCGCCACCGAACAACAACGTGTATGCGAATATCGTTCCGGGGCGCAGGATCCTCTCGCCCTCTCAGCTCGCCATGCTCGTCGAAGAGGAGGTGTTGCCGAGGCCGTCCGTCGATATAGACATGCCCCGCCAATCGATGGAAGGGTCCGAGGAGGCTGCGCAGGTCGTCTATGCCAGAAGGGTCGCACTATCACCGCCTCCTGACGCGCCTGGTGAGTTGGCTTTGAAAAGAAAAACATAAATAACCTGTTTTTCTTTAGCTGAACCGCCACAACCTGCTCGGCGTTCATGGATTCCACGCTTCTCCTGGCTGCGTGACTCGCGCAGCTCGCGGGACATCGAGGACGATGTCGAGGCTGGAACGGGGTTGTTATTCGACGCGTCTTCTCCCGCCTCACCGATTTCGACTTCGCCAACTTCCCCAGTCGGCCCACGCCTACCACAAACAAAACCACAACGACCCAGCGCAGAGATGCGTGAATTCGGGGCCAGATCTGGACCGATATTGGGATTCTTCTCTTCAGGTTCGTCGCGGCCCGCAACGCCTGGATCACGGCCTGTGAGCGGCGCTCTTGCAGCATCAAGACCGATCAGCGGCATCAGCTCCGACGGGAGCGGGAAGAGTGGTGGGACGGTGTATACGGATGCTAGGGAGACGCTGAGCACTCGCGGCTCGAATTCGCGTGTTGGTGCGACGACGACGGTTCATGACCCGATGCCGGACACACCGAGTCGGGATCAAGACCCGTTGGATATGCCTGCTCCTGCGGCGTTTGCGCCCTTCTCATCCGCCGCATCATTGCATCATTCGGGCTCGAGAACCAGCTTGACACATTCGGCTTCCGAAGCATCCCTCTCCCAAACCCAACAAACGCTCTCGAACCAGGCGTCGTCGGAGCAGCCACAAAGCGGGAGCTTGAGTCTGATGACGGGAACCACTACACCTTCGGCAAGCACCCTCGCTGGGACGACCACGAGCAAGGCGCAGCCCACGTATCCCTTTGGACCGCCTGGGTTGACGTTGAGCGGGGATTTGGACAAAAAAGGCAGCCTCGCGAGTGCCGCTAGCTGGAACAAGAACGCATTGGAGCTCGGGTTCTCGAGGCCTGCGTCGCATGATAAGTTGGGCACGTTTGGAAGCGGGAATCGGAATGTGGTTCAAGTGCCAGTAACGCCGTTCGCTGCCCCTCCGCCACCGGTTTTCCCGCTCCCGCTGCATGGTTCGAGTGCAAGTGCGAATTCGAGTACAAGTGCCCCGGGCATTCGTATCATCGGCACAGTCGCGGATCGTGCTCCACATTTGAGTCTTGATTTAGACGACGCGCCGCCGGGGGCTGATGGTGGCTGGCGACTGCTTGGTGCGGGTGCCGGTGGGAGCAATAACGAGTGGGGTGTTGGCGTTGGTGTTGGTGTTGCTGGACCTGGAAAGCGGGGAACGTTTGGAGGGCCAGCGGTAAGCATTCAAAGGAAGAAGCCATTTTATACTTTTCATTGACGTACTCATTCAATAGGCTCAATATGTCTCCGTCTCTGGGTCCGGCGGCGGCCCTTCGTCCGAACACGGTTCTCTCCACTCGCGCGTTGACAACGCTTCGTCTCTCTCCTCACGCTCCGCCCACTCGCACCCTACCGGCTCGTCTTCCGGCCACGCCCACTCGCAATACCCCTCCTCGGGATCCGGTTCCGGCGCCGGCTCTGCGCGATCGAGAGCAGCTCTCGGCCGCCCGATATCTGTCGAGGGCCCGATGAGTCGGAGTCCCGCGGTTAGTGCGTTTGGACATCACCATCTGCGGGAGCAGGATCATTCTGGTTCGAGTGGACATGGACAAGAGTTGTCTGCTGGTAGTCTCGGGAGTGGACTCAGCCCGCTGCCCAGGGCAAGGAGCCAGAGTCCTGCGAGCCCGACTTTGTTGACGGGTAGTCCGTGGGCGGGTGGTTTGGATGCGGATTGGCGGCCGACGTATTCGTAGGCCTGGCTTGGCTTCGACGCGAGGTCCAAGGATGACGATGACGATGACGATGATTATGGATGGTCGTCTCATCCGAACCAACACACACACTACGCATTTTCTTGCTCCGGGGCCGCGGGTGATTGAGTTATTGCATTGCTCAACCCCGGACCCGACCCTCCTTGCAGCTCCTCCCAGTGCTAGCGCTGTTCTCGCTTCCTCCCATCCGTTCTTGCTCCATAGACGACTGTTGATGATACCTTACGACTTGATGATACCTTGGACACTTGCCCTTCCCCTCCTCCTTCTACTTATCCGTATCCTTATCCGCTCACCCATACTAACGCCTGGTCTTCACTTCACGCGATACCTCACGACTAACGACCACGACCTACATCATCTTTGCGATACCTTTTGCGATACCTAACGCTCTCACTTCCGCACACCACCTGCGATACCTTCCCGCCCGTCCTCTTACGTACCCCTATCCGCCTCTGCTGATTTCAGAAGATGAGCGACTAGCAGCGCCGCGTCCGACGTTGTTCGTTGGTGCTTGGGGGATTGCAAGGGCTTTTTTGCGTTCAGATACTTTGTACATTTCCGGTGTACGTAGGTGCTGACCGCCCGCATTATTGTATGCACAGTATGATATGAATGATTTCTTTTGGGTTCCTGGACCATGCCATGCATCGCTCATCACAACATTAAAGCTTTAACCTTGACCGCCACTTCTTCCCGTCGCATCCATGCTCACATTCGACTGCAACAGTCAGTCGTTCTTGGCTATATCCAAACAAACGATAGTGAGTACGGCCGGGCATTACTACTGGCATAAATATGCACTCTGCTGTTGGCCAGCCGTGAATCTCACTCAAATTCGGGATCGAGTCGAGCGGGAGGAGGTCGAAGGTACTGGGACGTGCTTGCTATCAGATCTGCGTAAGGGAGCAAGACTTGACAAAGCAAGTGGAACGAACTTGAAAGGCATCGAGACCGCGAATGTGATTTTGGCCAAAAGCGCACGCGAGCTTGAAGACGCTAGGTTCCGCCGTCTATGGTATGATTCAGATTCGAGAACGAATAATAATGTCGCGAAAAACTTGCCCGGTCATGGGGGCTAACACGCCAGCCCCCAAGTGATAGTCAGTGCGACGAGGTTACGAGAATCTCGAGAGAACCAGTTGGCCGGCGACCCAGCTACATCTCAAATGGTGTTGTTACTGATTTACCGAATTACATGGTGCACAATTTGCACTACCGTTTACCTGAGATTACCAAAACAACACCAATATCATGATGTGCTTGGTCTCTCTGTGCCGCATGCATCACAAGCAAGAAATCTGCCTTTGTTAACGCTAGACAGAAGTCAGTAGCCCGAAATTGCTATGAGAAATGCCCACAGTGTACAAATCTTGCATGACCAGTCTGGATCCGCAGGCGCTTGTTGAAAACCTCGGCCACCAAGGACCCGACTACCGCCTTTCACTGGTGCAAGGCCCAAAACTTCTTTCTTGCGCAACGCTATCTCCGCTTGCACCATATTTCCAAGCGGGACTGTTTGATCAGGTCCTCGACAAAAGAGGGCTCAGAATCCATCTCACCTTGACGGCTTCTGCTTCAGAGGCGTAATGGAAATAGAACCTGAGGCAGTCGAAATCCCATCTGATAAATCCACCACACTGGAGGATGACGCCGCACTGAAAAGAAAGGCTGTCTCAAAGTCCTTCCAGGTTCCTCTGTCGGCAATGGAACTGGTATCGTCAGAGGAAAGTAATTTCCGCCTTTCTGCGTCTGTTTCTGGAAGAAGCCCGTTGCTCTCATCCTCCGAATAATCCTCGGGTTCCAGATGAGATGTAGAGGCTGTCATCCAAGATCAACGTGGATGCGAGTTGGGGATCGAGACTCGTACCCTGTGCCCCAGAGAGTAACCGGAGGCGTTTTTCGCTAGCCTCAGCTCGTTCCTCCCGTGCCCGCTTGCTTGGAAAGAAGTTGGCCAAACGACCGAATTGAGTGTCACGCTCGTCGCACCTTCCTGCTTGTTTCCCAAAACCGGTACCTTTCCCTTTCGAGTCGGAGAGCGTGTTTCCTTGGCCAACGAATGCGGACTTTGAGGTGACTCTACCACCGGCATTGCGTCTTTTATCAGTTTGGCGTCCAGTCTTGTTCGAGGCTGCAGGTTCCCGCCTAGGGACGCGTTGTTTACGACGCTTTGGTCGAGTTTGTGACTTGCGCCCCGCCGCACTGGATAGAGCGATGAGAACAAGGTCAAAAACAAAGAGCCTTCGTACTATGTACTCTGGTAGATCTTCGGCGGCGATTCCATCACCCGAGACGTCGGCAGAGTCAAGTAGACGTGAACCGGAGGACCAAAAACCTGATTTTCTGTTTAGTTTTCACGCAGAATGGTTACGAGCAAAGAAGCACCATCTCCATAGTAGCCTTTATCTTGAAGGGCTCGGACCTCTGCGCGTAGTTGCTTCCACAAAGCCTGGAAGCCGGGGCCGTGGTTCATGTGCTATTGGATGGTCAATTGAGCAAAGCGTTTCGTGTTAGTATGTAGACCTTGATATGCGCGAGCTGACCGCAGGATGAGAAAAACAGGCGGGAGGATATTCAGCATGTACTTCATGACAAAAAGTTCCCAACAGCCAGGGGCTCGGAAGGAAGCGACCGCTGGGACCTCGTAGGACCAGTTCTGCAGCAATTCAGAAAAACAATGACGCCTCTCCTGGGTGGCACTAGCCGATTGTCTCGCCAGTGATTCCAATTCCGACCAGCAAAAACCTTGTTCGAACGCGCGGTGAGTGAGTTTACATTGTTTCGATTTCGCAAGGAAAACCTTGTTGTATTCATACTGCAAGGAGCAGACTCAGTCGAAAGCTGGAACAGTATGGGCGTATATGACCTCTTCCAGGCTGTTTCACGCCAAAACCGTGTCGCTGCATGAGCCGGACGAACTTGAGCAGCCAGTGCGCGCAGCAGCTGTCTTGCATCTTCAGCTTCTTCGTTGCTGGCCGCGGGAAGTGTCGATATGAAGTTGACGAGCTTGGTTAGGGTTTGGACTCTCGCTCGTTCAATCGGACGTGCATCCGCTGGTGGCTGCTCGGAGTAGGTGAGCAAAAACGCGTGACGACGCATCACTCTCATCCACCGCGTTGCAGTGTCGTTAACTTAAGCCCACCATGCTACGCGCGGCGCGGACCTGCAAACGAAGAAATACAGCGAATTTGCGTTGGATATCTTCATACCCATCCAAAGTCCGGGCCTTTCCGTTCAAGTTCTCCCCGGAAGCCGCCATTGCTCAGATTTCTGCAACTGACGCTATTGTCGGGGCAACGTATGACGTGCAAGAAGCGTTTCAGCAGCTGTTTGGGAAGAGGGGACTCCTTCCTGAAAAAATCGTTCCCGTCTACTTTCCTGCCTGGCTTGTGGACGCCGAGATCGAAGCACTGGCGACAGTTCCAGCTACATCTGGTTCGATGGAGGTTTGGCTTCTCGCTGTTTCGTAGTCGTCTCTAAGCTACTTTCCAGGGCATTGTGACTGCTACTTTCGTGAACTCGTACGTGAAACTAGCAATGTACTCGCATAGAACTAATAAAGGTCAGGTATCTACCAGGTGAAGACTTTATTTGTCGCCGGGAATCATTCTAAACCATCTGAAGGACACAGAATGGACAAGTTGTCCATGACCTCTCTGTTATCTGAACTGTCGCTCGAGGACGCGATCCCATTTTCGACCGAGCTGCAGCATCAGTTTGACACGAACGTAACCTGTTTGCCGTTCCAAACAACGCCATTCCCGATCCTGGATGCTGCGAAGCGGTTTCCATCCGACGACTTCAGAATCGACGACTTTCACATTAATCCCTCCTCCATCCGCCCAAATTTGGTAGTCTCTTCTCATCTGTCAAAGCGACTCGTTAACCAAGTCCACAGATCGCCGCGTACCCGATACTCCTTCCTTTGTACCTCGCGCGGTACAAATTCTTTCAGATATACAAAACTGTCGTCGTCGAGGCGCACACTGACGAGGTTTCTTTCTTCTCTCACATTCGTAACATTATTTTTCAAAAGTTCGTGATAGGCTCGGATTGGCATAGAGCGAGTCCGGTGGTCCGCGACGGCCCCGTCACCCACATCACCCTTCAGTGCATCAGGCGAAACCTGGATGCGTCGTTTCGTCAGTTGGATGGAGCAAGGCACCGAGGACGCTCCGGGCAAGCATTCAAAATACTTCTGGTATCCTCAGGGGAGCCCAGCTTCGTTCTCGAACCTGGCAAGCTTGATCATACCCCCCGAATGGACTCAGAGAACGCAGTCCCTTGTTATTCCCGACTGGGGAGCTTGGCTCGCAACAAACCTGACTCCCCAGTCACTGCAGGGACTGGTGACCGCAGACCATAATATGGAAGATCCTCGTATTCGGCCTTTCACGCCAGAGGAGTTGGGCGATGTTCGGAACTTCATGCGACTGGGCGAAGAGCGAGCAAAAGCGTATGCGGTCTTGGAGGTAGGTGCTTTCCTGCTGTTGCGTATGAATTAATTTTTCACCATGTGTAAGAGCGTGTCGAGGGAAACGACTGGCGACACAAAGCAAACATTACAACAAGTCAGGGAGCATGCAATGTCCTCTGATCGTAGTAGACAAGAGGCGACGCCGAGTTGGTGGACAGATTCGCAATATTCACAACCTAAATGACGCATATGTATTGTCCTTGCCGTTTGTGTGTGGATAAATACAGATAAGTGATACATTTTATAAGACCGCAAGGAGTAGGGTGAATGAGAGGATATGCAAGCGCGGATGCATGTAAACGAGGGGCTGCATTCGTATTGGGTACTCCCAGAACGTAAGATGCCTGGACCGTTGAGGTCGAGGTGGTAACTGAGCCTTGTGCGTTTGTTGTGACGACGGTGGTGAGCGTCGGGCACGAACGAGACGACTGGCAGCGATGTGACGTGGGCTGATTTTTTACTGCCGAAGATGGCGCTGTAGGTGCTCGTTGCAAGAGCAGATGATACGATGCCTCCCGTCGGAGCAATGATCGATGTATTGAATTCATAGGCAGGTGTCGAGATGGAGGGTGTGGGCAAGAGAGAGTTGGGGAGCGTCGTCGGGACAGTGGCAGAAATGGACGACAGGAAGGCGGAGACATTCGCGGCGTTCGTGCTTTCGGTCATATTTTTCAAGCGATAGAAGCCGAGGTGGGGGGGCTCCTTGGTATCTATACCATAGCTTTGTTGTGGTAAGATTACTATGAGTTGCTCGGTCAAATGGTTTGCACCTGAAAATCGAGTATACGGTCCGCATGAATGGGATACCGAATTGCCAGTCGATGCCGTCGCCACTCGGCCGCAGTGCCATCGGCCACGAGAGACAGATATCCGGGTTGCCGGACGCGGGCCCGATGAGATATTCCGTCGGATCCATGGAGTAGTCCTGCGAGCTACAACCCGTGTCAGAAAGCTTGACCGAGAAAACACGCAAGGTACCCGAAAGTGAAGGTCAGTGGAATGAGGGTGTCGCAGGGGATGGCCCAGAGACCTATTTTCGATGAGTACGGCCGAAAATGCATTAAAAGTCGTTACCGTCGGCGACGAGACGCGAACCATCGATCTTGGCAAAGATACGCTCAACCTAGAAGTGTTCAGGCGATACCCTGACGACGAGGACGCTCACGAACGTCTTGGTACGGTCCAAATATACCCACCGCGCCGCTACCAAGTTCAGTGCCAAAACGCAAGGTCAGAGTAAGACGACGCACACGTCGAACAATGCCAGAGTTGTGTTCCCAGTGTTCTTGGAATACGTTGGAACCGGGGTTATGCGTGTCGTATTTACCTGTGTGAATCATGAGCAAGGGCGACTTGCAAATCCAGCTTTCATACAGCGAATTGACTCATGGACTTGAAAAGAAATTAGGTGAGATTGGGATAGGAATAGCCACGCACGATGACCCAATGAAGGTAGCTGGAGGTGTTACTCTCCCCCGCAACGGGAGAGAACTCAACAACAGGATTCCAGTCGATCATTGACACATTGGTGACAACCTCCGAGTCGATTGCGCCTTCCAAGAGTCAGTCAAAGGCCCTTGCGCATCTACCAATCATTACCCAATGTGAGCGATCCACTTCCACCGTCAGCCAAGCTCAATCCAAACAGTGGATAGTCAAGCAGGCCGTTTTGAGCAAGCGTAGGGAAGAATGGTGTCGCTGGGACCGATTAACCACGCAGCCATAGGTTAAAGCAGCCAAGGCGACGCACACTCAGAGGCCGACGATATAGTGGAAAGTCGAGGGAATCCCAAGCCAAGAACGCCAGAAACTTCATCGGACAATGTCAAGTTGCAGTCGGTGACGATAGCTTCCAGCAGTCAGCGAGATTCGAGGTGAAGATGAGCAGCGCACCGAATGTTTGGCCGGGCAGTGTAATGTTTGCCAGCTGGATGGACTCCGTTGCGACAAAACCTGATACCGCTGAAAAGCAGGTTGAGAAGAATCAGAGACTATGGCTAATTGCACGCACCAGTTCCATCCGCATAGCTCGCATGGAAGACTGTTTGGTTGTTGTTCACCGGACGCGAAGGACGAACTCTTGCGATCGAGGGGATATCGAGGGACAGCGGTACACGAACTGGTCGTGCAAGTCGAGCCGACGAGCCACAAGTCGGCCGAGGCAGTATCCAAAGCGACTCGGAAATAGATGTCTCCAGCTTTCAGAACGACGAACCAGGTTCCCGCAGAGGGATATATTTCCGTTATTCCAGAGACCGTCGAGACATTGCGATCTCGGGGTTGAAGGTGGAAGGGAAGGGAAACAGGCGACAGGGAGGCCGCCAGACGATGGGCCGGTGCCCCAACAAGAAGCAAGAGTGGAACGAGGAACGAAGCAAGCATTATGAATGCAGCATTCGGGGAGAAAACTGCGGGCGCCTTGTCTCTCGGAGTCAGACCAGGCTATGAGGAGAGGGTTGGGAGTCGGGCGCCTACGTCCGCCATCAAAATTCGTTCGGAATGCGGCCAGCATTTCAATTGAAACAGAATTACAGTCTCAGAGAGTACAGAAAGGTAATACATCCGAGAGAGAGAGAACGAACAGAGGTCGCGTCCAGAATAAAAATCACAAACAAGCAGGAAAATAGATAGTATAAACAGATCACCGCTTCGCGAACACCTTCTTGAGAAGACCAAGGACCTTGGGTACATTCAATTGGACGTATTCCAGGTCGAGCAGGTGCTTGTTGTCTTTTTGCTGCATCGGTGTATTAGGAACGAAGAAAGGAATTGACAATCGACAAACCTTTTCCGAGGAGGTCGTCAATTTTCAGATCCATCTCTAGAATCGCCTTCTCCCGGCCTTTGTAGTGTAAGGCGATGATGAATGTCCCCGGCGTGGGGGAGGTGATGTTGAAATAGATGTTCGGCCGCCTGTATGATGAGTTAGAGACGCGGTGCGCGGGGCTTGTGAGAAATAAATACCGGTTGTCGGGGACATTGCTTTCTACAATGATTCCTTCCTTCTCCAGCTGGGCGTGCGTAAATCTATAAGGCCCCAGCACGACTGCTTTGGTCGGTTTTTTCTCCTTGCCACCGACTGAGACCGACTCCCACGCCGGTCGTACCGTTCTTGTCCTTGGACGCTGTGAGGCGGACATTCTGCAAGTAGGCCTTGTACTGCTCCAGCTGCGACCGCAGATAGTTGTTGTGGTCGCAGATCGTTTTGTACACCGCCTCGAGAGACTTGGTCTCTAGCACCACCTTCTCACGCAGGTTGCCAAGGTGCACGAGCTCCGTAGAGACCTCTTCCTGCATGAGCTTGTATCCATCAGAGTGGTCGACTATCTTCAGCTCCTCGAGCTCTCGCAACATCTCTTTGACCTTGATGCCCTTGCGAACAAGCGTTGCGTCTTTCGTCGTTGCCGCCCGTTCGGCTATCGCAGCGAGGTTATATGGTCGCTTCTCGGCCGCGTGAGGTATCGACCGGATGAGCTGGACAAAGATCGACTTGGTCTCCATGTAAAGCATGTCGCTTGACGACACCGAGTCCATGAGGGCACTTTGGATATCCTGCACCGGCGTCTCCCATCGGCTGTACAGGTTCAATTCAATCGATCTGTTCTCCTTCCGAGGCACCTGTGTAGGCGCTCCGCCGAGCTCATCAGTTAGAATTCGAAGGTGTTGCTTGTCATTTGGTGACTGCCATGTGGTGAATGAGCCGCATACGACTAGACGAATGACTCACGAGGGTTTCGATGTGTTGCAGAATTAACGAATGAGTGTTGTACAGCTCATTGAGAGAAATGTGGATGACTAAATCTTTCTTGGAGAGCGCCATATATTGGTCCATCTGGACGGTGTCAGAGTGCCACAACGTCCGCACAAGCTCTCTCTTACCTCCAATGTGTCATAAAAGTCTCCGACCTCACAGAGATTATTGAGGAACTGATTGATCCGCGCTTTATTGTTCTCTACGAATGGATTGAGGGTGATCATGTACGCCTCCTTGGCGTACGACGGTTTGTTCGCCAGGTTTTGAAGCATTTTTGCGATCTGGCAGCGCTCAGTATAGAGTTGTGGACAAGATATTCGGGACACACCAGAGTTAGCGTCCGCCGAGGGTGCTTAGCTGGGACGCCGTCTACTAGCATGTACGCTTGTGGTGTCACAATCGCGGGATTGATGAACCGCAGGAAGAAGAAACCACCGATGAGAGAGCAGATGGCATAATCCGTCGCGTCGGGGTATTTCCTCTGCGCTTCTGGTCAGAATCAACACAAGAGCAACGGCGAGGACACGCACCCGCGTTAAACTACGAATTTGCTTGCAAATCCACCTGATACCATAGGGTACGCTCTCCAGGCTGTCGATTATCGTCAGCAAGAAGCTGTTGGCGATCTCCATGAGCATGGTCAATCGCGGCGCAATGAATGCCTGGACGTCGGGGTTTTCGGCGGCGACCTCTGGCGGCACGCCTCGCGGTAAGTTTGGGGGGAGCTGGCCAGTCTCCTCTTCAATTTGGTTTACCAATTGTTCGTAAACCTACAGAACGTGAGTTGAAAGATTCGCGCAAGACAGGACTCGGCACGCACCTTGACTGGGTTGATCTCGAGATTGAGATCCTTGTGCTCAATCAAGCTATTGATGCGCTCTGCCAGGACGCTCTTCAGGTATGTTTGGCCGGGACCCCGGCGGGTATAAGTCGTCATCATTCGAGATACGGGGGTATTTGCACGGAGAAGGGATCCAAAGTCCGTGGCGGTCTCGAACTGGGCAGATAGCACGGACTGGAACATCGTAAGAAGAAGGTGCTCTTCTCGACTTTCGTATTGGTTGCCATAAAGGGTGAACATGACTGTTTGGAGGAGGGTGTCGATTTCAGAGAGACTGACGAGGACGACAGAGCGCGGCTATGTGGCGGGGTTCGGATTGGAGGAGGAAGAAAAGATTGGAGTATTGCTGAAGCTTCCGATCGTCGGGAAAGTGTCCTTCGGTAGGGTCAACGTCCTCGAGCGTCCGTTCAACCTCGCGTTGCTAGAACGGATGATTCAAAAACACGGGCGGGACAACAAACCGTGTGACGCACCTCATCTGCAGCCATTCGGTTCTGGATGAGCAAGGCGATGCGGGAATCAAGGTAGCGCACGTCGCGCTCGAGAACGAAATTCTTTTTGGACTGTGCCGATATTTTGCCCTTGAGATCTCGCAGGCGTTTCTGGGCTGTTGAGGAGCGGGACAATTAACGGGAGAGCGTTGGGTCGGAAGCGAGATAGACTCACCGCGAGCCAGTTCATCCTCTACCTCAACATCCTGCTCCGCAGCCATGCTGAAGAGAGCAGTAACGCTGTAGCGATTGGTATTGCGGTTGGTGAGCCTACGAGAGGACATTCCGCCGGGGGAAGTGGGCTCGGGATAGGCCATGATGGAGGTCGTGGAGGAGCGTTATAGAAACGTGAGGAACGAAGGAGATGGCAGTATGTATGCAAGGGCAGCACCAGCCGCTGCAGCCTGGCAATCACGGAATAGTGGGAGGAGGAAAGAGTGATGCGACTGGGTCACACACAGCACCGCGCTAATCTTTCAGTCCGGTAACCGTTGGCTGTGAGTCCACGTAGGTCATATGAAGAATCCAAGCGCCGAACTAACCGCACCAGCATGTCCAATCTCTTGACGGTGCCCTTCAAGAAATCATATGCCCTCGAGCTCAAGGAGCCTGTTCGCAACTACCTCCTTCATCACAGCGCTGCCCATCCCGACGCATTTCGAGACGACATTACGCGCTGGCAATCTATGCGCAACCATGGGATCGGGGCTACCGTTCATGTCGAGCGCGTCAATACCGCTTTGAGGTCTGTATCTTTCATCCCGCGCCAGCTCGCATCTGAGTCGTCTTTCCCAGCTACCATGCCCAGTTGCTGTCCATCCTGTCCAAACTTCCGGTGGACGTAAATGCTGCACTAGGAATTTGTATTTCTTTGACCCGATTTCTCCAGATAGGACTAGAGATCGCATACGCCCACGTATTCTCACCATCGAGTATCCCGATTACCCTTAGGAATCTTGCTTTCGAACGCGCCGCAGTCTTATTCAACATCGCTGCTCTCTACTCGCAGCTCGCGGCTTCGGAGGATCGCTCCAATGCGGATGGAATCAAACGCGCCATTCCTTATTACCAGGTGGGCCCCGCCATTGCTCGATCAATGCACCGTGCCAACCCCCCTAGCAAGCAGCAGGCACCTTCGCGTACTTGCGAACATCCGCTCTACCCAAACTCGTCTTCTCTCCGGAGGATGAAGAGAAGCCATTGGATCTCTCCGTGGCTTTTGTTCATGGCCTAGAATGGCTGATGCTTGCGCAAGCCCAAGAATGTTGGTGGCAGAACGCGAAGCTCAGTCAGTACGTTGTGACTTCTCCTTTCGATCTATTGACTGTTCGCAGGCAACTTCAAGAACCAGCTGCTGGCAAAGCTAGCTGCCCATGTTGAGCGAAAATCACTCAAATGCGACGTTGTCTAACTCTCCGACAGGCCGCTACCCTTTATCAATCGGCGATTCAGACAATCCGAGACGCTTTCCCCTCCATAACCCACCTTTTCCCCAATGTATACTCAACAACCCAAGGCTTACCCATACTCACCATATCATTTAGGGATGGTTAGCACACATTGACGCAAAGCAATACCACTTCGAAGCGGTAGCTCAGTATCGGCAAAGTCTAGCTGAGTTGGAGGGTAGCCAGTATGTCCGCTAGTCTTACTAATCTTCGTTTGCCCACCTCGCTTTGTAGTTATGGTGCAGAAATAGCTCGTCTGGATGTGGCACGAACCGCGTCCAAACAGGCGTACGATATTGCTCGACGAGGGAAAGTTGCTTCCGCCGTCCTGCAGGATGTTCAGGTTCGTCCAGATCGTTCCAAATGCCTGCAAACTAATTGAAGCCATAGTCTCTTCTGGACAGCCTGCAGAAAGACTTTGCTCGCGCAGAACGGGACAATTATCTCATCTATCATGACGACGTTCCCGCTGCATCTGCCCTACCGCCCATTGTCCGTTCCGAAATTGCCAAGGCGACTATTGTACCGGGTCTCTTGAATCCGGACAGCCTCATCGGGCGGGAAGGGCCGCTATTTGGGGACTTGATTGGTTGGGGAGCTCGAGCTGCGATCGGTATGTTCATCTTGTTGTTTCCAGTCCGCCGATTGACCACCGAACAGACATTTACGGCGATCGCAAATACCATCTCGTCCACGATAAAATCACAGAAGCGGCGCAACGCCTGAAAGACGACGCAGATGAGTGGGTCGATACGTCTCTCTCCCTACCTATCCGACCTACGCCATCAGAAATCTACGGCTACATAACTTACCCTCGGCACTGGAGGCCCTTGAGCGATCCTCGGGGTTGCCTCCTAGTCTCCTTCAGAAAGCTGAGCAGATCAGACGCGAGGAGGGCCCGGCGCGAATCGAAGCGGCTCTGGCGGATGTCGAACGCCTTGCCCGGCAGGATGCAGCCATCATCGATGAGGTTCTCATCACGTTCTTGCTCGAATATCAGTTAACGATCAATCCAGGCGATGGACATCCTCGATAATGAAGCTTCCGAGGACGAGGCAATGAGGACGGATCCCTCCTATAACAGAGCGCCCTCTCACGAAGCAAATGTCGAGCTCGTTGAGAAGGAGCGGCGGTATAGGGATATCCTAGCACGGGCGGCGGACAGTGATAGCACGGTGCAACAGAAGTGGGACGATTGGGAGGCGAGTATTCTCCTCCTGGGCGGCGACGAGGTAGGTTGTATTATCACTGCGGTCGCAGTTATCTAATTGAGTCTGCTAGTCCGAACTCGAAGCCACCGTACCAGTCTGCCACCATGACCAGCTCTAGATCCAATCCTGAGGGCGTCGAGTCATGGAAGCACGCGCGGGCTCTCCGTGTCGCGCTCGAAGCCCTGGATACAGCTCCATCGCAGTCTACAAGATTTTGTTCGCCGTGCACAGAGCCTGGAAGCCGCCGATGACATAAACGCACGTATCGTTAGCGCCGCCTCTGGTCTCGAAAGACTGGCAGAGGTGCAAACCGGAAATGTTTGAGGATTTATTGGATGAGGAGCTGGCCAAATACGACAAATTTATCGAGGAGGTCGCAAAGGCGGAGAGCAAGCAGGCAGATCTACTCGCTGAAATTGAGGTCAGGGCTGTTGGCGCATGCGGGAATGCACGATCATGACACCCTTGAACAGCGATGCAACGAGCGCTTTGTGCAGAGCCGACGCGAAGATGCCAGCGTGAAGGCGAGAGAAGAAGCATTGCGATCGCTAGAACTCGGCTACCAGAAATATCGCGAAATTGTGAAAAATCTCAACGAGGGCATACAGGTACACTTCCGGTGGTCTCTTTTCGCTCCAATCTCACGGACTGGTAGTTCTACAACGATCTTGCCAAAATCTTTAATGATTTCAAGGCAGCATGCAAGACCTGGTGCTTGTATCGAAGTGCGGAGCTCCAGTGCGTATCCAACTTAAAAGGCAGTTTTTGCCCGACCTTCTTTAGCACTCTATCGCGGGCAATGGAAGCCGTTACAGTGGAAGAGCCAGAGCCACCAGCACCAGAAAAACCCGCGCGAACTTCTGCTAGATTACCAGCACTTGCGGAGTGGGGCTTCGAGGAGGTGCAGCTCCCTCCTCCACCACGGCGACGGTGATGCAGTAGTAGATCGTGTACGTGTAGGTAAATTTAGGGATTAGTGGTGCGGTGTTTGATGCACTGCCATCCAAGTCGGCTTGCAACCTTCCACCATGAGCTCTGAGAAAGGCTTTCCGCAACCCCAGTTTCACCACGCTCCGTCTGAGCCTCCTCCGAATTATGTTCAATCCAACCAGCCAGCATCTGGATTCCGTTTGGCCTTGAATAGTGCTGTCCGTTGACCTCTTCGCCTTCCCAAGGACCTCTTTGACCCGTCGTCAGACTCAAATCACCAAGCAAGATCTTGAGCGCGCTGGACCTGCCCCGTTCCACGACCTTGGCGGGGAGCCGATGTACATTGGATCGGCCCTTATGATGCACGACGACCAAGCCACTCCAAAATCCGTTCATCCATGCAAGATAGGTTCGCAATCCAAGCACTGGTCAGCAGACCTAGTTTGACCCTCCCAAAGGCCCGCATCTCTATCCCTCTCCGTGCAGCGTCGGTCATAATGCATTGAGGTTGCTACCGCTTGACTCTGACACAGGTCCCGTACGGCGGAGGAGAACACTCCCACCATGGAAGATATGACCTTCTCTTGTTTGACGAAGCGACCATGGAATGGGTGCCCACCTCGCATGGTAAGCTCAAATTCTCCAACTGGAAATGTCGCCGAGTCTCGAACTAGGACGCATCCCGGAAGGACGCACGCCCATAGAGGGAGGGGTGAGTTTCAAGTCGAACTATCATCTCTATGATCTAAACTATCGCAGTACGAAGAGAACATCCAGCAGAAGTTGTACCACGCGCGGGGACGCCACAATAACCTCCTGATTCCCGGCAAAGCAGGGCTGCACCTGTGAGTCTTTATCAGGCTGCATGTATTCGCGCGGGCTCACCCTAATAGCCGCTCTTGCCATGTATCTTTTGGCGGAGGCGAAATTGCCATTGCTGAGAGCTATGATATTCTGTATGCCCCTACCCTTACTACTCCAGTATTCTTGCTGATGTCCATCTAGATGTTGGAGGCTGCCCCACAAGTATTAACCGGCGACCATGATTCAACCGTGGCCGAGGCGGATGTATAAGTTTTTTTACGTGTACTTGTTGCTCAATACGATGATTGTCCTTACAAGTCGCGTGAGAGATTTAAGGAGACGCGCTTATACCTTGCTAAGTATCGTCGTTGAGACCATGAAAGGCGTCTGGCTTCTTGTTTTAGTTTTGGTGGGTCCCACCATCAACGCCACATCTTTGCCCGTAACATCTCACAGAGCGGAGTGTTGTGGCGCAGCGAGCGTCCATTCAAGCAGCTGATCTTCAAGCGCGAGCTGCCTTTTGCCAATTACGCTGGTGGCGACGCCAACTTGCACTGTGTCCAACAAATCGCTCCGGAATTCACCTTCTGCGAGGATGCGACCAGTTGGGAATCTTCCGTGGGCGGTCAAAAAGTCTTGGTTAGCTGCGACGCCAATCGTAAACAATGGAATACTGTGCTCGGGCCACTGCAGAATCCTGAAGGCCACGGCTCGTTATGGATATCTAGTGCCGACGCTGCCGCTCCCGAGCGCTTACAGTTGAAGGACTTTCCCTCTGGGCACGATTTCCATCCCCTGGGTCTTGCAATCTCTCCGTATCGCGGAGACGCGCCGAGCAACCTGTTTGTGGTGAACCACGGTCGCGAACGGAGCGTAATCGAACAATTCACCCTTTCGCCTGGTAGTTTGGTGGCGACGCACATCCGAACACTGTCTTCGCCATCGTTCATTGCCCCAAATTCCATCGCTCTGACTTCCCCCAACTCGTTCTACGTCTCAAACGACCACCTCATGACCCGCCGGCTGCCTTACCCCTTCAGCCATGTCCTCCCCGTCGTTGAAACGATGCTGGGCCTTCCATTCGGCTGGGTATCACACGTTACCTTGGACCCCAATCCCGCAGCCAACAACATAGAGAGTACCTTGGCCGCACCGTTTATCCCATTTGCCAACGGCGTCGCCGTTTCTCCATCCCATACCAAGGTGGCCGTCGCCTCGACGTCTCTCAGCGCCGTTTACTTTTATGCGCGCAACGAGACCACCAACGCCCTAACGGCAACTCATTTTGTGCCACTGCCGTTTCACCCTGACAATCTAGAGTTCGACCATACAGGCGCCTTGATTGTGGCTGGTCATGCGCACTTTGGGTCCCTTCTCAAGGTCAAGGCGGATTCGACTGGACAAGCCGTTGCACCCAGCTGGGCAGTCTCCATCTCGGACGACAACAAAGTCACGACGCTTTTCCAAAGCAACGGCACCATGTTCTCGTCGTCGACAACAGGCTTGCGAGATGTCAACGGAGCGTTCTATCTCACCGGATTGTACGCGGCACCCGGTGGGATGCTTGTTTGCAAGTGAGAACAGTGCAAGACATATTTCTACATCCATACAAACAGAGAATTTCCAAAACCGTAGATGGGTTGTCGTATGTAGTGAGGATACAGTAAATACTTACGAATAGAGATGGACGCAAAGCAATTAAAAGAGGTTGGGCAAGAAAGAAGCCGCAGTAACACCGAACGCGAAAAAGAACGCTCCCCAAACAGCAGAGCGTTGACTGGGAGAAATGCGGCTGTTGGTCGCAATTGCTCGTTCGCCGACCTGAGGCTCCTTGAAGTCGAAAGACAATGGCTTATCCTCGTCTTCTCTCGCCCGTTTGACGGTAGTAGGAGCGTCGACACGTGCCTTGTCACGCTGCGCCTTTAGGTTGTTGATGAGCTCGCGCTGCTCCACTAAATCCTGTTCTCGCAGCTCGGCCGAAGCAGACTCTTCGACAGCAGTCACACCAGCTTCATCGTCGTCCACGGCAGTCTCATCTGAGCCAGCCGAGACATCTACCTCTGCGCGTCGCGGGGTCTTTTTGGAGGCCTTGACCACGGATGTAAGCGAGGGCATCGGTTGAGACGAGGGCTTGGGACTCTTGGTGCGGGTCGAGCGGCGGGGTGAGACTACCAAGGGTGCAGGCGCTGGAGAGGACTCTTTTCTGCGTTTGGTAGGTGGGTTCGGGGACGGTGGCGTGGGCAGTGAGCGTGACGGGGGTGGTTACCGAGGCACCGTCCTTGCCCTTTCCAGAGCGGCGATAGTTGGCGTTGGGATCTGGTTTCGCTTCGACAACGGTGTGGATGAGTTCGCCTAGGGAGTAGGCTTCACCGAGTTCCACGGCAACGTCGGTCCCGACCCAGGTGCCAGCGAGACGCGTGACGGATGTATCTCGCGATGAGCCGTTGTTACCGGTCAGGTCGTAGTTGTCCCTGACCCATTGAACTTCGCGCTTTTCCGCCTCAGGCGCCTCTACGGGTGATGGTGATGAATGGAAAGAGAGAGGGGTGGTTCGTTCACGCACCAACGTCTGCTGCTGGGAATGCGGCGCGGAACATGGACGTCAGTGATACAGCCCCGGTGTCGAATCGCCTCAGGATGAAAGCTGGACATGTATTAGATTGCGCTTTGGTAGCTCAAAGGACGCACCATGGCCAGAAGGCTGGACGGGTTCTGATTAGATTGCGCAAAAGCTAGTGTCTCAAAGGACGCACCGTGGGCGTATCGACCTTCAACCTGCCGACCTGCGCAACAACTTGAGCGGAAGACAAGACTCGTCGGATGCCACACACCAGGATTTCAGTTCCTCCTTGGACATTTAGAATCTGGAACTTGACGGACGGTATCGAGCCGCTCTCGACTGGAGGTGGGTGAGCGGCAGGGCGCGAGAGTCGAGGGATTGACTGACGGAGCGCAGCGATGTGACTGTTTGCCAGGTGGTCGGGAAGGGCGGGGCGAGATGGAGGCATTGCAAAGAGATGTAAGAGTCACGTGTCACATAAACATGATTCTAAGCTTCTAAACTATAAGGCCTCCAAGTCACTAGCGTGTAGCTGGCCAAGCTGTGGACGGGCAACCAGAGCCTCCACTAGGGCCTTCATGTCTCCCCACCACGGTGTCTTTCCGCGTCTGTTCACCATGTCCGCATGTTGCACCATTTCTTGCACGGGCACCCAGGTCACCGAGCTCGACTGAATCGTGATGACCGCAGCACTCTCTGGCGGAGCCACCCGCGACTTTAGAGGCTGCGCGACGAGCAGGTCGTGGTGACGCTCTATGAAAACCATGCACTTCAACGACAGTCGCACGGCCCGCGCCCGGTCCATTGGTGATGGAATTCCTCCTTGTAGCGTGTGCCCAAGCGACGCAGAACGCGAGTCGAACAAGGAACCACCCTCCTCCTTGAATATTTTCGTAATGACGTCCGTGGTGTATACAGACGAGGCCACTTCGTTTCTTGCACCTCGTTAGTTCCAACTGAGGAATAAAGAAAGGTAGATGCTTTACCGAATAACGAGACGCCCTTCAGCCTTTCCCTTCTCGTCGAGCTTGTATCGGGCTTTGAGGAAACGAACATCTCGCTTCAACGTGTCCAGATTCATCCCGTCTTCAGGAGTATACACCAGAACTGCACCGACCTATTCCAACGTTAGTACTCTTCAGAGAGCACGAAAACTGGAGGTACCGCCAATGCGCCCATCGTCGCGATATATCCGCACTTCCCGCCCTGCGTTTCGACAACGAACACGCGATTTCTGCTGGCACTGGCACTCTGCTTGATCGCGTCACATGCCTCTACAAGTGCATTCAAACTCGTGTCGCTCCCCAGGCTGTACTCCGTCATGGGCACATTATTGCTAATCGTCGCCGGTAGATGCACCATCGGGACATGGAACGCGGGGTAGTATTTCCTCCCTTCCTCCAAGATTTGAAGCGCAGTGAACGCCTCGAACCCACCAATCATCATCAATGCATGCAATGAATGCTCTTGGAATTTCGCCGCAACGGCGCCGAGATCCTTCGAGGGCAAAGAACGATTGGTGCCAAGCTCGGAACCGCCGCGTGCCATCCAAGAATCGACCCCGAGCCAAGAGAGTTCCCCGAGGTCGTCATCCAATAGACCGCGGAAGCCATTGTGTATTCCTAGCGGGGTATGCCCTTGTCCGAGACAATACCGGACGGCCGCACGCGTCGCGGCGTTCATTCCTCCTGCTGGCGCTCCCATGCTATGTCGAGTTAATGAAAGGGGGGAAAAGAACAGAAACATCTTCTTACTGCATGATAGCAATGCGCATTCTCTGCTCATCAGGTTAGAACAAACTCGATTGGCGGAAAAGCAGTACCTTTGCCGGCGGAAGCTTCTTCGACGAAGACAAAGCAGACGTAGCAAAGAATCCTTCTAAACTTTCTCGGAACTCGGGGTCTCTAAGCTTCATTGCCTTCTCAAAGTCGCGTTCTTCGATTGCAGTCGTCACCGCCTTGGTCTGACCCCAAAGATAAACATGGTTGAACGGAAAGCGGCCACGCGTACCATCGCTACAGCCTCCATGAGCGGAACCATCGTGATCTTGTTCTCTTGAATGCCAATCATATACGACGGGGTTTCTGGGTTTGCAGCCAAAAGCGCTTCGACAGCTTTCATTCCTTGTAATGTGGGCTACCAACCTCAGCAAAGGCACTTGCGAGTAGATGAAACCTTACTAGAATGCGGTCCATCGCACATGGCCGTCCGCCTCGTTGGGTATGGCCAAGAGTGGTCACTCGGGTGTCCAGTCCCAATCGCTCCGTCAGGATATCCTTGACATACTCGGCGCGGATGGGATTCAGGTCAATATCGTGCGCTCCTTCTGCGACGATGACTAGGGTCTTGCGCTTGCCGACTTCGCGGTGCTGCGTTTGCCCCGGTCGGACAGCGCGACGAGGAAAACGTGTTGCCTACCTTCTGTATGGTCTCGCACATCTCATCTTCCCATGGTCGAGATGAGGGTGGTTGTTCGGGAATGAACAAAAAGTCGGCGCCGCCACTGGGGAGATGAATAAACAAGACCACAAGAAAGTAATTGAACTCACGCAACACCGGCAAGCAACGCTAACCAACCACAATGTCTTCCCATCACTTCGAGGACGAAAGCTCGCGAGTGACTCGAGGCGGTCGAGTTAATATTGTCAATAGCTTCACATATGCGATGTAGGGCTGTCGGCGCGCCGATGGTGAGGTCGGTCATGGACATATCGTTATCAATTGAGCCGACAAGCCCAACAATTTTGAGATAGGCGTGTTTTGTGGACTGCTCTTCGGTGATTTTGCCTATAGCGCATAAAACACTGGGAAGGGGCGTTGATAGATAAGACGCACCTTGGCCACGGAGCTCTGTGACCAGTGTTGGCCACTCCGCTCTGAAAACATCGGCACCCGTCAAGGAGCCATCTCCACCACACACAACGAGAGCGTCGATTCCTTCTTTGATCAAGTTGTGGGCAGCGGCAAGTCGGCCCTCGCGTGTCCTGAACTCTTTTGAGCGAGCCGTTCCGATGAGGGTACCGCCCTGCGCGTAGGTGATGAGTAACAGTACGTATCGCCAAAATTTGCGCACCTCTGTAAACCAGCCCCTGACATCGTCCCATCCTACACGAACGATATAGCGACCCTTGAGAGTCCTTCCCGACGCGTAGTCGCCAGTTCCGTCCTTCAATAACTGGCCGTCTCCGAAACGCAGATTTTGTATGATATTCATTGCGGCCATCGGAAAGTCGGTGTACGAGGCGTGTGGGGGTAGTTCCACGTTGGGAATGGCGTCGACATTGCCGCGTACGAGGCCCTCGTAGCCTTCGCGTACTATCCACGCCTCGCAATCTCTGCGATGCATTAGGTGGGGGCCGCTGGCTGGAAGATATCTGACTTGAGGATTGCGGCTTTGACGACGGCACGGACAACCGCGTTCATGCCAGCGCTATCGCCTCCAGATGTGAGTATTGCGACCTTGAACATGGTGGACTCTGGAAGTTGTCACTGTCACATTTGTGCTGGCGTTCTAGTACCAGTAGATGTTCTAGTTCGGGTCGCTGGTGGCCAACTAATTCGGAACGCGGCATTGGTGAATTGGGTATGTCGGGAAGCTATGTAGTAGATAGTCATGTGGTCGTAAGGTCAAAGTACAACGTGTCAATCTTTCAGAACGCGTCCACCACCCACCGCGCCCATGCTCAGGCCACCGGTCCTCCTCATCCCCCTTCTTCTTCTTCTTCTTCTCGTTGACCTTGTCTCCGCCGCCGACCTCTACAAAATATTAGATATCCACAAATCTGCTTCCGACAAGGACATTCGCCATGCATACAAGAAACTCAGCCGCAAATACCACCCCGACAAGAACAAAGACCCCGGTGCAGAAGACCGCTTTGTCGATATTGCACATGGTATGCAAAACTGAGTCCAACAAGTCTGTGGTCCTGAATTGTGGCCAGCATATGAGATCTTGTCCGACCCCACTGTATGATGAACCGTATTACGCTGCTGCTTCCACTCACTTTGCTTAGAAACGCGACATATACGACCGGCATGGAGAGGTCAGTCCAGCACGCTCCGCCAACGCGCAATTGTGCTCAAGGCTTGTTCGATAGGAAGGGTTAAAAGCACACGAGAGCGGGCAACACCACGCAAACCCTTTCGACATGTTCTCCAACTTTTTCGGCGGAGGACGTGCGTACTATTCTCCTACGCTCTTTAGCATCCTCCCAACACTATTGCAGATCACCAACAACAAACACGGCGCGGTCCAAGCTCTGTTACGGAGTTTGAGGTCGAACTGTCCGACATGTGCGTTCCATATATTCATTCTCAGTCCACTGCAACCATCCGTGTTTTAGCTACAAGGGTGCAAGTCTTGACGTACGTCTTCCTTACGATCTTTCGAATTCCGCTAAAAAAAATCTGTCCAGTTCATGATCAAGAAACACATTCTTTGCGATCATTGCCGTGGTTCAGGTGCAGCATCGGATGGAGATATACACTCTTGCTCTGGCTGTGGCGGATCTGGAGTCAAGCTGGTGAAGCAACAAGTGCGCGCGGCCCCACTTCTTCCCGTCTCTCGTTCATAGGCGTCTCTAGATCTTCCCGGGCATGTTTGCGCAAAGTCAGACGACGTGCAACGAATGTGGCGGGCGCGGAAAGGTTATCGGGAAGAAGTGCCCCCACTGCCATGGCGAGAAGGTATACACGCCCCAAACGATCTTCTAGCACTGGCTGATTGGCCCAGGTCGTCGACTATACGGGTCATTATACGCTCGACATTCTTCCAGGCATGCCCGAGGGTCACGAAGTCGTGTTCGAGGGCGAGAGCGACGAGAGCCCTGACTGGGAACCGGGAGATGTGGTCTTGCGCGTTCGCAGCAGGAAGAACAAAGGTGGTTGGCGGAGGAAGGAGAGCAGTCTCTACTGGAGGGAGACAATCGGCGTTGATGAGGTTTTTTTTTTGCTTCTTCTCTGCAAATATACGGATCTTACCGCCCATAGGCATTATTAGGCTTCGACCGCAACTTGACGCATCTCGATGGACACACTGTTAGACTCCAACGCAAAGGTGTCACTCAACCAGGTAGGAACTCTTCGATGCCCTCATTGCACGGGTGACCCAAACTATTCAGGCTACGTGCAAACCATAGAAGGAGAGGGTATGCCGCATTTCGAGAAGCCGACGTTTGGCGACTTGTACGTCGAATACAACGTCGTGCTCCCCACAGAGATATCACCGCAAATCCGTCGAAGTGAGCTCCTCTTGGCGCCTTGAGTTTCCGAGCTTGGCTGACTGTCGTTAGAACTGGCGGAAGCGTTCCACTCTACCGGCTCGAGGCATGACGAGTTATAAGTCTGTGTAATTGCATGCAAGGATGAATATCATTATTTGCTTTCGTGCGCAAAACCGGAATATTAACTCCCCCGCTCATTCCAGACGCTCTTGGCACGTCCGTCGAGGGCGCTCACTGGCACTCGGAATCTGCCAGTCTTGCAATCAGTTGATCCATCAAGCATCTCAGCTTATCTCGTCTACACGGTAATGATCACTTCGCCTTTGTCTGGCCAGTTCGCTCCTCATATTCTGCTCTGCGTTACGGTCTTTCCTCTGCAAGTAAGTAATCGTCATTGAACACGTATTATTATGCCGAGGCTCAAGTCATTATGCAGAGACTCTCAAGAGCACCGTGTGCATCTATCAACTGAAGAAACTGACGGACCTTCATGTGTCTGTCCTGTCCAAAAGGCACACCGCGCACTGACTCAATCCCTCGTTGGTCGTCAAGTGCCCACATCCATCCTTGTCACCAACCTCAACATCGACACTGGGCGGCACGTCAGGCCGCGCCTCAAGGATCCAATGATCAGTCCCGCCATTCAGCTGCTTAGACACGCCCACAGCGAAAGGCTTGGCGAGATGCCTGACGAGGTCCACAGGACTGGTTCCCTGACAGCCACGTCGGAGAACTGGCGTATAAAATGTGGGCTCTCAGGACCTGACTTCTTCACTATCGACTCGTTCCTCCTTCGTTTCCCTTCTTCGCCCCCTCTTTTTGGCCAGGCAGCCTCTTACAGTCTTTTATTCGTTCTTCAGAGTGAGTTGTCGGCCTTCTACTGGCCTTGTACGTCATACTAATGTTCTCAGCCTTGGCCATATATTCCAACCATGTTCGCTAAACTCGCCCTCCCTTTGATTGCTGTCTCCGCCTTTGCGACCGGCGTTTTCTCTTCGCCTGTGGCTATTCCCCGATCCAGTAACCACATTCGCTGCACCGTATGCTTGCTCTTATTTCCTCCTCCCAGTCGATCGCCGTAACCACGGCCACATCAGCTTCAACAACTATCAGAACATTGGATTCACGTCCAACTTCGATAACTTCTATGGCGTTAACGGCTAGTGTTTTCTCTGCCCTCGTTATGACGACTGAAAGTGGACCAGACTTCAATGGCCACAGCCGCCACCAGACCGTCATCGAGCAGAGCCCAGAGCTCGTCTGTCACTCCCAGCAGGTCACGATTATCCAGCAGAGGCTCGCTGTCTTGTCCGAGATGGCCCGCCGCGTAGTCACCGAGCTCTCTTGCGAAGTGGAAACCCAAACCATCGTCTTTGAACAATACTACCAGTCGCTCGGCCACTTCCACGACGACCTCCGCCGCCACTCTGGCTACCAGGTCGGCTACGACCAAGGAATCACCTCGCACTTTGAGGTTCGTAGCTTCCATCTCGTGTCCTACGAAATGTTGACGTTTTTTTTTCCGTCTAGCACTTCTACAACCCTGATGGTTCGCTGTGCACCGATGACTGGGGCTTCTCTGGCAGCGACATCGGCTCGCAGACCGTTGTCGTCTCCCAGAACAACTGGGTAGAGCCTGGCTCGCGCCGCAGCGTCGAAGATGCCTACTTCGCCTCGAAGAACGCCTACTTGATCAACCAGTTCAGCTGAGTGAGTAGATGGGATCCTTTCATGCACACCAACTTACAGACACACAGAGGTCCAAGTGTTGATTGATAACCTAACTGCGTGCAAGCTGCGCATTTGGATGAGCTCACGAACTTCGAGCAGAGATCACAGTAATTTAAGGCAGATCGGTTAATACTCTTTTTTTTTTTTGTCGGTAAACGTAGGAAACAAGTCGATTCCAGCCTTATATTTTGTGCTTCCGGCGGTTCCTCGGCGGGGATAAATGAGAGGGCATCTCGGACATCTAGGTGTGAACTCGATTTGTGTCGTGACCGGGTGGCTGTGCAATTATTCTCCCACCAAACTACTTATCTCGCAAGGTCATGCAGGAAAGTATCGCAAGGTTACGTGGAACTGACCTTTTCTCGTTCCTCAGGCTCACCGGGACCGTGCCGTGTATCGATCCAATCCAATGCAGTCCTCAGCAGTTTCGCCACATGATCAGAACGCGAATGCGGATCTCAGTCCCCGACCGACGTGCCCGGTAGTTGCAAGACTATTATATTCTTACACCCAGCAAGCAGCTACATGTGGAAATTTACGTTGCGCGACTCGAGGGGAAACAGAATACCGTGTCCCCTCTAAACCACTATCTCCAGTTCGACAAGTCTTTGCTCAAGAGCTCTGCAGATTTTCACTTCCAACGCTACATTCGCTCACCGTGTCTTGGAACCGTACCGGAGGTTATATGCTACCGGACGATGGGGCGGCCCATCGTGGCTACTCGTAGCGATTGTGTGAAGGCCGGACTCAATAATCCTCAAAATGGACGCTTCCAGCTCTCCGGGTCTGCTTAGGGCTCTTCTTCGGTAGTCATGGTTCCTCTGGTCTATAAAACGAGCCGCTTCCCAAGCAGTTCTTCACCTTCGGCTTCGAATTCTTCGTCCTTTGGCCAGGTTGCCCTTTGCATCCTTCAAGCTCTTCAAGCTCTCCCTCTTTACCCCTCCTTTCCCTTGCCCGGGTCGGCCTGCTTCAATTTCGCAGGTTTGTGTTCTCGGTTACGTTCCCAACGTTTTCTTCGCTCACTTTTTCGACTGTATACCTAGACTTTTCCATCAACAAAGCTTCGCCATGTTTGCCGCATCCGTCACGCTCTTGATCTCCCTCGTCTCTTTGACTTCTTCGGTCTTCGCAAAGCCGCTATCGTACCGACGCGACGAGGCGCTGGGTATGTAGCGGATTATGCTCATAGGGCTTAAACAGCTCAAGTCCTACTCAGCTCTCCGCAACGCTCCCGCCCTCGATCTTCAAGCGCGCGATGACGGAAATGTCTCTTTTTCCAACTTCGACAACATCTCCTCCCTTCAAGGGTTTGATGACTTCAATGGTGTAGGGCAACTTTAAAGGCGGTGCGGCTCTGTTTTTCACAACAAATCTCACAAAAAGGCTGAACAACCTTGGTAGATAAAACGCCTCAGACCATAGTAATCAAGGAGACAAAGACGCAATGCGAGGATGTCAAGGTAAAGTCGTCTAAGTGGTCGAACATGATCTCAACTTGTTCTAGATTCAGATTGTTCAGCAACGTCTTGCGATCCTGCGCGAAGTTGCGAAGAAGTAAGCCATCGCTTCTATTTTTGCAGACTCCCACTGACATCTGCCTCAGGATCATCACCGAACATGTTCGTTTGTTTTTGTTCTAGCTGACACTCCCGCTGATCTTCCTCTAGATCTGCAATGTCGAGACTCAGACCATCGTCAGTTCGCTTCTTGGGGGCCGGTTTCCTCGCTGAGCCATTATTAGGTTCTTGCTCAGCACAACGGCGCACTTCAAGTCTTCCGCGATGACATCCAGCGCAAGACGGTGACCCGACAAATTGGCTTCGACGAGCAGATCGCATCCAAGTTCAACGAAATATTCCAGGAGGACGGAATGTCTCTCCTGTATCCGACGCAGGGCTTTACTGGCCAAGATGTCGGGAAGAACGTCGTTGTGCCCCGACTGGAAACGACTGGAACAATGCGACTTCTCCCAGTCGCCAACCATCCATTGACGCTGCGATCCATGCAGCCATCCATCCCAACTCGACTGTATCGTAATTACTTGTGGACACTTTATTCTTAACGGACAATTCTGCGATTTGTAGCTAGTTACTGTATCACTCGCTCATTGGGTACAATGCATCTTTTGTCAATGACTCCGATATGTGCTGATTGCAGGTAAAAATACAGGGATGCGGTACGAGTACATCTGATAAATATTACGCCTACAGTAAGCAGTTAGTTTCGACGTCAAGACCATACACCGCCACGCACCAGGTAGTTGTATGATTTGCGGTCAGAGGACCGCTCAAGATACTCTCTCTGTGCGCTGTTGGATCGAGGACCACATACTCGCAGAGTAAACTCACCTCGATCAAACCCTCGATACGTTTCTTGATGATTAATGGGTTCGGAAGGAATCGCGCCGCGAGTTGTCGAGTAACTTCGGACACGAGATCGTTGTGGGTCATATGCTTACGGCTTTTCATGATTCGAACGATGCAAGCCTACAGCGTAGGTGAGAAATTGCAGTTGAGCGCAAGAACACCGAAACTAACCTCGGTCTGATGCCGTCTCTCTTCGTCGATACGATCCTTTGTCTCCTTTAACTCTTCTCCGCTCTCTACCTTGGAGGAGATTGTACTAATCTTGACCTTTTGGAGGTTGGAGGTAAAGTCTGCGTTGAAAGAGAAAGAGTCCGATGGATGAACGTCTCGACCAGGTGGATGCTTCTTGAGGACCTTGAACTTTGCGCATGCGAGGGACTGCAAATGTCGCTGCAGCTCAAGGTCGGCAATGGATGTGGCTTGTTTGATCTCCTGCAAAGCACAATATGGGAAGCAGTCAAAGCAGCAAGGTTTGGACGCACCTCGTATGTGAGGAATTCATCCTCCGTTTGATCTTCGAACAGGAGGAGAATTACCAAGGCCAGAGTCGAGACGTTCAGCTCGTGTTTACGGGCTTTGAAAGCCACTCGAACATCCGCGTTACCAAACGTAGGGCTGCCACGTGAGGCGTCGACCAGAGTGCCTTGAGAAATAGAACTGTTCGAACGACTTGGTGGCCTTGACCATTTCCAGAGGAAAGGTGCAGGTGGAATTTGATTGGGCAGAGGGCCAGAATGTAGAGGTCATGACGGTCACGGAGATGTCGATTTGGGGCGGCTGAAAAGAAATGGGTGGCTGAACAGCTGAGGGATGTCATGCCTACCACGGTCTGAGCAATATGGGTCCTGTACGCCTTCATCGTGTCCTCGGAGAGCTTCATGTCGTGGAACATGCCCTCCAGCTTCTGCGTGAATTGATAGCCGCATTCGACCTTGAGCTTGGTGAGCATGCCCTGCTCTGCATCATCCGAGACAGATCGTCCGTGAAGGAGGCGTTTTGCCAGATGTCCCTTGTAGTATCGTTCGAAAACGTCCTTCTCGGTGATGTAACGGAAGACTGTGATGGTCTTATCGAGCACAAGGTCCACTTCCGAGTCGCTTTTCTGGGCAGTCTTTGAGCAGGGAACGAGAGGATAGTTGGTTGACTGACGCCTTTGAGACCTCGCTTGAGGTGGTCATCAATGAACAATGAGATGAACTCGGATGCTCGCTCGTTGAGGTTAATGAATGTCTCGAAGGACTATCGGCACGGTAAGAGTGTGAGCTTGCCAAAGATGTAGACCTCGAACCTCGTTGACAGTGCTCTCTAGGTCCCGATCACAACAAAATGGCTCCGTCCAAACCTTGTCGAACAAATCTTTGAGGTCTAAAACATCCTGCACCCACTTGAGTGCTAGCGTCAGAGTCTGAGCGCCTGCGGGGGCACGGGCTTTGGCTGCTGGCCTATCATCAGCGTCCAATGCGGAGGAGGTCTGGTTGATGGCATCTCCTCTTCTGCGGATGGAGTCGCGGGTGGCGCGTTTGAGGCAGGGCAACCCGACTGGGACAGTGAGGCAAAGACGGTAAAGGCGGGCCATGTCGGTCGTCTTGTTCAAGGTCGATCATGGCGTCCAACCCGGAGTTGTTCATGGATATTACAGCCGGTAGATGGGCCGTCAGCAGATGATCGTATAATATCTGACGCAAGGCAGGCGCTGTAGTGCGTGAAAGATAATGGTGTGTGCGCGAGTCCTCTGATTCAAGTCGGCTTTCGACCTGTACCCGACTTGAGCAGGATATCACTAAATGAATACGTGACGCACCCTTCGTAAATACTCTGGAGCATCACACGACTCGAGTAACCTCTCGCCCTCCGCCTTGTAGAACGTCTCGCTCTCCCGTAATAGACTGGGTTCGAGGTCGCGCTTGTATATGCTCTTGCTCCCGTCTTCAAGAGTGATAAAGACGTCGACGCAGCCCTTGATACCAGATCGATTCACGACATAACCGTCGCGCTCGAGATGAATCTGGCTCAAGATCGCAGCGACAAGATGGTCTTTTATTGGCGGACGGATGATATGCTTGAGGAAGAGGTTGAGACCTGCGTCCCAGATTTCCGGAACCCCCGCTGTCTTGGTGTATACACGGTCCTGACCGAGAACTTGAGCCAAATCAAATGCACAGAATCTTGGAGGACGTACCATGTATTTGAGAATTTGGCCTAATCTCACCATACTGCTCGTGTGGTCATCCCAAACGTACCTTAGAGCTTTGAGCAAGATCTCGGCCTCTTGACCTTGGCCAGTCTGGTCGAAGGCACCGGAAGGATATGCAGGAACGATATGGTCATTAGCGAGTCTCTCGAGGTGTTCGGCAACCAATTGAACTACGCCATTGTAGAGCATATCGCCATGCTTGTGGAGAACCATGTTGTACGCAAAGCGGTGGTTTTCCTCGAAGGACAAGTTGGGGGCGTTGTGGTTCTGTATCTCGCGAATGTTGTTGGATAGATCGGACCATGTGCTTTCGATTGAGACGTCTGGGCCATGCTAAGACGTGGTCAATGGGAAGTTGTGGTGGAACAAAGAGGGAATACCCGTCGTGGTGGTTTCTGGCGTAAATGTGAGTATGTATGCGGTATACCGAACACGGATTGGACGTACAATCTTTGGCCTGCCGCGACGGGCGGCTGGTGGATTGAGCTGGAGATTGCGGAGGACTGCGAGTAGACTCACCAGCAGTCGCCATTAACGAAGCTATTCAAAACGTCACACACTGTGACACTTTCCGATGCACCAAACCAAGGTGGGTGTGCTCGGGGCAACCGGGACGGTGGGCCAACGATTTATTACGCTTCTTTCTGTGCATCCATGGTTCACAATCCATGTGCTCGGTGCCTCGTCTCGCTCCGCAGGCAAAACATACGCGGCCGCGGTCAACTGGAAGCAAATCACATCCATGCCCAGCACAGTCAAGGACCTTATCGTGGAGGATTGCAAGCCCGACGCATTTCTGGAATGTGCGATTGTGTTTTCTGGCTTGGATGCGGATGTCGCTGGGGACATCGGTCAGTGAATCTGTGCAACCGCCCAATGTATTGATTTTGGGGCGTAGAAAGCGCCTTCCGTGCTGCAGATATTGCAGTGTTTTCGAATGCGAAGAACTACAGACGAGATCCGCACGTTCCCCTCATCGTGCCCTTGGTCAATCCCGAGCATCTCTCCATGGTCCCGCAACAACAGCTCCTGCACACCCCTCCGCTCCAGAAAGGGTTCATTGTCACAAACGCCAACTGCTCCACTACGGCCCACGTTATTCCTCTCGCTGCTCTGGAAAAGGCCTTTGGCCCTATCGATACGCTGATGGTGACCACAATGCAGGCAATATCTGGCGCGGGCTACCCTGGCGTTCCGAGTCTGGACATCCTGGACAATGTGGTGCCCTATATCTCGGGCGAGGAAGAGAAGATCGAATGGGAAACGCGTAAAATTCTCGGTGGGATCGCGGATGTCGAGCCAGAGCAGCGCGTTGGGGGCCACCCATTGCGGGAATTCGACATGCATGCCTCGACGCCGCTGAAAATCTCTGCAGCATGCAATCGTGTGCCGGTGACGGTCGGACACATGATGAACGTGTCTGTCCAGTTTGCACAACGACCTCCACCGTCGCCGCAACAAGTCTGCGAAGCTCTGCGCGCCTTTCCGCTCCGAGGCGCAATTGCTCGGATGTCCTTCCGCGCCGCTGCAGGCGATAACAGTCCACGACGAGCCCGACAGACCCCAACCCAGGATGGATCGCGCCCACCAGGACGGCGCAGGCGTCAACGTCGGCCGAGTTCGACAATGTCCTGTTCTGGACATTAAATTCGTCGTGTTGGCCGACAATGTCAGTATCGGCGCGGCCACGAGCAGCTTGATCAATGCCGAGTATGCGGTACTGCAAGCAAGTAGTCGTTCCATAGAAATCAGTACTCGTGACCGTGAAAAAATGCGATATGGCTACGACCACACTCCCGACTCAAGCAGCAATCTTCCAACGCCTTCATCCTAAAACATATCTTGAGCGCTTCGTTGCAGAAAAGTGTAGACCCGACGGCCGCCAATTCGATGCATGGCGCGATGTCTCTGTGAACGTCGGTAGGTGCGTGTTGGGCGACTCCCGTCCTTGTCGCAAATGTGACTATCCCGCAGGCTCAATATCGACGGCTGACGGCTCTGCGCTCGTACGTTTGGGACAGACCACCATCGTCTGTGGAGTCAAAGCAGAGATTGCCGAGCCTGAGCTCGATGCGCCAGAGGCAGGGTTTCTGGGTCCGTATGGCTCCTACGACCCAACAACAATTTTTTTCATTGGTTTCTAGTTCCAAATATTGACCTCCCTGCGCTGTGCTCCCCGAAATTCAAGCCCGGGCCCCCCAGCGACGAGGCTCAAGTGCTTTCTGATCGACTGAACGACTTGCTTTCGACGTGCGTTCTGTGTGTGCTTGCTACCGGTGTCCGCGCTCATAAAGTCTCTGTAGAACGATACCGCTCTCTTCCCTCGTTATTCGCCCTGGGAAGCTCGTTTGGGTTCTTTACGTCGACGCGACATGCATCGACTACGATGGCAATGTATTCGATGCAGCCCTCCTTGCAATGGTCGCTGCGTTGCGGCAATAGTGCGTGCTTGTGGCACCTCCGGGGACCATCCTGAAACCTTTCGTAGCCAGATTACCAAAAGCTACTTTCAACGAAGAGACCGAACAAGTCATTTGTTCGCGCAGCGATAATGCACCACTCCAAATAACAAAAACGCTCACATCCATGTCTTTCGGTGTTTTCGACACGTACGAGCCTTCCTCTATCTCCTCATCTCTTCTCAACCTTACTCAGAACTTTAATCGCGGACCCAACGGCCTTCGAAGAGCCACTCCTCGACACCAGCATCTCCGTCGTACTGGACGAACATAACGAGCTCGTTTCGGTTTCTCAATTCGGACCGGGGGCAGGAGGGGAAGAGAGTACACTGTCTACCTGCATATCTGCTGCGAAGCGGCGCAGCGTATTTCTTGGGCAACAAATATTTTCATGACGATACTTGGTCAACTTTCTTATTATTCCATCTTCAGACCGTCCCATGCAGGGAATGGGGCGCTCTGACTGCGCTGATATCCGAGCGCCGTGGCGACGCGACTTTAGGTGACCATAGTCCGACGTCGCGGTGTGTGCTATTTCTACGGTTAGTCCGATAGCGATTCTCGTCGTCGAAAAACACGCACATGTGACGCGGTTGTCCTGAATCCCGTGTTAGGAACAGCGTTGTTGAAAGAAGCGACCACGTACCCAAATAACCACTGTCATTGGCTCCCACTTGACGCGAATTTGGTGGTCAGTGCTCTTGGCCACATGGTCGTATAAAAAGTTGAGGAGCATGTCTAACAAAAAATTAATGAGCAGTTTTCCCAAAGGTTCACCGTACACGAACCCGATTCCTCTTTCTTCATGCCCACGATATTCTTCGTCATTTGTGCATTGACATAGAGGGCTTCATCGTTGGTCACAGGGTGCCGCCGCACGACCGGATGGACTGTTTCAATATGCTCCCGCCGAGGCCCACCGGCTGCCTTGGAGCGCATTGTTCCGAAAGCGCTATGTGTCGCTTTGAGGGTACGCAGGAATGACACCATCGTCGGCGATAGGCTGCGCAAGTTCAAGACCTGGGAGGCGTAGAGCGTGTCGCCGCCCGTAGGAGGCTGAGAGAGCAGCCAGAACGCGGTGAGGCCCGCTGGCTGGAGCTCAAAAGAGCAGTCTGCTTTCGGATGAGAAATGTATGCAAGAAACGCATCCAGAGGCGTACCCGAATGCCAAACGGTGGTGGTGATGCTTTGTTGGACATTAAATCGCGAATTGGCGTCTCTGTTTTACGCGGTTAGCGCCGATAGAGCGTGCAATAAGTGCACAAAGACTTGTAAACAAGATGGAATGTCTGGATACCCCTCGGGGTGGCCGGCCAGCGGGTGGATATGCAAGGGGGCCAAAGTGACGTCCAAAATCCGTGTAAAAGGCTGGACCACGATCGATAAAGTCTTGTTGCTCGCGAAACACAACAACTCCGCGACGAGCAACCTGGACGACGATGGTCAGATTAATAAATCGCACAGGAGAAGGCGATACCTCAAGCGCGAGTTGATCCTTCTGGTCAGGGCTCAGCGTGGCGAGGTTCAGTCCTCGTACCTCTGACCCAAATTCGGGGGTCGTCTCCGTGACTTTGCAATTGGCGCCATCGAGAAAAGATCGGGGGTCAGAGTGCTTCAGGGCTCGCGAGCCGGCATCCACATGATCAAACGGTTGAAGCGGCGGATACTTCTGCGTCGACCATGTCTGCAATAGGTGAGCGTAGCGGTACGGTTCTTCCTCCTCGTGGGTGGCAGCCATAGTTTTGCGTGCGCTGTCCGACCAAGAGCTTTTTAACTTTCTGGGGTGAGAGCTGGGCTAAATCTCCGAGACGCCATAGGGTAAGCCCAAGAACACTGCGAAAGCTGAGAAGACTGGTCCAATCGGCGACGTAAGGTTTCCAAATTGAACGCGGATGACGCATGAAGGACGAATCATGGTGCCTCCATTGATCGCCTCCAATAGTAGAAGTGAGACAGCGGTCCTTGCGGTACCACGCAGCTGCAGAGATTCCCGGAGAGAACTGTGGAGAGCACGAGTATTTTATCAGCATTACAATTATACACACTCGGCGTCTTTTCAAGAAAATAACACCCTCCGTAGCATCTCGACCGCCACTGCGGTGGTTGTTTCGTTCCCTGGCGGCGTCCCAACCTCAGTTCCAGGGCCATTAGGAATAGGATCTCCCGCAGGAGGAGGAATAATATAGTAGCTGAAAAACAAGACCTTGAAGGTGATGGCCAAACCCAAATGGAGCGCGGCGATGATGATAATTAGAAGCCGGGTTGGTTTGGCCTCAGCCTAGAGAGAGAGACATATGAGAAAGGCCAAAGACAGGCGCGGGAAGACGGACAGTGGCAAGGATGGGGTATACGTTCCGGACAAGGAAATAACCCGAGAGGCCGAATGCAATGCCGACGAGACCCCAGCGAACAGAGGCGAAAGGAAGAACAGCAAGGATCTGTTGTGGTCAGCGTCCGCTCTCACACCACACAATCTACTCACCGACACGGGAATCCACACGAACATGCTGTATCCCCACAGCGCAATCGCCTCGACTACACTCCACTCTCCCACGCCGAGATAGCGCAGCGCAACCCAGAGAAGTACTGGCAGCGCCAGGCCATAGCTGTACACAAGTGGGACTGCGATAGAGAGCAAGCCGAAATCGTACGAAATGGCCGCGTCTGGGTCGGAGAGATATGCCGTGACCGAGGCAGCAAGGGATGAAGAGAGGAAGAGCGTGAATATCAAAGTGGTAAGCGTCCAAAATGGACCGTAGAGGTCGGCGGGATTGAGATGTGTTGACAGATAGTCTGAAGTGGCGGAGGTGGGGATGAGGGTCGAATAGCAACGGTGCAGGACCTAAGGCGCATGAATTCTGCTTCTGAAAAAAACAACCGGAAAGCGCACCGTTTTCGTGTCAACGTCAAAATAACATTGATAGTATTCTACCGTCCAGAAACCAGAAGGCTTGCCGCGGTCTTGCAGATATCCTGAGTGGGGTTATTATAGAAGCAAACCGGCCGTGAATTGAAACGAGCCTCGATCTGCGTTGCCCAGGGCCCGGAGAGCGTGCGCCGCCTTGGTTATTTTCCGCGTCGCCGAGAAATGCTACAGTTTGTTAACCCAAGGTGGGAGAATAGAAAGGACCGCTTGCATTTAAACTGCAGTCCCTCGGGTCCGTCCTCTAAGCGCTCGTCCGCGTCGACAGCGACGTAGGCCATTGCTCAGAATACGCAGCACGCAGCCACGAGTTGTGACTGTCACACATCATAATACACGATCACGTTACTGGCGACACTACAGTTTAACACGCAGGATAAACCACTGGTTCCACTCCCGCATGCGTTTGTGATTTGGTTGGCCAATGTGTCCGTCAGCGACACACCCACAAACTACTAACAGGTTCAGTGCAGTTTCAGAGCAGTGCGGAACCTGACATTAATATTCTGGCACGGTGTGGCTTTGTTGCAGTCCAGCAGGACGGCAGGACGTGTTGGCTGTCCCAGTTCCCTATGGCCTCATCAGAGCCTCGAACAGTGCGTTTAAAAAGGCTCGTACGGTGATTGTATTGAAAGTAACGTCAGTAATGCTCAGTTTTCCCGTATCGACGCCGTCTCCGGCCCTAGATATGGAATGAGCCAGAGTTTTACCGGTGAGGGGTCAAGATACCAGAAGACGCTGATATCTGAAAGTATGTGAGACAATTCGCTGTGCCACAGCATGATGTATCTTGCTCACAAAGAGGATATGCAGCCGAAGTCTAGCGACTCAGAGTTGAGAGTTAGCCGCAAACAAAAGGTATACGCACGAAAGTAAAATCCTTGTAAGTTATATTCTTCACCACGCCAACATTATCGGGGTACGACTTGATCATAATACCAGCGTCCGAGTTCATGACGGTCACGTCGGAATACAACACGTTCTGCACATTGACTGTCGTGTCTCCTGCGCCGAACGACCCGATGTTACATCCGGCAGTGAAACGGCATGTAATTCGTTCTGCAACAAAACCGTTCGTCGGAGTTTTTACGGTGACACACTGCATCGGAAGTGAGGATCGTGAAACTCTGCTAAACATATGGTCTGAACTTGCCTCATCCCCTGGTACTGGTCAGAGTTTTCTCTCCAAGGATATTCACTCACCGTTTTCGACAGTCACATCGTGGACGTAACTGAAAGTAGTTAGAGCGCCACCACTACGCGTGTGCCGTAGCATTACTTGTTGTTTCCGCTCATGTCGAACCCGTCCGTTTCGCCTGTTCCAAACAGTGAGTTCGAGAGCTGACGTCTATTTCGAAGACCTACCGACGTGGCTCGCAATGATCGCCATGTCATGGGCAACATTGCTGTCGCAAAAATTGTAAAGAAGCTCTCAGCTTACACCAAAGCAAGATTTACTCGTTCCCAATGATTGTCACATGGAACATGGGCGCGTCGAAGAGGGTGATTTCAGTGATTTCGCAACTACACATGGTATCAGCGTAGACCCGGGGCGGATGTGCGGACTTACTTGTTGCAATTCTGAAAACGAATGAGGCGAGGTCGGTTGGGGTTCAGTGTCAGCTTTGGAAAGCGTGAATAAGGTGGCAACATGACGATGCGGAGGTAACAGTACATTATTATCCGGTCGGTACCGGTAGCCATTCCCGAAAATACTTCCTGGTCCATCCAGGAGAATGTTTTGGCAGTTCTACCAGCTAGAATTCAATCGAAAGAGCAAGGCAGGTTGGTGAGCGGAGTTCACCTCGAACGTCAGCATCGTTCCTGTTAACGCCGGATTGAAGGGCAGGTAGACGTCACCAGCGATGTGCAGATTCCAGTTGGCCGCATCATCGAACACCACAGTCGACGCGAGGAGGAAGTTTCCCGCAGGAACATAGAGCAGAACGTCGGTCGCCACTTTAAATTTAGGTGTAAGATAGACTTCGTTGGTTGAATGGATGTCTAACCAGTCGTCTTGACATTTGGGATAACACATTCTTGCCAGGCGCGAGTGAGTGCAGGACCTAGATCGGTGGTGTTGTCGGCGATAGCGCCGTACGACAGCACGCTGCATTCGATGAAGGCATGGGCTGCGGCAAAGAGCGAGAGAGATGTAGCTGCGAGTGCGAGCATCCTGATGTTTCTGTCCCTTGAGACCTGGGCTTATATGGTAGACAACGCGCGTTCATGTGCAGCCAGTTCCTCCCCGTAGTTTTTCCTACAGGCTTGCGAGGGCCAGAGCGGACCGCGAGGATGGTTGCAATGGTAGCGAAACCGGTCACTGGAGCACGACTTGTGGTGCAGGAGAAGACACATGGCCAGCAGGAACGATTTGCGGGTGCCGAAAATAAACGCGCTTGAGCTCCATTTTGAACACAGCGCGGTCAACTGTAGCAGCGGGACTGGTATCCAGGGATCTAGGCCAAACCCAGTCCAGTAACCAGCTGCACGATTATAAGTACCAAGTCGGGTTAAACGAGTCCATCGACCAAACTGCCATGGTGAACGTCAGCAGAAAATAGGCTGTGACGTCGACGCGTTGCTAAAAAAAAAAACACTAATCCGAACAAATTATACGCCGGCAAGGGAGAGCGCTCAGACTGTAGATGGATACAACGATCGTGGCGGGATATTTATAGCAATGGAGATATGCAAGAGTTGTAGGTAGTGAGTGAGTTAGCGAGCGCGATAAGTAAGAGCATGCATTGAGACGAAAAAGATCTTGAAACCTGGATATCGGGGAGAACTGTACCGTATGTTATTATTACACTTTGCTTTGGTTTCTCTCTTCGTCATGACATCGTCTCGGTTCGTGAGGACCGCACAAAATCGGTAAAATATTTTCGGAAAGTTTTTGAATCGAGGTCGCGCAGTTTGACCGTAAAGTCGAGCGCCGACTGAGGTGGCCAGCCCTGTGAGGGGAGGAAGACGCCAAGGAAATAGTCGTAGGCCTCTGTGCCTCGGGTCTTGAACATGCCCTGAAGGAGGTTGGCGATCTCGTTCAACACTTGGGCATGCCCGGGATCCTTCAGGTTGAAGTCTGGAAGAGAAGGAACTTGGAAGACCGCGGGTAGAATGCGTTTGTACATGTACTGCTCGAAGCCAGGTAGGCCCTTATGCTCGGCGGCTGGCTCACTGTCGTTGGCCGCGGCTGGCTGCCCCCAGAGGGTGGCAGCGCGAACCAAGAATTGGAGTCCGATTCTCTGGCACACGGGATCGGAGAGGTCCCCAGCTATCTGCAACATACTCTCCATCAACGCGTCGAAACCGATCTGGTTACCTGACACATGGGGTCAGGCAGGCGGCACAGATTGAGATCAAGCCACTTGCGTTCTGAAGTGAAAACGGATTGAACCTTCGAGTTCAGAATGGCGTTGAGTAGTGCGAGGTACGCTTTCTTGGTTTCAAGGTGCACCCGCTGATCGTCCGTCCCCGTTATTGGTTGGGCGAGGAATCCAGTAATATGAGCACTGAGCGGGCTGATAAGCTCGTCGAGAACACTGAACAGATCTTCCTGTCGAATGATTAGAGGAGGATAGGAATACAAACCACTTAACTTACCTGGAGTTTGTGAATAAGCAGCCCAATGAAGTTCAAAAAGTCCACAAGTTCCGCCGGTTCGAATTGGGTGAGGAGGTTGGCCATTAGCTGCGGAATAAAATGGGCAACGCTCGGGCCTGCCTGTGGCCAGAAGGCGAGTGAAGGCAAATCGACTCTACATTGGATCAATTCGACGTTGGAGGAAGTAAAGGCCCAGTACCGCTTCTCGAATGTCTTTGAAGACGTTCATAGCCTCGAGACACACCAGAATGGCCTGTGCGATCTCGGAGAATATCTCGACGGGAAGTGGGATATAACTAGGGGGTACTGGATTTGGATGGTCGGGGAAGCCTTTTGCAATGTTCCCCAGAGCCATGATCGCATGATGCACCTTGACGATAGGGACTATATCCTGACTCCCTTTGGATCTGAACGCTTGTAGGTTATCCGACAGTTCCGACATCAGAGGCTTCACGAAGGACAATAGAAGCGAGGTCAGCTGGTCCGGTGTCTTGTACAGCAACGAGCAAAGAGAGCCAACAGTCTCGTAGAGATAGAGCTGCGAGTCGAACGCAGAGCTCTTGATGGCCTCTGCGAGCAGGTCTGCGGACGAGTCTGAGTCGTCGGCATCCGGAAGTTGGACCTCGATGGCCAGGAGATCGCGAATGCTGTTCCCAATATTCACCGCGACGTCAACGGGAATATCGTTTCTAATTTCCTTGACGAAGCGATAGAAGAGATAGAAGACCCGAGAGCGATGATTTGCGTCAGCGTTGTGAATGCCACTATCCCGAGTTAGCTGCAAGATGATGAATTCTTACAAGCGCTTACCGAACGTCGATCATCGCCTCCAGCGTCGGCATAATGCATTCTTTCCTCACTTTAAAAAAGTCCGGGTATCGCGAAACGGTTTCAAAGAATTGCAGACCCACAATCCGCTTAGGATGGGAGGAGATGTTGGATTGCACAAGACCCAGAAGCATCTCTCCGTGCGGAGTTAATGGATATGTCGAATAATCGACAGTCTTCTTCTTGTCCTTTTCTATCGCAGGCGTGACACAAAAAGCAGCGCGGCCTTTGCCACCACCTCGGGAACAATGAGCTTGTATTTGGGAGGAACAACGCTGGAGGTACCTTTATTTATCTCGCCGAAGATGTAGACGAGATAAACACCGAGCTCTGCGTCGTTCCATTCAACCCTTGCTCCGCTACGGTAGGCTTCACTGGTGTTTCGGGCAAGGGTATGGACCGCAGTCGTGACCTGTTCTTGGTCGAGAATGTGAATCGAATCGAGCAAGCTGAGGAGTTCCTTTGCGGACGCCTTCGAACTCGACAACATCCTCCTCGTCGGGATCATCTGGATCGCCCTCTTCGTCCCATTTCGCCTTGGTAAGCGTAACTTGCAGTAATGAGGCGAGAAACGACCGCTTGGTGTCGTCCAGACGTGCTGACGAGAGCTTTTTAACGCGCTTGTACTATGCAGGGTCAATGACGATCCATGTTCAGAATAGTAATACAACTCACACTGAGAAGTACGGCATGTAACATTGGAAACACCGTGTTCGACGTATCATCGTACTCGTCTGCCATGAAGCGAAGAACAACGGGAAGGATTTGATTGAGCAACATCGTCGCTTCCGAAGACACTGCTTCGTTCCCAGATTCCTCCAAGCTTATGAGCGGGAGAGGGCGGAACCTTTATTTCAACAACTCACCTCGATGAGCTTGACCAACTCGAGACCGAGAACGTTCAAGAGTTTGCCGAGAGCTTCTCGATATGTCTCTTCACCCTCATCGGCTCTCATCCGCTGCATTTTTTCTGACCGCGTCTTGGCTTCCAACGCATCCACCACCTGGCCCAAAGCTAGAACCTTGAGGAGTTGAAGTTTATCGCCAGGCTCTTTTAGGCCCTTGGCGACGATACGCGACAGTGCGCTCGAGGTGGCGAGTCGGATGGGGAGGGAAGGGTCGGCAAGGAGCGTGAATAATAACGGAACCGTAGTTGGCGTGACGGTAAGGTTAATGTCGATCCACCCTTGCTGAGAGTCAGAGTTTGGAACGCGCTACGCTGACTGAAGACGCACCGACATACGACGAGAACGTTCGGATGCCGAGATCAACCACCTCCACCGGAGATTCAGGCCCAGTCCGACCATTCTTCTTAATCGTCTCGGCCCCTTCTGCTACAATGGTCAACACGGCTTCATTGATGCCTGCTGCGTCTCGTTCTCTCACAGCATCCCGTACGCGGGCGTCGCGTACATGCCGCGCCTGGTTGAACGTCCGAGCAGCCTTGAGCGTCTGGTCGGCAACCTCCCCAGAAATCTCTAGCACAATATGGAAGAATAAGATTATTATGTGACGGTTGAATGCTGGCGGGGCTGAGGAGGAGGAGGACGGCTGCGATGGTCGGATGAGGGAGAACAAATCGGCGAAGAACGTTGGCCATTGGTTGATGTAGGTGCAGAGGAAGAATAGCGTCAAGGTGTGCGAGAACTTGTTCCGGATATCTGTCGGTCATGAAGTTAGTGTCGCGTGAGGGCGTGGAGCGACGACGCACATGGCACACTAGCCTCCGCGGGCCCATAGACGTATTCACTTTGGATGTAGGAAAGCAAGCCTTGTTGGATGGTGCGAAAAGATTCATCGTCCAGCGACTCGAGCCTTGAAAGAGTGAGTACTTGCTAATCGTAGAAGGATCTAAACGCACTGGCTGTCGAAAAAGTCCTCGAGCACTCTAAGGGCAAAGAATCTAGCTTGCGCCGAGTATTTCCTGAATCCATCCGCGCCGGTGTCGACGAAGAGAGCCAAGGCAAGCCTCCAAGTATTCTCAGCGTTGCTCTGTATGGACTGAATGTAGTCCAGCGCTTGCTGGTGGAGGGCAGACTGTGCCGGGTTGGAAGCAATGTCGATGGCCTGAACGATTTGTTCTAATTCCTGGTCCATGGAAGATATGGGAGGCTGGCTCGCTGGGACCGACAGGCGCGCAGAGCCACAGCGTGTGGATGTGGTGAAGAATCTAGTTGACCAGAACAGAAAGTGTCGCGTGCTTGCAGTGACTTGTAACTTTCTTGTTCTCAACGATGTTGACTCGTCGCGACTCGAATTCTCTAACTCAGAATTCTAGCAAATACAACTCTCTGGGAAACGCTATTCCTACGCAGCCACTCCCCTCGTCGAAAGCTAACCCCTGGCACATATGGAGCTCGAACGGCAAAGCCAGGTGCTTCCCAAGCAAAGGCTCTACAACTACCTCTTCGGACGAGATTACCGCCTTCATCAACGTGTAATCGTCGCTGGTCCACCGTCGCTCTAACCATATCGAGCGCGTCCCGCTCTCTCCCAGGCATATTTGTTCTGCAGACGCACTAAAGTGCGTTTGAAACCGGCGGATTGAGTATGTTTCTCCAGGAGCCAGGGGAAAGCAAAAGACAAAGTCTTCCGTCCGAGAGCTGAGCGAATGGAACGAAAGCCCCGAGATGTGTCCAATTCGGTGAGTCGAATCCGCACAGAGAGTGTAGTCGAGGTCAGAAAAGGCGGGACTCTCGTATTCTGCAACTGGAGCAGCGAGGTCTTCGACCGCAACAGTCTCTGAGTGGTGCTTGGCGCCCCGTACAATCATCGTCGGCAGATCGTGCTTTCTAACCACGAATTTGGCCTTGTCAACTCCAGTGAGCACGATCTGACACGGCTCTGCTCGCACTAATTTAAAGTGTAGCTGCGCGAAACCCTACATCTAGCGTCAACAGAACCGACGAAAAAAAAGCTATCTTCACGCTCGCCTCGGGCAAATGGGGGTTGACCATGCAGCGCAGCCCAGTCGATGCGTTGATGAAGAGGATACGAGGAGAAAGGATAGAGTGGATTCCTATCGCAATGATATCCGCATAAACGTGCACTTCGTAGAATGGCCCGGGGTCAGAGTCCACTCCGGAGATGTCGCAGACCACCCGAAAGGACGCCGGAGTGAAATTGTTCTCGTCGGACAACGCAACCGCATATGCGCACAACTGGGTGCCGAACTTTGTGCTTGATATCAACGCGATGAGGACCTCTTCCTTCTGCATAGTGGCCGCAAATTTCAGCGGCACTGTCGAGTCGGGAAGGTTCACCGATGCAACAACACGGATGGTGTGTTTTGCTGCGACGCGCCAGATTGACAACGATGGCGGAGAACGACGGAGAACAACCAGCAGTTCAGATCCGAGGAAGAGCATCTGGGAAACGTTTTCCATGCTAATACGCGTCATTTGACGGATTTGAGGGTTGCGTCGCCTCCAATTGTTATCGAGCCGAAGGGCATCACGCGTCGCTTTCTGGAGCGTGGCTGCGGAGAGCTGGTTGAGATCCGCATAATCGAGATTAAGAGGAAGCGTTTCAGGTAGTAATAGTTGGTGCCAGAGATAGTCAGAACTGAGAGTTGTGTCGTGGAGGCCACGACATGTCTTTACACGTTTGATCAGGATGGCTCGATAACGAAGGGGGCATACCTGAGTGAGCTGGAGAATGTCAGCGACATCGAGAAGGAGCAGTATTGTGAGAAGGATGTCGGTTGGGAGAGCTAGTAGCTCGAAGCCCATCGCGGCGTCAAACAAGCACGGGCCGTCAAGCCGGGATGACTAGTTAAAGCGGCCCCTCACATTGTCACAACTCTCTCTTGCATCCCAACACAACATGGCGGAGCTCGACAGCCTCTCCGACTCTGAATGGCTCGACGTTGCCCACGAATCCGACTCTGACTCTTCCCTCACCGACAGCGACGGCATATCCTTGCCACCGTCTCGCAGGTCGTCCATAAGCATTCCCAGCGATGCCGATGGTGGTGAGATCGAGGCCTGGGAAGGCTTTGCGGACACCCCCCACGACGACGACGATTCTTTCCTCCCCGCAGCTGCCGATGAGCAGACTCCTCTTTGTCACCCCGAGGAAGAACAAGTCACCGCCGGTCTCGACCAGAGCATGGTTGGCACCCTCAGTGCCTCTCGCTCCAGCTCGCTGGGCCTTGCCACCGTCCAGAACTCGGTCCGCGACCTGAGGTTGTCGTTTCCGGATCCCATCACGAGTTCACGCGACGAGCTCAATCGCTCCTACGAGGCTGTCGAAATCCCGGAAGCACCCGGCCATGAAGCATTTGGTACCACGGACGATGTCTCTAACTCGTTTGTGGCCGACACCGCTTCTGCCCCAGTGGCCAAGGCCCCGCTCCAGGACGGCCTCGCCGATCTTAGCCCTGTCCTTTGGTCCGACGGTTGCTACCCGCAGCCCTTTGATGTCGTCCTCTACGGATCTAGCCCCCAATGCCGCGAGTTTGCTCAGTGGCTCATGCAGACCGTGTTCCGATTCGGAGGTGACTCAGTGGCTGCTGTAGGTTGTCATCTTTCGCCCATCTTCTCACTGATTTCATCCTGGCTTTCAGCCGAGTTCACAGTCTTTAGTCAGGCTCTCTTTGGCCATTGTGTCCTTGCCGTGCTCCCTTGCGCTTTCCGAACACACGCTTTATCTCCCCGTTGTCTTTGACGGTGCTGACCTGTCGCAAGTCCCTGAGAATATCGATTCCCTCAATATTCCTCCCGTTCGAACATTGCGCCTCCTTGACGACCCCAAGCAGCAATATTTTACAGATACTCCAGGGGCCCGGGCTCAAGTAGATCCCGCTGCTATCCATCACGAGCTCCCGCCTGCCTTCCAGCCTCATCTCAAGAGGGCTCCCCAAGGTCCTCGAGAATTTCAGGCCCACTCATGCGGTTACATTGTACGTCTTGCGTTCCTTACTGTCGCATCTCATGTCCTGTAGTGTTGCCTTGCTATCCATCATAATGGGGCTTGCTGCAAACACCGTCTTCCATCCGTCGACGATAACACCCACGCCAGCCACCACCCCCTTCACCCCAGCCCATACGACTCCATCGACCTTCTGGGGCATGTTTGGCACGACACCCAACTCCTCCGCGGCCCCTCCGATGTCAACAACTGCAGTCGCCAGTGCTGCCCAGATGCCGTCCACTCTGAAGGACTTGGCTCTCGCAGTTTTCAACCAAGCCACGACGACGCCCACTGCCGAGAAAGCGACCCTTTTTTCGGCGCCGTCTCCCTCTGCAGCAGGCAAGGGCAAGGCCCCAGTTAAAGCCGACATTCACTTGGAGCGGGTCAAGAGCAGTACCGATATGATTGTTCGGCCGCAATCGTCGCTATCTGATCCCGTTTCCCCGAAACCGCCACCGGCTTTTACCCCAGCATTACCTGGTAGGACGAGGCGGCCTATTTCACCTCGACCTGTCGAGGAGTCGAGACCCGTCACGGCCCTGAGCCTCAAGGTTGGCGACTCTCTGTCCCAAGTTGCCGACGCGACGATGAAGGCACTCGAGGCCGTCCTCCCGTGGGACCTCCGAGAGCTCGTGTTTGCGTTTGACGAGCTGCTGCAAGCGATTGGGCGTCAGACGACGATCTTGATCGAGGACACCAAGAGCCAGACCCGCATGCTTCGGCAGCGACTGCTCCAGCGAAATGAGCGAGCGAAGAAACGCGCGAGGGAACTGCGAGATGCTGGCGAGCGCCTTGCGTCGATTGCGAAGGATCGTATTCGGATGCGGGCCAAGGTCGCAAAGGCAAGGGCACACAAGCTGAGAGAGAAGCTTGTATCGACGTCCTCCCACGTGTGGCAGACATATGCGCAAGCGCACGGAGAGTGGTCGGAGAAGCTAGAGACGAAGAGGGCGAAGCGGGCTCACAAGGGAGGATTGTTCGCCAAGTTGAAGCAGAGGCGAGAGAGTCGCGCGAAGGCCTTGTAGTATCTATCGTATGTAATAATATGTTAGTAGGTGAGTCGTATGTGAATCTAGGTGTACATGTAGTCGGAGGTGATCTCAATTTGGCAATCTGGGAGGCCTGACAACTGCGCAGTAATGACGCACATCCTGTAGAGCACCGGCAACAAGATCGCGCGTTACTTTCCTCAGTACGGTCAAGCTCCACGAGAGCGAGCAATGAAAGCAATGTAGGGCCCTCCTCAGAAGATGGTTCTTTGCCTAATTAGGTGTTGTTTACATTTGCTTGTGTCCATGTGGCCGTTTATAGCCGACTCGAATTTGACATCCCACGCCCTGAAGCTGCCATGCATGAGCTGCGCATCGCCTACCGCCTGTTGCGCAAAGTATCCGACTGGACTCTGACCGCGTACCTCTCTGAAGTATACGTCGATGGCGAGGAGGCAGTCTCGCAGGGCACGCCTCTCATAATGTACTTTCACGCGTATCCTTTTGTTCGTTGCCTTTTTAACGCGCCATTTCCAGTACGCCGTGTCACCACAACGAGCTTGTAGACGTTGCCATCATCGCCGCAACCATTCCTCATCGTCGGTTGGTGTCCTTCTGGGCGAAATCGACCTCATTCAAGCACCCTGTGCTCGGTCCTATTCTGTCGTCCTCGGGTATGCACACCGTCTCCAAGTGTTATCATGGCATTCAGAACCTCCAGGCGCGATCCCGGTGCGGCGAAATCCAAACAAGGTCGATGCAGCGACCTCCAACGCTGCACTCTTCTCGGCGTCTACCGCGGCTCTGGTGAGGGATCAAGCAGCAATCGGCGTGTTTCCAGAAGGCACATCGTACACTGAACCCGCCATTGCCCAAGTCCTCAGCGGCGCGGCGTGGGCAGCACTCGAATACACCCGCGCACAAGGCGGTCACGGCCAGCCAGTCATGATTATTCCCGTCGGCATCGTCTACACCGACAAGGCCAAGTATCGGAGTCGTGTACGCCATTTCTTTGCAGCTATCCTGTCAACGAATCCTCAATGTTTTCTAGGCTCATGTGGAGTTGGTGCTTTTCGCTGTCCACGGGTTGTAGCTAAAGATCCAAGGTATGGGTTGCCCATCGACATGACGAAATACGTCCCTCCGTCACTCTTTGAGGCGTATGACGAGGCAGCCGAGCGTGCGGTCGTCAAGGCCGTCATGAAGGACGTCGATGAGCAATTACACAAGATGACTATAAATGCACCCGACTGGGACACCATGTACGCCGCACGGATGACGAGGAACATTCTCTGGGCCGACGATAACAATGTGAAGCTCAAGGATTGGGTTGTCGTTGGGCAGACGTCAGTCTCTTGATCTCGTCGTTACAGTCTCTCACATCCCGGCCAGGCTCGTCAAGTTGTTCTCGCCATCCGAGGACGCTGAACTTGCCAGCCTCAAAACCTCGCTCATCACCTACTTTTCGCTCTTGCATTACACCAACATCACACACGCCCAACTGACATGTCTTGTTCCAAACATCTATTCCCTACCAAGCCGCCTATTCATATTCCGCTTCATATTCACCTTTCTTCGGACGATTCTCAACCCCTCCTTCCTGCTCTTCATCCCCCCGTTCATCGCTCATATCCCTGCATATTTCTTTGCAAGTATCACCGACTTCTTGGCGCCGCCTGGGGAAGAAGAGTCCAGATCGCAGTTCAAGGTGTTCCTTGGAGGCTTTGGTACCGGTATTGGTGCTGGTGTAAGCAGTTACTGGACCACAAAGTACCTTTCATCGCACTTCTTGATTGACGGCGGGGTTCGCAGTAAACTCGCTTTGTGGTCGCTCACTGCGTGGTTCATTATCAAGTGGCATCTCCTGCTCATCGACAGTGAGTCGTTCAATAATTCACTGGGCATTGCTGAGCTCATTCCATAGGCAATTACAGAAGGTGCGCTCGCTGATTCGAAATATCGTTGTCTGACCATGGCTCCAGAATCAAACGTTTCCGAGCCGCGTTGAAGGTCCTTCTCGGCGTCCTTCAACCCCGCTCATGGGATCTCCCCTCGCCGAAACTAGCGCGTTATGAAAAGCCACCGACCCCAGCGACCAATCTGTTCCTCAAAAACCATTCGCCAGAAGAGAGTCTAGGAGGCGCGGCATGGTTAAAGGCGCAACCACCTGCGATTCCACCGAGGATGTTGGTCTTTCATCTGCTCAAAGCGCGGCAGGAGGCGGTGGCGGCGCTGGCAAAGTATTCAGAGGGCACACAACGTCCAGAGGAGAGGTCGTTGGCTGAGTTGGGCGGCGTGTTTCCTACGGCATTGACTCGATAGGATGAAAGATGAACTTCCTCTCAACTCTAAGTATGCGTATCGCTTTGTGTACATTGTAATGCTACTGCTCTTTCGTATTCTTTTGTTTCCGCGCCCTATAGGATTGAGAAGTAATAGTGACGGGTGGCGGTGCGTGTCGTCGATCACCGGAGAAAAATCGCGTGTTGTACGCGTGATCCGGGATAAATCGGTGGTTGCTTTTCGCTTCATCCGCATGCGACTTCCCTGCATCCCTCTGAGCTTATTGCTGCTCTGCCAGCTACTCCTTGTCGACGCCGCGCAACAGTGCCGCTTGCAGCTCCACCCACAGTTAATCTCAGGTGGCGCGACGCTTACATCCGCCGTGGACTCCAATGAACCCACGACATCTCCTGCCGCCTCGAGGACGACGAGTCCAACTGGAACTGTGACGAGTCCAACTGGAACTGCATCGCCGTCTGTTTCGGTGACACCCACCCCGTTTAACTACGGGACTACGCCCATCCGCGGAGTGAATCTGTGAGACTGGTGTTCAATTTACTTCAATTTCGACTCACAGGTTTATCTAGTGGTGGCTGGCTCGTTTCCGAACCTTGGATTAAGCCTAGTCTGTATAACCAGACTGGAAACCCAGCTATCGTGGACGAGTACACGTTTGGGCAGATGCAGGACGCGCAGACTGCACAAAGTGTGTTGCAGAGCCATTGGGAGACGGTGCATTTTCGTTTCTCACGAGATGGCAAGGTGTTAACTCCTTGCAGTGGATAACGCAGGACGACTTTGCGGCGATTGCAGCAGCAGGCTTGAACCACGTCCGGATCCCGCTCGGGTACTGGGCCGTCCCTTTAACGTCGTCGGATACCAGTGGAAGCACGAGCACAGCGCCCTATACGACCGGTGCTTGGACATACTTGCTCAGGGCACTCAACTGGGCCAAGCAATACAACATTCATGTAATCATTGGTTTGTTTTTCAATGCTTTTCGTCAAGCACTAGCTTATGTGGCCAAAAGACCTCCACGGCGCTCCAGGATCTCAAAACGGTTTTGACAACTCGGGCCAGCGGACCTCCAGCGCTGAATTTTCTCAATCGACTGCGAATATTACAAGAACCATCGATACTCTTCGCTTCATTGTCGAAAACATTGGCGGCGTGCGTCTGCCCATCAGTTCAGTGCTCGAAAGGTCTTGAAAAAACACACAGATGATTGACGTTATCGAGCTTTTGAACGAGCCCGCGACCTTTTTAGACCCCAACTACGACTCAGTTTTGAGGCAATTCTGGCAGGATGGGTACTCGGCTGTGAGAGATGCCGTGGGGCAGGGCCTCCGGGTCCGTCGAATGAGGCTCCTACATGACCGTGCTCGACTAATCATTATTCGCAGGTAATGATTGGCGATGGCTTTGAAGGGGTCGATGTAGGTCGTTGACCAGGCTTCTCCGTTAACTAACCTGGAGTACAGTCCTGGACTAATTTCTTGACGTCTCCTGGTGAGTAACAGCTGGTGCAATTAATTCTCGATTTACACGCGACTAGGTGCCGTCGGCGTTCTGATGGACTACGTACGCTCGTTCATTCTCCCGAGACGCAGTGTATACTCATTTGTTTGCAGCACGAGTACCAAATATTCAGCCTCGGGGAACTCTCTCGGTCATTCGACGAACACATCAGCGTAAGCCCGTCACTCGTTCTCCCCGGTCTTCACCGACCTCCGCCGCAGTTCGCGTGTAGCAGTATGGCAAATCTCACGTCATTCGCGCAGCACAACATCTGGACCGTCGTTGGGGAGTGGTCTACCGCAAACACAGACTGCGCGTTATGGCTGAACGGACGCGGTATCGGAGCGCGCTGGGACGGGACGTGGTACGCGCCAAATGCCCCGTTCGGGACCTGCGTTGGCTTGACAGGGAACTACTTGACGTTCTCAAGTGACTACAAGACCTTTTTACGCCAGTGCGTGTTGGCTTTGTGAGCTTTGCCGGACGCTCATGAGAGTAGATATTGGGAGGTACAGACGATGATGGGTGAGCAGGTCCAGGGCTGGATATACTGGACATGGAAGGTCAGGTTTTCGCATGCTAAAGATACAAGCTCGCTAAAGTATCCCAGACGGAGATTGCAGACGAGTGGAGGTAAGGTCTGCTGTGCCCTTGGTGTCTGATTTAATTCGAGTCTGCAGTTATCAGAAAGGACTGGAAGCAGGCTGGATTCCTCAAGTATGTTTCTGCTGTTGATCAATGGCATAAACTGACAAAGGACCAGGACCCGACCGATAGATTGTATCCAAACATTTGTTCTTAAGCATGCCACAGACATTGTACAACATGTATCTTATTCTATAGACGGCGACAATGTGAGCGTAAGAGAAGATCGGTTGATAAGGGCCGGTGTGACGTGACCATCATCCTCTCTGCTCCGACATGCTTTCCACTCGCGCCGTCGGCATTGGCGCCCCGCTGCGCCAGGCCATTCTTTCGCGCGCGTCTACCTCAACAAAACGGCGGGTTCTTGTCGCTCACCGTGACCGACACTGACCGTTCTACCCAGCACCGTCCAAACAGACTCGCTGCCACCGTCTGCGGCAGTCGACATCCTGAACCGACAACGTCTCCTCCGTCCGACCAGCCCCCACATGACCATCTACCAGCCGCAAATGACCTGGATTCCTTCCATAGTTCATCGTGCCACGGGTGGTGCTCTCAGTGGCCGTGCGTGACCCTTGCCCTGTCCTGACTTGTGAAATACGGACAACCCTACAGTGCTGTACGGCTTCTCCCTTGCCTACGTGGTCGCACCAGGCACTTTCGACTCGGCACACATCGTCGAGCTCGTTGCAGGCATGCCAGACGCACTCAAGTACGCCGGAAAGACCCTCCTCGCCGCCCCCTTCCTCTTCCATTCGCTCAATGGTGTCCGCCATCTCGGCTGGGATATGCTCAAGTGTCCGTCGCGTCCTGTCCTTTTTATTTGCTCCGCTAATCCCTCCCGGCAGTCATGAACATCAAGGGTGTCTACCAGACGGGCTACACCGTACTCGCCGCCACCGCCATCGGCACTGTCGCCCTCGTCTTGATGTAACGTACCTACGAACAAACAAGATTGTATTTGCGCTATATTGGACTAGAAGGTCAAGTTTTCGCAAGTTTCTCAGCCGGAGATCTGCGCGCTAGATTCCTCGAGCGGTGCTCTTAAGAACTCGCAAACATTGTACAATATAGAACACTTATACAACATGTATTTCGATGGCGACAATCATAGTACAATCAATAGGCAAGCGGGGGCCAGTCTGGTAGCCCTGTGAGGGCCGCGTTGGATGCCTCGCGAACGCGAGACTTGTGAGCGACGTCGGAGGATGTGCGATAGTTTGTAAAAACCTCGTGCATTTGAAAGGACGACGCAGCGACAGAGTCTGCAAAGAGTTGAGTTGCATTTGTCAAGTACAAGTAATGAACTGACCGTGATTCGATTCTGCATCTTTCGCCATCTATTGAGAGCTGAGCGTCTTTGGGTTACAGAGGCAGAACGAAACAACGCACCGCCTGCAATCGCGCAATCTCTTGCTGCAGTTGCCCCGGCGCGTAATAACCTGCATAAGGCAATTGCTGCTGAAGCTGGGCGACGTTTCCGAGGATATCCCTCTTGCGTGAATCCCACGCGTCCTTGAGACTGTCGAAGGTCCCAAGCAGCTGTTTCCAAGTGACGGGGTCCCAGGACTCGACGCCGACTTTATTTACCCTGATGTATTCGCGCGGGTGGAGATGGCCGGCGGGAGATGTAGATGTTGTTGTGGGAGATGTGGGTATGAGATTATTGGAGTTGGAAGGTTGTGGCTGGGGACCAGCACCATCCCAGCCCTGGCCAATGGATGCGTATGGATCGAATTGGGCGGCGTATCCAGCACTCTGGAGCTGTTGTTGGACGGGGTTGTACGCTGGCGAAGGTGCTTGTGGGTTCTGTCCATGGAGGTATCCGTAGCTGCTTCCAGTCATTTGGCCGGCTGCAAGCTGTTGACCGAAGGCGCTTGCGGGCTGGAACCCGCTCGTCTGAACCCCAGGGCTCATCATCCCGAATTGTGGTTGCTGAAGCTGGAATTGTGGTTGTTGTTGGGGCTGGAAACCTCCGGGACTCTGCTGCATTGCGCCGGTCCATTGGGTGAACTGAGGTTGATTTGGGACTGGGGACTGTGATGAGATATCGGGGTACCGCGACTGCGCAGAGGGTGCGAATGGGTTGTTGGCTACAAACTCTGAGCCTGAGGCGTACGGATTGTTCATGACTGCGGGATGAGAGCTTGCGGCCTATGCCCATTTGGGTTCTGATCATCTTGGCCCGGCACGGCGATTGATGTCCCGGAGTACAACTCTGCCTCTACCTTCATGCCCTCTCGTGCGCCTTTTTTCTTGCCCGCAGAATTACGCCAACTGTGAACAGACTATAAAAGAATCGTGCTTGCTTCCCGTCCTGACGGTGACATCGAGCCCAACACATTCAGGACAGAAACACACCCACTCTCCTGCACTCTCCCCGTCCACCTGAGGAAGTACTCGTTCAAGTGACATGGTTATCCCTGGACCCAGCAATGCGCGGATACATTAGAGATGTCCGCAGTCTCGTTCGCAATCCCCTCTTTTGACCTATGAAGCCAGGTTCGCTCCTATCTCCCTCCCGTCCAAATTGGCGAGACCATGCGCGCCCAGGGACTCGGCGTCGTGATCAAGACCGGTAAGGGACAGCGCCTTGACTGTCGGCCAGCTCGTCACTGGCCCATTCGGTTAGCTTGAATGTCCTTCGAAAAAGTATCCTGTCGACTCAACAACCCAGGATGGACCGAATACGCCGTCATGAAAGACAAGCACGTCGACAAAATCACGTATGCAACCCGGAACCAGAGACGATCTGACCCTTACTACCTCGCAGTGTTCCGAAAGGCGTTCAGGCCATCGACTTCCTCAACACCCTCGGCCTCTCAGGTACCTTGTTTAGGTTCTCGACGTTCCTTCCTCAAAATAACGTTCGCCCAGGTCTTACGGCGTATTTTGGCGTTAAAGACATCTGCGACGTTAAACCTGGGGTTACCATGGTGGTTTCGGGGGCTGCGGGCTCCGTTGGCTCCGTCGCTTGCCAACTGGGAAAACGCGCTGGTGCAAAAGTCTACGCCATTGCAGGCTCGCAAGACAAGTGTGAATGGCTGGAGAAGGAACTGGGCGTCGACCGCGCGTTCAATTACAAGAGCAAGACATTCCGCCAGGACTTCAAAGAGATTGGATATATTGATGTGTACTTCGACAACGTTGGAGGTGGGTCCAAGCGTATGTGTAGGCAAATCTAACTCTTGCACAGGGGAGATTTTGGATCTAGTTTTGTCGCGGTTGAATAAGGGCGCGACCGTCGCCCTATGCGGCGCGATCTCCCAATACAGTAGGCCAATTGCAGGGACACCGGCTTTTTTCTAACATTCGCAAGACGCGACTAAGCCCACGGGCCTCAAAAACTATTTAACGCTTATCTCGCAGCGCGCCAAGATTCAAGGATTCATCATGTCGGTGTACGCGTTTGCTTGACGAAAACTCATCTTCTCCAGCATGGATTATACACCTCGGTTCCCGGCTGCTATCCAAGATCTTGCGGGTGCACTTGCAGATGGCTCAATCAAGCGCAAGTTCCACGTTGTAGAGGGAATCGAACAAGCGCCCATTGCTTTACCCTGGCTGTTCAGCGGAAAGAATGACGGGAAGCTGTGAGTCGTTTGCGCGTTTTATAGCAATTTCTCAACACACTCTGCAGAGTGGTAAAGGTTGCAGAGGAGCCAAAAGCCAAATTGTAGAACTCGGAATATGTAAAAGACCGTCATGTGCGCTTACATACGCGATCGAACACTCTTTGCCCACCAACGCTCTTTAGTCTCGACGACCACCGTGTCTTCAGCCTCGAACCTCGCCAGCTACCTCAAACACAGTCCGGCCATGCTATCCCGCCTCGCACTACTTCCTCTCCTTCTCGTCGTCCTTCGTTGCGGCGTAGTCGCTACCCAGATCGACCAGGCTCACATTGTACTCGCGCGCCAGATGAATCAAGGTCCCTTATCGAAGCACGACAAAGCACACGCACAAGCACTCCGCGCGCAAGGAGAACATCCTGGGCCATCAGCAAAACGAGCAAATAGTGTTCAGGTAACCAACACAGCGATCACATACACGGTGCACTCCTCTTTTTCTCGCTGCGTCTGCCGCTCATTCTCTCGCTGTCTAGGCCAACGTCACTATCGGCGAGATAGCGTGTGCGTCCACTTGCGAGTTTCCCAACCCTGATCTTTCATCCTTCCACCAGACACCCTCCTTATCGACACCGGCAGCTCCAATACCTGGCTTGGGAACTCCAAGCCTTACGTACCGACGCTCAATTCCAGACCGGACCGCCTTACGCCTGTGGTTTGTTTTGGATTACAACGTTTCGTGAATTGCTGATATATACGCAGTATGTCCCGTATGGCTCCGGTGTGTCCATCTTCTGCGTCTTTCATCGACTTCCCTTTACACGACGTAGGCAAGTTCGCCGGTTCGTCTCCCGTTGTGTAACCGCGACACAATGCTAAATCATTATTTCAAGGCGTTGAAATGTTTGAAAAAGTCTCGCTTGCTCCTAGTCTCACAATTCCCAACCAATCCATTGCTGTGAGCGAACCGCCTATTCCGCAGGGATTTCCAGAGAGTACGAATTATGCGCTCCTGTAGTGGCGACTAACGATTTGCAGCCATCGACGGCATTCTCGGGTGCGTATCTTGTCATCTGCTGCGACGCTCGTTCAGTTTACGAGCAGTATCGGCCCTTCTGGCCTCACCAAAGGGTACGCGGCCATTCTTCTTGGCAATGCTTTTGAACGTCTGCTAGGACCCAGATTCTCGCACAAAATAAACAGATTCCGACCGTGGCCGACAACCTCTTCAATCAAGGCTCGATATCAAAGCCTATGATTGGGATTTACTACCAACCGACAGCAGCTGCCGGGAATGGCAATCTTACGCTAGGAGGAGTAGACAATACGAAGATTATTTCCGACATTCATTATACGTGAGTACTCATGCAGTTCGTGCCCACTGGTCTTGACTTTGTTTTAGCGATATTACCTCCACTTTGCCTGCTTCACGCTACTGGGGCATCCAACAGTCTATTTCCTGTGCGCCCTCTGTATGTTTGCGATTTTTTCTGACCCTCTTTACAAAACAGATGGCGGGCTGCCACTCCTGTCGCAAACCGCGGGAATCCTCGACACTGGGACGACGCTTGTTCTTATCGCTACGGACGCTTTCCTGCGTTACAAAGCTGCGACGAAGGCCACAGTTGACGAAGCGACCGGTCTTTTGACGATTCCTAATGACCAATTTGTCAACCTCAAGAACCTCGACTTTAACATCAGTGGAGTTTGTCGTTCTCGTTCCGTTCGAAAACACGAACTCAAGCGATCGTCAGCGAAATTTCACGCTGACGCCCGACGCTCAAATCTGGCCACGCCAACTCAACTCACTCGTGGGGGGCGTCGCCGGAAGCATTTATCTCGTGGGTGTTGCAATATCTCTTTTCCACGTTAAAGGCTCAACCCCCATACGTAGATCGTCGGCGACCTCTGGCACGAACTCTAGCTCAGGCTTGGATTTCATCAATGGCTACACCTTCTTGGAGCGGATTCTACTCGGTGTACGATTCGACGGGGAGCGGAAGGGTCGGACTTGCACAAACGCAGTACACTCGTGCGGAGTTGAATTATTGACCTCTAGACGGCGATGTTTGTTACGAGAGTCCACAGGGAATTTGACTGCCGTTTATTAACGTTCTCTGAAAAAAGCACGCAAAGACGTAGGCTCGATGCCAGCCCCTACTTCCGAAAAACCCTCCTGTGATGTTATTGCGCTCCATTACATCGCAGCGAGGGACTGGCTTCGAGTCTAGCAAAGACGCCGACGCGACTCGAAACGGTCACGGCAACTGTGGGAGGCGCAGTTGATCAACTTGATGGCTGATGGTCCGGCGCCGTGTGATGACGTTCTCCCCAACGTTAACAGAACTCCTGCTATAAATACTGGATGGACTCCCTTTTCAACTCCCCAAGATGGCTGCAGCTGGCTCGAGATATCGATATCTTTATACCTTGCTTCATGGCCTTTTGGCTTTAGGTGTTGTGCAGGCCCAGGGTGATTTTGACTGGGACTCTGTAGGGTTTACGCCTCCTGGACTACGCACACGCACTGACTTGCCTTGCCAGCTCACAGCCAGTGCTACGCTAAACTGGACGTCCTGCTATTCAGGACTCCAATGCGCCTTGCTCGAGGTACGAGATACACATACATTGAATTCATGGTCCTCGTTGACGACCATAGGTCCCGCTGGATTATACCTTTCAAGACAAACGAAACGCGTCAATTGCGATTGCGCGTATTCCGGCGACCGTGTCGGCCGATGAGTACCTAGGACCAATCCAATTCAATCCTGGCGGACCTGGTGGGAGTGGAGTGTCCGCCATTGTGTCCGCCGGTGCCTCCTTTGCGGAAATATTTGGACCGCGGTTTGACATTGTTGGATTCGACCCTCGAGGTGAAAGACTTATTCTGGGCGTGAATATCCTCCTTACACAACCAATACAGGCGTCAGCTTCTCAAAACCTTCCGTCAACTTCTTCGACTCTGCTGCCCAGCGCGCTTTTTTGGATCCCCGACGACTTGAACATTCGTTACCCGTCCCTTAATGCCACCAGAGACGTCATCTCCAACCAATGGGCACAGTTTCAAGCTTGTTGGCCAGCAGGCAAAGCAGCATGATACGGAGAACGTCTTGCAGTATCTCACGACCGACAATGTTGCGAGGGATCTGCTCAGGATTACCGAAGCGTTCGGGTTTGAGAAGCTGCAGTACTGGGGTGTCTCGTTTGTTTTCCTCGTGGACTCGTAATACAATGCTAACATTGAGACTGAAGCTACGGGACAGTGTTGGGACAAACCTTTGCGACGCTCTTTCCGGTACGTTTACAGTGCATTTGCACGCCGCCGACTGACACTCGATGTAGGACAAAGTAGGGAGGATAGCCATTGATGGTGCGTACATAGGCAACGAAGATTTGCCGTTGCTGAACTGGCTTCGCAGGCGTCATGGATGGCGAAGCATGGTTCAGCGGTTCGTTTCTCACTTGAGCGGACTGTTGAAGACTTACTTCTCTACCAGCGAACCTAACGGGTTCTTTAACCGACGCAAACAAGGCTCTCGAGCAGTTCTTCACAGGATGCTTCAACGCCGGCCCTTCTGGCTGTGCGTTTTACGACTCGTCTCCAGCCAAAATCGCATCCAACCTCGACGCCCTTCTGCAGACTTTTCGCGATCAGCCGCAACCTGTTCTCACCAACACTTCGCACGGCATCGTCGACTTTAGCTTCCTGAGGAACGTCGTCTTCGGGTCCATCTACAGTCCATACAACACATTCGTTACTTTGGCCGAAAGACTTGCCGAGTTGTCTGGTGGAAACGCCACCAATACCTACGCGCAGTATCAAGTGGATCCTTTCGAGTGCGATTCCTCGTCGGATGCCAACGTTGGCAGCATCTTTGAGGCAGAAATTAGCACGGCCTGTGGCGATGCTGGGATAGTGGACGATTCGATCGGGGATTTGCGTGCATTTTACGCCAACGAAGCCGAGTTGTCGAGTTTTGCAGATATTTGGGGGCTTTGGCGCATATGGTGCTCGTGAGTCTGGTTCATTCCTTGTTGAGAGTGTTGAACTTAAGAAATCAGCGGATGGAAGGTGCATCGTGAAGGACGCTTCATGGGTGCGTCAAATCACTACGATCTGGTCAGTAGTTGACCAAGGATTAGGCCCTGTGGGCGCCAATACCAGTTTCCCGCTTCTAATAATAGGGAATACAGCAGACCCGGTCACCCCGCATATGTGGGCAGTCAAAGCGAGCACCCTCTTCCCGAACTCTGCCCTCATCACGCAGAACTCTCCTGGAGTGAGTTGGAACACGGTGCTTGAAGCGATTCATTCTAAATCACATATAGCACACATCTCTCGTTGCACCCTCCGTCTGCACACACGGCGCACTGGCAGCGTACTTCCAAAACGGGACGCTTCCGGCGAGTGGAACTGTGTGCGAGGTCGATGCGGAGCTATTCCCCAGCTCCAAAGTCAAGACGCTGGTGGGTGAGGATTCCAACCTGGTGAATGCAATCTATTCGATTGCAGAGGGCGTACGAGCTGCGAGCAAAGGTCGAATCTTTTGAGTCGTTACACGTGTTATTCGGATCACGTGTGTCAATATAATGTCGTCGCGCCGCCATCTACTCCGCCAGCTGCAGGTCCGGTGGTCTACGCCTTGAAACATAAAACATAACATAACTGCAGCTAATCGTGCCAGGCACAGTGGCGACCTATTATCTACACACTCTCCACCATCTCCGCGAAACATTATCCGATGCGCAATCCTGGGCTCGGTGCGTACTTGGAGCCGTACACTCCCAGCCAACTCACTCCACTTAGGACAGCAACGCTAGCAAGCCTTGCGCTGGGCGGAGTGACTATTGCGCTCTTCGTCTACATTATACTCGCACCGTGGTTGCATGGTGTCCAACCCGACGTAACTTTTCTCTTGTTTTCTTTTCTTTTTTTCTACAACTCAGATCCAGTTTCGGTCTTGGCGCGCGTCTGGAGTGTTGTCGAATGTGATTCCGCTGCTAACATTCTGCATCGTGACGGGCTGGCTGGGGATTACAATAACGCTGGGGCAATGGACGAGCATGGGGTATTTGCGCGGGGCCGTGGCTGGTGAGTTGTTTGGGCCCGGGTCTCGCGGGCTAATGGCACCATTCACAGCATCGGCGGTTTATGCGACGACCTTTGGTTGTCTTGGGTTGATACCGGCGCAGAGTATTCGGCAACGGGAGCAACAGCGGCCGGATTAAATTTAGACAGCCGTGTGACGTGACTTGAAATTCACTTTTTTTTTTTGCTCTGGTATGGCGGAAGATGAGCCTCGCGTGAACCGATTCAAGGTCTTTCCTTTTGCTGTAGACGCGATATGGTTCTAATATCCTGCAGCACCAATCCTACGCAGACTCACTCAAGCATGTCCATGTCCCCTCTGTCCTCGCACAAACACCACTCGACAATGACCTTCAAGTCTGTTCTCAGTCCTGCAGTTGCTCCCAGCCTAAACATTACTTCAGGACCATGAATCGCACTTCCACACGTCCCTCGAACATTGGCAACAACTAAATCTCGCTCCGAGCTTCATCAAGTTCGCACAACGTGCACGTCCACTTTCTGCATCGCTGCCTGTTGCTCCTTCACAACTGGCAAGATGTTATTCAGCTTTGGGTCGCTGCACTGGATGATTCAGATGACGAAGGGCTCCGAGCTATCCTCGAGTGCGTGCCATGTTGGACTACTCTGTTTCTCGCTAATTTGTCGCAGCCTTCTTCAAAAATTAACTCACGACCTACGGACCACGCTAACACCCGCCTACTTGGACCCCATACTACCCCGCCTGCTCAGGCTCCTTCAACGCTCCAAAACAATCTCCGCGGATGCGTTAACGGCACTCCTTGCAACATTCGCCGCTGTCTTTAAATTCCTTCTTGTCCCGGTGTCCTCTGGAGACGACACGAGCCTGCTCGAAACAACATGGGCACATATACGCGATACTCTGCCGCGTTGCCTGCCCGACGTGCAGCGCGCTCTGGCGGAAGTGTGGGGTGGTGTATTGAGGCGACTCAAGTCCGGTGCGAAGGAGCGGGCACTCACGATCTTATGTGAAAGCACTATGGACGAGGGGAAGTCAGACGTTCAGGACGCTGCGGCGTGGTGTGTGGTTTATGCGTGCAAGGTAAGATGGCCTTTCTCCCTCTTTTCTGTGCTTTGACACGTTCTAGTCCGTTTCGCAAATGTTGCATACTTGCACGCCTGCGATTGTTGCGCCTCTGGTCAATTTCCACTTATCAACATCGACGTCAAGAACGTATACACTTCTGAAACGACTTTTTACTGCCCTCATTCATCATGTCCGAAACGCAGAGAATTTCTCGATCGTCGGAGACTTGCTCGTCGACAGGCTTCTCTCGGTAATGACCGAGGGTAATGTGGAAACTATCCGAACTATGGTAGACCTAGTGTTTATTCCGGCTTCTGTCCGAAATGGCTCTCGACTAATGCGTAGGTATTGCCACTCTATTGAAGGCACGTACTGATCTTTCTCCAGAGAGACACGCGAATGCTGTCCTCGCTGCGTTTTCGTCCCTCTTCAATATGTACCTTGCATCTCCTTCTGACCATTTCCGCGCATCGCTCCTCCGCTTCGCTACGGCATCACTTACTGCAACGCCCGAGGCCAACAATTCGTTCTGGATGGGTCAAGGCCGCGAGATACTCGATGCATTGTGGAACATGTCAAACTCTGACGCAACGCTCTTTGCAATTTCGTTGACTGGCGCCTTATCAGACCTCGGTTGGGCGGGATGGCGTGCAATCGGTGTTCCGGTTGTTTTGAGGATGTCTTCGAAGATTCTAGCGGAGAAGGATGGGGACGAGGAGCTCCAACGGAGGACGGTCGGTCTAATTGCACAGTTGTGGCGGGCCAAGAAGCTCGCCGCGGGCGATGGAGATGTTGTATGGAGGAATTGTGTTGAGGCCTGGGGCTTGAAGCGTCTGCGTGAGATGAGCGAAAAAAGCACTACCATGAATTGGGATGAGGTGCGTGCGCATTCTCTTCGTTACTTTAAGCAAAACCGACCTTCCTTCCTTTCAGGTGTCGGTGCTCTCTGACATCCTCACGCTCTCGACGTCATTCCCCCGATCCTCCCAGTCCTCGGCGGTTCTGATACAGCTTTGCGACGCGTTACTCGTTCCAACTGACTTTTCCAGCGATGCGACGGTTCCGAAGCGCGCTTGGGTTGTCGGGACATGCATGCGAGCTTTATCCCAGCGACCAGCACCAGAGTGGGAGAGTTTGGATTTAACAAAATGGGTCGAGAAGTGTACGAGAGTCGACAGCTCGTGGGCTGCATCGGCAGATATTCTCGAGGCTCTTGCGGCGCTTCTCGCGGCGAGGTAAGTAGTCCTCATACTGGAGCAGTCCAACATTATTTATCTTGCCTGCAGAGGTGACACAACTGGGATTGAAATCCACTCGATATATCCTGCTTTAGCGCCAGCAGTCCTATCTCATTCAAGGGCCCTTCGACTGTCAGCCCTTCGGCTTCTGGCGGCAACTCGGCCATCAGATGACCATGATGTCGTCAAGCGATGTCTGGCCGGTGAAGAGGTCCCGTTGGAGGTGCAAGGTATACGCGAGCGAGTACTGCGAATCGGAAGGGTGGAAGCAGTAGTGAAGGATAAACAGAGGCAAGAGGATGTTGGGGCGGATGTGTGTGCTAGATGGCTCGTTGGTGCGTCTTTGTCGACATATCGTTCCATTGCTGATTTTCTAGTGCAGCGCAGCTCAAGGTTAACCTGCGGCCGCTTTGGTCACCGGCGGCTGGTGCTCTTGCGCAGATGTCCCAGCGTTTTGGCGACGAAATCTGGAGCTTAATGTTCTCGGAACTGCAGGCGGTGCAAACAGATCCTCCACCGATACAGGACGCGAACCTGGAGACATCAGAGGAGGATGACGAAGATCCACGGGAAGATGAACGGTCTTGGCGTGACCCTAGCGCCCACAAACTGCGGGGCATCGTGCAACAATCGCTGAGCTTGCGATCTCGCATCTCCGAGCTCATGAGCGTGAGTGGTCCCTTTTTTGAATCTTGGTGGTTGATTTACGCGTCTCTCAGGCCCAAAATCAATCCGAGCGCTTTGACCCTCAGTCATATGAATCGCAGCTTCTCTTTGCTCTCGGTGAATGCCCCGCCCTGGTACAAAAACATAACCGAGACGTGGTTCCCTTCTTCCTCGGTCTTGTTGCTCCCGGCTCTGACAAACTCGCCCGCCACAAGCTCGGTGCCTGGCTAACGCTTTTCTCCAAACTACACAACCCGAAAGCGCTGCATAGCACCGAGGCACTACGAGACATCTATCTCACGACGCTCTCCCATCCCGACCGCTCCCTGCAAACTAGCGCATTATCGTGCCTCTTGACCTACAAGTCGCCCCACATCGCCGCATACGAGTCGAAAATGCGCGCCTTCTTGGACGATACGCGATGGCGCGACGAGCTCAGTCGATTTGATTTCACCCAGATCCAGCCACAAGATCGGGCGGAAGTCATCGACGTCCTCATTCGTCTTCTTTTCGGGGTTATGCTTGAGAAAAAGGGTCGTTCGAGAGGTGCCGATCGGCGGGCAGCAATACTAAGTGTGCTCGCTGGGTGTACTGACAGCGAGCTTGGGCTGTTGGTTGACTTGATGCTAAGGTCGTTCGGGGAAACTCGGAATGCGCGGCAGGATGCGACGTTTGAAATACAGGTGGTTCCCGAGGGTGTTCGCGAGAAGCAACAAATTGGGTTCATAAGCTTGCTGGGAGATGTGATACGACACCTGGGGCCGCGGGTGGTGGATTATTGGCCGGCGTTACTGGGCAAAACGTTGGACTGCGTAGCGCAAGCACAAGTACGCATTGCCGGGAGAGGGGGAGCGGAGGAGGAGGAAGACATGGATGATGTGGACGCCGAACATGATGAGGCAAACGCAGCTTCGTCTCCGACCAGAATGTTGCGAACCATCCGGCAGCTAGGGATCAAGCGCTTTGCCGACTTTTTCCGGTGTCCAGTGGTCTTTGACTACTCCCTCTACATGCCTGCTGCATTTTCCGCCTTCATCTCTCCCCGTCTCTCCGCTCTGGACAAGGAGAACACCCAGTCACCTTCAGCATTGTTAGAACTCTTCAATGTCTGGACCCTGGACCCTCGACACATCATGTTCCTCACCCGATACGACGCACAGCTACTGTCTCAGGTGTACGCCTGCCTCGTCGCCACAAACGTTAAACCCGCCGTCGTATCTAAGATCTTCGATATCGTCGAGAAGATTTTGGATGTGGCTTCTGTCGAGGTGGATGTCTCCAGCAACGTCATGCGTCCCTACGTGTCCCTCCTGCTCGATAACCTCGCAACCCTTGTTGAGCGTACAAAGGGCAACGCTACCGCTGTATCGAGCCCTCTTGGTCAGCGACAAATTGGAATCCTGGCTTCGATCGCACAGTATTCGACGAGCGCCTCTCAAGCGTCGACGCTGCTGTCTTTGTTCTCTCCCCTTCTGCTCAAACCTGCCAAGGTCGTCCCCGAGAGAGTCAAAGTTGATCTCTTGAGAATCACGGGCACGCAGATGGCCTTGATTCCAGATTTGAAAGACACCAGCTCGGAAGTCTACGTCAAATTATTCGACCTAGTTTCGCGCCTATTCCAATCGCTTCGGTCCCGTCTCGCGCGCATTACTCTTGTCACAACGTTCCGCCAGTTGGCTGCCATAAACCCATCCCTGGAGCGCGTCGCTGACCTGCTTGACTCCCTCAATGCATATTCGGCGAGGAGAGTTGACGAGCCAGACTTTGATCGACGCCTGACCGCTTTCGTCTTACTCAACGAAAGACTTTTCGAGGTTCTCTCTTCCCCGGAGTGGCTCCCGCTCATCTACAGTATGCTCCATGCGATACAAGATCCCGCTGAACTTGCTGTACGCACCAACTCGGCTTTCGCTCTTCGCCACTTTATTGATCTGGTCGCCAACGGACCCCCCGAGTACGAGGCAATGTTTCTTCGCGTTCTCTACCCTGGAATCAAGAACGGCTTGCACTCCAAGAATGAGCTGGTTAGAGGGGAACTTTTGGGTGTTCTCGCCTACGCTGTGCTCAAGTGTAGCAACATCGGTTCTTTGCAGGACATGCACGTTCTACTCGCAGGCGGAGACGAAGAAGCCAATTTCTTCAACAATATACACCACATTCAGGTCCACCGTCGCTCAAGAGCCCTTCGGCGCCTTGCGGACCAATGTGACGAGGGCCATCTGCGGAGCAGTACGTTGGCGGAGATCTTGGTGCCGTTGGTGGGGAACTATGTCACCGACACCGCTGTCCTTGACCACCATCTTGTGAACGACGCAATTTCGACGACGGGCCGGATGGCGAAGCATTTGGCTTGGGGCGCATACTACGCTTTGGTGCAAAAGTATCTGCGGCTGTCCAGGGCTAAGGACGCGTCTGAACGCGTTTACATCCGGACGCTTGTTGCCCTCCTCGACAACTTCCATTTCTCGATGGAGGAGTCCGTTCCTACTGCGGAAGCTGTCGATGGAGAGGATGACCATGAGGAAACGGACACTTATGTTCCCCCGGTGCCTGCTCCCGCTGTTTTGCAGAGCTCAGCGCGAATCGCCGATGCGGTTAATCTTCGCCTCCTCCCTAACTTGCTTAACCATTTGGAGAAGCGCGATGACAAGACCGATGACACGACGCGCATTCCCATTGCGATTGGCATCGTAAGAGTTGCGATGCATCTTCCTGCAGCCATTCGCGAACCTCAAATCTCGCGACTGTTGACCATTCTCAGTCAAGTGTTCAGAAGTCGCTCCCAAGAAACTCGCGACTTGACTCGAGACACGTTGGCGCGGATTGTTGTGAGCCTCGGACCGACATATCTTCCCCTCGTATTCCGCGAGTTGCGTGCGGCATTACTGCGTGGTCCCCAGCTACACGTTCTCGCCTACGTAGCCCATTCCTTGCTCGTGCATGTCTCCTCGGAAGACAATGCGAAAGTTTTCAACAACTTGGACGAGTGTGTTTCTGACGTTGCCCACATCTCGGCCGAAGTGATCTTCGGGGAATCGGGCAAGGACGTGATGGCGGAAGAATTCAAAACCAAGATGCGTGAAGTGAGATCCTCGTCTTCGAAAGGTCTTGACTCGTTTGGGATCATTGCCAAATTCATCACTCCGCAATGCCTCCGCAGCCTCCTTGTACCACTCCGCGGAATTATGCACGAGACTGCGTCGGTCAAGATGATGCAACTTGTCGACGAAGTTTTGCGCAGAGTAACAACCGGTCTCAACGCGAATGAACATCTTGTTCCTTCGGAGCTTCTCGTTCTCTGTCATACCCTCATCAGCCAAAACGCCAAGTTTCCTGACGGAGGTTCCCGTTAAACGCAAGGGCAAGGCGAAAGGCAACGCTATTGTGCAAATGAAACGCGAGGTTGCCGAAGAGAATGACCACTACGCGAACAATTCCTTCAGGTAAATTGCTCTTCATTCTCGATAAATCAATTTCTAACTTTTTTAAAAGGTTTATCACCTTTGGTCTGGACCTTTTTAATACCGCTCTGCGCCGGAGTCGCTTCGATTTCCACAATCAAGAGATCATTAGGCGACTCGATTCCATGGTTGTCGTCATCGGCAATACCCTGTATACCAATGCTTCACCCGTCCTCATATCGGGGCTCAAAGCCGCCGCTGGAATCGTGAAATGTCCTCTCAAGAGCCTCAACACATCCGTTCCCGTATTCGTCCAGCAGATCCTCGACATCGTGAAGCAGGCTGGTAGCACCGAGTCCGAGGTTGTACAGGTCGCTTTCAAATCCCTCGCAACCATGCTTCGCGATGGACCGACTGTACAGGTCAAGGAGAAGGACCTCGTCTTTTTACTGGAACTGCTATCGCCGGATCTCGAGGAACCCACTCGACAGGCGTCGGTTTTCGCTATTCTTCGCGGTATAGTTGCCCGCAAGTTCGTCGTTCCGGAGATATACCAGGTCATGGAGAAGGTCGTGGAAATCATGGTCACCAGCCAATCCCCCCAGGTCCAGGAGCTTTGCAGGAGCGTCCTGTTGCAGTTCTTGCTCGACTATCCGCAGGGAAAAGGTCGTTTGCGCAACCAGATGACTTTCCTAGCCAAAAACTTGTCGTACGAATTCGAAAGCGGTCGCAAGTCGGTTTTGGAACTCCTGGGTGCGGTTCTCGCCAAGTTCGAGGCCACGCTCGTCCGCGAATACGCCGATCCTTCTTTTTGTTGCTCTGGCGATGGCTATCGCCAACGACGACTCCGCGAAATGCCGGGAGATGTCTGCGCAACTCATCAAGACCCTTTTCACAAGGTTGGATGATGAACGCCGAGGGGTTATTCTAGTCTCATTTACACTCATGGGCGTCGCAAATGGCGCAGCCACGGCTCGTTCGCGTCGCTTTCCAGGTCTATGGCTTTGTCATCGATGTCATGGAGTCCAACGCGTCGGTGTATATTACAAGCATTCTCGGCGATATCCACACTTCTCTCGAGGGTAGCCGCGAGACGCTGTTGAATGCGGAGATGGCTGATGAAGACTCCATGGATGTAGACTTGGATTGGCAAGCTCCCTACCATGCGTTGACCCTGATCTCCAAAATGCTGCGCGTCTTCCCCGCTATCACAACCGAATCTGACAGAGTTGACTGGGATCTCATTGTGGCACACCTACTCTTCCCGCATTCTTGGGTTCGAACCGTTTCTTGTCGACTCTTGGGCACTTTGTTTTCGGCCGTCCCCCCGTCGTCCCCAGATGACCTAAACTCTCCGATCTCTGGTGCCGCAAACCTTCGCGACATCGCGCTAAAGCTCTCCACACAGTTAAAGAGCCCTCATTTGGACGAAGCCTTGAGTTTGCAAATAGTCAAGAACCTGTTCTACCTCGGAAAGTCCTTCTGCGCTTCACCGGATGTCGCAGATCAAGAAGGCGATGATGTCCAAGAGGGAGAAGACGACGTGAAAAACTCGAACCCTCTGCCGTGGTTGTTCTCGAAGCTGTCGTACCAGATTCGTTCATCTCACATAGCCCGACGAAATCGCTCTTCAGGCGCAGTACGTTCCTTGCCCTGACATTTATCGTTGTTACTTACCCCTCATTCTAGTCCAACTGGTCTCAACAGCCGATGGCTATCCTGCGATGGTTCGCGGCAATGGCAGCGTATATGGACGAAGCAAAGCTAGATTTGTTCCTTGTTCACATCCTTACTCCGGTGTATCGAATCACGGAGGACGATACCATTCGGGATTCTCAAATGCGTATGTCGCTACATCCTCCTTGAATTGTGCCACGCTTATCGCATTCCTTTCAGTTGAGATGAAGACACTCAGCGTGGAACTGCGAGATCTCGTCCAAACCAAAGTTGGGCCCACTAAATTTTCGGCTGTGTACAATCGGATTCGTCAAGGGGTGCTTGGAACTCAACGCGAGCGGAGGGCAACCCGGGTGCTGCAAGCCACAGTAAATCCCGAGGCGGCGGCCCGAAGAAAGCAGCAGCGGAATGTGATCAAGAAGGAAAGCCGGAAAAGAAAGGCGCTGTGCTTGCGTGAGTGTTTTTGTTTTTGCCTGGATAATGCTCACAATCTGCTTAGCGAAGTCAAAGGCAGGATTAAGCGGAGGACGGGAGGAGTAGCTATATCAGCTGCCTGTACTTTTTTTTGGTGGAGGGTTGCGATATACGGTCACGTTACTCGTCACAGTTCATAACGCACTACTTAGTCGCAAACCCACCTGTTTGATCAAGCTCCAGCACCGAATCATGCCTTGGTAGTGGCCAATCCTCAGGCCTCAGTCTTGGGAGCTATCCATCCTTTATTCCGTTCGTCGTACTCTTCCTTCTTTAGCCTGATTTGTTTGTTTAGGTTCGAACGACGGCATTCGAACATAGATATCCACTGGCACTTCATACGTACAGTTCAGTAACATTAATACATCCCATAGATCCAGTCACTTAGTTGTTGCTCCGTTTCACCGCGTCTTCCTCACACAGCTGATAAATACCCACCAGCCCATCGTATACCTTGGAAACTTCCGGTCTTGGCTCCGCGACACATTTGAGCGCTCCAACCTCGCCACCCGTCATCTGCTCGAAGCTACCAGAATGGCCCCTTTCTGCGCGCCACCAAGCGTACTTGGCCAGTAAAGCGCCGCCCATCCCTGCCGCCTCCTTGGTGCCAGACACGTAAACCTTCATGCCGAATATATCCGCGGCGAGCTGCCTGATTGTCTGGTTCGCGGAAGACCCTCCGGCGACGACGAGTCGGTGCAGGTGCGACGCTTGTGGTGGAAGGATCGCGGCAATACGCGACCGAATTGAGAGGAACTGCGACTCGAGGATCGCGCGCGGGTGTGCATCGATCGGAATACTCTCGACCAGAGTCACATTTCCTGTGTCCTTAACCTGATAGAAGAAGTTTCCGACAAGGTTGGGAGGGATGATCTCGGGGAGAGGGAAGTATAGTCCCATGTTGCCATTGTTGCCCGCTGGCGTGCTCTCGACCGCAGTGTTGAACTGGTGCCAGTCGCCGTCGCAGTAGCGGTCACGGACTTGCTCGCGTGCAAGGGCCCCGTTCTTGTAGCACAACATTGCGATTTGCGCATCGAGAGTGGTCGGGTGGGAGAGCAGATGCGAGGTGGTGAATCGTTTTGGCGGGGTGTCTGAGGGCGGGATGGACAAGAGTAGCGTTGTGGAGGTGCCGAGGGAGAGCAACGCATCTCCTGGAGCGGAAAGGGACACAATCGTGGCCGGATTATCGCCGGTAAACGGAGCAATAATGCAGGCTTTGAAGATTAGATCACGAAGATTAGATGGCAGGCCATGTACCGGAATCGAACCCCCAACGCTTCGTCCACCACTCGCTGATCTTCCCGAGGCTCGTCCCACCCGGGACGGGCTCAGGGCCAATCTTGGCACGAAGCTCAGTGCCACCACACGCCTCTAAAAGGCGGTCATCCCACTTGCACGTAAGCACATTGAGCAAGTTCATTCCGCTCGCGTCCGAGACTTCGATCGGCGCGATGTGTCCGAGGAATAACGACGGGATGAAGGATGATACGAGGGATATTCTGGAGGTTGCGGCATATGCTGCCGCCTCCAATCGGCGAATCTGCACAGTGTTTATTCAATGTGGCAGATAAAGTTTGACCGCGCGCAGCACCTTTGCTATCTGGGTCCCGGTAAACCTCTCGTACGCACGACTGCCGCTGATATCTGCGAGGACCTGGGGCCCTCCGATGGCTTCCTCGAGGGCACGACAGTCCTCTGTCGTGGATGAGTCTTGCCATATGGGAGCACGCTGAATGGAGAAGGCCGTCGGGGAGAGCTGTTCTCGCAACGGCAACACAGGATTGAGAGATGACAACAAGGTGACCGCGCTGTCGGACCAGTACACGGAGCCATGTTGCTAGCAGGACGATTTGAGCTGCAAGTTAGCTGAAAGATACATAGGTACCTGGCCGGCGCCTGATATCGCTGCAATATCGCTAAAGCGGACACCAGCAGATTGCATGCGATGCATGAGCAAGTCGAATGCATCGAGCCACATAGCGACCGGCGACGTTACTTCGCCGTTGAGCGGCCCACGGATTGCACCATTCTGAGTATTGTATTGCGGTAGGTCGTTATCAAAGTGAACGGCAGATTCGTGGACGACTTGCGCATCTTCTGTAATGAGGACAGCCTTGAGTTGCTGGGTGGAGAGATCGAGGCCAAGGAAGAGGGGAGCCATGATCCCAGCACCGGGCCGGGCGCCTGATCGACAGTGGTTTGCTCACAACAACATGCTATTTTTACGCAAAGTCCCAGGTTTACATTTGGTAATTTTCGACAACTGAATAATTTACGAGTAGTCGACCTCCTTGACGCGGTCCGAGGCGGCCTTGTGGGCTTGGGAGAGAGATCAGGACGATGGCCAGGAGGGCAGAAGGGATACGCTTACCCTCGTACTTGGCCTTCTCCTTGTCGACAAAGTCGAGGCCGTGGGTCTCAACCTCACGGTCGATGAAGGCGCCGGCGAAGCCAGCACTGCAAGATGGATCAGAGACAGCGATGGGGCCGATTAACACATACAGAAGCTCCTTGGCCTCAGCGTGCGACGTAGGTTTTCCGTTCGCAGCGACGTGTTTTTCGTACTCTCGTGCCGCGACGAAGGAAGCGGCGCCCGCCAAAAGCTGGTGAGAGATGTCGGTCTTGTGCTTGCCGTTGTACTGTGTTTTGATGAGTTTATGAGCGATTTCAAGGCTAAATAGAGTCGATACCTCGTCGTAAGCCTGAGCCTCTGAGGAATCGGAAGAGAAGAAGCCCATTGTTGTAGTTGGTGGTTGGTAAAGAGAAGCACTGATGAGGGGCTGGATGGGAGCGGCCTTTTATAGCTGGCTCGTTGTCCCCTGACATCATTGATATGGATGACGCTGTTTGACGCATATATCAGACGATTTCCACTATATGGAGGCACGTTTCTGGACTTTCCGTTATAAATATACATAGGGTACTCCCCAGAGCACGGTTGTCGGTGATGGAAGAGAGGAAATGTCGAAGAGAAATGACCGGTTGTGCGCGCACTGCGCTAAAATGCAGGCTCGACGAGTAGTTGATTCCACAGAACCCATGAAAGCCCGAAAATCATATGTGCCAGGTACGTCGTGCGTCGCAATGTAATATGTGAGTAGCAATCACGGGGGAAGGGATGCCGTTGGGGAGACCAGGCTCATCCGATAGGCGGCGTTAGTGAGACGCTTCGGAGGAGAATAAGACGAGAGTGGAATGGGCACGAGCTGGGGAAATACCTGAGCAACTCTCTCGGAACCCTACGAAAGCATCGACAGGCGCTAAACGCGACGCGAGATAGGAGCCCGAGAGTCGGACATAGCGTAGGCTACACGCTCCAGAGCGTGGAGCGGGTCAACTTCAATAAAGGCTAGGGAGAGTATTCCTCTGCTTTGTTTGGTGTAGCCATGCGCGAGAATTCAGGAAGCAAGACGAGATCGAGGTAGAAAACGCGTCGATTACTTAGCTGTCGAACGCGTCGATGGTCACAACAGCTTGCAAGAAAGAGACGGAGAACTTGAACACGCCAGCGGGAAATAATGAACCCTAGTCTGACCAGAGAGCGCGGGACCGGTCTTCCAAGAACCTTTTCATCGGTGCGGTTGCGATTGTGGTGGTCGTAAACATTTCTTTGAGGGCGCAACCGCCGTCGATTTCGTAGTGTCGTCTATGGTGTTGCGTTGAATGCAAGCCTGAAGCAACCAGCAGAAATTTAGTAAGAGCGGTTATTTGTGACTGTTAGGATCCCAAGTTGACGCTGTATTGGCTTGTTCTTCTGCTCGTTCGCGACACGAGGTTTTCTCTCTCTCCATCCATGGCCACCACCGCCCGGCAGCCTAAACCCCCGAGGAAAGGTGCTCCCGAGCCTGCACGGTCAGCTACTCTCTCTCGTCTGGTGTCGTTGAACCTGAATATATTCTGCAGTCGCCAACAAGCCTGGACTGGTGCCCGCGCTTCTCCCACCTTTTCTCCTTCGACGACGCCCCAACCGCCGGCACCAGTTCCTCCCTCAAACGGTTCTGCACCCCAGGACAGGGTTCTCCAGTCTCTCGCTGGTCTCACGGTGGGTCTGTTTCGACCCAGTAGCTTCCATCTAAACCTTGGCAGGGAACCACGATAACACTTTCGACCAAGACTAGTGCACGCTACGAGGGGGTAATCGCGTCTACCAGCAACGAGGGCGATACCACGGGGGTCACTCTCCGCGACGTCAAGGATCTCGCAACTCCCGCCGGTCCCCTCAAGGACTCTCTCTTCATCGCTGCGACCAACATCAACGACTGGACCTCTGGTCCAGCCGACGCAAAGCTCCCCAACGGTGACTGTCAGCAGCCCTGTCGCCGTTGCCCAACAAGTGATTGATTCCTCCCTTGCACAGCGTTCAGAACCGACACCGACATCAGTCAGAAGAAGGGCGGACCCCGAGGAGCGGGAGCTCCAGGCCTGGCAGCCGTCTTCTGACCTCGCTGCCAACGCAAACGCGAATGCCGGCGGCCTGGGCGGTGACGATGAAACCTTTGGCGCCGGCTCGACCTCAAAGGGTAACTGGGATCAGTTCAACGCCAACGAGAAGCTCTTTGGTGTCAAGACGAGTTTCGACGAGGATGCGTACACGACAAAACTCGATCGCAACGCTCCAGATTTCAAGGAGCGAGAGCGCAAGGCACTGCGTATTGCGAACGAGATTCAGATGGTCCGTGCTCTACGCTGTTGCTATTTTTATCTAGACATTTAGTCCCTCTCCAGGCTGGCACTAGCAACCCGCATGTGGCCGAGGAGCGGAACCAGAACATCGTCGACGATAGCGGTGTCAACGAGGAGGACAAGTGGGTAGTGCTCATCTTAATTGGCTCGGATTTTTGATCAAGATTGCAGATACGGTGCCGTCGTCCGGAGTGCCAATGCCTACGTGCCGCCTGGCGCGAGGAAACCAGACGCACCTGTGCCCAAAGTGTCTGTCAACGGACCCGACGGTATCTCCGTGGCGTCGCAGACCCCCTCCAAATCACCTTCGCCTGTCCCTTCTGGCTCCGCGACCAAGGCAAGCATCGAGCCTGATCCCGTTGTCCCGTTCGGCTGATGCCTATCTAGCCGGACCCCGTCACGGCGTTCAGCGACTTTGTCACAAACGAAAAGCAACGGCTTCAGCAGAAGCGACAGGCGCTGGTCAAGAACGACATGGACAAACGGATGGCGGATCTCGTCAAGTTCAGTGAGAGCTTCAAGGTGCGTCTTTGTGTTGTTAGCTAGCGAAATCTCATGCAATCATCCTAGCTCAACAAACCCATCCCTGACGATCTGGTGTCAATTCTATCCAAAGACGCTGACAAACAGCGTCAGATCAAGGAAAAGTCGAACAAGGACGCTTCCGCTCCCCATGCGCGCAACATTGGGGCATCCTCCTCTTCCACCACTGCCCCTGGAGCTCCCCGCGGTGCTGCGCCGGCCAAGGTTGCTCCCAGCAAGGGAGCTCCCGCCGCTGTCAAAGCCTCGCCGCCTGCTGCGAAACCTGCCGGCCCATCTGCTGCCGCCCCAAGTCCCCGTCTCGCCCCAACAGGCAAGCCCGCGATCCCGATGCTCATTCAGAGCATTCCACCATTCAAAGGTGCCAAAACGCGGCAATCCTCACAGCCTGCGGTGGCCAACGGCACAACTTCCAGCCCCCGACCACCCACCATGACTACGTCTGCTACGACGTCAGCGCTTTCAACGGGTCCGCCGCCCTCGCCCAATACCGCTGCAGCAAACCGACTGAATGTCAATGCTACGTCGTTCAAGCCCACTACCAAGGCAAGTAGCTTGAATGCTGCTCGGCTCTTCTCATATTTGTTTACAGGCATCTCCTTCAGCTTCGGTGTCGCCCAAGCCAAAGAACGAAGCTCCCGCCGCTCCAAACCCCTTCTTTGGCACACGGCCAATCAAGAAAAACACTGCAGCACACATCAAAGACGACTTCAACCCGTTCAAGCACAACAACAAGGTCGTCGAAGCGGCGCAAGTCTGTGGGTTTCTCTCTTACCTGTGTCAAAGCCGCATGTGTTGAGATATTGCAGCTGCGATGTGGCCGTACAACGGCAAGCGGTACATGCTCATGTTCCCTCAGCAGCCACAGCAGCAGCAGCAGCAGCAGCAGCCCCATCCCCAACAACAACAGCCTCCACACATGCCCCCGCCCAACGCTGCCCCCATTCCCGTCCCTCCTCCACCCCCTTATGCAGAAGAGGATTCTGCTGCGGCTGCCGCCCGCGGTTACGTATACTACCCGTATTATCCTAGCCAGGTCAGTTCTGACCGCTTTTCCTGGATATAATTTTGAACGAACCCAACAGATGATGCCGCCAGGAATGGTCCCGCAGGGTCCGCCCTACATGCAGTACATGCAACCTATGCCCTATCCACCAGGGATGCCTCCCCCGCCAAATGGTTTGTTCTGGGTGTTTCAACAAGGCTCAAGATCTGACCGGAATCCAGCTATGTATGCCTCTCCGAGTATGGGACAGATGCAGCCGCGTATGTTATATTTCGCGCCCCGCGCCAGGAAAATTCATATTCACAGCTCCACAAGTATACATGCAGCAGCCACCGCCAGGCGCATACCCGCCAAATGGTGCCGCCCCTCGACCTTCGATGCCTCCCACACCCATCCCCGCACACCCGCATCCATACTACCAACAGAGCCCGCAACGTATGTCCCCCGTCCGTGCTACCAACTAGAAAAACTCATTTCTTTTAGTGGGTCACGCGGTAGCCTACCCTATGATGATGCAGCAACCTCCAACCGGGCCTGTTCATCCTTACGAGGGAGCGGGGCAAATGGGCCAACACTCGTAGCCTACATTGGGTTCTGGGAGGAGGCGGAGGACGAGGGTGGATTTCTTGTCGCATTGTTTTTCGGGATCCCAAGAAGTCAGTCTTGGGCCGAGGATTCGTGTACCTAACGCTGATCCCTGTTGGTTGTTGTGTTGCGCATATCTGTGGAATAGGACTGATTTGTTGCAAGCGATACATGGATGTGTGGAGAATGGAGATTAAGAAGATGCAATGGATAAATACAAGACACTAGATACAGTCGCGCTCAATTTTGCGCAACAACGCCTTGAGCGGGTTGCTGGTCCGGTTACAGTTGGCCACCAACCAGGTTTCCATTTGACCCCGAACCTCGGCAAGTTCTGGACTGACAGGCAAAGATCCAACCTCCCGCGCAGCGCAAGGATTGAGGAGAATCTCGAAAAGGCTGTCCCAAATCTCCTTTTGCCAGTATCGTTTGAACGGAGATGTGATCTTGTACCGCCCATCCCGCAACGCCACCGAATCCGCCTCAATGTACTTGCCGAACAGCAGACAATACACGATTCCCGCCAGCCCAAAGTAGTCCGTCTGATACGTCCACGGTCGGCCCTCTCGCAACTCCAAGCAATCACGCGCGTTCGTCTCCCAGTCGGCAATAAACTGTTGACCCGCGGGGAACAACCTTGTGTCGATGGTCCGTCCAAAGTCGATTATCTTGAGCCCTTTGCAACGCCAGCCATCGTCTCCCGACGGATTGTATGTGCTTCCCCACGCGGTCGGACCACCAGAGACGGGCTCGAGCCGCAGTAGGCAGTTGTCGATCTTGAGATCACCGTGGATGAACCCGACGTTGTGCATACCCTCGACGACGCGGAGCAACTCGATGGAGAAGAACATGACAAGGAGCTCGTCTAGCGTGCCGCCGGCTTGGGCAAGGTGTGCAGCATTGGCACCGTTGACCACATTCAAAAGCGTGCCTTGGGGGCAAAGGTCCATTACAAGGAAACTCTCGTCACGGAAGCTAAACAGGGCATGTGGCAGGATGACAGAAGGGCGTAGATGCGGGGGAAGGACGGAATGAAGTCGGCGTAGTGCGCGATACTCCCAGTTATTGCGAGGTTTTACGACCTTGATAGCGACTAGAGAGACGCCCTCGCTGTCGTCGTCATCGTCCGAATCGTCGTCCGAATCCCCTGGCATACCAGTCCCAAGATCTTTCGCTTTGAAGACTGCGCCGAAGCCGCCTTCGCCCAACTTTTCGCAAACAGCGAATCTGTGGCCAGCGATGTTGAGCGGGAACGAGCTGCCGTCAAGAGGGCCCGTTGAGCTACTTCCACTCGTCTTCCTTGCGCGATTGGCGTACTTTTGTAGTGCATCCAGCGTATTGGCGTCCTGGTCTCGTAGATCAATGCAGTTCTGATCCGCAACGGTAAGGGAGAGTAAAGCCGCCATGATCTTGTCGTCGAATGCATTGCAAGGGTTAGTTGGCTTGAAATCAGATGCGAGTTTGAGCGTGTCGGCTAGTCGGAGTGCTCCCACTTTCTCGTGCGGCGGGCATTCCTCTTCTTGCTGCAACTCAACTGCCAGTTGATAGGCCGCCTCTGCTGCATACCTCTCGTCGACACGAGAACCTCCCGTATTGTCCTCGTCCTCGGGTAGCTGAGCAAGCACGCGACTCGGAGTTCCTCCATAAGTCGACGATCTCGCTGTCGACATTGTATACTCGAACGTCCTCTCCGTGATCGGAGTCATGACCGTAATCTGACCCCATCGACCACCGAGCGGGACCTGGTACGATTCCTCGCCCGTCTCATCATACATCGGTTCCGGCTCGAACTCTTGCTGCTCCTCCTCCGGCGGCAAGTAATCGCCAACTCCATTGTCATCCTCGTCGTCGTATTGGTAGTCGTCTTCGTAGTGGTCGACTTCGACTTCGATGTGGGCTTGGGCCCACGAGGCTGACGGTTGTGCCGGTTGAGGAGGCGGAGGCGGAGACGGAGCAGGGGGAGGTGAAGGCGTATTCAATGGGGGATCTTGAAAGGGCGTGAAGGGCGGGCTAGACGCTTTGGAGGCATCTTTAAATGGAGTGAATATCGTCGACGCGTTTTGGCCTTCTTTGGGTCTGCTGAAAACTTTGAACGGCGTGCGGTTTTCATCCGACAGCGACTTGAGAGCGGCAGGCGTGGCCGAATCGTGGTAGGATTTGGCCCGCTCATGCGTAGGTCGGGGTTGTGGTTTGCCATGGTCGTCCGTGAATACATCCCGTAAGGGTAACGGTATGGGTTTCGGTTGATCGGGGGCGGGCGTAAAAACTTTGAACGTGCTTCGCTCGGGAACAGTAGGAAGATTGGAGTCCTCTGCCACTGCGGAAAGCTTGCTCAATGAGCTCTTGACTCGCGCTACTGGCGGTTCCTTTGCGGCGAGAACGGCTCGAGGAGCCGCGATTGAAGGCGGTTTGCCGTCTTCCGGATCGACGTAAGGAACAAACTATACCGAGTTCAGCGCAGTTCATACGAGAGAAGAAAAAAAACTTACTTTAGCGGGAGTGTTCTCTTTCCGGCTGTTATTGGCGCCGGCATTCTCGTCCACGAAAGGTCGGAATCCTCCTGTGAAAGAGATGTCAGAAGAACGAGAAGAAGCCAAGATTGAACTACCTGGAGTCCGCGCGTTCTCGTTTTCATTGACTGACTTACGGAGCGTTGGAGGCGCGATGGGTGTAGCGGGTTCAATCTTTCTGATAGCTGCTGCTGCGAGCTTGGCGGTCTTTTCAGGAGAGTTGAACATGCCAAACACATCCTCCAGTGCTTCCCTTGTGTTGATAGTCACCGTTGGCTCGGCAGTGCTCCTTCGTCGCTTCAATCTCGAAGAGGTTTGGCCATCATCGTTGAAATTAACCTTCAGCGAAGACGACGAAGAGGACGACGCTGCGGAAGAGCTTGCCAGTCGTGAACCGATTGGCACAGGCGGAGGAGGAGCAGGCCACTTCTTTCCGTATAGGCCAAGTGACTTGGCTCGCGCTTCCTCGATGCAGTATTCCTTGTCGCTGAGCAGCAGCGAAATGTCGAATTTATGAATCTCTTTACGCTTTCCCGGCGGCGGCGGTGCATATATGTGTGCGTAACGCGATTGGACGGTGGTGTGCAGAGGCGCGGACGGGGGGTTTAGGGTAGGAGTACGGTCTGGGTCGGCCGAAGCAGCCTGGCGTGACTGAAAATGGCGGTATCTGGTCTTGAGTCGGTCGAGAGGACGGACCTGGCGCTTGATGCCTGTGCGATAGACCTTGTCCGCTTCTGTTTGTCTGTGGCACGACGCGTCTGATAGTGAAAGGCCGCAATGGAGGCAACGCACCTGCCCGCCGACTCCAACAAGCGCGCGTATTCTTCGTATAATGTGGAATAAGATGTCCCAATGCCGTTGGACATGAGCAAGGCGAAGGCGGCTATGCCATCTGCAAGGGACAGGTTGCGGACGTGGAGAACCCAGAGCTTGAGATAGCGGATGTCGCCCTTGTAGACGGACTCTGTCTGGAATGCCGCTGTGGCCTGGCGAAGGAGGTCTGGGAGACCCGAGTCGGGGTCGCCGTCTGCGTAGTTGTCGATGGTCCACTTTACCAACTGGTCGTATGCAGCCAGTGGATCGTCTTCGTCGGTGGAAAGGGCCGCCAGAAGCCGCTCCCGTTCAGTGGCGCGTCTGTCATTCGAGGCCATGGTCAACAACGCGACGCGAACATCACAAGTCAGATGATGAATTGATTGCTAAGTACTGTATTTATTGACCAGAGTCGCCAACACACCTCCCTCAATCGTCGTCTCCCATAATGCAATCCTCGTCCTTTCGATTTCACGTACAAGTTGCTCCCTCCGAGCTTTGGCGCGGTTGAGGATGTCCGCCTTCACTATACTCCCCATTATAGGAAGAGTGGGCACCATCGAGAACTCGGCATCCTTCCCAGCCCCCAACCTACCCTCTGCAACCAGACCACCTTCAACCTTGCTTGAGCAAAATATTCCACAGCGCGCGACGCCACATACCTTGACCGCCCGGTTGATTAATGATGGCTGAAGCCTCACTGCTCATGTTCGCCATGGAAATTCCTTCCAGGAATGAGAGTGCGTCCTTTTCCGGCTCTGTCCACGCTGACGTACCATCCACCTCCCGCTGCTTACCCTTATCACTGTATGCTGCTTCGTCGACCGGAGTAAAATCACCGAACCCACTTTCGGATATTGCGGGAGTCAACAACTCCGATGTTAATGAGCTCGAGGATGGTATTGGTGAATGGACGAGGGAGGGACATCCGCTCAGCGAGCTAGTGTCCAGGGATGCGAGGTTTGACGCCGAAAGAGCGAGAAGGACTGGATCGATCACGGAATCGTCAAAGGAGGTGGGGTATGATGAGTGTGCATCGAAAGGAAAGTCGAACGACAGCGGGTCGCTTGCAAATGGATCCAATGAGAGATCGTGGCTCGGGGGGATGGGTGCGAAACCGGCCTCAGGTGCAGGGAAGCTTTCGAATATGTCCATCCAGCTATCGAATAGACCCGCATCCAAAGAGCTGCTGGCATCTGGCGTACTCCGTCCGCTGTCAAATGACAGGTCACTCAACGGTGCAGAAAGCAACGAAGAAATGAGTTGATCAAAGGAAGCCGTAGAGGAAGAAGGCTCGGTCGACGTCGATGGATATGGTAACAGACGCGAAGAGTTGCTGGTATCAGCGAGAATGTCGGGACCCATAGACACGGTCGTCTGTGCCAGGCGCCCGTCGATGTTGTAGTGTCTGTTGAGAGCGGCCAGTTCACCTGCAGTCGGCGCCTTTCGCTGCACGATACGATTTTTCAGCGCCGCTCGCTTCGCGGCGCTTTTGATCAGGTTGAGCAGTTCTGCAATCAACTTCTTCCCGCGTTGCTTTTCCCAATCCGCTCGGTAACTCTCTGGACCTTCGCCTTCGTTGAACGGAAACGGCACGTCCCAAAGATGAGCGCCAGCCGGAACATGGCGCAGTTTCCGTCTTTTCTTGCCGCGCTCGTCGGTTGGAGTCGTCGAGCGATTTCTCGCTGCACCAGACGCAGGACGCTCCATGTTTGTGCGAGACGCGACAAACTGCATGATATCATTGAGGACGGCGTAGACCTCGCCTTGTTCGACGAGTGCGCGAATGATATCTCGAGTACTCGGTGGAGAAAGACGGAGAATGTCCAAGTCGGATTGCTTCGATAGCGCGGGCTTTCTCGAAGGCCGCCGCTGGGGTGGTGCTGCGTCGTGGATGACGATAGGGTTGGCCGAAGTGATACCATCGTTATCGTTGTTAGGTATGGCGAGCCGAAAAGGACGAATGCCAGCAACGACACCAGCGGTTCCAAGAAGATTGACTTGGCTGCGTAGCAGATTCGGCGGCAAAGGATCGGATGGGCCGGGAAGATAGATTGGAGGCGGTGTCGGCCGTTGGAAGACTTTCGGCTTGGCCCTGGTGCGTTTTCTGGAGGGAGGGTTCGCCAGAGCCACGTTGGGCTGCGCCGGAGGCCGAGGAGCATCTCTAAGGAGAGAAGAGCTCAACGACGAGGCTAATGGATTGACGGCAAGTTCAGCGACGTTATGGGAACCAGGAAGTGCAATGGTCCCCACGTTTTGTGCAGAAACATTCCAGTCGATGTTTGCGGTTGCACCTGGGAGGGCCAGGGCAGGTGACGGTGACCTACCTCTGGTTGGAGTGGGCGGTGGCGACCCAAATAGCGATTCTGGGTCCTCCATCTCGTCCTGAGCGGAGGGTCAATATATAGAGTGAGCGCCGCTGGATGGAAGTACCTCGCAAGGTCGGCGAACGCAGCTTCAGATGGTGGTCAGGAAAAAGGTTTGATGATCCAAGTCACAGTTGGCCGCCGCGCTGACTCCCTCAACGTCGATGCTGCTGGGTGTTATTCTACGACTTGAACCAGAGCATCGGTTGCCCTTTCTGTTTCAACGGCTCATAATAGCATTGTGACCAGGCCAACAATGGACAGCCTCTTCTCCTCCGCCGCTCATGCTCTGCAGCAACAGATTTCCTCTACCCGTCAGCTTTTCTTCTTGAGCCCTGTCCTCTTCTAAATTCGCCCAGGGGTCGCCGTCGACATGCGCTTTGGACACAGCGATCGTGCCACTGCCGTCTTTCCTTTTTCTCGTAGCCTTGGCCGCACATTTTGGACTCCGACGACGCAATTCTTCTCATGAGAGAGAGGAGCGGCTTAATACGAAGAAATGGGTGCACATTGCATATCTCGTTCTCGTCGTTGCCCAGATTTGCATGACCATACTCGAACTCATTCGCCTCGGCCTCGAAAACCTGGGCCTTGGGCTTCTTCCTGTCAATACCATCGCCCTGATATGCGCCTTTGTTGTCCTCTTGCGTGAACGCGTCCCGGGACGGTCGAGGAGGTTGCTACAAGTGCGTATTCTACTATCCTGCGATGTCTGACTTTTCTCGCTATAGATCCTCATAATCTACTGGCTCCTGGAGTTTATATTCGAGGCGGTCAAGAGCGCGCGACTACACACACTCGAAGAGCTGAATCCCACAACCTCGGACAACTCCAAATACCCCAGGTATGACCTCTTGCTGTCGCTCGCTTCATTTCTGACTTTGCAACAGTAGCGATTGGTTTCTGGACAACGCCGTTATGGTACGCCATTCTCTCGCGCATGTATGTGACCTGCTTATTCGGTTATCATAGCTGGCCCTATATCTTGTGTTTTGTGTTGGCGAGCTGGCTACACTGCTATTCTCCTCGCGTCACCGACTTGATGCACAGGAGGCGTACAAGCTTCAATCGCCAGTGTGATTTTCCTTTGTTTTTTCTTCGATAGAGAATGTATTTTTTTTGTTTGACGCCAGTGAGTGATCGTCAGCCACTCGTCCCCGACCGCCATCTCGCTGCTATCTCCACAGTTCCACTGTACCTCACGCTCGTTTATGTCCACGCTCACTGCAGTCCACTGTCCTTTCCCTTGCAAGATGAAGTTTCCCCGCAACGACGCCTTGTATTCACTCTTCGGCGGTCCCTCTGATTCTCGACGTTGGGCCCACCGTCAATGGCGAGGTCATTCGTGTTCATGTCCAACCTATAAATACTATCAGCGGTGCGCAACTCATCTCATTGGTCTTCTGCCTCTCATAGCGTCGTTCAGTCACTGCCCTCGTCATCAGCCTGCTCCTCTTCATCGCCTTCATGTGCATATATCTGTATCCCCTCTTCCGCATGCGCCGCGAGCGCGCCAGAGCCTCTGCGAGCACGCGCTCCCGTGATCTCGAGCCGGGTTCCCCTGGAACGCAATCTGAAGAAGCCGACAAGAAGAGTCTGATGTCTTGGCTATACTCTCGCTCTCGCGACCGTTTTTCGACACACGACAGTCCCAAAGACAAGTCGCCAAGTCTGGTTCTCGGCCCACCAAGCCTGCGCTGCCAACCCTCTACTACGCGTGGCTCGCTAATCCCAGACTTGTCCTCTCCAACCCTCACCCCACCACCTCCCGCCTACGCGTCTAGACCGAGCAGCCCACTCGCTGGATATCGGTTCCCGTCACCCCTCGGCTCGCCACGTTCCCCACTCATTCCTCGAGCGCGTCCTCTGGCTAGCCAGGCCCGCAGCGTGTCTCCCGTTCCACCAACGCCAGCTCGCACTCGCAGTGCCACTTCGATCCCACAGCTCTCAATACTCGCTGTCCGCCCCTTCATTGCCCCGCGTTCAGTATCGGCCAGCACGCTCCATCCTGCTGACGCGGAGCTGCACAGACCGTCTCGTGCCAGAGTGTATTCTGAGGGAGAAGGAGGCAGAATCGAGACAGCCACATCGAATGTCCGCCGGGTTCCGCGTAACCGAGAGAGCACTGGTTTGGGTATTAGTTTGGCCTCCCGCGGGAGACAGTTGACTCGTGGTCCTTCTTTCGATGCCCATAGCGAGAGTGGACGCGTTGCAGGCCCGTTCTGAGGTTTTTCGTTTTTACTGGGGATTTAGTGCAATGTACGCGAATATCATGATCAAATCAAAAAGGCGCTTGTGTAATGACCACCTTCCGTCCTCCGTTCACTGAATTTCCGCTCGAAACTTCCCGCGTTAAACTGGTCCTCTTTTCACGGGATATCCACAGCAAGAAATTCTTCGCTACTCTGGACGCGCACCCCGAAATCAGTCGATATCTCCCGTTCGACATTACAGTCGAAAGTATCGAGCCTCATCTAGCCGACCCGGGAACAATCCTTTTCGCGGTCATCGACAAGACGAGGGGGGCAGAGGGATCGTTGGCTGGAGTCATCGGTCTCGCGCATACTTCCACCGAAAACCTTTCGACAGAAATTGGTCCTGTCATCTGCTTCCCTGAATTCCAGAGGACGTTTGTGACTTCGAATGCTATCGGGATCTTACTGCGCTACTGCTTGAATCTGCCCAAGGACGGCGGACTTGGGTTTCGACGCGTGTGGTGGACGACGAATCAGGACAACGCTACCAGCGTGCGTGCAGCGGAGAGAATGGGGATGAAGAAGGAGGGTGTGATGCGCTGGTGTTTGGTGTTGCCCGAAGGGAAAGAAGGGAAAGAGGTGCCGAAGGAGCGCGGAAACGGACGGGGACGACACAGCGTATTACTTGCTGCGTATTGGGATGAGTGGGAGGACGGTGGACGGGAGCTCGTCGACAAGATTGTGGAGCGTGCATAGAAATACAGCAAAAAAGCACTACCGGTCCAGCGCGGGGTTGTACGCATCGTCGTCGAAAGTAGCGCTGCTCCTCGTTACTCGTCTCGGAGGACTGGGAGGCGCCATCATGCCACCGCCGCCCATGGGTCCGCGATTCGTCAGCGTTCCGTGTTGCATGCCCATATGCCCAAAGTCCCCCATGCTGATTCCGCCCATTCCACCGCCCATTCCGCATGCTCATTCGTGGGTCCATTCCACCCATTGATATTCTCGCCGGCGACTGCCCCATCGCATTGTTGTAGTAACCCGGACCTGGACCTGGATTGAACGGGGCACCTCCGCCATACGGTACACGCATAGGGCTCATGGTCTGAGGCACCGCGGGCGACGCAGCGTAGGCAGGATATCCAGGGGTTGCGTATTGTCGCGGTGGTGAGGGAGGTTGGTCGAGTAAAGCCATCTGTTGGACATTTTGGAGCTGTAGTTCGCGCTCACGAGCTCGTTCCAGCTCCCTTTCGCGGTGGGCCTGCTGCGCTTGGGCGTGTTGCTCCTGCGCTTGTTGCTGTTGCTTGCGTTCTTCGGCATTTTCAACTTCGCCTTGCTGCTTAATCGCGTCAAAGAGTGGGGTTGAGTCGTAGTAGAGGTCCGAGTACTGGTCGATGTGGAAGCTGCATTCGATGAGTGAAACGACAAGGTCGTGGCAAGAGAACGCACAGTTGTGTGCCGACATCCCACTGGGGTCCTCTTTCGGCCCTCGCCGTTATGAGCATCGAGTTCCATTCAGACGCGCTTTCCTTTGTTGTATTTGAGCCGACTGGAAACGAAAGCGGGACAACGTACAATGGCATGTGCAAGAGCGGATGAAGATTCGCCATTGGGCTGGTATGTGTCGGCCCGAATCGCTTGACGCCGCGCCTGCTGCTGCACTTCACCGCTCAGCTTTGCGCCAATCTTCTGTGCATTGTGTCGAGGAACGCGAATCTTTATTGACCGAACAGGTCTACCAGGCGCCATGACCGACGGAGAAGAGGTTCACGTGATCAGTCACAACTCTACTTTGGCTACATGTACACACCGAGTCTACGCCATACCTATCTGCGCATTGCTAATAAAGTGAGAGCCCCCTGCACAACGATACCCGCCAGCCTGCTTGATCCACCGGAAGCCTGCAACACAAACCCCCATGGCCCGAAGAGCCTCTTGTGCCTTGGCCTCCTTCCTGCGTTCCTCTTGTTCCTCTCTCCGCCGCCTCTCCAATTCCAGAATCACCCGCTCCTTTGCTTCTCTCTCTAGCAGCTCTTTGATGCGCAATCGCTCCAATTGACGTTTGATCTCGTCCCTCTCCTTCTGTTCTCGAGCTTGGGCTTCCAATTTGAGTGCCTGAGCGATCTGCTCCCTCTCGTAGGCTTCTCTCTCCTCAGCCTCACGAAGTTTCCTCTCTGCAGTCGCAATAGCCTCTTCTCTTTCTTTTCGCGCCACTTCTTCCGCCCTCGCGTCCGCCTGGAGTTGGTTCCATACGGCATCGGTGACCCCAGCATCTCTCCCCACATCTACAGCTTCCTCTTCTCGCTCAATCTCTTCCTTGATACGCGTCGAAACGCTATGAGCTGTTCTGGTCGAGAATGAAGGCGCCGGATGCGGACCGAGTGTTTGACTCGGACGAAGATCGATGAACGGCTTGGGTCCGTCGGAGGCGGCCGCTCGAGCGCTCAACTGTGCCAAATGCGCCGTGATACATGCGATCGCCTCTCGACCGTCTAGTTGCAATTTCGCCTGTCCAGGTGCCGCAGCGAGCAAAGCCTTATTGATCATGGCCTTTGCAATCGTCTTCATATCTCGAGCGTTTCCCCAGCCGCGCATTTGGGCCATAGCTGCGATCACTTGAACCATTTCGTCCTTGTTTGGGTCAAGCAACTCGATGTCGTTCTTCTCGATATCCATCATCAATATCGTCAAACAGTGCTCTGGCGACATGTTGGGGAAGTCAAGGTCTGCAGGGAAGCGACTGGCAAGTCCAGAATTGACTGCTAAAAGACGATTCATGTCGTCAGTGTAGCCTGCGAGGATGACGACCAGCTTCGCGTGATACTTTGTCTGAGTGAGCAGACCGACCAATTCATCGATCGCCTCTTTGGCGAATTGTCCTTCTTGCAGCCGGTACGCTTCGTCGATGAAGAGAATCTTTCCCAACGCTTTGTCTAGCAGTTTGGTCGTCTTCGGTCCCGTCTGTCCTACATACTGCCCAACGAGATCTGAAGCAGAACATTCGACCACCTCGGCGGACGACAGGAAGCCCATGTCGTAGTAAACTTGTCCCATTTTTCGGGCCACTGTCGTCTTCCCGGTCCCGGGCGGACCCTTGAAAACCCAGTTCGTGGGGACCAGTGAACGAAAATCTTTCCCGAGTTTCTTCGCGACGGTGGCGACGGTCTGATACTGTGAGAGCTTCGTTACAATGTCCTCGCAGCCAACGACGTCCTCGAATAGCGTCACGATGTTCGTTGTCGCATTGAGATTGCGGTCAAAGTCAGGGTCGAAATCCATCGGTTCGAACACCATGTCACTCGACCGTTGCGCCTTTGGAAGCTTGCTCTGACGAGCTTGGAAGCGTTTCTTGGCAAGACCTAACATATTCTCGACCTCCCCCGCGTTGCCAAAGTTGGGCCGAACGCGGGCTCGGGAGAGGACTTCGATCGCCACTTGTTTGGCCCCCTGAGACGCGTCGAGATGTTGGTTCTTCAGCTTGTGTTCGAGGACTTGAAGGAGTTCCAAATCACTGAAATCCTCGAAGCGGAACGGAGCCTCTACGTTAAAACGTCGCGTGAGGCCCGGGTTCACATTCTGGAACATTTCCACCATTTTGTCCTCGTACCCAAGCATCAAAACGCAGCGGTCGTCTCCGGGATTACCTTGAACTTCGGCCACAATCGTATCGATGACCGCAGTTTTGTATGGATCATTCTGACCCCCGCTGCCGCCCATCCCAGATCCGTTGTACAACATGTACGCCTGGCGCTTCGTATTTAGCCACATTATAGCACCGACGGTTGACATACCTCGTCAATCACAAGTACTTTGCCAATAGAATTCGCAAGAATCTGCTTGGTTTGTCGTTCAGAGGCACCAAGAACATCCCCAACAAAATCGGATGGATTCTTCACGATCACTTGGGTTCTTCAGTCAGTTCCAGCTCGAACAAAAACTAACGATTCTCGCACCCTCGCCCTTACTGATCATACCCAGATCGGCAAGAATCTGGCCATAGAGCTTAGCCACCGTTGTTTTTCCTGCATTTTGTAAGATAAAGCACAATGCACAATGCACGACGAGCAGAAATACCTGTTCCAGGATTTCCAAAGAATACTTGATTGAGGGATATTTGAACTGGCTTTTCTTCCTTGAGCTCGCGCTTGTAGTTGACCTCGACGGTTGTCATCAATACCTCCACTGATTGCTTCACCGACGCCAGGCCAACGAGCTTTTGGAGCTCAGCCCAGGCCTCAGACTCTTGTACTGCTTTCGAGGGGTCTGGCCCAATGACATCCTCCTTTGTCAAGACGAAGTCGTCCGGACGCAGTCCGTGTGCCCTCTGCTTAGTGAGGCGAGCGGATTGGCGTTGTTTGATTGTGGTAAAAAGGTTCTCCACCGCGCGGGCATTACCGAATCCCGGCTGACCGCGACCACGGCCTAAGCGACGAATCGCAACTCGTGAATATAGACCATCAATGCCGTCTTCGACCTTGGCGAGACCGCCGAATCTGTCCTGGACAACATGAGCGAATATCCCGAGCAATTCGGCGTCGGTATAGTCGATGAACTTGAACTGATGTGGGACACGACTCGTGAGACCCGGGTTATGTTCGAAGAATTTCTCCATCTCCTTTGCATAGCCCGCGAAGATAAAGACCACAGTTCCGATGTTGTTCTCCATTTCCGCCAACAGGAAGTCCAGCACCTCTCGACCTTGATACTCCATGAGCTGGTACGCCTCGTCGACGAAAATGACGCCGCCCCCAGCAGCCAAAACATTTTCCAGCATTTTCTTCGTACCCGGGACTCTCTCGTTCGACAGCCGAGATCCCGTCGTTTCGATGAATTCGGTACCAGGAATGATCCCCACGGCCGCCAAAAATTTGGCATAATGCCTCGCCACAGTCGTTTTGCCTCGAGTGTGTGTCAGCACAGAATCGCGACAAGTGGATAGATTAACATACCGGTTCCGGGGTTGCCGAGGAATGTGATGTTGAAGCGGTCTTTTTTGAGCGAAGTCCCTTGTCGCACAGCCGTGTCTATCGTCGCCTTGATCTCGAGCAGCTTGGATTTGACTTCCTCCAGCCCAATCATGGCCATGATAGCGTCGATAGATGGATCGTCTGCGCCTTCGATGTCCTTTTGCCGCTGCCATTCATTCCGCGAAGGTGAAACCGGAATCTTCAGCGTGTTTGAACGGGAGGAACTCGGAGTTGAGGTGAACTCCGCGGTTGAAGATGATGGAAGAGTATCGTGCTCTCCGCTGAGGGGCGTGGTGGGTTCTTGGGGTTGCGGAGGTAGAGGCTGTTGCTTGGACTTGGGATGAATCACTTGAGGAGGACTCGTCTTTCGCCTCAAGCGTTCCGTGATGTTTTCCAAGTCCCTTTCCTTCTGTTCAAGCGTGCGCGTGCGTTCTGCCTCGACTTGTGCCTCCTTCCAGGCCTCATTCTTTGCGGCAATCTGCTCGTCAATCGCCGCCAGCTTCTTCGAATATGCAAGTTGGGCGGCTTCGCGCTTTTGTTGGAGGTCGAATTCTCGCTGTCTCTTTGCTTCGGCGGCTTTCGTCTCTTGATCACATTTTTTGCACGTCGGCGGCGGGCCTTGGCTGCACTTCCGAGAGCTAGGGTGACCCTGCGAGCACTTAGTCTGAACGATCTGTGGGCATGCCATCTTCGAATGGTCAGAAAGTTGATGGCATTTCGACGGGCATTGATGAAGACCACAATTCAGCATTGTTCCGCTATGCAAAGGTATCAGAAAGGGCGGCTCGCAGAGCACGGTCGCTGTACCATGGTTCTTTGCATCCGCCATCAGGACATTCATTCTCGAATTCGCTAGGATTCTTGAGAAGGGCCTTGCGATCCGGATGGCGCTCGCACTGGACGGGAAGACCGTCGTAGACGTGCCCGCCGTGTTTCATCATGTCGAAGAAAGTCGTCCACAACTCATGACCCTTCCGTGATTTGAGGAACGTATCGGAGTTTCCAATCATGACAAACGCATTGCGCGGACGCGACAACAAGACATTAAGACGTTCTGGCGCAAACATGAAGCCGATGTCATGCGAAGAGTTGCTCCTAGTGAGAGAAGTGACAACGATGTCACTTTCCTCGCCCTGGTAATTGTCTGCCAAAGAAACGGAGGTTCAATATAATGCTCTGCTTATACTTGAGGCATACCTATAGTTGCGAGACGGAGCTTCCCTCGCGAAACTTTGGCCGACGGAGCGGGCATCAAGCCAGCACGAACAAGATCATGCGAGTCCAAGTCGTTCAGGACAGGATCATTCTCCGCCTCCAAAACATCCCGAAGTAGGCTCAGTTGACCAAGGTATGGAGTCAGAACCACAATTTTGTCCGTGCCATAACCTTGTTGTCCGAGGTATTTAACGACTTTCAAAACCATCTGGGCTTCGTGCCTGTTTCGTTTCGACGATTTTGAGCCCCACTCGACCTGATTCTGGATGCGCGGGTCTTCATCTTCCGGCTTGTCGTGATCGATGAAGACTAGATTGTCGCGCACTCCGCGTAGGTTGGGTCGATTCAATGTGGAGGCGTCGTCAATGAGGTCAGGATACGTCAAAGTGCGAATGAGCGAGGATATTTCTGGCCGCATGCGGTGTTGCTTCATCAGCGTTCTATGGGGATATCCCTCGAGGACAAGACGTTCTGAAGACAGAGCGGATTAGATCATTACAGTGTTGTTCCAAGGGTAATCTCACCAAACATAGAGCGATTGAGATCGAATCCCTCACCCTTTTCCACGGTCAGCTGGTAATTGTTCACTTTGGGTCGGAGTTGCCTGGAACTCATTAGAGATTTACGCGCCAGAAAAGCGCCCAGCCTACTTGTGATCACCTATCAGAATGACTTGCTTGGTGTCTGTGCCCAGAGCGGTAATTACATGACTCTCTAATATCTCTCCTGCTTCTTCGAGAATAAGAACGTCGGGAGAAGCCTCGCGAATATCTTGTGCATACTTTGCCGCGGCTGTCGTAGTACACCCAATGACCTGTTTCGAGCGGAGGATGGATATATCACGTTGACGAAATGTGCGCTCGATTCCCAGCTGGCATTCGTTGAATGCTCCACCGAGCCGGGCAATTTCTTCGGCTTGATCGCGCCGAACCGCAAGTCTCCAGCCTTCAACCTTGCGTTTGCGGGATGGCTGGTCCATCTGCCATATTTCAGTCGCAGCTGCAATATCTGAATGGGTCTTGAAAACTCCGGCGTCCTGACCCTTCTCCCAGCGATTCAAAAGATACCATCGGTCAATCTTCTGCCCGCCTCTCCCAACTTGGGTCATCCCATTGTCCGACTCGGGCACGTTCAGAGCATCATAAAACTCTGGCTCCTCGAATTCGATGTGCGATAAAACATCCGGTGACTTTGTCGTGAGCTCAGTATGGATTCGTTCAAGTCGTCCGTATAGTCGTATTGCGTCCTGTCTGGTCTTATCAATGATCTCGTGATCCATACGAGTGAACCTGGTTCCTCCACTTTGCTTATGCAAAGCCAAGGCTTCCGTCCTGGGAGTCGATTTGCCGCCGAGTCGAACAACTTTATTTTCGGTTACCCCCATGTCAAGGATATCTTCGAGAAATTGGTCAAGGGCATGGTTGGTGTAGCAAACAACGAGGATTTTTCGATTTGATTGTTCCTGAATTCGGGCAAGTAGCGCGCCGATAAAGGATTTCCCCGTACCTATCGGAAAATCAGTCAGACGGAGGTGCAGTTAAACGAGAAGACGTACCGGGTGGACCTTGAATAAGCGAGACTCTTTGAGTGAGGCCAGCGACCAGTGAAGATGCCTGAGATTCGTCCAACACAATAGACTTCTTGGTGCCCAAGAGCAACTGGAGGTCTTGACGAGGATTTGTCTCGATCGATCGGACAATAGCGCTCGAAGACATATAATCCGGTGCTTCAAGTGTCGCGGTAGGCGACCAGCAGAGGAGTTCGCGGGCCAAAGGCATATCCCGCATCTCCTGGAGCACTCTGAGAACTGGTTCGTAGGAGAATATGGCTGTATCAATTTGAATGAGTTTGATCTTCGGCCGCTTCCGCTCCTTGAGCTTTACCAGGGTTTTGATCGTGCTTGCCCTGTCCCCTAATTGGAGCACGACCTGTGGACGCTTCTGTGATAGGCGTTCCTCGTCACGATAGATCGTTGGAAATGCAACAACCTCGCCGTCGACCAACAGACACCTGAGGACGAGTCAGCCGATTCGGATCCTGTTACAGTTTCGTTCAACATACACATAGGCTTGGTGCTTCAAATAATTCTTCTTCTCTTCAAGAAACTTACGCCGATCAGGGGCAGCAACTTTTTTGAAAAACGATAGGTCTTGTTCCGCTTCGAGGGTGATTCCCCATGAGCAGAGTCGGTTATCTGCTCCATGGAAGATGTCGCTCAACAACGTAAACCCCTCGAGCACCAAACCACGGTGATGGCCTTTCTTCTTCCCAAAGGCAATCTGAAGCTCGTCCTTTATTTCGTACAGCATGTCCTCCCGGAGGAGGCGGAACCTTCCATCGAGACACTGAGAGACGGCCTGTGCGGGTTCGAACTCTGCAAGAGGTTGGTACCTTCGCAGGAAAGGGGGCTCGGGGGAGGCCACTTCGTCAGCAGTCGGTAAGATGGCGACTTGACGAAAGTCGGCAAAATCATTGTCGTGACGTCCACCAGGATGTAGGTCGGTATCTTGAGGGGCGACAACGGCACATGTATCCACGATGTTTTTGATCTTGTGGCCCGTCATCCTTGTGTCTGGGTCGGACGAGGTCGTCAGCGCGGCTTGCAAAGTTTCGCCGCCGGCCTGTTGAATATAACGATCGCCAACAGCGCCAGGGAGCTTGCAGAGTTGAAGCAACAGCCACGCAAAAGCGCGACCAGCAGCCACCGACAAGCGACCGCCCACGAAGGCAGCGACAAACACATCCCAAAGGATCGGAGGGTCGACGATACTTTGTAGGATTTGTCGGAGGAGGCTGCCACCGCCGATGGTCTCAAGTAGCGGAGCTTGCAGATACTCAATTATCTCCGTTGCTCCGCCGTTGAGGAAGGCGTCGGTGAGATCAAAGCGCATTGCAGCGCGGACCGACTCGAGACCGTCGGCACTCGCGACTATTTTGTGGATACAAGTCGCCGGGTCCGGCTGGTGACAGATGGCCTTAAGGAAGAAGGGGAACGTCCGTTTTGTCAAAACAGTTCCATGTAAGACCTGAGAGAAGAGTTTGTCGAGGCGAACGTCGTCCATTGGAGATGGAGAGTAGATATCGATAGCACGGGACAAGTTGTCGAAGAAGCTTTGCTGACGGCGACCTTTCGGCGCTTGTGGCTACTAAAATACATCGCGCGCCTAAAGTCGGTCGTGGGGTGCGTGTAGAGCGCCAGTTGATGGGTTGTCGAGATGCTTTACGAGAGAACTAGTCAGAAATAGTCGTTAGACCTGGTTGCCACTGTATCTGCCCGAGAATAAAGAAGAGCCTGAGGAAGAGAATAAAGAAGAGCCTGAGGAAGGAAGGACTCGAAGCGAACGGGATGTCACGGTCACACTGGCAACTCTGCTTTCTCTCTAATTTCGCTTGAAGCCTGCCTCTCCACCTTGGCTTCTGTGAAGACATCATGTCGCGTCCATCGGTGGAGGGACACATGGCTTCCGAAATACAGGACCTAGTGCAACGTAATCGTACTCTTGAACACTTGAACAAAAAAAGCGCCGACGAAAATGCTCTCAGCTCAGAGAACCACAAGCGTGCCATCCACGACCTCACAGAGCACCACAAACGCGCCGTTCACGACTTGAAAGCCCAGTCCGCACAGTTCGAGAGGACCTATCGGGAGGGCGTGAATCGTCTTGTCTCGGCTCACCAACTCTCTCATCTACGGCTAGCTGCCAAGCTCTCTGAAGCAGACGCCGCGGTTTCGAAGCAAGCGGAACTCACGCGGCAGCAAAAACTCGCGTGTCTGCACCGCGACTTTCAACTCACCATGTTCCGGGCGCGAGAATCCGACCTCGAAGTGCGCATCGAAGAGCTCGAGGATCAACTTCATCACGGGAAACTCGAGGGCAACGACCATATTTCGGAAATAAACGATAGACTACGAGTCCAACAGGAGGAAATTGAAGCTCTGAAAGAGGAGATGTCCGCAGCAGAGGTATGCCTTTGTTCATCCTGATTGCTTTTCGCTCATTTATACCAGACAGAACTCAGTGCGCTCCGCGAAAGCCACACACGACTGGAAGTTGCAAGCAATACCGCAACGACTAAATTGGAGCGTGTCACTCTTCAATTAGAAGGCGCTCGGACTACTCACAAGGACCTGGAACGCCAGAATGACGAGCTGAAGCGCACAAACGACCAGATAAAACGTCAATTAGACAGATGGCAGAATTTGGAAAGCAAAGGCGGCGAGGAGGCTGAGGCGCTTAGGAAACAGCGCGTTGATTTAGAAGTGCAGGTGAAGGCGCTTCAGGGAAGGCTGGAGAAGAAAGAGGTCGAGTTGAAGAAGGAAAGGGACAAAGTTGTCAAATTCAAGGCGAATGTGGACGAATTCGAGGTTAGTTTCCTATGGACAACGACCAGTTCTCTGGTTTACCTTGGTAGGCCTACGGCGAAGAACAACTCAAAGCAGCAGAGAACAATGCGAGGCAGTTGGCCAAGGCTCAAGATCAGATTAGGCGACTACAACAAGAACTCGACGAAGCACGCGCCTCGGTCCCGGTACGTGTCAAGTCTTATTTCTACTTTGGTTCACGGGCCATCAGCGACCGGGGTCTCCCACTCTCTCTGAAGCTGAGGTCGCTCTTGATATGGCCAATGCACCCCCATCATCCCCGGTCAGGCCCCCTCCCCGCAAAATTACCTCCAAGGCCAAAGGAGGGGCGTCGAACGGTCGACGAAGTGTCGAACCCGTCGCTGGCCCATCCAATCTGCCTGATAGCGACATTGAAGAGGTTCCACCCCCCAAACGACGCGCTACATCGAAAACTCCCGCGAACCCGAGTGGATCCAAACGACCGAAGCCGCGGTCACGGACTGCTGCCAAGGACGATGGCGACGAAACCGAGGAAGAGCCCCAGCCAACCAAGTCCAAAGGCAAAGGGAAGGCAATTCAGTCGATACCTTCAGAAAAGCGCGTCGGAAGCGGGAAACGTGGACGCGATGAGGGTGAAGGGAGCGAGACAACCGGAGGTAAGCCGCGCGCACGGACAGGTCAAGTTCAGCCGCGAGGGTCCAAAGTGCTTTCCGACGACGAGGATGAATTTAAAGAGCCCGCTGCCAAGAAGAAAAAGCGGACAATAGGGATCTTTCCGACAAGCTCCCAACCTTCGTTCAATTTTCTGACAGCCACTGCGGTGAGTCGGTCTCGTTTACTTGCTGTGATTTGTCCTCACTCCGTTGGAAAAAAAAAGGACACTATCGGTGGAATTGACATTCCTACGGTACTTTCACCTGTTCGTGCGGGCGATCCTGTTCCGAGTCGGTCGGCGTCAGCACGCGCCGCGTCGAGTAGCTTGATTGGAGGACTGCTGGGCGGTTGGAGGAAGTAGTAAATCTAGTGTTGTAAGAGAAATGATGTGATGCACCTCCTTCGTCGCGCTCTCCACTCTGCTTCGACCGTCAACGCAGCCGAGATCGCCCACTTTTCGCGTCTCTCGTCGCAATGGTGGGACGAGACGGGTGAATTCAGTTTTCTGCACCAAATGAACCCCGTCCGCATACGCTTCATCCGCGAAAAGCTCGTTGAAACTGCGCGTGATCAGCAACCACTTTTTCAAGAGTCAGCGGCACTCTATGGTCTCGATGTATTGGACGTGGGATGCGGAGGGGGTCTCTTGTCGGAGGTACGTCGAGGCAGGAAAACCTCTGCTGTCTCAATGCTCACGCTGTTGCAGAGTCTAGCCCGTCTCGGCGCGAGTACCCTCGGTGTGGACGCCTCTGAAGCGAATATTAGAATAGCGCAGCTCCACGCGAGCCAAGACCCTGCACTGTCCGGCCTTTCCTACGTGCACACCCCAGCCGAAGCCCTATTGCAAGACCCCAAACGGTACGACGTTGTATGCTCGATGGAGGTCCTGGAACACGTCGACAACCCGTCCGCGTTTCTAAATACCTGCGCCGAGTTGGTCAAGGTATGCCATTTTAATATTTATCGACATGCTTGACGCGGATCGTCCAGCCCGGTGGTCACCTTTTCCTCTCCACCATATCGCGTACACCGCTCGCATATTTCCTCACTATATTCATGGCCGAAGACGTTCTCAGAAAAGTCTCCAAAGGAACGCACACACACTCGAAATTCATCCGCCCAGAGGAACTGACAAAGTTCTTCCGAAGCAAAAGTGCGCCATGGGTTGACGTTGGGCAAGACCCACCACCGCGAACACAGGCTGAGGTGCGCGGTATGGTGTACAATCCGTTGAGCTCCAGCTGGATACTGGCTCCACGAGGAGCTTGGGGCGCCGCGGGCTGCAACTATCTGTTTTGGGCGCGCAAGCCTCCGTCTTTAGAATAACGAATGTGCTGTATTTTTTTCGGGATCGTAACTGAAACAGAAACTTGTGCTAAATTGCCTCAAGTCGTCTTGATATACGTGGCCATTCCCTGCAAGTTGGAAGCCTCTGTAATCGACTTGAATGAGTTGAAACAACCAAACAGGATTATGCTCACGCAGAGGAAGCCTGGCTTGTTTGGCCGGACCGGCGATATCCAGCGTCTGGAAGGCCGTGGCTTTACCCGGCGCGGTCAAGGACATGACCTTTATTGCCGTCGCGTTGGCGGCCAGGACATAGAGGAAGCTAGACGGGTCGAGTTGAACGCCATCTTCTCAAGCGAACAAAACTCACTCTTTGTTGCCAATGGTAGCTATGTCGCTGTCGATGGGACCAGTTCCATTGCCCTGGGAGTACTGCTTCACGATGGAGGGCTTCAGGTTCGCATCAAGGCTGATTTCGGTCACCAGAGCGGCGCCGACATCGACGACGTAGGCGTTACCCGTCTTGGAGGAAAACACCGACCAGCATGTTGCGCCTTGTCCTGGGATCGAGAGCGTCGAGGACTTGCCACTCGCAAGACCGTTCGTGGATTGGGTGCTGAGATCAAAGATGTCCAGGCCAAGACCTGTTAAAAGTTGGATACTGGACGCATCGCAAGGGCAGCTTGCATACCGGGATCGGCCACTAACAGGGCGTTTTTCCCAGGAATCGGAGTTAAGCTGAAAGGAAGCAGACCGCCCGCGGCGGGCTGGATAGGTTCAAAGTCCTGGGAGAGCGAACCATCGTTGGCTATGTTCCAGACTGCGAGCATACCCGGTGTAGGCGGGAAACCCTTGACAGAGGCGATGAGCTTCGTGTTGTCCTCTGAGAAGATGATATCACTGGCGGAGCCGGGAGGCCTGAATGAAATGAGCCGAAACAATCAAGTAAATGTCGCCCAAGACAAACCCGTTGGCCGGTCTTCAAAGAGGAGATCAGTTGGCGACAGCAAAAAAGCAGGAGAACGAACGTGGTTTGGTTGAGCTTGAGGCTTCGAACCGTGTTTGCGATTGGAGTAATTGTGCCTTTCTTCGTGTTGACCGAAAAGCAGGCGACACCGTTTACAAATCCCCCGTTAAGTGTGCAGACCGTGTTGCCCGCCTTGTTGATTGTGACTGAGATGGGGAATTCACCACCAGACCCGATGGGCTTCCCAATCATTTCCAAGTTGGTAGGATTCTTGGGGTCGATACTGAACACAGAGATCGTGTTGGAGCCCGGGTTGACCTACGATAGGTTCGGAAGATACACGAACAAAGAAACGGAAACTTACCGCCGCGACAATCCGCCCAGCGGCGTTGGCCTTGACCGCGCCTTGAGAAAACAAGGCGTCAACACCATTACCAGGTAAACCGTGGCTGCCAACGCCCTCGGCAGGGGTGGCTTGATGCAAGGTCTGAAAAGCGTCCACGAATTGAATCTGCGACGTTGGGACGACTTACCAGTTTGCCATTCGCCCCGATCGCTGCAGAAACAACATAGTTCCCCGATGGCTCGTTGGTGAGAACTAGGCAAAATATGTCAGGATCGAGGCAGTGACTTTGAGCACTCGTTTACAGTATGCCGCTCCAACAGCAGACGAAAAGTCCTGCGAAGAGCTCATGATAATGTTGCCACTAGAGTCGGCAAGAACGACGGAAAAGGCGAGAGCCGCCAGAGTTGCGAAAGCCGTCGTTTGTTTCATTTTGCTGGATTTGGAGAAGGGAGGTTGGTTGACCCAATCCCCAAAGACGTTGCTGCTTTTATGCAGCTAGCATCTTGACTTTATTTTGCATGTGCTCGTTCGAAGAGGGATGAGCAAGCACAGGCGTGACTTCAGTCAGCATGGACGGCGACAGCGGGAAACGAGTGCTGCGGACAGCGCCGTATGTGATGAGAAACGAGCTGCGAGAAGATGGTTGTCCGAGAAAAGAAACACGGCGATGATAACACGGCGATGATCGCCGTGTTTCTTTTCGCCGGGCGATCCCACCGGCTATCACTGGACCCATTTTGGTTACAGCCAATGGAAGAGACAGGAGTTTCCCTCTCGCCATGCCTTTCAAGCTGTCGAGACGAGATGTGGTCTTGGCCCTTTGCGGGGGTTCTGTTTTCTATGGATTCACAGTTCTCGTCGCAGACTCTCGCCTCGTCAACGGCCCAGTCCTTCTTGACAAGCCCCATGCTGCTTCAATGGCCGTGAGCGACTTGAGCCGTACGATAGACCTTGGTCTGGCCCCGTCTCTCCCAGAAACCAAGATCCTCGCCCATTCTCCCGGCTGGACGCTGTTCACAGACGTGTACATGACGGGTGGAGCCCTAATCCTCCTCACCTCGGATCCCGACTCGTTCCCCCCTCATCGCATGATGACAAGCACTGGCCTACCGGGGTATATTGACAACGACGCTCGGCGCATTCCCACTGAGCGCGATATGGCCTTCATGACACCGGAGGACGCCAAGGCGGCATGGGGAGGCGACCTACAACGCGGCGAGCGGAACAGAGTACTCACCCTTGAAGGGATGACCGTAAGGGTTCGCCTCCGATGTATATTCTGTTGCTCATGCGCTTTCAGCTACTTTACAACGATCCCCCGCAATTCTTGAATCACTGCAAGTCAGGAGTAGCGTTTTATTCGCCCACTAACCATTCTGTAGACTTTCATTTTGTCGCCGAGCTCATCTTCGGCACTTGGGCTTTCTTATATGGTGCCTTTGTCGACCAAAAAGTGCCCCCAGCAGTTCCCCACGCGTCTTTCACACTCCCACTCATCTCTACGACCACGCCAGATATTACGCGCGCGATATTTATACACTCTGACGCGGCTGGCTGGCGTGACGGCCCAGGGTTTAATGGATACACAATGCGCGCTGTCTTCCCGTCCACAACCATCGAGGTTGCAACTGATTGGATTGACCGTGTCAATGCGACAACAAACACGAAAATAGGACGAGCATGGCACTTTCCCCTCGCACTCCTCGCCGATCGCAGCGCTGCCTTCCGAGGACCCATAACCGGAGCATACACTCAACGGACCGCGGCGGAGGCTTGGATGGTGATGGCCAAGCAGGGCCGCATTGACCTCATCGGTAACTGGTGGGCGAGTGTGCGATCAGCGCTTACAAGATACGCCGGCGGAGATCCTACCGAACCCTTGAATGCCGAGCTGCAGCTTCCTAACACCGTCGTCCTCACGTACATCAACCGACAAGGTACGCGAAGGCATCTCCGCGACGAGGACAATATTGCGCTCCTTGCGGCGATGCAGGAACTCGTCGACCGCAAGAACCGTGAAGGGAAGAAGTGGGAGTTCCACTCAGTCCATGCGGAGCGACTCTCGTTGGATGAGCAGGTCAGGATTGCATCGAGGACGACGGTGGGCGGCTGCTTGCGATTATATCCCAACCTAAACGTTCCGTCAGATCATGTTGGGGGTGCACGGCAATGGATTGACCCATGTCGTGCGGTCCATTGTTTGCTGGTCTGTAAACACGTTGATCCAGTTTAGGTTCTAATGAAACCCAATCGTCTATCGGCGGTTGTCGAAATCTTTCTTCCTGGTGGTTTCGCCAGGGACTACGAGTGGACAAGTAGATGCTTGGGGATGACGCATTACTCAGTCTGGAACGACACGTTTGTGTGCTTTGTGGTGCTAGAGCTGAATCGTGTTGACAAGCAGTAGGACGTTCACCCATCCACACGAACCCCCGAACCCAGATTACCCGGATGGCTTCCACGGCACACAAATTCCGGTCCATGCACCCACCGTCGCAAAACTCATAGAGGACCATGTCTCAACACGAGAGAGAGCGCCACCAACTATGGACAACTCACCAGTTCATGATTTTTATGCCAAGGAGGTTTAGATGTACATAATGTATCGCAAAACTAATTCATAGTGTCGGGACGCTCTTGAGCCCCAAATCTCTCGTGACGGCGCATCGGTCTTTTTCGAGTCCTTTGGCACTTTCGAAAGCTTGAATGAGCGACGCCTGGCCGTCGTCGATCCTAATGAGAATCATGAGTAGGCCAACAGATAAACAACGAGGAACGGACCATTCTACGGGCTTGCCCTGCTTCTCTAGCAGTACCTTGACAGTTGCCCACGAGAAGCGGGCGACCTTGGGTAAACCAAAGACGGGTTCTACATTTTTTTGCAGCCATGTCTTTGTCCTAGGGTCTACAGGAAGATGAGTTTCTTCGGAATCGCGAGAATTGGGACGGCACCTGCAGGATAACCCGACCCCATTTCATTATCCCACTCTGCTACACGACCGTCAACGTTCTCTTCGAAGACCCAATCTTCGATGATGCAGTCGCGTGTAACTTTGGCCGCCACGCTGGCGGCGCCAACGATCTTGAACTTGTCGTCGGCTTTGTTCTCGACGGTGAACGATATATTGGGGAAGCGGGCAGAGAGGAAGGCCTTGTAGGTTTCAGTAGGTCCGAGTGCGTCGACATAAACCTACGCCGGTCAGTTTTTGGGATGAGCTAAGGGAAACAACGTGCCTCCCGAAGCTCGATGCCTTTTTTGAGAACCTCTTGGATCAATAGGACGGTCGCATCTTGGGATTGGACGTTCAGATTTGTTGGTGGACGACGGAGCATGCCACTAGATATTGCTTGTGGGCTAATGACGCGCACAGACCATGCGAGATTGGTGGGGTCGGAGCCGAGGGTTTCCAGCAACGATGAGCGTATTTCGGCGGTAAGCGTTTTGGAGTCTGGGAGAGTTGACGGAATTGGACATTTTGCGCAGAGAAGACACACCTGCAAAGCCAAGTTCTTCTAGCTGCTCCTTGTATGCAATTGGACAGTATGCGACCCCGTAGACGAGGGGACCTAGAACAGGACCGCGGCCCGCCTCGTCTACTCCGAGCATGTAAGGACCTGCTGCTGTTGGAGTTGGACTGTGGTGCGTGTAAGACTGGCGGAGGGACATGGATGAAGAGGTCGCGTTTGTTTACGCGTTGTTTGGCTACGTCACCCGTGTGACGTCGCTTGAGCAATGCGTCCTCGAACTCCCCGCCCCCACATCGATACCCAGCACACTTCGCGGCCGCAGCAGCCTTCTCCAGAATACAACATCGAAGTGACTCCTCCTCCATACAGCTTCGATGACGATCAGCTCGACTCGGGCCAAACCCTCCGCCCAAGGACCCATTCTCTGTACGACGCAGCTCATCTCCCAACCCGTGCAGTCAGCGCATCCGTGGCCCCAGCACATATCCCATTCCCAGAGCCCCAAATATACCGCTCAGCATCCGCCTCAGCTTCCAACCAGTCCCTTGGCCATCGCTACAGCAGAAGTGATCAGGGTCCTTCCCCCATCCGACTCCAGCGCGACCCCAGCATGACCAGTCTCATCAGCTCCACATCCGCGTACTACCCCAACGACGAGTCCGACTTTTACGCAACTGCATCGGCCGACGTGCGTCTCTTTTTGTCACTACAATCACGACTCTCTACTAAACAGAAGGCTAGTCTCATGGAGACTTGACTGAGGACGTTGACGATCTCTCTCGTGGGCTTTCGCAACTCTCGTGCGTTCTGCTCACCCAATGTCGAGCGCTTCTGATGTTCCGCAGTCTCCAGTCCGGAGAAGGACTCCGAAGGTTCCAGAGCGGACAGCTTCCCGATCGCGACGAAGAGTGGCACAAGCTCGTTCCCCCAGAAACATTGACTGCCATCGGGAAGCGGGAGGTGCAGCGGCAATCGGTGATATTCGAAGTTTTCAAAGGTGCGAAGAGACTCGATCTCGTGACTTGCAACTCAACTGCCGAGTATAGCTGAACGAGAATATGTTGCCGATCTTGAAGCCGTTCGCGTAGTATTCATCGACGCCCTACGAACAGCTTCGCCGCCAATTATCCGAGAATCTTTGCTGAACAAATTCATTACGGAAGTCTTTGGAAATCTCGACCAGATCGTCGCTCATCACGAGCGAATGCTCGCGGCGCTCTTTTCGCGTCAGCGCGAGCAGCACCCTGTCGTTCAGAGTGTATCCGACATCATCCTCGATAGTATGTGTCCTTTTATTTTCGCAGCCCAAGCTCATAAAAATGCAGCTGCCTTGAAGGAGGATTTTCGCACGAGCTACGAAGTCTACATCAAAACATACCCGCTCGCAGAATCCCGGCATCGCAAGGAGCTCAAGCAGAACGCGGACTATCAACGTTTCATCCAATCGGTCTCATCCGATCGGCGCATACGCAAGCGCGACCTGACCACCTTCTTATCACGCCCCGTCACCCGTTTACCAAGATTAAACCTACTGCTAGAGCAGATACTCAAGCTTACAGACGACGGGCATCCCGACAAAGGAACTTTGCCCATAATTTTAGATATTTTAACCAGCTGTGTTAAAAGCGCTCAACCCGGCATAGAAGCCGCAGACAATAAGGTCAAATTCTGGGAACTTTGTCAAAGTCTCGTGTTCCAGCGTGGAGAGTTGATTGTGCGAACAAACCCTTTGTTACGGCTGTTGCTAACCGTTTACAGGACATGGATCTCTACGCCGACACCAGGAGTTTGATTCGACAAGCTCCCGTCGCGCGATGGACCCGGAATGAAGCTGGCCTTTCTGCGTGGACAAATCTTTGTGCAGCTCTTTTGGATAATTTCTGTCAGCTTTATTTTTTCGCTGGGTTTTCTGTCTGGAATATTGACCGAGTGCAGTCATCTTGACTAATGAAGAGACTCGCCCCAATGGCGTGGTCAAACGCTACCTCGTATCACGAGTACGCCATAACCGTCTCTATCCGCCACCCGTTGCTCATTATTGCCAGCCAATACCGCTCTCATACCTGCGACTTGGGTCATTCGACTCTCCGGCGGAGACCCGTCGAGACGGTCTGAGACATCACCCTGTATATCCCTTCGTTATATCTCACTCGACCAGCAAAACGAGGAGGTACACCCTCTATGTCGACACAGAGGCTGAACGGAGCCGATGGCACAAGGTATTCCAAGAAGCGCTCGGGCTTCACCAGGCGCGTCAAGAGGCCAATATGGTAGGTTTCTGTGTTATTCGACCGTTCTTTGCTCACGGAAAATCTAGTACTTTGACTCGCAAGTGATTACGGATGGCTTTTTCAGAGTACCTACTGTGCGAGTAAAAGCCTCCAAGCCAACAGGCAGGATCACTAGCGCCGTTCCATTCTGTACGTCCGACCGAGTTTATTGAAATCACATCTGACTTTTCGGTAGCCGCTGACGGTCGTAAGTTCCTTGCGGTGGGATGCTTCTCCGGCATATATGCCGGGCATTGGGAAGAAGAGAGTCAGTCGCGTGTCTGTGCGATGTTCTTTTCTCACAGGTCTCTTAGACTTTCGGAAAGCATTGGTGTCGTCCAACCCCACTTCCCTCTTCGCCCTACACACGGTCGCAAATCGACCGTTCAATCGATTTGTAGTCCAACATGATTCAGCGCTCGTATCGTACGCGCTGGATTACCTCGGGCAGGTGGCTTTGGGGAACTTAGATCCGAAAAAGTTGCATGCATCGTACGAGAAGCACGATGGAAGCAATGTGATGTTTTCCAAGGTGATAAGAGTGGGTAAGCGAGTTTTAAGTGAGTTTATTTTTCTATCGCCGATGTTGAGGGTTGTGATGGATCGCGCTAGTCGTTTATGCGTCAAGACGATTATTCCAAACATCTCTCGATCTCCACGTCCTGGAAGCCGTAGAGCATACTGAAGCAGCAATATCACCAAAGCGCTCCAGCAGTTCTGCTTCACGATATTTCCGGCCTTTTGGTGATGTGCGTTGAATCGAGGAGATGAGGACCTGATCTGACCAGCACCGTAGCCCGGTTTCGTGACCAAAGACGCGCACGACATCACTCCGCTTGTAAAGACCATTGCCATCTCCACGAGCGACCGTATCGTCATTCTGGATCCTACCAAGTGTGCTGGCCCTTTCTCGATTGTCCGAGATGACTCACCTGCAAACAGTCTCACGCGTTCTGCCATTACCTTTGTCCCCGACTTTGAGGAAAGCAACTATACGGCTGCCGGCTCTGCTATGGCTGCTCTCAAGAAGCGTCTAGAAGGCACGAAGCCGCTAGGATTGCTCCGATGTAGCTCAACGGAGCTCCTGGTGGTGTTTGAGAGTATGTTTGTAATGTTCGAGCTTGCAAGTATTAACTGGAAACAGCAATGGGCTGCTACGTCACTCGCCACGGTATCCCCACTCGAAGCAGCGGATACGTCCGTTGGGAATGTAAGGCCACGGCCTTCACCGCCCGCGGTGCCCACGTCCTCCTGTTCTCTCCCAACTTTATCGAGATTCGAAACGTCTTGACGGGGCTGCTGGAGCAGGTGATCGAAGGGCAGGATATCCGACTAGTGCACTCGTCCGACGATGCGATTTTGGTGGCGATGAGAGGCAAGCACGACGATGAGGGAGGTGTGAGTGAGCGGATTGTGGATCTGAGGGAAACAACTGAGATAAGTGTACCACAAGTAGCGATGCCTGTACCTTCTATGTGGGATGAGTGGGATATGTAGCCATAGGTAGTCCAGTAGTTGAGCTGTATTGTTATTTGTATGTAGTGTCAAATCGGGTAACGTTCTGTCGAACGCTTGCTTCTTCGTTATCCGACGTGAGTACAGAATGCAGTCTCTTATCAAGACGGCTTACCTTTTCACCCGACCATGACTTCCAAATCGCTGCGGACGCTCGAAGGATGGGCTCTTGAACCAGAGCCATCGACGTTTGCACCCAACAAGAAATGGTCAAACAAAGACATGGATCCGGTCCCACATAACCAGCGGACCTGGACTACCTGGGTGAGAACTCACTGGATTCTTCGATAGCTTCTGTCCCTGATTTTCGTAGAATTACGTGGCCTACTGGATATCTGATGCTACCAATACGGTCAGTTTGCGAAGTATGAACTTTTTGAAAGCGTTCGAATTCTGTTTGGTAGGCGGCATGGGAGCTCGCAAGCTCGATGATTGCTGTGGGATTGTCTTGGTGGGTAGCCGTCTCTATGCTTTCGTCGGCTCGAACGACCTTTTTTCCGGTTCAGGCGACAAGCCCTCCCAGCTATTGCCGTCGGCCATATAATTATCGGGACAGTGATGGTTTTGAACGGTACAATTGGTGCCCGTCTGCACGTCGCTTTCCCGGTCATAACAAGGTCGTCCTTCGGCTTCTGGCTCTCGTACTTTGCCGTCATTAGCCGAGTCGTTCTTTCATGCTTTTGGTTTGCCATTCAAGTATGTACCGCTTCTTGTTTGCTATCGGCCTTTCTAATGTTTTACCACAAGACCTACGTCGGGTCTGAGTGTGTGTACCAGATGCTTAAAGCCATCTGGCCGTCGACGGCGCGCATTCCTAATCACTTGCCGGCGTCTGCGGGTATCACGACCGTCGGAATGATGTGCTACTGTGCGTGTTATGCTCAGCATTCGATGCGAAATCTCAGCATTCTGTAGTCATCTACTGGGTCTTCCAACTGCCCTTCCTTCTTGTCTCTCCTCAACGCATACGCCATCTGTTTGTCTTGAAGGCAGCCATTGTGCCAGCTACATGGCTCGCTATATTGATCTGGGCTCTCCGCCGTGCACCACCGAGCGTCAGCCTGAATTCAGAGCACTCCGGATTGACGGGTAGCGCTGCGAGCTGGGCCTGGCTGAGTTCGCTGAACAGTGCTCTCGGAATTTATGCTACACTTGCTGTGAACATCCCGGACTTTACGCGGTATGCAAAAAATGAACGCGCGTGAGTGATGACTGCTTTAATATGTAGTGCCTTGACATCGATTATGCTAGCCAATATATTCAAATGCTGATAATCCCGGTGGCTTTCACCCTCGCAGGTTTCTGTGGGATGGCTGTGGCCACTGCGAGTAAAGTCATATATGGTACCGTTATTTGGGATCCGCTCCAGCTTATCGACCGGTGGGATTCGCGTGCTGCGTCGTTCTTTGCCGCCTTCAGCTTCGCTCTAGCTAGTACGTCTATCGATCACTGGACCCACCAGACCTATGTGCCGATCGACTACTATTAGCACTCGGAACCAACATCTCAGCCAACTCTTTGAGCGCTGCCAACGATATGACCGTCTTGTTTCCCCGTTACATCAATATCCGCCGCGGTCAGATCATTTGCGCCCTTGTGGGTGGTTGGGCACTGTGTCCCTGGGAGATACTCTCTAGCGCACCAGGGTTCTTGACTTTCATGTCTGGCTATACGGTGAGTGCGCGTACTTTGGGACGTTCATTGCCTCATGAGTTGAAGGTGTTCCTTGGACCCTTTGCTGCTTTGTACGTGTTCTCTTGTTCGACGCATAAACACCACTAATGCTTCATTATCTAGGATCACTGTGGATGTAAGTAGTCGCTCCCGCTTTTTCAGATAATGTTCCCATCCTGTTCAGTACTGGATTGTTCACCGAGGCAAGGTCGACGTTCCAGCGATGTACGATTATCGGGGCAGATATCGTTATTGGAATGGAATCGTGCGTCTAATCCAACCCATTGTCAAGGAACCAGGCCTGACTTGGATCGCAGAACTGGAGAGCCGTCGTTGCGTTGCTCTTCTCGGTTACCCCAAGTCTACCTGGGCTGGCTGCAAGCATAAACCCAGGAATCAAAGTAGGAAACGTCTCGAACCTATTTGACATTGCGTGCGCTCTATCCTCCTTGTCTGACGTATTTTGTACTGATGCTTCACCCGTCAGCTGGCTCTACGGAGTAAGATGTCTTGATCTTGTTGAGAACTTGCCGCTGATCAGACCAGTTTTTCACTGCAGGCGTCATCTACTGGGGTCTTTCACTACTCTTCCCAGCCACAGAGACTTATCTAGAGGAAGTCGATTTGGGTGAGGGATCCATTGACGCGGAAGAAACCGAGAAGGATGAGACCATCGAGAAAGGTTCACGAGCATAGAAAGAGGTTTTAATCGCGATTGAATAATCCCAAATATTCTCAAACCCATAGCAAAAAAAGACACACAAATGCAGCAACGGTATAAAAGTTAACGATAAATAGTTGTCATCAGTCCTTCACGTCGCCTTGATGAAGCTCGTCATGCCTTGCAAGTTAGCGGCGTCTGAGGATCGTTAGATGATGACGGAGATGCAAGATTGTGGGTGCTCACTGATGGTGAGACCAGCTGCCTTAGCGGGGCCGGCGATGTCGAGAGTTTGAAGCGCGGTGGCTTTTCCAGGAGCGGGGAGCGACAGAACCTTGACCTGAGTCGCGTTGGCAGCCAGAACGTACATGAAACTACAGAACTCGTCAGCCATGCCTCGTACAGGCGGTCAGAAAACGCACTCATTACCACCGACGGTGGCGATATCGTTGTCAATGGTGGCCACACCGTCGCCCTGAGGGTATTGCTTCACGATCGAAGGCTTCAGGTTGGCGTCGAGGCTGATCTCAGTAACCTGGGAGGTACCTGGCAGCATTATGAGTTAATTAAGGGTGCATTGGAGAGGAATCTGACTCGCCAATATCAGTGACAAAGAAGGATCCAGTCTTCGGGGAGAAAGAGCTCCAGCAAGTTGCTGATTGGCCATCAATTTTGAGGATCGACGACTGGCCAGCGGCGACGTTGTTGTTGGGTTGCGCGTTCATGTCGAAGATGTCGACACCAACACCAGCGTCAGTAGCCAGAATAGCATTCTTGCCGGGGATGACAGTCATGCTATGGCAATGTTATTAAGGTAATTGAAAAGACGGCCAAGTCATACCTGAACGGCAGGAGACCGCCCTGAGAAGGCTGGATGGCCTGGAAGTCGGCCGAAAGGGAGCCATCTTGGGCGATGTCCCAAACGGCAAAGATACCCGGAGTCGGCGGAACGCCCTTGACAGAGGCGACCAGCTTGGTCCCGTCCTCGCTGAAAATTACGTGACTCGCAGTTCCGGCGGGGCTGTATACGGTTCAGTGATATGACGTGAGCGGAGCGCTGAGACATACCCAGTAGCGGGGCTAGCGGAGATGCGAATTGCGTTTCAGACGAGTCGCTTTTCAAAAGAGATGAATGGCGACGTACGTGGTTTGGTTGAGGTTGAGGCTGCGAACCGTGTTGGGGACGGGCGCTATCGTCCCCTTGGTCTTGTCCACGGCGAAGCAAGCAACACCGTTGATAGAACCGCCGTTGAGCGTGCAGACCGTGTTACCCGCCTTGTTGATGGCCAGTGAAACGGGGAATTCGCCACCAGACCCAATGGGTTTTCCAATCATTTCCAAATTGGTCGGGTTCTTGGGGTCGATGCTAAACACAGAGATAGTGTTTGAACCCGGGTTGACCTATTCAAACGCATCAAGAAAAGACCCGGTAAAGCACGTAGAGCTCACAGCTGCGACGATCTGCCCAGCCGCGCTGGCCTTGACCGCGCCTTGCGTGAACAAGGGATCGGGTCCAGTTCCGGGCTGGCCATGGGCTCCAGCACCATCGGACGAGGTCGCTTGACGCAAGGTCTGAGGCGTTTTAGTCGATGAGAGGCGGGAGATCGGATATTGTTACCAGCTGGCCGTCAGAGCCAATGGATGCGGCGACGATGAAGTTGCCAGCGGGCTCGTTCGTGAGGACTTGAGAAGACGTTAATGTGGGACCCGAAAGGCGGGGGGAAAACGCGTACAAAACGCCGCGCCGACAGCAGAGGATAGAGAAGCTTTGTTAGCCTGGTTCATCATCTTCTTGCCTTTGTTGCTCTTATTGTGACGAGCATTCAAAGGTGCGGCAGAGACGAAGGAAGAGGCGACGAGGACGGAGAGGACAACGGTGGAAATCGTCAGCTTCATGATGAAAGGCAGTTGTGCAGAAAGAGTGTGAGGTGAGCGAATGACTATGGGTTGACTTCGAAGAGGATGAAAGTGAGCACAGCTCAAGTGGAGAACAGTTGGGGAGGGAAATAAACCTAAGGAGACAACGTTTGCCGAGGGGTTTTATACGAGGTCATGCTTGATGAGGATCAATCATCGCAAGGCAATCGCGGGCGACCGTAGATCATTTTTTAGAAGCAACGCACAGCAAGGACCCCCGATAGTACCTATTGAAGTTGGGTCAAAAATTTCCGAAATCCGGGCAAAAATTGTCCGGACGTCGCGCGGCCATGGCCAAAAAATTGTCCGGATCTCAACCAGAGTCCGGCCCCGGCCGGTTTTCCGGCTAGGGGAGAAGTCCGCTAGCCGCGTATGGCACCTAAAGTGAGACCCGCAAGGGTTCGAACGGTGTCCCAAGACAGACGCACTAACAAGGATTTCACCTGTTTCACGAGCTAGACCCCTGAGCTACTGAAGATATACTCCAGGATGGCTGCCATGGGCCAGATCCATGTCCGGACACCTGGTGAGAGTGTTCCGCCTTCGGCCATTTTCGTGTCCGGATCCTGGCCATACCGGCGACCCAAATTCGCAAAATTTTTGTCCGGACCACACCCCCAACGTCCATAGGGACTATCGGGGGTCCTGCACAGCATTGAGTGATTTTCGACGTTTCGTGGAGAATGCGGAGATCTCTAGACAGGCGGCTAATCGATTATGTTTCGTCTTCCTCAGTTGTAAACACCAAGCAAGCCCCATCGTCCCCGGCACTCAAAACCACGGAGCCCTTCAAAGCCAACGAGGCTCCCAGGACGGCACCTTGGTGACCCAGATGTTTCCGCAGCAGGATACCGGTTCGCGCATCCCACGTCCGCAGCACCTTGTCAGCAGAGGCGGAGATGAGGAGGTGGCCTCTTGGCGACGGATGAGCAAGCAAAGCCGTGACCGCGTCCTATGGAAACGTGAGCACAAACACCGACTGCGCAGTAAGAACGGCATCACTCACTTCGTGTTCCAGTGTGGCGCGCAGTTTCATCGTCGTGAGGTCCCAGATACATGCCTTTCCATCCGTCGCACCAGTGACGACGACGCCCGCACCGGTGGTATTACCCGTCAGATCGACAAAGGCAATCGCCTCGATACTTTCGCCTTGAGTGTGGCCGCCGAGGGTGCCTACGACTTCGCCTTTGTTTAGGCTGACGACGCGAACTGCTCCTGCTGCGCCACCAACCACGGCCAGGGACGACGACGGATTGACTGCCAGCGACGTGATTCCGTCGAGATCAAACCGGGCATCATTGGCTGTCAGCTTGAAGATAGCGTTCGGCGAACGCGGGTCCCAAAATATTAGAACCCCGTCTGCGCAGGCAGAAACGATGCGTTTACCTGGATTCCGCAGTCAGTGCCATGGTTTCGACGCATGCCTTCTATGCTACATACCATCGGGTGTGAATTCCCCGCATTGTACGGGACCAGTGTGGCCGGCAAAAACTTGCATGGTGTTTCCCGAGGGTACTTGATTACGCGGGTTACAAATGGGTCTTTGCCGGGAAACGCGGACCTACATTGCCAGAGCCAGAGCGTTGAATCATTTGATCCAGCGAGCAGGACGCTCCCCTTGGGATGCCATCGCAAAAACTAGATGAGTGTGAGCGAGCTGGACAAGCAGGCCGGATAGCTGACCATGACTTCGTCTGGCCCCTCGAGCTGGGTCAAGAACTCCCAAGTCCGATAATTTTCCTTGCCTACACGCCGCCATATCCTGATTTTGCCGTCCATTCCGCCAGTCGCGACCATTTCGCCGTCTGCACTCCAAGCGACGCTTGTGACGCTGTCGGTGTGGCCGCTTAGTTTGACGATAACCTCGCCGTCTGTGATGTCCCAGATGTAGCCGAGATCGTCTTCTCCGCCCGAGACAGCAAGCGGCTCGGTGGGATGGCCAGCGACCGCGAAGACAGACGAGGTGTGCGTGGAGAAGGCTTGCAGAGAGTTGTCCTCGGTCGATCCAGATGGACCGGCCAGGTCGCCAAGGGTGTCTGCAAGCTCGCCTTCGTCGTCGTCCATGGGATGGTCTTCATCCTCGGGCACTTCTGCGAGAACGTCGTCTTGGGAGATGTACTGCTCTTCTTCCTCGTCCATTTCCTCGTTGTGAGATGCGGATGCCATCGACGAGGCGGTATTTAAACTGCTGAATAAAATTTTGCACAAGTGTAAGCTGACTGATATGTATGGCCTAATTTGGCGCGATTGTTGACTAAGGCGCAATCGCTGGCCGCCGGCTCCCGCCCAGCATCCACGGCACAGAGTTATTCACTGGCCAGTCGAGAAGATTATTACTTGAGTCGGAAATTCATTGGAGTTACAGTACAGGTTGTAGCTGTCACAAGACTTGTAAGCTGCTTCGGGCTGACGTGTCAGTCCGACCTGCTTTACTCTCCAACTACCATGAGACTCTCTCTTTCTCTTTTCGCGGCTCTAGTTGCCGCCGTAGCCGCCTCCAACGTCGTCGAGCTCAACCCCACCAACTGGGACTCTATCATTGGCAAAGGAAAGCCGGCTCTCGTTGAATTCTATGCCCCGTGGTGGTAAGCCGCTTACCCTCGCTGTTCCTGCACCAACAAATCCTTGTGTAACAGTGGCCACTGCAAAGTGCGTGAATGCAAAGTACATCCGCTTACATTAAACGTTTCCCAGAGCCTTGCGCCGACGTACGAGCAACTCGCAGACGCTTTCGCCGGCAAGGATGTTGTCATTGCCAAGATCGACGCAGACGGCGAGGGCAAGCCGCTTGGCACCAAATATGGAGTGACTGGATTCCCCAGTATGTTCATAAACGCGTTTTGACATTGCGCTGACCTTGCAATAGCATTGAAGGTGAGCGTCTGTCGCCGGCGGCCACTTGCTCGGTCTAACCTCGTAAAAGTGGTTTGACAAAGACGGGGGTTACGAGCCGTATGAAGGGGGCAGGGATATTGATGCTCTCGCCGGCTTGTTCGTGCCTCCGTCGTGGATTCCTCGACCAGAACACTAAACGTTTCGACAGTGTCACTTCAAAAGCCGGATTAAAGTCAAACATTAAGCCCCTCCGCCTCCCGACACGGTTATCTTGGACTACACAAACTTCGATGGCATTGCACTGGTACGCGGACGCGAAGCTCACCGAGTCAGGCTGAACGTTGTGCTTTAGGATCAAGAGAAGGATGTTTTGGTTACCTTCACTGTCGGTCCCTTGGTTACTCGATTGCTTCGTCTCACCTCATTTCCTAGGCGCCGTGGTGCGGTCACTGCAAGTCGATGAAGCCCGCATACGAGAAAAGTTTGTTGACAGGTTGACCAAATCTTTGCGGATGCTGACCATCTATAGCGGCCAGCACCTTCAAGTCCGAGTCCAACGTAAGCGATGTGGTTTGAACGTATCTGAGCGTGAGCTTATAAACGCTAGTGTATCGTCGCCAATATCGATGCCGACGACCAAAAGAACAAGGGTATCGCGGCAAAGTACGACGTGAAGGGCTTCCCCACGATCAAGTTCTTCCCTAAGGGTAGCACCGAGCCCATCGCGTACGAAGGGGGCCGCTCCGAGGCCGACTTTGTCAACTACCTCAACGAGAAGTGTGGAACGTTCCGCGCTGTGGGCGGTGGATTGACCGATCAGGTGCGGTTGAGTAATAATAAAGCATGTGGGGCTAACAAGCGCCGACAGGCTGGTCGCATCGCCGACCTTGACACGCTTGCCAGCAAATTTATGGTGGCGGCCGCCGACGCACGGTCGACTATCATAGAGGATGCTACCGCGCTTGTGGCGACGGCTGGAGCGCTCTCCAACCACTATCTCCGCGTCATGGAGAAGCTAAGTAATAGCTCCGAAGGATACATTCAGAAGGAGGCAAAACGGTCCGCTCGATTCCATTCATTCATTACCGGGCAGGGGCAGCTGACGTGGTTTCTCTTCAGCCTGCAGTCTATCCTTGCGAAGCGGAGTCTTGCTCCCGCCAAACTCGACGAAATCAAGATCAAGTCGAATATTCTGCGGGCGTTCTCCGACCCGGTCCAGGAGGCAGAGAAGAGGGACACGGCAGAGTTGTAGAACAGATATTTATTTATTTGAAACCGAGAGGATGTAGGCACGATTGTGGGCAGACCTCGCGGCAACGCCTCGTGTACGGGAAAAGAAGACGGCGTGACCTTCGACAAACAGAAATTCGCCCTCTTCGCCGGATCGATGGAACGCCACACTTGAGCCATAAAAACACCGCGACGCGACAGGGAGCTTCTTCTTGTACGACTATGAACTGCGACGACGACGACGCCTCGGGGCCCGTCATACCCAGCCAATGTTACGAGCTCCGGATGTACCGATGGCGTCGTTCGCGGGACCGCTGGCAGCGTCTATCGGAGGACTACGAGGTGGGCGATGAACAGGTGCCTTCGACGTTCCAGGTGGTCACTTGGAACGTGAGCTTCGACACGCCCTTTGTCGCCAAACGCATGGAGGAGGCTCTGCGGCATCTCGAGGAGGATGTGTTCAAATGCGAGGACGGGGAGGCCCCAGATCCGTGTGTCATTATGCTTCAAGAAGTGCATGTTGTCGCCGTCCACACTATCCTCGCCAACTCATGGGTGCGTGAGCACTTTGTGTTGACCCCTGCGGACACGAGCAAGTGGCCTATCGACGCCCAATACGGAAACATCACTCTCGTCGAAAAGTCTATCATGGTGGAAAAGGCGCATATCCTGCAGTTTGGGTCGTCGTCGATGCATCGGACGGGGGTGATCGTGGATGTCCGCCTCGAAGCGCCGAAGCCTCATGAATACGATGTCATTCTGCGGCTCATCAACACGCACCTCGAGTCGCTACGCATAGGCGACGAGGTCCGACCTGGCCAGCTGAAGCTTCTCTCCAAGTTCTTGAAGGTGAGAGTTGCACGGATTGTCGCAAAGCGATTGACGCGAACAAAAAGGGAGCTGGCGTTCGTGGGGGAATTATCGCTGGCGACATGAATCCCATTGGGCCCCAAGACGCAGGGTTGCCGGCGGCGTTCGGTCTGAGAGATGCGTGGCGAAAGGGCGACAAGGACCCGCAAGGCTTTACCTGGGGTGAGCAGCCCAAAAGCGAGTACCCGGCGGCACGATTCGACAAAATACTATATCTGCCGCGGAAAGGTTACCGAGTTGAGCCGCCGGAGCGGATTGGGGTCGGGCTGAAGCTGCACAGCGAACGGCTTCCCAACGGTTGGATCTGGACGAGCGATCACGCCGGGCTGGTGTCGACGGTCCAGGTGTTGCGATGATACGTATGCGGAACATGTGCTTGTGTTTTTCTTGTGTTTTCTTGTATTACTGCCTGCGAACCTGATGGTGAGGCTTATCTGGCACACGAAGTCGAACAGGCTTTCGCGTCCCGGTGGCCGGCGCTGTCGGGTTGTGTCCGTATTATTTTCCTTGTCAACGACGCTGCGCTGGATCGTGAAGGTTGGAGCCAAAATACTCCTGTCACTGAGCCAAGGGGAAGCCGCATCAGGTTGACACGATGTCCGGTGATGGGCGAGGTCACACCGCTTAAAGGTGGAGCTTGTGTCATCAGCTTTCCCAACCCCCCCTCACAACGATGAAATCCGCCTTTTTCGTCGCCGCCGCCCTTGCCGCTGGTGTCTCCGCCCAGCTCCAAATCGACACTCCGTGAGTCCCTCCCACCAACCCGCACCCTCAAATTCACACCGCTGCGCAGCACCCCTGGAGCAGGTACACCGACACCCCGCTCCTCCAATTCCACTGCTAATTCACCCGTAAACCAGCCCAATGCGAGCCTCAGCAAATCACCTTCTCCGGTGGAACGCGTGAGTACCATCCGCCATGGTTTTTCCCCTCACCAACCCACTCTCCCACCAGCCCCCTACTTCGTCGTAAGTCTCCCTCGCCAGCTCGACTGACTCTGGCCTCACATGCTCGTTGTAGTCGTGCGTACATTGCTCGTTCGCATACTCGCCTTGCTTAGTTTCCCTAGCATCCAAAACAACCCAATTTCTACGACCCCCTTCCTCGACTTTGGCCAACAGAACACCTCCCCGATCACCTGGGTTGTCAACGGCACTCTGGGTGCGTCGCCATTCTCCTCATTTTACCTCGTTACTGAATCAGCGTCCAGGCCAATCCTTGATTTTCCAGATCAAAGATAGTACCGGTGCCAGCCAAAGCAGCGCGCCGTTCAGCATCATTACCGGTGGTAAGTCCTACATTGCTCTCCTGTTCTCTTCTAATCCGCGTCAAAGTTGGCGACACTTGCATCAACAACGGTGGTACGACCTTTTTGCCTTTCTTTTCGCCCTCTTCTCACCTCCCCTCCAGGGGGGGGCACCCCTCCTTCTACCACGGGATCGTCTCCGGGTGTTAGCACGACTGGTCCTGCGTCTACTGGGGCGACTGGCCCGACTTCCCCGACCACTCCAGCGTCCACAAAACAGTCCGGCACTTCCAGCGCGTATGTCGCATCTTGTTATATCTTCAAACATCTCATTATTCGAAACAACAGCGCCAAGTCCTCTGGGTCCGCTACGAACACTGCCAATGCGGCCACGGCTGTTGCATTCCCTGCAGGCGTTCTTCCTGCTTGCGTTGCTGTGCTGGGAGCTGCCATGATCGCCCTACTCGCTTAAGCAGGCGCATGACATCCCAGGACTCGCACGAACACGAACAAGGTGGCGCTCTTTTCGCCTTTTCGTTTCTTTCCCGAATCTCATCGCACATCCCACGGCCTCAGAGCTATCGTCATTCACTTTACCCTTTGAACCACAAAGTACCCATACTTTTTCGCGCGGACAAACTTCTTCCTAATACCATGCCATCCACGGTCAAGACGATAACCCATACGTATTTCTATACCTCTTTTATCGTGATAGACGGAAATGCGTATGTATCGTTGTGCACGTATCGAGTTACGGATTTCTTTTTGGCATTGAGCTGGCACGGTGGTCCGAGTAAAGTGTTTGAGATTGGCGCTCTGAATTCTGACGGCACTTCATTAGCCAGCGCTCGCAATCAAGCGTGCTTCTTGCAAGACATTTAACTCCTTCGGAACCTGCCCTCCAAGACGTTCGCGCGCCTCCTGTACGTACCCACGCATGAGACCAACAGCACGGACAAGATTCTGGCTGTACTTGGCCGAGACGGGAACGACATCGAGTCTATGACCGTCCTCACCGATAGGAACCATGTGCTCAGCCGCAAAGAGTTGGAGGCGGCGCAATTTGGCTTTCGCATCGGCGACTGCGTCAGGATCGCCTTCGCCACCGAGGAGATCCGCCTTGTTCGCGATGACGATGCGGGCCTTGCGGCTCATCCCATGTTGGTATTTGTCGAGCTCGTCTCGGAGTACGAGCAGGTCATCCCATGGTGCCGGGCTGGATAGGTCGACGATGTATGCGAGGCAGAGGGAACGCTCCATTGAGCGAAGGAACGAGTGTCCCAGGCCGACGTTCTCTGACGAATCGGAGATGAGCCCCGGGTTGTCGGCAATTGTGAAGCGGAAGGTTTCAGCTAGGTCGAAATGGTGACCAGTCCCGTTGCGCGTTGGGGCGTACGGGTGTTCGCCGTGCTCTATTCGCTCTTGTTGTTGTCGTTCCTCGATGACGGTCTCGTCGTAGACTTGATCTTGCTTCAAGCTGCCTTCGAACGTTCCATCGTCGGCGACGCGAACGATACCGACCACGGGATTGAGCGTCGTGAAAGCGTAACTGGCTACTTCGCTTTTCGCTCGGCCGCCCGTGAGTGCGCGAAGTAGAGTGCTCTTGCCTGCGTTGGGCATGCCGACAAAGCCAACATCAGCGAGAATCTTGAGCTCCAGTGCAAGGGTGATGCGTTCGCCCGAGTGCCCACGAGTAGCGAATCTCGGAGTTCGGTCGTCCTGCGACAGAAAGTGCGGGTTTCCGACACCGCCTATGCCACCAGAGGCGACTAGGAAACCAAGCGGTTCGCGATGATGTGCACCCAAGGGTGCATCGATAGAACGAGTAGTTTGTACTTCCTTGTCCAGGTCCAAGTATATCGGGGATTCTTTTTCACGTTGTCGGCGCAAATAGCGCCGTTCCTTTTCCTGCATATACAGGACCTGTTCGGCCTCTTTGAATGAATCGCGCGAGAGGTTTGTTTCTCCGAAGCGGGGGTAATGGACCCATCGGTTGTCGCGCATTTTTTGGAGTCTTTCAGTCGTGTTCAGACCTTGCAATGATTCTTGTTCTGCCTCCCATTCGTCCGGAGCGCGTCGCGTGTCTCCGCGAGGTATTTCTCGAACGACGGTGCCGAGTGGTACGCGAATGACGAGAGGTTCTGCGTTTCTGCCATTCTGCCATGTTCCTTGGCCGTTACCTCCTGGATTCCCGTGTATACGCTTCGCTATCCCGGAGAGCGTTGTAAGATGGGGAGTAGGCATGATGTAAACGTCTCCTCCGCGGCCACCGTTTCCACCAGATGGGGGACCGTTTGGTACGAATTTTTCGCGATGAAAAGCAACACATCCATCACCTCCGCTGCCTGAGAACTGTTAGTTATTACACGGAGAAACGTAGACAGACGAGCCTCCCCAAACCGAGACTATGAGATTGTCAAGGAATGTTTGGCCCTGGGAACGTGTTAATTGTCGCGCGAATGAACGAACGAAAGAGTCGGACTCGTTGTCTGCGCTTCCATTCGGTCCTGCGTCGACGACGCAATCTATCCTGGAGGCTTTCGTCTTGATCTAGAGGGGTCGGTTGGGGGGAGATTTGCGATGGAAGAGGAGGCGGGGGGATTGCGCGCGCGATGGCCTGTTTGCTGTGGAGGACGGGCAGACGCGAATTTGTTCCGAGCAGACCAAAACGCGGCATGCATGTGACAAGCACATGTGACCCCGGAACACTTTTGCTCTTAAACCACCGGAATTGACCCAACAGATGTCCCGCGGGCCCTGGGTACCTGAGTGCCTGAGCTTTCTTTCGAGTATTCTCCGAACCTCTTCAAACCGCGGTCACACGATCAAGTTCCGTGTCTGTTTTTCCGCACAGAGTCCACTTGGAGTCCACGGGATTGACCGCTATTTAACGTGTTAACTCCTAAAATGACCGGCTTTCGTGTCTACTCCACTCTCTACCTGCATCGATGCCTCGACCGTTGCCGGACTGGACTGTGGTCGAGTTTGTTCACCGAGGGCCGTGGTGGCGGAATCGCGGTACGAATCAGAGTGTCCTCGATGTGGAATCGCCCTCACGGTGCACCCAGGCATTCTTTTGTTGAATCTGTGCTTAATTTTACCTCTCCTCACGTCGGTAACAAATGGACTCGATTCGTCGCTCATTAATGGTTCGTGCATAGATCCGTCTTCAGTCTTGCACTCATCGACGCTTCAGGCTTGCAAATATTGCCAGATTGGCAAAATTTCTTCCACCATCCACACGGAAAGACGCTAGGCAAGGGGTCGCACCTCTTCCGCTGCCCTTATCTAAGTCTGCTTCAGGTCTCATCAACTCGGCACAGAGCATCGGCGGCCTTGCTGGTCTTCCATTCACCCCGTTCGCCTCCGATAACCTTGGGCGACGTCCTGCGCTATTCCTTGGCTCTGTAATCATGCTCGGAGGAGTCGCACTCCAAATTTCTGCCTGGAATGTTTCCGTCTTAATTTGTGCTCGTATCATCAGTCGGTGGAGCCCTCTTACCTTGACGTCCGTCTTACTCGTGTCGCAGTTGGGTTCGGCCTGTCATTTTGCTTGAACGCTGCTCCATTATTGTTGATTGAATTGGCCTACCCGACACAAGTAGGCGTCTTTCATATGGCTCGACTCGAGCTAAGCATTCCAATAGCGAGGAAAGATCACAGCGTTGTATAATTCAAACTGGTATCTCGGCAGCATACTCTCGGCATTCATTTGCTTTGGTGCTTCGTACACCACTCTCACTGGCAACAACTGGGTATGGAGAGCACCGACGCTCGTTCAAGCCGGTATTCCGTTGCTGCAAGCAATACTTGTTTGGTGCGCCGGTTTCTTTACCTACATCTCTGGTTTGCCTAATCGTGCCAGGCTTGTTCCCGAATCTCCTAGATTTCTCGTCTCCAAAGGCCTAGTCAGCTCTAAGCCATACATGTTCTTTCCTTCACTCGCTTATCTCCTTTCAGGAATCACAAGCGGAGAAGATTCTAATGAAATACCACGCGAACAACTGCTCAGAACCACATCCTCTGGTTCAGTTTGAGCTCGCCCAGATACGGCATGCTTTACGACTACAAGAAGAAATGGAGCGTGGCTCCTACTGGACTCTCTTCACCACCCCTGGCAATCGCAAGCGAATGCGCATCATCATAGGTATCGCGATCTTCTCGCAGTGGTCGGGAAATGGCTTGGCATGCGTTCCACATTACATGCCGACTGCTTATTGACTGTGATACAGGTTAGCTACTACATCAACTTGGTCTTGCAGGGTGTGGGCATCAACGGAACGCAGACAAAAGCCGGCATCAATGCAGGCCTACAAGTGAGCCGCGTTTTTCCTAATCTTGGAATCCGTCTCAGCAGACCAACAGGTGTTCAACTTCTCCGTCGCCGTCGCTGCATCCTTCTTAGTCGACTACATGGGTCGAAGAACGCTATTCCTCATCTCAAATGCAGGAATGTTGTTTGCGTTTGCGCTGTGGACCATCTCGGAAGCAATTTTCAACAGTATGCACAAGACCGCTGCTGCGAAAGGTTCGGATACCACGATGTCCCCAAAGCGCTGCTTACACGCTGCTTGTAGCAACAATCCCAATCATTTTTATTTTCTACTTCTTTTATAGGTATCCTCTGCCACCATGTCGTCTATCACCTCAGTCGCTGACCGTCTCCGCCAGCTTGGCATACACCCCCATGCTTGTTGCGTATACGTTGGAAATCTTACCCTTAAAACGAGGGCTAAGGGATTCGGGTACAGTGATATTTCTTGTCGGTTAATGAACTGACTTTGAACAGGATCCTCGTATGTGCACGTCGTTTCTTCTTGGTCAATGAACTGACTCTGGACAGAATCTGACCGTGTTCTTGGCCTCCGCGTTCAACCAGTTCGTTAACCCGTGGGCTCTGAACGCTATCGGGTGGCTGTACTATCTCGTGTACCTCGGATGGCTCGTGCTCGAGATGATCTTTATTTATTTCTATATCATCGAGACAAAAGGTCCAGTTGATTCAACAACGACGCGTCGCCCATCTCACATCTCGTTAGGCCGAACGCTCGAAGAAACTGCAATCATCTTCGATGGGGAGGAACGACAAGAAGCCCTCGCGAACTTGGGAGGCGAGGCAGAAACGACACATCTAAGCCGAGCCATAGTGCTCCAAGAACGCCTTGTCGTCCAAATCTCCAGTCAAACAAGAACATGATAATGATGGCCCGCTCAGCTCTTCTGAGGAGGGCTCGAGTGACTTGGACAAACGACGGCAGGTCTCTTGCTTTGAGTGTGATGACCACCGATACTACTAGCTCTATGAACTGGTTGAAGCGGGAGGAGGTATCGTACGATCAGGAGACTCTGAGGACGGTTGCAACGTTTGAAGCTTGATGTATTTTTACGAATATTTCGGTGTCCATCTAGGCTTGTATACTCACTCACTCACACAAATTTGAACGTCGTTGGCTCGGCAGGTGAATGAGCTCGAGCCTCGCAGGTCCGTTCGGGACTGCCATTCTTAGACATTTGGAGAATGGATCAAGGAACGGATCAAAAATGCATTAGCGGCATGATCGTGACTATAAGTAGCTCGTCACAGCTTTTTTCTTCTTTGCATTCAACCACCACCACATGAACCTGCCGAGTGCGTCTTGCGCAATGAAAGCTGGTGAGTGTGCTTGACGTTTGGTGGTTCAGACCGAACAGCCCTCTTAATCGCTCCGACGATTCATGCATACATCTGAAGAGTTTCATGCTTGGGCAATAAACATTTTAGTACTTAGATGCATTTATTGTACACATGAATCATCGTCGCTTGCTCGCTGGAGACCCCTGCGCTTCCTCCGTCGCCTTTCTCTTGGTGCCGAACCCAATGGTGACCTTTGACCGTTCAGCGCTCTCGGATGACAAGAGAGCCGGAGCGTCGACAGCAGATGAAATTCGTGAAAAGCCGGGTTTGGGGGCTGGTGAACCGTTGGAATTGAGCCCAGATGGCACAGGACTGGCGCTGGCTGATGTGAGGAACGTCTGCAACTGTGGCGCAGGGACAGTCATGAAGCCCCGCCTCCGCGGCGGCGGGCGTATCCCTGCTCTCTTTCTTCTTCTTCCCCTTGGACTCTGCTCCCGTGGACTTGCTCGTTTTTGAAAGGGGATGCGCGTCGAGGAATTCCGCCGCTTGAGGTACAGTTCTGGGCACATAATCAGAAGAAATTTCGCCGGTTCAAAGTGAGCATACCCTCGGTTGCCCACGGACAAGACCATGTGAGCTTGCCCCGTTTTTTCCTGCCTCATCTGGAATGCTTTCGTCATGCTCAATGGTGTATCGCCGCTGGACATAGCCGCCTGCTTCTGCTCTTCGTGTATTCTCTTCAATCGCTTCTCTGTCTTCATCTTTCCGGAGCCCTTGCCATGGAACCGATGCGACAGAGCCTTCCACGTTTCCTTTGGCGTCAAAGGGCGACCGTATTCGTCGTAGTAGACCAAGTTCACGTCCGGCTTGTAGTTTTTGAATAGATCGACCGTCTCGCGAATCTCCGCCTGCTCACGCTGCCGATTCATCATCTCCCGCGTCGCCTGGTCCTTGGCCTGCCCACGAGACTGCCACTTCTCCTGTCTCCCGTCGCTCGATAGCACGGCGCTGCTCGGCAAGCCAGCGATCGCGGTCGGTTTGGATCTTTTCCCGCTCAGCCAGTTCCGTATTGGGCTTCGCAATGAAGGCCTTGCTGTCGAAGGATGTTGAGAGTTCCGCCCAGACCAGACCTGAACTGTTTGTTCCGACGCCGTGCCGATGAATGCGTCGTCAGCCTTCGAATCTGCTTGCTCTGCTTCGACGGTCTTCATGAGATTCTCAATGGCGTCGAGAATAGCGGCGTCGTCTTGGATATCGTACATCCTCCTCCTTCATCACAACCTCGCCCGCTTCCAATTCTTCAATCGCCTCGTCGCCTGGAGCCATAGAGACATCTCTCGACTCTGAAGCCGCTTTCGATTCGCGCTTCGCCACAGGTTCTCTCCGCTCTGGCTGAACAGCGATCGAGGTGTTTCCGACAGCTCGAATGAATTCAGAGGTATCGTCGAAGGTTAGACCTTCTGGGTCGCCAGCATGCTCGTCGTCTTCAATCATGATAACTTCTCGGGCTTCCTCCTCTTCCTTGGCTCGCTGTTCTACGACTATCACCCAGTCAGCTGGGCGAAACTTTGGGATGAAAGACGTACGTTTTTGTGCAAGTTGTTCGGGAGTCATCTTATTGGCTTTGTGCAGCTTCGCCTTTCGAGAACGAGCTAATGCAGCCTGCAGCTCGTCGTCATCGACGAAATTTGTGTCGAGGTTGCGTTCTCGCGGAACGACGGGTTTCTCGTCCACGTCCATTTGGTCGTCGGGGGCGGTCTCGCCTTCTGGAATCCTCCGAGAAGCCCGTTTCTTTTTCTGGACCAACTATCAGCTACGGACGCATCGAGTGACAGAACAAACCTTCGGCTTCTTGAACCCGACGTCGCCTTCCTGGAGATAGTCAGTGTCCAGGAAGGATTCTGGCCAATTATCAATCGGATGCACAAGCGCAATATCAAGCCAACGCACTGGTGTAATCTATTGACAAGAGAGACTTGTTCACTGCCGCTGCAGCTAGATGCTTTTGTTCTTCCATCTTGACAGCCCTAGACTGCTGCGTCGAGCTTCCTAACCGGAATCCCTACGACAGGCAATGAGCAAAGGAATCGAGTGAGACAATTTGCCTACAGTTTCCCCTGCACCGTTGATATCTTCGTCGTACTTGGACAGAACGGAACGTTTCATCCCTTCTTGCCCCGGGGTGAACTCTTCATCGTCGTATCCACTATAGTCGCGCTTCTTGATCTTCAACTCGTTATTTTTCTTGGTGCGCTCGGCTTCCGCCATCTCGACGTTTTGGAGCTCATCCTCTGTAGAAGCTTTCAGTAGGGAGCGGAAATAGGTACACACCACTGACCTTCGTTGTCAAGAATGCGACTGTCTTTCAGGGTGAGTATGCGAGCATCTCCTTCGTCCAGGTCCTCAAAGTCGTGGCTAACCTTCAGGCCTTCCAAATCACCTATAATGCTTTTGAGAAACATTGCGTAATGAATGAAGAATCGAGAACGCACGTTCGGTGTACTCGGCTTGGAACATTTGGTCCATGTTTGCCAGCTCCTCCTGGCGCTTCTTGGCCAACTCCTTCTCCCGTTTCTTGCTTTTTTTGACCCATTTCAGCGTGTCTTCGTCGCCGTCGGCGGCGCCGAGAGTGGCTCCCTTCAGCGAAGCATTGAGCTCTCTGCGGTTTTTTATCCTGCCGAAAGAGTGTGTGAATAACCGAGCCTTTGAAGATAACGCTACCCACTTTGCTAACCGCTCCTGGGTGTTCCTGCGAGGACGTCAGAGAATCCTGGCAAAAGCAGAGGGCGAACCTAAGTTACTTTGAGTCGCGCTCTTTGGCCTCTGTTTCGCGCCGTTTTGCGTAATTCTCTTCGGCCTGCTTTTCCTTATTGTCGGCAGGTGCGCCGTCCTCCACCAAAGGTTTGAGGCCAATCGAAACACGAATCCGGTTAGTTTCTTCCAAACTGATGCTTTCGACCATCGACATGGTGGTCAAGACGAGTAGTGAGGCGGCGAGGGAATGGAGAGAATCCGAGAGATGGTGGTCGAGACGAAGGTTACGCACTTGAAGTTGTCACATTCTCCTTTGACTCCTTCACATAATGAGCGCATTCCGGGCTTCATATCGCGTCCTCGTGAGTCGCGATATTTCCGTTGAACCAACTCACTTATTCCCATCTAGCAACGACAAGCCCATGAGAATCCCGTCATCTTCTACTCTTGTGTTATCGGCCTCGTTGGCCCGGTCCTCCTGGTCACTGTTCCCCCGTTGAAGGACCGTCTTGGATATAAGCCCGCAGAGCCCATTCCTGTCTCATATCCCTGTCCGTTTCGCGCTTCAATGCAAGCAAGCCGCTTCATCGCTGACTTTACTTGCTAGTACCTAACCGCCCACGTCGACCAGTGCACGGCTACGAAGACGAGCGAGGGACATTCTAGATAGCTGCTGCCGCAAGTCTTTAGAATGGATACTTGCAAAACTTTGTTAGCAGTAATACTCCGACTCAAATGTGACGCTTGAATCTTGTCTCTTGACGCGTCGAGCACGGCAAATGTTGGCGGCCCTCAGAAGGCAAACTACCCTCGCCAGATGGTCTCTCTACTCTACTAGACGCGCGTTCGCGACTCCAGCTACCTCAAACGACCTCCCAGACGACAACAAGAAGCCTAGAAAATCAACAACCCCATTGCGGCGTTCAGCGTCCGAATCGTTGCCCATTCGGGTCAATCCGACGCCGACCAGAAGTGCGCCTGCGCCTCAGTAGAATACAATCAAGCCTTGCTCACTTAGACAGGCAGTATTCAACCTGTGTCTACTCTCGCAACGGCCGAGTTCTTCCGATTATCCCGACTACGCGGCCACCCTGAGCTCCCAGCAACTTCGCAAAAGTTCTACGACTCGTGGATAACCCGCTGGGGCAGCAAGCCCAGGCAAGGAAGGCGAAATTTTCGTTTTTGGGAACGGCAGCATGGTCTGTTGGGGGCTTGACGAAGACGACGCACATCGGTTTGCATTGGAAGTTATTGGACGCGTTCCCGGTGCCGAAGTGTCCCCACTCAAGGTACCCGAAACAGAGGGCCTCGAATTCGTAGTGGATCCCTCCGAGTTGAGTAAAATTCGCAGTGCAAAAGAAGCAAATTTGGCTGACATTTGTGTTCCTAGGTCAACTCGTCTTCAAGGCGACTTGATTATCCTCGGGAAGGCGCCGTCTTTGAATGAAGTCGCACTCCCTGCGCCTCTGCTCCCCATTCTTGTCTATCCGGCCGAGACTTTATTCGCGCGTTACGCGTTTTCGCAAGCGCTGTCGCGCTCTACGGCTCTATCTGCACTGGAGGTCTCCTTGGACGACTATTTGTCATCCATGGCTCTGCTGCCGCACTCGTTAGCTCAAACGGGGAAGCCTGGCATGGGACGCACTGCGCTGGTGAAAAAGCTTGGAGAGTTGATGAAGTTCCGCCAAGGTTTGAACCTCAATCGGGAGAACTTTAGCGATGTGCCAGACTTCTATTGGACGGAACCCGAGCTGGAAAGTAAGTTGCCCCCGTTTTTCCATTCGCGGATCGCTAAAGTAACTCCAGAATACTTCAACTCCGTGAGCAAAGCCTTGGACGTCCAGGTACGAACAGACTCTGTGAACGATAAAATAACATACGCGGCCGAGGTACGATCCATTTGTCGTGGGTCCTTACCACGATTCACAGTTTTTTCAGGCCCAGTCTGTACTCAGACAACTGCTAACCGAGGTACGCAGTGTCGAACTCTCTTGCACAATCTTCTGATTGTTCTTAGTCCTTCTACACATAGCATGGAGCTGGTTATTATTGCTCTAATCGCTGTGGAGGTTGTCATCGCCCTAATTCGCGACGGTCCTGAACTCTGGGAGATGTTCACCGGCGCGCCAGAACACAGCAAGAAAGAGTGAGGCAGATTTAGTTGTATAATTAGGGCCCATGCACTGTATAATAATTGCACACCACTCACACGAGAAAATGGAATCTTACGTTCTGCTTGCCGTCAACCTCAAGCCTTTCGTGGCACATACATGTCCTGAGGCACAGGACGGAATGCCACTTTTAGCCTAGTCACACTTGTTACTTCGCCTTCACCAAATACCGCGACGCGACCCGAGCCCATAGCACAACGGAGATGCTAGATCCGACATCTCCGCCAAAGCTGGACACGTCTGCGTTGCAGCCCAAAAAGAACACGGTGCTGGTGTCGCACGGCCGACTGCCCTGGTATGGAGAAGATGGGGAAAGCATCTCAGACGCGTTCGTGGTCGGGATTGCTGGTGGGTCCCACTCCCAATGCACACCCGTTGACGCTCAAGCTGGTTAGGCGGCTCGGGAAGCGGCAAAACCCATGTCGCGCGCCAGATTGTGCGCTCACTTGGCTCCATCCCGAGCGTCGTAATCCTATCGCAAGACAGCTTCTACAAAAAGCACACCCCGGAGGAGCTGGTCATTGCACATGCGAATGCCTTCGACTTTGACCACCCCGATAGCATCGATATGGAGCTGTTCGCTGCGGTACGCATGCGACCCATCGGTCCTAACCAGAAACTCAAACTATCAAGTGTCTGAAAGATCTGAAAGAGTGCAAGCAGTCGAATATACCGATATACTCATTCACGACTCACCAGCGGCTCGACGAGCCCAAATATCTGTACGGCGCAGCTATCATCATTACGGAGGGTATAATGGCTCTCCAAGATGCCAAGCTACGCGATCTTTACGACCTCAAGGTGCGCAATCTTGCCTATTCTCTCTTGGTACGAAGGAGTTAACTTGCAGAAGCTATTCGTACAGTGCGATTCAGATCTGATGCTCGCGCGTCGACTCAAGCGCGATGTTGCGGAGCGTGGTCGCAGCGTTGAGGGAATCTTGTGAGTCGCACTTTCCTTCTCCCTTGCGAGCGTTGCTAATTGACCGCTTAGAGAGCAATATCTACGCTTTGTTAAGCCTGCATATGACAATTTTGTTCTCCCTTCTCAGCGACACGCGGATATTGTGAGAGGCTGCTGTCTTAAATTCATGATGTTATCTTTGTAGATCGTCCCTGGGTCCAATAACCAAGTCGCCATAGAGCTCATTTGCACCCACATCCGGCGGAAGCTGCATGAGCGAGCAAACCACTTCCGTCCGAAAATGGCCATTCCACATATGTATGTCAGCCCGTCCGGAAGGCAAATCGCCGAATGTACTCTGGAGGAACTCGATTTAACGGTCATGCCACAAACACGCCAGCTCCAGGTTTGATTTTCTTTCTCGTGTCGTGCCGATGCTTACCGTCTGCGCAGGGCATTTTCACCATCCTCCGGTCGAAGACCAGCAGCCGGCAAGGACTTTATCTTCTTTGTCGACCGACTCTCGACTCTCTTGGTAGAACACGCGCTGCAGTTCTTGCCATACGCGACCAAGTCGGTAACAACGCCGACAGAAGCTGCGTTTGTCGGTAAAGTCATGAGCGCAAAGGTCATTTTTGTCTCGTTATAAGGTCCCACGTGCATCGCTAAACTATCACCAGTACTTCTGTGGTGTCTCTATATTGCGATCGTAGGTGGTTCTGCTTATTGCTTTGTTAAGCTAATGTCTTGCTCAGTGGCGGCGCACTTGAACGTGGCTTCAAACGAGTTTTCAATGATGTCCCTATGGGCTCACTACTTGTTCAATCGCACGGAGAGAATGGCGAACCGTTGATGCTTCATGTGATGCTTCCCGTGTGCGTGCGTCAGCGGCATATGGCAGAAGAAGCGTTCGTATTTCTGCTCGACGCTCAAATTGGAACCGGCGCTGCTGCGTTTATGGCCATCCGCATCCTACTGGACCACGGCGTCAAGCAGGAGAACATAATCTTTGTTACGTTCCTTGTCGCGAAAACTGGAGGCGTGTCTATCCTGAGACGAGCCTTTCCTCGGATAAAGATTGTCACGGGCGACGTAGACGATGGGATGCAGGAAGGATGGCTGGGCAGTTCTCAGGTATGGGCTATGCTTCCTGGGCTGGGTCAAATAGGCGATCGGTATTATCTGTGACGAGCCGATTAGATGGTCTACGCGATCATGTGACATCACACTCCGGACCGGGAAGACCTTCTTTCGCAATGGCGGACCGTCGTCTTCTCCCCGCGTGACTGGCGGACTGCGCCTTAAGAAAGATGCACGCACTCTGCTTGCCACCACGACCATGTTGCCTCAGTTGACGGCATTCAGTCTCTTGATTTCTTCGGCTCTTGCTTTCAGACACCTTGTTCCAACCGCTTTCGTCCTGGTTGGAGACAGCACCACTGCCAACGGGTAAGAAGATCGGCTCGCGCGAAATGAGGTTACTGAGCTCGTACCAGAACTGTCGAAGACTCGGGCATGGCATTCTGCACCTGGTAAAAACTCACAAGTGACACTGTTCCACTAGGTGGCTGGGGAAATGGCCTGTGTGGCTCTTCCTTCAATAACACGCCCTCTTCTCTTTTGCCGAACACTCCCTGCATCAACACGGCCAAGAACGGTGCCACGACAGGCAGCTTCGTGGCTGACGGAAGTTGGAACATCTCCGGTAAAGACTGAGCCTTGGGTGATTCTTTCGCGCTCAGGCTCCCCACAGTTGCAACTATTCAGGAACAGGTCGCTGCCGGCCGCAGGTATCAAAATCGTTTCGTCTTTTGCTTGAAACAGCCGACTTCTCTACAGGACTTTGGTAGGCCTCTCTAACTCGTGCTAGACTGCGACGGATTTACTGTTTGCTAGGTTACGCTCCAATTTGGACACAGCAAGTCGAACCAGAGTGACTTTACCTCGTCTGAAACTCGATAGATGACATGAAGATCGCCCCGCCGGAATCCATGGGCGCAAACTTGACAAGTCGCCTCTCTTTGCGTTTTCTAGGCGACAAATGATCTCATGCACAACAGTCATGGTCAACCAAATCCGCGCCCTCGGCGCTGAACCGGTGCTCATCACGAGCCTCACCCGACGCACCTTTTTCGCAAACGGCACCATCCAAGATCTTCTGGGACCGTGGGCAGACGAGACCATCCTCATCTCACAGCAGCTTGGGACGCACCTCCTTGATCTGCACGCAACTTCCATCGCGTACTGTGAAGCAATCGGGCCAGATTCATCGCATGTGCTTAACAGGTGATCTACTGTTCCTGGCCCGAGTCAAGTCTTCCCTAAATGTTATTCACCAAGAACACCGGACGATAACACGCATCTCAACAGCAATGGAACGATTGTATTCGGACGGTACGTTCCGTACGGCTATTTCCGCTCCCAACTCATCTCCCTCTCTAGCATGGTGGCCGATCTCTTGAAGGCTAGCTTCCCGCACCAGCTTCCTATCATACCAAACCCGGCCTTGACGTGAGTTGTTTATCGAGTTGTATTTTGCTTGTTGATGTTCATTTGCAGTTTCAACGAGACTCATGGAATCCCGAGCTACTGAATCGTTGTACAACCAATATAAACCTATTCTTGCGCTCACATCGACACGCTGTTAAGTTGCCGGACTACGTTGCGAGACCCGATTCAAACGACCTATGGCACGCAGAAGACGTGTTCATAAACTGCCAGCGAAAATTTATGCTATTACAACTAATGCAGATCTATATTTTGCATGCCTCCAACACGTTCGATAGACTCCACGCTACAAAGCATGGTCAACAAGTCGACATGAAAAAGGGGACTGGGACCAACCTGGATAGAACCAGAAACTGACCGATATGATGCACCATATGCACAAGAGCACCAAACCCTCGAGGTAGTTGGATTTTCCATCACTCACGACGCTAGTCATTACTTGCACAGAGATGTACAACACCTCATGCGCATTTCAATAACCATGAAAATGAACATGGAAGAGAGGTACTCACAAGACTTTCAAAAGGGTCGAAGAGCAGCGAAAGCGGTCTCCCCATCATCCAACCGAGTACGACCATGAACCTGCACCGGCGTTATTGCACGTAAAGGGCCACCACTTCACTGACGGAATCACGAAAAGCCCAGTCTGAATCGTCGATCCCACTGCGACAGAAAGAGCGAAATCGAGTTCATCCTTTGCTGAGGCGTTGACTCCGGTCATACATTCTAAGCAGAATGTTAAGCAACGCACAGATGAAAGAAGCATACGAACCTGCGATTGAGCTAACGGCCGGGAGAATGATGAGGGCAACATATGGCTTCGGGATCGTGCTTGAGACGCTGTCCATTGATTCCACCAGATGGTCTGCGGTGAAGGCAACGGCCTATTTCTCGAGTAAGATGGATCAAATACCGAGAAAATCTGGCGTACCACCGTCGCAATGATTAAAATGACCAAGATCAAAACGAAGCTGAGCTGAGGCTCTTGCGACTTGGGAGCTTCGAGCGAGTCCACAGCGTCTTCATTACCGCACTCGCTTGAGGCGTTGACCAACGTATCATCACGAGAGAGTGGAACCCCGCCTAGAGGATCTTCGACTGATGATGCTTGACACTTGGTTTGTACGAAGAACGGAAGGGCACTATCCATGTAGCTTGAAGTAGAATAAATGTTGCGAGGAGCTGACACTCTCTCGGGCATCGAGGGGAGAGGTTGGTGGGACAAAACAGGACGGGAATCGCCGGGAAGTAGGCTCTTTTTGCGTAAGAGTTCGTTCTTGTTCTTGCCGTCTTGGTACAGATGCGTATGCGAGCAGAGTTGGAAGAATAGGTAGGATCCATAAACTAGGGGAAAGCTCAGAGAAAAGGAATCGTGTTGAAGAGAAATCTTACGAAAGAGCAATATTATGGACACACCGCGGCTCATGTTGAGTATGTTTTTCATTTGTAGTTGCGGCGCGATGCTTGAGTTGCTTAGAGAAAAATGATATGCTGCGGGTAGCAGTACGACGCCAACGCCGAGAGAGAGCAAAGAAGAGTGCATTTGGGTCGCAGCTGGGTAGGATGAGATGAATACGACGTGCAGACAATTAACGCACTGGGATCGAAGCCCTGTTCAGAGAAGCGCATGCCACCCGTGAAGAGACAGAGACCCAGGACGAGCACTAAGGAATTGGAGCGAGAGAAGTTGGAGCTGAGAAAGGCGTACAGAGCTTGCTGAGCATGGACCCAATCAATGAAGATTGGACGACCCTCAGTTCGCCTGGTACATGGTAAGCATGATTGGCAGGGCCCGCAAAGACTCCAAACATTTTCGCAGAGCACTGATCTACAACGTTGTGAGTGTCCACGAAGAACGAAGGATTCAGACTCACCGCAACGACAATCTCGATTATGTTACTCTGTGGCGCGTCAGAGAGTGGCGAGACCAACACAGTGGTAAATACCAGGGTAGCATTAACTAGACCAGCTTTAGATCCTCCAATGCGGATGGCAAGCTCTCTGGTCGCGATATCGTGGAACTTGACGAGGGGAATAAGGGAGAGAACAGAGACTAGCGGGCAGTGAGAGTGTAGAAGCCAATACTGTGGTTTGACGTGCAAGTAAAGGCGAGGCTGCGCGAGTCTGGCCGCGTGAGACGAATAATGCAGGCAATTGGGATGAAGAGGATGAGGACATTGATGTACGAGCCGCTAAGGACCAGTCTCCAGCCAAGGCAACATCCACGAGCCATCGTCGTCGAGGTCCAGAATCGCGTGACAGTGTTGTAACAGACCACATCATGTCTTTGCTTCGTTGCGCCCTCAACGCAGGGCGACCTGCCCTCCGACCCGCCGTCCACCGTGCTGCATGTCTACGCGCCTTCTCCACCACTCTTCGCACATCGTCCGACCACGGTTCCAAGCCTCCTTCTCTCTTCGGTCCGGGTGGAAAGGTTGGCGAGATCCCCACCGACTTTGAGCAGGCGACTGGTCTCGAGCGCTTCGAGCTGCTTGGAGAGATGGAGGGAATTGATGTCTTTGACGAGACTCCGCTCGATTCGAGCCGCGTTGGCACGAAGAAGGATCCTATCATGGTCCTGTCCTATGTACGCCCGCCTTGCTGATACGACGACGAGTTTCTCATCCGTCCCAGGACCCTTTGCGCGTTATTGGGTGCACCGGTAGCCCCGCCGACTCGCACGACATTGTCTGGATAAACTTGCCCAAGGAGAGACAGCGTTTCTGCACCGAGTGCGGTTCTGGTATGCTATCCGTCGGTGACCCCGCTCGGTCGTGTTTATCTTCTCCACAGTGTACCAACTGGACTTACCAGGGCAGTGGAGAGGAGGCCCACCACCACTAATAAAACGCAGTACCAACTGTACGCCGTCAAATATAGAATCATCCGGACGCGACTGGGCCCGCCTCTGTTGTCCGTTTCTGGCCCAGAGTAGGCCACAGAGATGTACAGCCTGAATTTAGCCGATTTCAAGCCGATTTTGTAACTGAGAACTGTTTGGCTGGTAGCTATGCGATGGATGTGAATTTCTCGAGTCTTGACATTCGCGGGTACGCTGATGTCGGTCGAGATCAGCGCAACGTCGACTCTTCCTCTTTCCCGCACCACCAATGCTGCCCGACTCTTGCCCTTCTCCAATACGCCTCTGACGTTTCATCGCGACCCTCTGAGGCTATCTCCTTCTTCTACCTTTGCGACCAGGAGTCGAGTTGTTCCGACCATTCTTCTGCCTGCGCGGCACCACCCTCCTTCCAGACTATGTTTTTCACTGGTCTCTGGGCATTATTGTTTCTTGGCTCCGCATCTCAGTCGGTGCTCGGTCGGCCATTCGGGCCGGGAGGTCCCGCACAGTTGAGGAGACATCAGTGAGCCAGCAGTTTAAGTTTGCAACGCAATACCACGTCCTACAGTGTCATCCGAGTGCGCAGCTTTGAGGATCCATCGTGTAGTGCCTGTTACGTTCGTGTCCACATTTCTGCCTCTGCACTATCCTCTAATCCCCAGCACAAGCCTACAACGACGGTGACCGTTCTCGGTACGGCAACAGCGACCCCTACTGGCCCAGTAATAGTCATTCGAGTCGGATTCAACGTTTCGACAACCACCTCGAACTCAAGTGTCAGTCCGACCAGCACACCAACGACCTCTAGTAGCACTTCAGCCTCAAGTTTTGTCTCTGTGGCATCTTCATGTCTGTCTTCGAATCGTCCTCTTGCTGCTGCAAACTAGAATGACGTTTTCTCTTAGCACTATCATCCATCTCCCGGCCCCCCAGTCAAGCGGTTGTCACAACCACCAGCTTCAATCCTTCCACCTTCTCGCTCACACTTCTTCCTCCCGCAACGACAACCACTGGGGCAGCCACGGCTACAGGAGCAGCAGGTACCAACCTCCAAGTAAGCATACATGCACTACATACCTGGCGGCTCATCATAATGTTAAAAGACATTCACTGGCTCCCTTGGAGGCATCGCCGCACCGGCCGTTTCTGCGGCCAATAAAAACCAGTTCCAAGTCGAGGGAACCACATCCCTCTTCAACAACGAGGATGAGGCACTCAACAGGTCGTGCGAGGTGCAGGTACGAACGTTCAACATACGCGCGGCGAACAATTGCTAATCTATTCGAAGCACAACGACTGCGCTGATGCAGCTAATTCATCGGGGAACAAGTCTTCCTTCTCGGTCAACGAGTGCGATTCGCAACAAACCCAGTGTTTTTCTGTCAATGGATTGTCATAAATGGCTCGTATCGCCTGTAGTGGACCGTTACACATGTACCAATACCTCATGTTCCGCATGCACATTATTTTTCATTACTACAATAGCAGCGCGAGTTATGAATCGAACCATCCCGCACGGCCCAGCTCAGCACCCAGTCCGTCCCAGTTCAATCGTCTCGCTTTTCGGCCCGATAACTCGGTCGCGAATCTAGCCATCATCTTTAGCCCATATTCATGGAATCAGCACCAGGATGAATACCTCAAACACTCGTCCAGCCTCCATCGTCCCTTGTCTGCTTCATGCGCTGTTGAAGCATCCTCGCCTGCTGCAGATGGCGTGTAGGGCGCCCCAGGTAGAATACGTCGACTAAGCGCGTATATCATTCCCGCCACGAACGCGTCTTGTGCGCCAACCTCGTCTATCACCCCGGCGTCAGCGTCGTCTTCGGGGATCTCAGTGCCCTGCGAGTCGTGGTCGTCCTCCGAGCTCCCGGTACGCCCATGACCTGCACCGCTGTCCCCTGTCTGCGAGTTGTAGGAAGGCGACGAACCACGCGTGTCTGTGCCTGAGATCCGGTTGGTTCCGCCCTCTGACGCAGTATAGTTGAATTGGCTCGCCGTGAATGCGCTCGAGGAATGCCTCCCAGCATAAAAGTCACTCCCACTGCGAACTGAGATGAGTTCAGACTCCGCGTCGTCGTTGGCTCGTCTGGCTTCACTCCTGCCTCGCGGAAGTGGGGGCTGCCGCTCCTCGACCCATCCCGAGCTTTGAAAGTACTCCTTCGTCGGTAACGATAGGAGAGCGGCACCTTCAGAGCCCCAATACGCCACAAGTAAAGCGTGGGGCGGGGCGATGGAGGTGACCGACAGCAAGAATGCTCGTGGACTGGTTGCAAACGACGGCGAACTCGCCTGAGCGTAATGTTTGTTCAGAAAAATGACGTCGGCGTGAGGAATGAGCTGAATATGGGGTCAGTAACTCGCAGAGATACGATGGCAAAAGAATCACACCGCTTCGACGCCTTGGCGGCCCTTACTTCGACCCACATCTACGCTAAAGGTACAATGGGAACGCCATTTGCGGTCGCGTGCAAGCCCGTCGAGGCCTGTGATGTTGCTAAGAGTCGTCTTGACCGAGCGCCCTTCAAAGTGGAGCCAGTCAAACGGCGCAGGGCTATTTGGATTAGTGGATGGTTGTCTGGTTCCAGGAGAGCGAACGGCTGAAGAGAGGGGGATTGTAGGTGACTGTGTCGGAGAGATGGGAAAGTTTTCTGGGGCAAGAAGTGGCCCCAGCGAGCTAACAAACTCTTCGTGAGTGATATCGTGGAGTGGATTATGATTTATTATCGTTCGAGCATCGTTGTCCGCTTCAACGCGTCAGAAGGGAGAGGGATGAATGAAAAGTACATAATAGGCACCTGCTTCAAAAACCCACGCGCTGGGAACCCCTGCGCCTTTCCAGACTTTGCAATACCGCGTTGATACGCCTTCTCGTTCTAGTTCTCGGATGATCGCGCGACCTTCTTCGTTGCCAGCGAGTGACGCGACAAGAAAAGTCTCGACATGAGAGAGCTGCGACAGGAGAGACAGAATTGTGCTCGCTGAGCCGCCACGGGTTTTCGTTCACCGAATGCGCGCGAACCACAGGCGTCGTCGAGGGATGTGGGTGGGTCGGGATATTGAAAATGTGGGTAACAAACAAAGTGCCTGATGCCATGACACGAAATGGCGTCGTAGATCCGTTGACGCTGCGTCGGGGCGGCACCATGAGTTAAGTAGCACGAGCACCTCCGAGGTACGGCAGGGGAGATAGGTAGTGGAAGAGGAAGGCGAGTGACGACTGTGACGCATCATATATCTGTGATCGCCGTCGTCCGAATTAGGTAGTCTAATGTACTTTTTAGGCTATGCCATCTCCACATCCTCGTCCTCATCCTCATCCTCATCGTCCCAGTCTCCCTGATCGTCCTCGCCGTCCTGTCCAGCTGGCGAAGGCTTTATGCCGAGAGCGTCTAATTTTGCAACGAGCTCCTTGACATGTTCCAGCAGTGGAGTGTCCTGGGTGTCCTTCCTGCTCGTGAGCTACGACACGGTTAATCACCCAGATGCAGGAATAAAGCAAAATCACTAGTTGACACGTCCCCAGAGAATCCAGCGCGTCGGTCGCGAGTTCTTGCCAAGTCATCTCGTCAAGAGTGCCCCCATTCTCTTGGGCCTGCTCCGACATGAGGAAGAAACACCATCCCTCGAGATACCACGCTTCGACTTCCTGATCATCCGACTGCCATGACACCGTGCAGGACCAGGAGAGCTGGTGTGTAGAGTGCAAGCTCCAGGAAGAGTTTGACGATCGCTAGCCGCGTCGATATGGGAGGAAGCTTCGGATCGTCTAGAGACCGTCCTGATCAATGGCAGTAGTGAATCGAACAACGCACCGGCGTCGAGATCCTTCCATGCCGACCATGCTTGCTCTATACACTGTTTTGCCTCTTCTGGACGTTGTTGCGACATCCGTACGGACTGCGAGTGCTTGAAGAGCTTCTGCATTGCCCGGGTCTGTCTTTAAAGCAGTTTCCAGTAGCTCCTCGCATGTCTTTTCCGCCGCGGGATCAAAACTGAGCCCGTTGTTGGAAAAATCCTTTTGCGTCGACTAGAAGTAAACGCACCAGAGATCATACGACGGGTCCATCCAAATTTCAACCTGGCCAATCAATGCACGGACAATATAGCCTTTCAGCTCGGCCTCGTCGTCGCTCGGCGGATCCTGAGCGCGTTCCTTGCCCTTTAACTGCACAGTTAATATTTCGATCGCCGCCTGATAATGCTTCAACGCTAGCTGGGGATCGTCCTCGCTAAGCTGCGCAAGATACAGATGTGCCGAGGGCGGTGGAAGAGATGGTGCGTCAGGGTTGGGAGGCAGCAATGCAGTAAATGTCTGAAGTTGCCGATGAGTGAATATTCCGAGATGATAGATGCATGCAAACGAACCGCCCTTGCTGCGGCAATATCGCCAGTTTCGAGTTGCACGACGCCAAGCATCTCTTTGGCGGTAGCATTTGAAGGATCTTGCGCGAGGATGCGGGTAATAAAGCGTTGTGCAAGGTCAGTAGTCGCATCGCACAATGAGAGACTGCGCTTTTTCGAGGAGAGACGATACCGAGGGTGCTGGCGCGCTAGTTTGTGCATTCTTCGGAGCAATCTTTTTCTTGTGCTGCGTTCGCCCCATGGCAGAGAGAGCAGAAATTTTATGACGTGACCGTGACTCCCTTCATGGACGACCTCTTCCTCGAGCGCTTGGACACCTTTTGCACCTCAACAATTCGCACGTTTGCCGAGCGCGAGAATCGTTCCTTCGACGGTGTGTAAGCTCCAGCTTGGCGTAGCTCTTTGATGACCTTTCAAGACACGCGCCAACTTGTAGCGGAATGGCACAGCAGATTGCTCTTTTCACCCCAGCACTCATCCTCTCAGGATCGCACGGCACAAAGTCAGTTTAAGCCTATCATATCCGAGCAAGTAGGCGCCGATGCATGTTGCAGTCAAGTCTATTCTCTCGGACACCTCCCGGATTCTCGAGTCTCTCTGGAGCACTGTGGGAGTAGAGTCGTTTGTGCTTGCGGTCGACCCCTCGGACGCCAAGGATCCTGGCTTTCTGGGCGGCTCCGGTCGCAGGGAGGGAATACTGGCGAGGGCTCCGAGGAGGAGGGGAGGCTGGCGCGAAGGCTTTCAAATCTCATTGTGTCAAGATGACCGTCCCTGAAACATCTTCGTCTGCAAGCACCTCAATCCAAATCCACCTTCTGCTCGGACTGTCAAATCCGACCTATACGACGCCGTCCGCAAGGCGTTAAGGTACCGAAAGAGCCACTCGTTCAGCCAAACGTCGTAACAGCAGACTCAGAGCCAGCTAGCGGCGTGGGCAATGCGGAAATGAAGTGGACCAATCCTTCGTTGTTGGATGTGTATGGTGTGTGCCTCGTCGGCTGGCCGCCCTCGATACCGGCGCAGAATCCCTCTTCTCTGAAAGCCGAGCACAACAAGCAGCTTCTGGAGGCGCTTGAGAATGGGACGATGCACTTTGCACGCATATTATCCTCGACACACGGCCGTGAACCGCCGCCAGCTCCACCGGAGGACGATAGTTTTGCGTGGGCCATCCAATACGACGATGTGCGTGAATGAAAGGGTGTTCGCATGCTCTGACGATCTACTAGGCTTCGCCCGAAGGAGGGGATAAGCCAGCGAAACGGGCGAGAGCGCGATAATTTTGTACTAGACTACGTAACGATATGTGACAGACTGGCTCCGTCGTCTCATCCAACACTCATGTTCTCCTCGTTTTTCTCGTAAGTGTCGGGTTGCGCCTGCGATTGAGGTGCTCAACGATGCAGCACGACAGCCCCGGTGGACCCCACCGCGCCTACATTCCATCCTGTCGCGCCCGGCTCCTGACGAGACATTCGGCCAATTGGAACCAAAGGACAATGAATGGCTCTGCGCGACGTCTGGGTTTGTGACCGAGACGCAGGTGTTCTACACTATCGGGGACGACGGCACTTTCATGATCCTGCAAATAATCCATTCAGCGGTTGGGTGCGCGTTCATCTGATGATTTGAGGTCAAAGTTCTCATCGCGCATCCTCTAGTCTGTGGTATCCCACCATCCAATTCACCTGCAAAATCTACAACCCCAAGACAAAGGAAACTATCTGGAAATCCCTCAACGTCACCAACTTTGTTACCCCGCCGCCGAATCTCGACAAGCGCTCGTGCAAGGCTGACGAGTTTTCGGTTACTTACAAGTCGGCGCCCGACTCTGAATACCCTGAATCGTACAACATCCGGGCGAATCTCGCGGCCGACCTACAGGTGTCGCTGGAAATCTCGCGTCCCAAGCTTGTGCATGGGTGGAAGGTCGGCGCGGGCGAGAAGGGCGGCTACTCGTACTTTGGAGCAGACCCCGCCAAGCCCGATGGCTACGTTATCCACCGCTTCTGGCCGCGCTACTATGCAACTGGCCACATCATCCGCAGCGGTGCCGCAGAGTCCATCCAAGGCGCAGGCATGTTTGTCCACGCAATCCAGGGCATGCGCCCCAATCTCGTCGCCGCCGCCTGGAACTTTGCCCACTTTCAGAGCACCCAGCTCGGGGGCGTGTCGGCCCTCCAAATGGAGTTCACGACGATTGAAGGGTATGGCAGGAAAGGCGCAGCATCAGGCGGAGCGGTTCTCAACATCGGCTCAGTCGTGGTAGGAGACAAGTTGGCTGCGGTCACTGCGGAGACACGTTGGCCCGACGAAGAAACGAGCGACAGCGCGGCCGTCAAGTCTCGTGCGGTGCATATCAAGCCACAGAAGGACCCCGAGACAGGATACCAGGTTCCGAGCGAGCTCGAGTACGAATGGGCCGGTGTTTCTTTGACGGCAGACTCTCCTGGGGTGTATACGGCCAAGCTGCACGTTGACGTTGGCAACCACGAGGAGCCCAAGGGATTAGTGGAGAAGGTGGACGTGCTTGCAGAGATTCCGCGAGTGATCAAGCTGGCCGTGAATTACGTGGCCGGCACCAAGCCCTACATCTATCAGGTAAGTTGGCTGACGCTGTCGCCGCAAACACTGACGCGTCCCCAACAGTGGTTGAACCCGGCCAAGCTCGTACTGACTGCGCCTGGGAGCGAGGGGCCGACCGAGGTGGAGGGAACGTTGTACAACGAGGCTACATTTATTTCCTAGACTGCAAGCAAAGCATACGTTTAACCTAGGCTGGCTATTGTAGTCGTAATCTGATCACTGCGGCGGAGATTGTATGGACGGTTCCGAGTGAGTCGATGAGTCGACGGGCATGTTCGCGAAGAGCTGCTTTTATTGGTCACGTGTCACGGTGCGATTGTGAGACTGCTTTGCCATGAACGATGCTGCGTCTGTCTGCTCGCAGAATAGCTCCATTATCTCGAATATCGTCTCCCCGACCACTGTCCTCTCTCTACGCTCATTCAACAATCCTCCAACGCCAATATCCTATCGCTGTCTCCGCCGTCCTCCAAACTAGTCCTAATCATCGCTGTCGCTCTCTCCAGCCCTCCGCCGGATTCCACTCGACACCAACCCGCAATGGTCTGCCTCTAATTCCACTGCTAGCAGCGTTGAAGGTGCGTGGTCCGAAACATGTTGCAAGATCGTCGGGTCTGATGCTGTCGCAGGCGTCAATGGCAATGGAGCTCGTCAGAACTGCTGGTCGTATCGTCTTGACCATCGTTCCAGGTTTGTTCACTTTCAACTGCCCCAGATACCCCTCATTCCCTTCATTAGTGCTCATGATCAAAAACCACAAAACGCGACGACATCTCAAACACGCCGCTCTCCATGGCGTTCCAATATCTGAAGAGAAACAGGATCAAATGCTCAAAAAGATGCGTCGGCGTACGCTGTTGTTCCACGCTCTATTCCTTATCCCTGCCATTCTCTTCTGGGGTACTATCTTTGCCAGCTTGGAGCGCACCCCTCTCACCGGACGGTATGTTTTCTTTGCCAGTGTTATAGAGTTGATCTCACTCTCATCCAGCTGGCGGCTAATTATCCTATCGCCCGAGGAAGAAGATGATATCGCCAACCAACTCGCGGGTCCTGGCTGGTACCAGGCTGTCGGCGAGATCCTCTCCCACGATGGCCCCGCCCAACTCATTCCTCCATCCGACTGGCGCTATGGATGGGTGCGTGACACCCTCCGCCAGCTCGAGACGACCATTCCTGTCCTCATCGACGAGGAAAGAGCTCACAAAGACTGGTCCTCTGGCGGTCGCGGCGACATCCCACTCCCCCCACCGGCAGAGTATCCGCTCCGTCCACGACCGCGTGCAACAGAGTATCTACGAATGCTCTGCGAATCAATGTGTAACCGAGACGTACCGCCTGTGCCGCACTCGATTCCCGGTCCGCCATACTCCTTGCTGGTCGTCGACAAGCCCGACGCTTCCAACGCATTCTCGTATGGCTTTGGGCCGGACGGCGGTGGCGGCATCGTGGTCTACTCTGGTTTTTTAGACGAGATCCTGGCGCGCGCTCCTCCGGAAAACGAAGTTGTTAGACCGTCCCCGCCTCAACAAACTTCTTTGCTGTCTAGTCTGTTTGGAGGTGTCTCGCCACCTCCGTCACCTCATCCGAGACCGACGGAATCACAGACAGCAGAATTGGCCATCCTCCTCTCGCACGAACTCGCGCATCTGGTGTTATCGCACCACCTAGAGACGCTCTCCTCTGCCACAATCATTATCCCTGGGGTCATGTCTATCGTCGCAGATGTGGTACGCGTGGTGATTTTCCCTCGTAAGTGGTTTCATTCCGTGGTTGTCCGATAAGTTGACCCTTTTACTAGTCACAATGTTTTTCGGGTTCGTCGTTTCATTCTGCGGTGTTCGATAAGTTTACATTTTTAAACTAGTCCGTTTGTGAACGATGCCGTTGCTCAGCTTGGCAAGCTGGGTTCTGGCGAGCTCGAGAAGGTCGGAGAGTATTGTACGAGTGTGAAGCAGGAGATCGAAGCCGATGTGGTGTCTGCTCGGTAAAATCACTCTCCTCCAACGTTGTCGTCCGACTCACAATCCACCGTCATCAGATTACTCGCCCATGCAGGATACGACGCCCGAAAAGCAGTCACCTTCTGGGAGCAACGCTCCGCCACCGAATGCTCATCTACCACCGAACGCAAGGAAGAGTTCCCTTCCGTCTCGATCGTGCACAAAATCACGGGTTCGAGGCATCCGATGAACGAGGTCCGAGTGAGCTGTTTGAAGGATGAGTTGCTGCGGTGGGAGACGGAGCGGAGAGCAGAGCTGGCCAAGAGGACGACTCCGCCGGAGCAGATTGCGAGTTACGTCAATCTGGTCGCTGCATAGCGTGTTTTGTATCTGTATAATAAACCCTAGTTAGTTAGTTGTAGTACCACACGTTCATTTTAGTTAGCTCACCCACCTCCCAATCAATGTACCACACTGATGCCCAAGCTCGAATGTGATTAAGAGTGAATAGATTGACTAAATACGAGTTTACATATGTTCTAGATTGTATATATGCCTTACACGGAGCCTGACCCACTCGGAGCTGCTCCAACAACTTGTTGGGAGGTGCTCCCATAGCCACGCAAATCTTTACTGACCCTCGACCGTCCCCGATGTTCCTCCTCCCAGCTGATCTGGCGCTGCCTGCGCGCACTAATCCGGTGGAGGGTCCGCGTTCGCGATTCAGAAAGCGGGCTGCGGACAAGCATGAGCGCCGTCAGGGCGGCGACCATGATGCCAACGGCGGTCACGAACACCGTTTTTGGGAATGTAGCGACCGTGCCGCTGTAAATGAGTCCGAACATCAGAGGCTATATATTCCGTTGTTTAGTCTGTGGCTCGTAGATTTTGGAGGAGTTGATACGTACCCCAAGGACCATCTGACCGCTCGCCTGAAGCACAGCTAACGCTCCGAACAAAGTTCCAACAGGTACTTCGACCTCAGCAGCATCGGTCGACATAAGCGATCGAGCTTGCAGGATACATAGTCCTAGGCTCTGAATCGCTGGCACGGCTCCCGAACCCATACATTGGAGCCAGCTGGCAAAAACGAATAGCGCCTGCGAATTCTGGAATGTCGAATCGGAAGTGCCGGTTTCGGCGTTGAAAGATTGTGAATGCATCTTCTGGAGTGGAAAAGGTCCGCAGGCGATCGCGAGATTGGCCAGTGCTTCGATTAAAAGCGACAGACGGCTTAATCCAAGGTCAAAGTTGATCTCGCGTGCAAGATGCGCTTTCGTGGGTTTGGGCTTTCCCAGTTTGTTAGTCGGTCCGTTGGAGGCAGAGTTGTTGTCCTTGGTCGCCTTCGGCTTGGGTTTCAGTGCAGTGATAATGACTAAAGGACGTTTGAGAAGCATGAAGAAAGCGATGGCGTTTAACATACAAGGAAGGATAACGAGCAGGTAAACGGCTCGAGTAGTCCCCACGAAGGAGATGTAGTACGATAGCTGCTCCGCGCCCCAGCCGTAAACATGGCCGGCGTATAGGTACTTGATTTGGTAAAGACCCTAACCCACCATTCAGTGGCGAAGGAGAGTTTTGTCTGTAACAAGACTCACGGCAGACAGCATGTAACCAAACATGGCGCATGCCAGAAAGGTCAGGCTCCAGTCCTTCCGCTTGCGAACCGTGCCATCAACGAGTAATGGAACAGGCAAAAATATTGACAAAGGGCTCAAGAACTTGCGGATGACTCCGCCATTTGTCGAACTCTTGACGAGGCGAGAGTCTTGCGTTGGATCTTGCCCGTCGGTAACATCCGAGCTTTGCCTTTCCCGTTATCTTTACGGACGGATTCTGGGACGGACAAAAAGCACGATGCACACGTTGAAGACCTGTAATGCGACAGCAACCCAGAACACCGAGGTCACTGTGGCGACCTGGGGTTCGCCTGGATGCGGCGGCGGAGTGGCGAGGAGCGGGTGTCGGATGAGCCATCCGCCGAGAATGGGCCCAATCTAACGGAAAGAGATCAACACCGGGCAGCACGGGGAAATACATACATACGCCGAGACCAATGAAGAGAACCCCCGAAAATCTAGACAAGACAAATGATTACCCCAGTACTCCGCGCTGAGCGCATGGGCCTTCGTACCTAGAGAACATCGACGCACGACTGCCCGAGGAGGTGCAGTCAGAGATGTAGGCCGAAATAGCCGACTGCAAGGTGGACCATCCACCAAGCAAGCCTTCAATTATCGGCGCAAGAAGAAGAAGCTTGTGGCCATGGGACGAAAACGGAGTTGACGGTGTCGAGGCAAGAACAAAGATTAGGTCGCTATTGCACGTTGTAAACGACAGGCATGTTTAGAATAAACACTTACGTGAGGAGCAGTCCGAGCAGAGAAAATGTTAGAACTCGTGTGCGTCCATGCCGCTCGCCAAAACGACTCCACCAGCCGGTCGTCAACGCGCTCAAAAACCCCATCGTCGTTGTGAACATCGTTTGCAGGCGTGCTAATGCGCGTTTCAGCAACGATGGATACAACACAACAAGAACTGACCAGCGTCGGCTTGTACGCCTACATCCGCCATGCAGCGTGCAGAGGGTAGTCGTCTTGGATCGTCCTCAGTCTCCTCATCGCTCCATGGCTCGTCCTCGGATGGTGGAGGGTCCACAATGACCCAGAATTCACTGGGATCTGGGTCGAGCCCATCGTAAAGTTGCCCATGAGACGATAGGAGGGATGAAGACTCTGTATGGTTGAAGCGGTGGTGCAGACGGGAGCAAGATAACTGTGTGAAGACCTCGACTCTAGGCGCAAGGGTCATGCCACGCTGAAGATAATTATTTGAAAACGGCTGGAAGGAAACACGGTGCCTACGACAAGGGCGGCGGTGACGACGAATGGGACAAGCCTTTACATGTACGCATGTAAGTGACAAATGGATTGTGAAGGAGGATGCGCACCAGAGCGGTCTTGGACGATAAAATGGCTTCTTCTCTGTGAGTCTGTCCAGAAGAGGTTCACGTTCGCCAGCGCCGGAAGACTCGGCAGGAACATTGAATGAATGTGGAGAGCGATTAGACGAGCGCGACGGAGAACCGAAGACGGCAACGAGCGGGTCGGTGAGCTGGGTGTCGTCCCAAGAGTCGGAGATGGCCATGACGCGTAATGGTCAAGGTGGCAAGAGACAAGGAGTGATAACGGCGCGACTTGGGCGCGGCGTGTATCCCCACTTTGCTTTGATGCGAACAGTACCGCAGTACAACAGGTTACATAAGACGCTATGATGTCCTCGACTGATGCCTCGAGCCCGTCCACTTGTAGCGGATACCGCACCAACAGATCTCCATTCTTCATCGCCGCGTAAATATCCTGCGACTGCACCAAAGGTCAGGCACACGAATAGCCGCGCAGCAATCAGCCCACCTACCTCTACACCATGGGCAAGTTCGATCACTCGATAGTAAAGCCGCTCTACGGTCTGTCGGACGATACAGTCGTCCTGCGTCCAGGTCTCGCACTCCCAGACTTCCCAGCTAACCGTGATTTCGTTCTGCTCAAAGTTGTGAGAGATTCGTATGGCATCCTTCTCTATCTGTTTGAGATCAAATATGGCCACCACGTAGTTCTTCTCTGGCGAGACCTTGAACGACAAACTAGAGAATGGTCAATACGGAAAGCAGCCTAGAAACAATAATCACATGGATTTCTTCTTCTTGACACCATTTACTTGAGAAGGTGGTGTAGGAAGAGGAGGCGTAGTAGGAGGAGGAGGAGGTGTAGCAGCAGGAGGAGGAGGCGTAGTAGCCTTGGGCGGATGGAAGAAGGAATCCCGCTCAGAGAATTCCTCAATTAGCCAACGCCGTTCGGTGGCGATGGAAGGCGGCGGCGGGGGCGAAGATCGTTGACGCAGTTTCCTGGGGACTGATACTCAGACCACAGTGGTTGTAAAATGGAAAGGCGAACGTTATCCTGAGACTCGAAGTTCGGCTGTGGCGAAGGGGATGATGTATCCCCACTCCCAGTAATCGTAGGCTTATGGTCCTCGAGAGACCTGACTTTCGGCTTCTCATGCTGCATCCTAAGCTCTTTCTGCCGTCGCAAGACACCCCACAGATCGTCCAAAGAATCGTCGGCTTGTAGCGTGTCTGAATCAACAGGGCTTCTTAGATTGCGGCAATAGTTTCGAGGTACGCCTGAGGCATGCGCAGGATGCCGCGTGCTCCTCTGCGACGAAGTATCCATTTCCGTTGGGGAAGGATAAACAATGCCGGTGACCGGGGTGACGGGAGAAAGAGGCGAGATTTGGCGGCGCGATGTGGGTGATAGCGTCTCGAGTCGACTGAGCTGGGCGGGGGATGTCATGGAGTCCTAGAGTGAAAGTTGCCGTGGTAGAGATATAAGAAGCAGAGTTGCGTCTGATCCATGCGGCTCGAAATTGACAGGAGAGAGAACAAGGAACAAGGGACTAGTGAGCTAAACTGCATGCGCAGGAGCACAAGACCATCGTCTGCACGACGAAAAGGCGTTGGCCCATCGTCACCCGTGACATTTTCGCCTTCTCACCACGACCACGCAGGTTAGGTTCGTTTTCTGTCCTCTTGCTCTCCATGATGGCCTCTGGCACAAAAGTCAATCGCATGTTAGACTACCTATGCACCCTTCGGGCTGAGGATACCTCGACTTCTGATCTTTTCTCAATGTTTCTTAATGAACCGTCAGCTCATGTTTTCCAGGTGTATCCAACGTGTAAAGCAAGCAAGCTAGCGACATTTCGTTGCCTGTATGCAATACACACATGTAGCTTCAGTCGACATGTTATGAAAACTGTAAACGACTCTCCCTCAACGGTCTGCCGCTTGCCATCTGTCAACACCCTCTGTAGACCTTCCACGAGCCTCTTGCGTTCTCATTAACTCTGTTCTCCACTCTCGATCTCCACACGAGTCGTAGACCTCTCGTCGCTGGAGGACGTATTCTTCGCCCACGAAATTCGAGCCTGCCGCACTGGCAACATGTGCCCCATCGTTGCGCGAAGACCCGAATACTCGATGTACGGACCTGACGAGAAATACCCCACCGACGCCATCGAACGATGATCTGGTGAGGGCGGTGCATACGGCGGGATTAGAGTTTTTCAGACGATGGGGAACGAAGGAAGTAGAGGGACGGGTACTACGGCCGGGATCTGGGTCGCATTTGTGTGTCGCGGGCCCGGAATAATACGAGGTTCCTCGAGGTCCGAATCGATGAAATGCGTGGCGAGTGGTGTCGGAACCAAATATGCAGTGGAGGCGGGACGGTAAAATATCAGGGTATTGGTTGAATAGCATGAGGTTGGTCAACGGGTGCTCGGCGCGGAGATGATGCGAGCTTGGTGAATGATGAGAAAGGGAGCGGCGACGGAACGTCGATGTCGACGGGGTAGGCAGGAGACGATCCACTAGTTGATCTTCTGCTTGGTAGCGCAGCAGGTCGGCACGCACAAATGTGTCCTTGTTATGGTGGCCTGACCAAATAGCCTTCCTCCTTGAGGTTTCCGAAGTGGCCAGGGAGGTTCTCGGTCGTTGGGGTCGGTTGCGGCCATGGAAAGGAGCCAACACTTTCACGAAAATTTATGAGCGCGTCGTTATCTGTCGTTCGGACAGGTGATATCGGTCCCCACTGGTGACGTGGCAGCTATCGAGGCCAATGGGATTCGCGTAAGGTGAGATCACGTCCAACAGTCTTTGAGCGGTACGAGAGGCTGGGTTGTGGTTGGGCGGAAACGCGTCGTGTGACAGTGTCACTCCAAGATATGATCGGATCATTTGATTGATAACAGATAACAGGATACATCGGAGAAACATACACAATCGTACACCCTGGGACCATCGTTAGTTGCCTGACTGCTCGTGGCTTCTCTTCTCTTCGTCAGACACTCGGTGGTCCGACGAGTTTGCCTCAGGGTCCTTCTTTATCTCCTGCGGCGTGTCGGAAACCAGCCCAAGCCGGCGGTTAATATCGTCCATGCGTGCGGCGTCTTCCGCAGCCAGGCCAGTCGCTCGGTCTGCTTTGAATACTTCTTCCATTTCTTCGAGAGATACGCCCTTCGTTTCCGGGACCTAGTTAAAAACACATCAAAAATCCGGAGTGAGATCACTCGAAGAGGATCCAACGCACGAAGAACAAGACGAAGAGTCCTCCGAGTAAGGAAAAAGCCTACTACCCGTCTATGACTGTCTTGGGGAGCTCTGAGGACGTACCCCGAAGAAAACAAACGTTCCAAAGCCCAAATGTGTGAGCATCGTGGGTGTTACTGATCGATATAAGACTGGGCAAGCTCTCACGAAGGTAGAAACACAGAATACCTTGTCCGACGATAAAATTATTAAGCCAGTTCGATGACGCCGCGATAGATAAACCCTTCCCTCGGACGGAGAGAGGCCAGATCTTGAGAAATTGAGATCAATCAAACATCAACCACTCTAGACGGCTAACCTCTGCGATAATAATCCCTGCAGCAGGTCAGAAAACGAAGACAGAGAATTAAATTAGAACGCTCACATGCACATGGGCCTGTACAATGCGAGCTAGTTCAGCCTCCAATCAGGTAACCCTATCAATCTTACCCCAAGAGTAGCTAAGAAGAATCCTGTTAATATTTCCCACCACATAACCAGAAACACGAACCCGAAACCAATGGCGAAGAGCCAAACGAGCGCGCAAGCAACCCAGCCCGCAGCCACGTGATCTGGCCAGGTGTTGTGGTAAAGGCTGAGAATGGTCAGGCCTGGGGATTCGAGAGGGACGGGCGCGCGTACCCCGTAAGGATCGCGACGATGAAATGACAACTTTCGGACATTGTGACATTAGTAAACAGAATATTCAGACAAAAACACTCACAAAGCCATGAGGAAGGCTCCGCTGATCAAGACAGGACGACGGCCAAGCTGATCTATCCAAATAACGGCAGGAATGGTAGCAAGGAACATCCTGTTCTCAAAGTTATGTCGCAACAACCAGTGAACCTCAAGACTCACGCAATGCCGACCACACCTGTGGCCAGAAGCGATACGGTGTTCCCGGTGAGTCCGAGCTGCTGGAAGATGGATGGAGCGTAGTAAAGGATAGCGTTGATGCCTGCAAACTCATTATCATCGGCGCAGATAACCCGGAATGCAGGCGACGAACCGGTCCATTGTTGGAAGAACATCGTCAGCGTTCCAATTGCAACCCGATACAACAGACCTGTCAGAGCTGGATGAGACTACGGACGATTAAGTCCAAACAAATATTCGTACTGCGCTCCCGAAGCAAACTCCAGTATGCAAAGAAACCGAGTTTGAAGTCCGCCACAAAAGTCCCATCCTGGATGAGGATAAAGATAACGATAGTGAATTCACGGAACCCCGTACCTGGTATTGCGGGAATCTTTTCTCCGAGGTTTCCTAGAGGAAATGAGTACGAATTTAAATTGATGAATCTTTCCGATACTTTTTCAAACAGATATTGCGCCTTGATCTCGCTACCACCTTGTCAGCCATAGACGCAGTAATCTGAGAGGACGCACAGGAACTCAATCTGAACCAAGTCTGAGTCCTCTGGAAGTCCACGAGCATGGCTCAGAACAGCGCGAGCCTCATCATCCCTTCCTTGATTCACAAGCCATCTGCAGTGTCCTTGAGATATTATTCGGGGAGGCAGCAGAGGCGGCACCTCGGGGAGAAAGGCATGAATAGAATACCGACACCGAGGATTAGTGCCGGAATAATCTGAAGGGCGAGAGGAATCCGCCATGCTGCCTCGCTCTGTGTGGCGCCATTGCCCCCGATCTGAATACAAAAATGAGCTATTCTCGAGAAATGTTAGAAGTAAGAACCAACATAGTTTGTTCCGTAGTCAATCCAGAAGCTGACCATGATTCCAAATGTGATAGCCTGCGTCGTTCATGAGTCTTCGTATCGGTCGGTCCGGAAACCTACCAGCTGTTGCAGCGCAACCAAGCTCCCGCGGACCTCCGGAGGTGAAATTTCGCTATTGTATAGAGGGACCACCTCGAATGAGGTGAATATCTGCACAGAGCCTTCAAATCGGAGAAGCAACTCACCATACTCAAAGAACCGACTCCAAGACCAGTTACAAAACGGCCGCCGAAGATGGACGATGGGCCCTTAGCTGTTGTCTGCGCGATGACTCCGACACAGAAAACGACGACCGCTGTTTACCTTGAGCGTTCTACCTTGAAAGTGAATGTATAATCATACCAAGCACGATGGTGTACTTTCGCGAAAGCTTGTCGGCAAAATATCCTAAAAGTGTTCAAAGGTTACTAAATGGCAGCACAACGGAACACCATCCATTGCACACCAGTCAAAAGCACACCAAGCCCTAGAACGATCTCAGTATGTCAGAGGATATCGAAGCGCCGATCACTTACATGCGCCGAGCTCCAAAATCGCCACCAACCATCCTTTTTTGCCGGGATCGGCCACTGCGTCACCCATCCTAGACTCGAACGAGTGCATGCTGACAAAGACTATGGTCAGCGAATGGTTCCAGAAGTTGTTTTGACGAAGTACTTTAGCACACCCGAGAAAACGCCCTAGGAAGAGTCAGTCGTCATATCGAGGGCTCAGACCGATCTTACTTGGTTGTATCCTTCGATGAAGAGATCGAGTAAGCCATCGACGAGACGTAGCGCTAGCGTACTGACCGTAAAGCCTGATAATCTAATCAGAGGTGGCAGGATCATTGTAAAATGTTACTCACAATCCACCAAGCGAGGCGAACACTGCCATGAAGAATATCCGCCGGTTCTTCACCAGTCCGGCCTAGGCAGGCAGAATCAGCGGAATCCACCTATACCTTTAACGAGCCCACCCATCCAGATGCTCCTGCCAAATTTCTGCGACGAGTCGTCGACAAAGGTCCCGCAGCCATGTTGGTTTCGTATGGGGCGTCTTCGTAGACATGGGCTTATATGGGCGACAGCCCTAGGTAGCTTACGGAAGTGGTGTTCGAGTGGAGAAGCAACATCATATGACGCGTTCGGGGTGTAATTTTGGCGCGTGAAGGAAGATGGTAGAATGTCGGGAGGACTTAGAAAGCCTGAGTTGATATTGGGCGGAAGCGGCGGGAAGCCATCTGCAACATGTGAACAAACTCTCGGTACAGAATCCGCCCAAGTCGCGAACAGGCAAAACCTTTTGCGCGCCTCATACATCTGCGCTCAAGAAAGCCGCATACGTTCCCCACACACCCATCACCACCGCCATAATACCAACTGCACCGTCAAACAATCCACAACGTCCACTGAGAGCCACCTTCGCCGCAATCGGTCCAATGACACACAACACAAATGCGGAGAAGGATCCAAGAAAGGCCACTGAGGCATGATAGGTCTGAAAACACCGGGAAGAGGTATGAAACAACGTACTTGCGGCACTGAACTCGGGGACATAGATAGAGACTGCGACGGAAAGCAACGTGACGACTACGCGCTGTATGATACCGATCCCGTTCTTGAATGAGATGCGAGACCCGTGTCTGGGTTCGGCAAGTTTTGCTGCGAGATCTTCCGGTGCGCCGAGTGGCCGGTCTAGCTTCAGTAGGATTTCGATGGCGGTATTGAGTGGTTGTGTTGTCAGGGCGAACTTTGAAAGTGGACTGAGAACGAGCATCCACAGCGCGGCCTGGTTCAAGGCTGCATTGTAGCCTGCTGTAGCGAGGAGATCCATGCTAATCTAAATCGCAATAAGCTACAATCGGGCAGGAAAGGCCGATCGAACCTCCGCGCTGACAGAGTTGCCAAACATCAGATATCCGGCGCAGCCAATGAGGGCGTATATAGACGTCGCAACAACCTACACGACTTAACCCGAGAATAAAAGAGTCGCAAAACGCACGAAAGCCCAGTCGATCATCTTGTCGAACTCGCTGGGATCTATCATATCTCGAGCCAGTGAGGGTATGACGGCATGGCCGGAGAACTGCAACAACACCTTGTAAGACAGAAAATACTCTGCGAAAAGCATGGCGCGCACCCCAGCCATGAAAAGTCCAAACGCGATACCAAGATGAGTGTAGTTGTCGATCCCAAACGACGTGTCGGGCGGGACTCCAGAGACTGCCAGGTCTTTCGGTTTTTGACACTCCATCCACCAGAAGAACGAAAAGAACGATGATAGTGGATAGGATGCCAAGGATAGACGTGTAGGATAGCAATGCGAGCGGGAGGAATACTGTGGGTATCAAGCTAAACATTTGGTTTTAGAAGCGAGATCGAGAAAGGAAAATAACTTGCATGAAGAGTCCCCAAAGCTTGTAGGTATTCGACGAGTAACGCGGGATGAGAGAGTTGAGAGAGTCTGCGTACAAGGTGACCAGAATCACGCTGTAGAATATCGTCAAAAGAACAGGGGAGCGGGAACGGACCTGGCCAACCTGACAGCAAAGAGCTCTAAACAAAACAGAATGCTGATCACGACAGTGGAACGCGGGCCAAATGCTTTTCGACCAATGTCCTGCATATGAACGCAAACGTGGATCGGAAAGGATTAAGCCTGCGAGGATCTTCGCGCTAAATTAAGTATATAGCACGGCTGAGTGCACCGAAACCAGCGCAAACGCACGTATAGCAGCTAATATAGCCGTAAAAGATGATGAGGCAAAGGCCCATTCCCCATCCCGCGTATGCAAAAGCCAATGGCTCGGAGAGCATCCCGATTCCAAGCAAGATGGCTATGGAATTGAAGAGCTGTTATGATTTTGAGGAAGATACGACAGGTAGAAAGACGGAAACCTACGGTCTGACCGAAAGTGCTTTGACCATTGTATTTCATGCTGCGTCCTGAAGCGGCAGAGGGGCGACGGAGTGCCGCAGAATTCTGAGGGACGCTTGAAGTACCTGGTACTTGAAGAGTTGCATTTGGATCGTGTTTCGGATGAGGGGTGTTCGTGAAAGAGATGGTCTTTCTGAGCAACGGTGTTCGTTCTGTTCGTTCTTGTCGTTCAACTGGACGTGGCACTTGTCGTGAAAAGGGAAGTTGCGGCGCGCGGGGTAATCGGTGTTTCGTCAGAGGGTGAGAGGTCGTCCCAGTCGAACTGGCCGATAAAGTCCTCTGCGTCGGGGTCGTGGCGAGCGACGCTGCTCCACTGTCTGCTTCTCCTTCCTCAACAAAGTCAAAAGGGTCTTCCTCTGAGAAGGGATCGGAGTCGTCTGAGACTGAGGCAACCGTTGACCCTGCGACAAGATACTGAGCTCGTCGGTCTGTAAGATTGAGTTGAGCTCATGTCGGAACAGGGTTAGCAGACCGACAGGAGGAAATAACATCTCGAACAACACTCTGCCCGCTCGTCGCAGAGCCAATGTAGAAGCTGTTTGGGAGACTGCTCATGGTCAAAGAAGGGACGGTGTGGACATCAAATACAGATTGATGATAGCCCGATAAGCAGTCAGAAGACATCTTTAAGTGAAGCCTGGTCGTCGACGTCGAGTGGAGCGCGGCAAGCTCCGACGTTGTTGGTCCGTCCGAAGACGTGTCCTGTGAAAGCCATGAAATGATGGCCCAGGCCAATAACTGGTGTTACACAGAAGAATAAAATAAGACTAGGAATGTACAGTAGTAAGGTAGTGTGTCTACGAGCTCTTACATGGTCTCTAAAATCTGCTATGTGCACTTGACGTCGACGATACGTGCGCTGCCTTCGCCAAACTGAATGGTTTGCTTCTTGCGCGCCTCTAATATTGCCTCGCCTCTTCTACTCAGGCCCTCGTCGAACAGAGTGCTTTGCAGCTTCGCATCTAGGACGAGTGCAGACAAACGGTTGCCTTTCACGCACCCAGAATCAAGCCCAACGGACCAGCGCTTGACATCCAGCCCTCGAGATGCAGCGTGTCCATATACGACGGTCGCAGGGAAGCATGGCAATTCCGTCTTGCGAGCGTGGTACCGATGCCTCTTTGAGCCGTCGAAGCCTGCGCAGAAACCAATATCCCGATTCCACTAGCTCCGCCCAGGGCGTGCCATCTTTGCCGCGGGTGACAGATTTGTCTGCGAGGATGCCCCGCATGTTGAGGGTTACCCATGAATCCTGGTTCTGTGGTACTTTAACGAGGAGGGCTGCTTCTTGGAGACGGCGCAGGGCGGCGATCTTGTCTTCGGAATGGTCAAAGTCGCTGGGGAGTGAGGGTACGTGCGCAAGCGGCTGGCGACGATGGGATGGCTTGTAGTTTGGGTCGGAGGAGAGGACCCCGGCGTGCGCAATGAGAACGTGTGCCTCGGAGGCATGAAGCACCAGCGGCAGGTGAACAAGGTATTCAAACTGGGCAGCGGTCATGTCCCGGGCGACGCGGTAGTGGTCGCTGAGCGGCTTCCAGCCTGTAGGTATCTTCCTCGTCCATTTGTCCTTGCTTCGCTTGAGGTGCTTCTCTGCCCACTCCTCGGGGTCGTCGGGTTCCGCCTCTTCGGCTGCAGCATGGAAATTGGCAAGCCAGACTGCTTCCACCGTCGAGCCGGGTAATCCAATCCAACCAAGAGCGCCATTCGATGACCTTCTGGTCGTGATTTCCTCGGACTCCGGTGATGTTGTGGCTAGCCATAAACTTGAGAACCGCCAGAGACCCTTCGTGGGGTCCTTTTGCTACAATGTCGCCAACATGAAGGAGGACGTCGGAGGAGGGGTTGTATTCGAGTTTGTGCAAGAGAGCCCTTTTGCGTTCCGGTGAGATGACGCAACAAATAAGAGCTAGACCCACTCGAATGGCTCAGACATGCCATGGATGTCGCCCAGAACCAGTACTCGTTTGTGAGGTTGGTCTGTTCACGTCAGAAACTGAATGCCACAAACTTGGAAACGCACGTATTGGGAACTCGGCGGAAGACAGAGCTCTGGGAGGCGCGTAACGGCTGAAATCTGGCGTCGACTGGGTGAAACGGTGCCATAGATCGCTGCTGGCGTCTGATATAGCAGAAGAAAAGAAATAGAGGCAAAAGAGCGACAGTAGGGTCAAATGCCAGAGTTGTTCGGAGCGAGGACATGGTGAATGGACAAGTGTGAATTGGAAACGTCACGCTACTCCACTCGACTCGACCGTATACGCGCAGCTTCCCCGTCTGTCCAATGTATGGCCCTCAAGGCTCTATGCCCCATAAGCACGTAAACAGCGCTGGCCGGCGCCCATCCCTCGGGTAGTCGGTTGTACCGATGTCATGAATGGGGACAGTCGACAGCCACAAATCGCGGACACGAACACGCGTTGGATTCACTTGGTTCTGGTGCTGAGACCACGATGCGCTGCGATTGCCATTGTGGCGGAGTCGTGCGTGTACTGTTTGTTGGTTTGTTACTTTTGTGACATTCGAATTTCCTCTTTGACTCCAGTGACGACCTTCACGTTCAACCTCCTTCACCACATAGGCCGCAATGGTCTTTGGCCTTTTCAGCCGCAAGCCAGAGCCCAAACCAGGCTCCGTCCAACTCAGAACTCCGTCCCCTTCAGTTCTATCTGGCTCCTCCCCCAACGCCGATGAGCGCCTTCCACCGATAACGCCATCTCCACCGCCCTCCGCTGCAGATGCCGCCTCCCTACGCGCACTGCTGCAATCTGTGCCAGCCCAGTCGTTTCGAGCCTATACGCTCAACCACCTCGCGACTGCCTCCCCACAGACCATTTCGCACCTCTCCCAGTTCTTTTCCGCCCTGGAGGTCCCTCCGACTCTCCATTGTGTCCGATGCCACAAAGGTTACTTTTCCGTCGAAAACACCGAGCGCAGCTGCCTCGTTGCCCACGATGACGAAAGTGCCGAAGTGGAAGGCGTCGGATCCAACCAAGAAACACTCTGGAACTGCTGCGGGAAAAACCGTAGAAGGGGATGGCAGTGAAGGGCCACCTGAAGGATGGTGTTTCGAGGGCGCACATACCGTATGTCTCTCTTGTCTTGACTTGGACATTCCTGACATGGGCGTAGACCGACCTCAAGCGCGCTCGTTTCCGTGCGGATTCCTCCATTCATAACGATAAACTCATCTCCTGCGCGCGTCGATGCCACGAACCCGCGGGCACGCGGAAGCGCCCCCGTCGTGCTGTAGCCCAGAGCTCCGACACCGAGTCGGACTCGGATGATGATGCTGCCAGTCACAGCAGCATCCGCACGCGTTCGAGGGCCTCGAAACGTGCAAGAACAACACATGACTCGAACACCGATGTCGACGAGGACGTTCGAGATGCCCAAGGCGACTGCCGCTAAACGCAAGCCGCGGGCAAAGTCAGTTGTGTCTACTTCCACCCGAAGCCCTAAACCCAAGTCCTCCAAGGCACGTTCTGTCATCTTCTCCTCAGATTCATCGTCCCCTACCCGGAGCAAGAAACCGCCAAGTACGCGGTTCTTGCCCGTCGCCGCGTCGTTCACATCTACATCCTCCGTGAATGGCTCAGCGGGGATCCAATCTCAGACCCAGACCGAGACAGTCCAAGTCGTTGTTGCGACTACCAAGGCGGCGAAGACACCCGCCAAGCGCACCATGAAGCCCAAACAACCCAAGCAGCCTAAACGGCTCAATGAGGTTGTCGAGAGCAGCATTGCCGGAGAGATATAAGAGATCTCCCCCGACCTAATCTATTTCACTCTATTGCATACCACCATCCACCCTCGTTACAGACGCTGCTTTCTTGCTACTCATCTTGTACGCCGCACACACTCATTATTCTGGGCTGAATCTGTATATTACATACTATCGAGTTATGCCATCTTTCTGTTCCTTCAGCTTCCTCTCAGCACCCTTCAGTTGGCCAAATGGCCCGCCGCCGCCAAACGCCTTTCGTCGTTGGCTTTGTAACCAGCTTATCGCCCGAATGCTGGCCGTGTGCCCAGTGAAAATGGGCGGGGCCGGCGGAATACGATGCCTTTTTTTCTTGCCTCTCTTGCCAATGAAGGTCGTGGAAGTCGGAGGAGGAGGCTGAAAATGCAGTCCTGGCAGACAATCCCTTCCTGGAATAATCGCCACGAGAGGAAAACAATGCAGCGTTGGATCCTTGGCCAGAAGCGCAACGAGAGCGTCCAGATCTGCTGCCCGAACATCGGCTCGACCGCGTGCATCGCGCCGTATAAAACCGTCCCATGGCTGTGGGCTAATGCCAAGCAGCGCGGCGACAACTGCAGTGGGCACTGGTATTTTTTCAATCGCGAGACGAAATCGAAGGGGGGCGTGAGGGACCCTGGTGAATGTCTCCTGTGCATGTACTTTGCGCAGTTGCTCGAGGTTGTCGACGGATTCTGGCACGTCGGGATTATGGCTGACGGAGCGTTATTTCCCTTTGGGTCGACGTGTCGGGTGAACTCACTGACTAGAATATGACGGTGTCGGGTGCGTATTTTGTGTTGTATGTGAGGACGACCTGTGATGTTTTTGGGCCGAGAATGGAGCGCAGTTCGTCAGGCAGTCTCGGCACCCAGGGTGATTCGAGGACACCCAGAGGCGCCGTCCAATGCCAACGTATTGACCAGCAGAGACGCCGTCGACAACGCGGAAAGATCATGGTCGTTAAAACGCAAGGTCCGTAAAAGGAAGGAGCATGTACAAATCTAGCTACTAGTATAATTTCGCCCGTTTCTTGCTCGTCCATCTAGTAGGCTTTTGCGCTGTGCCGTGGTCTTCAAGATTCTTCAACATCTTTAGAGCCTCAGCCCCAACTCCTGATTCCCTCCACCTCGAGAGGCCACGAAGTACGCCGTCAACCGCATTGTTTCCAAAGTAAAACTTAATCCCTGGCGGCTGCATATCCTCCGTCACCTTCGTGTTCTTCTGCCAGTGCTTGCTCCAGGGCCTTTGGAGCCTCTCTGGGTACTGCTTTCTCCAGGGCCTTCGGAGCTTCTCTGGGTACTGCTTGCTCCCGGGCTTTCGGAGCGTCTCTGGTTGCTCGATGCCGATTCGGAGCCTCGGTATGCTCGATATTGCCCGATAGTCTGCAAAGGTTGACGGGGTAGATTTTGGAATGACCAGCGCGAACGAGGGTAGGCGGCTGGGGTCTTGCTTGACCACCTCTGCGAGGGCATGCTCATTTGGAACGTGTACCTCCCGCCGCCGTCGAATGTCAATAAATCTGGTGAACGATGGTTCGCCGGTGAGATAGAGCAGCGCGCGGAACTCTGCTGGAGAGGGCAGTGTTTCTTTTACGGCGAGACGGAACCGAATCGGTGCGCTGCGCGGTCGCTGGTTACCTCCTGCATGAGCTTTGCGGAGAATTTCGAGGCTGCGTGCAGAGGCTGGGAAAGCAGGGTTGTGGCTGCCAAAATTGAACCGGGGAAGTCATGTTTCGAGTAGGAACCCACTAGAATAGGACGGTGGGGAGGTTTGTTCGCAAGTTGAACTGCTCGATTGAACGAGTTGGTGTTTCTCCGAGAGCCATGCGGAAGTTTTCGGGCAGAGGCGACAGGACTGGCGGCTCAGTTACAGTTATCGAGTATTTATTCGCTGCTGCGTTTGTTGACCAGCGTATCAAGCGGAGACGTCGCCAGCTGGCGCAGCGCAGACCGAGAGATCATGGCAAGAGGGAACGCGTGTCCATAAAAGGAAATGGCCCCTGGCAATGCAAAGTCATACTATTACAGCTGTGGTACCCGCCGCGCGCCGCCTTTCCACCTCTGTAATCCCAGAATCCTCATACTCACGGGCCGCATAATTTCTGCTAATCCACTTCCATGCATTTTGCGCCACAAACTCGTCAAAGTCCCAAATGTCCGGCAGAAGGTTGTTGGGGTTGAGATAAACGTAGGTGTCCACCTCTACCGAGGCTTGCAGCTCTTCATCAGAGGGAAGCGAGGTGGGGAGGCCGATAGCCATAGTGTAGTCTGCGAGCGCGACTAGATTGCCTAGTGGATGAACAGGCACTTTTTGCCGTTTGTATTCCTACAAGATCTGGGTTCGCGTCCGACGAGATATGAAAGGAACACTTACGTCGCTTTCAAACGCATCGAGGTACTCCATATCCTGCGCCGTGAGCCCAGTGACCATAGTTCCGCGGACAGAACACGCTTCGCGATCGAAATCCAGCTCAAAGAACGCGCTTGCCTCGCTGTAGGGAAGGATACCGGGGTAGTCGGCGTACTGCTCCGAAATTATCTCTATTCTGAAGGAAAGAAATGGCATATTTACTCGGACTCGGTGTCTTGTGTAGTTCTGGCGGGCGATTTGAGCAGGAGATAACGGCGATATGTTGCTCAGACCAGAAGTATAGCGGGCGATATCTGAAGATGGCTTCCATCGCCAACGACCCTAGTCAAAATCCTTGGATGCATCAAAGTGCCATAGAAGAAGGCGGAGAACATGGGCGCCAGGAGCAAGATCCGAGTCACACCGAGTTCGGCCGCTCTGAACGAAACATCGATGGCGGACTGCGGGAACCCTGCCGTTGAGCGGGATGCTCTCATGCAACGTATGTTCTTCGCCACCGATTTGACATTCCTGAGCTGAACCAGGCAGGACCAAATTCGACAAGACCCGTCAGTGCGTAAAATGTCGCGAGAAAGTGGGCAACGTCGTTATCCGTCATGTCGTGTATTGCAAGTGCGCAGTCACCTCTGCCAGCGCGTATCTAGTCTAACCATGCCTCAGAGATTGCTTCTTCCCTACCGTCGTCGGCAAGTTCAAACGCATTCTCGAGCCGTCCATAAACGGGCAAGTCAAGAAAGGCCTCAAGGCATCGGGGAACCTCTGTTTGGCATTCTCTGGCGGCCTCGGATCGACCGTCCTCCTCGACCTCATGGCCTTGAACTATTTCTCTTCTGAGAAGAATGATTGGAGCCGACGGAAGGGAGGAGGGTCCGAACATCCGCGCAATGAGCCCGTATGGAATCAAGCAACCGTATGCTATGTGGAGGTTTGCAACGCGCTTCCCGGGGTGCGTCTTCATATCTTGCATTTATTCGACTGATTTCTGAGCCAGACACGAGATCGCACCGAACAAGTTCGCGACGTAGTCGCTCGGCACGCAAGCTTTGCAACTTTCGTACCGTTACGCCTTGAGGATGCATTTGACGACGCCTGGTGGCAGAAAGTCGGTGGGAAGCCACTTGAGCGTCATCTATCGGTTGACCTTGCGAACGAAGGGTTCGCTTTGTTTCTCTCTCTTTTGACGCGCTAGTTGAACTCGACACAGACCTTTTTCTGTCCCCCAAGCCGTCCGATACACCCGTCGCTGCTCTACGAGCCTATCTCTCCTCGTTGCCGACCCAAACCGCCGTCCCCACCGCGATCCAAAACCTCATTCGCATACTATTACTCCATACGGCTTGGGCAACAGAGAGCTCTCATCTACTCCTCGGCACATGCCTCACATCCCTCTCAATATCTCTCATCTCGTCCATTTCGCAAGGCGGCGGATTTGTCGTCCGCGAGGAGGCCCAGGAAGAATGGCAGCCTGATGATTCGTCGCGTCGCAAAGTGCTCGTTTCACGGCCTCTGCGGGACGTGGGGATGAAAGAATGCGCGATCTGGGCATGGTGGCGAGGACTCGGTGTCGTCGGGAAAGAAAAGTATCTCGGTGGAAAGCAGGGTATTGGGTCGCTCACGAAGCGTGCGTTATTTTGCCACAAAAAACACAAGACGCTAAAACTTGACTAGACTTTATTGTTGGCTTGGAACGCGACTATCCCTCAACAGTGTCAACCATCGCGCGGACCTGTGCCAAGCTAGCACCAAAAGACGCGTCTGACAAGCGTTGTGTGTTGTGTGAGCGGCCAGCGCAGCCTGGGGTGCAGGAATGGAAAGAACGCATCTCAATACGCGAGCTCACCACTCCAAACCGCGACAATCCGCCGTTTCCCACACAATCAGGGCTAACGCCCCATCTCTGCTACGCCTGCCATACCACGCTCACGAGCCGCAGTAGTCGAGGTGGTTCTGGTGCACAATCCGACGTACACGCGACACCGCTCCCGGTATGGGTCGGATCGCGATGGCCATTGCCCGAGGGACGAGTACTAGATTCAACGGAAATGAAAGCCGTCGTCGCAGACTTTTTGCTCCCAGACGAGGATTAGTACGCGTGGAACTGACTGTATTGCATTGTGTACGATTGAATGTATGTAATGTAGCTATGCATAAGGGAGAAATTCATCCGCGTCCTTCTTCAACAACCAAACTGTCGGTCCAAAAATGCGCGCGAGCGCCAATCATACGCCCTGTGGTGTCGGCTGCTGATGGACAGCAGGGATGTGGTCCTAAGACAACAAAGAAGGGAATAAGTTGTGGTCATGCACGCAGTGATGCCTTGTACCGTCTTGAGCTTCTTCAGAGGCCGCGGGCGTGCACCTGCTATGCCCGCCTTTGACGCAGTGATTACGGGCGCTTGTTGGGCAACGCCATTGCCGTTCGGGAGTATATCCGGCTCGCGCTCGCGCTTGACGCCACGGTCCGGGGCTGTGAATGGATTCACACCGAAGGGATGTGGAGTGGCACTGGTGGGAGTGCCGGTACGTATTGGTGTGGTTGATGGATATGAGGGGACGGTGACCGGCGGAACGGAGGGTCGAGGAACTGGACGTGGGGTGCCGACCGACGGTCTTGGAGTGCCGACAGAGGGTCTTGGAGTGCCGACAGAGGGTCGAGGTGTGGTTGCAACGGGAAGTGGAGACCCGGTGGCCGCCGCTTGGGCTGCTGCTTGTGCATGAGCCTTGGCAAGGCGCTTCAGCTCTTTCTGCTGGACTGTAAACAGACGCAATTGAGGGGAAATGGGGGCACGCACTCGTCGCTTGCGGTCTTCTCTGGCTTGTGCGGACTCTTGTATGAGCGTATTGGGATTCCACTGGGAGATTGAGAGACAATAAGCGAGGAATGACGCGACGCACGCCCTTGAGACCCTCGAGGCTGACAGAAAAGGCTTCCCGCTGGGTTTTGAGGTCGAACTGTGCGATGTTGATGTGCTGTTTGGGCGGGACTTGCATGATGCCGGCAAGAAAATCGTCCTTTTTCATCGAGTGTTTTCCTGCTCTGGCGTCGGCTGCGGCAGTGGCGAGAGAAATGTAGACGACGCACCTGGGACGCCCTTTATAAGATGCTTGTACGAGTTCTTTCTCTTCTTCTCGCCCTTGAGTTGTGTGGGGTCATCGTCGTCTCCGTCATGGTCGCCCGGAGTCTGCGGGCCGGGGCTTGGAGGCTGTTCGCGAGCCTTTCCCTTGCCGTTGTCGTCTGGCTGGTCGTCGCGCACATACTTGTCGTATGCGGGGAGAAGGTGGAAACGGGTGACGAGATCATGGGTGCTCGCGAGACGGGCTGGGGGTTGCGAGGGGCCTGTCGAGTGTGAGCGAATCAACGCAGAGAGTTGTGGCTCCTACGGGGTGGGATGAGGTATAGGTTTGAAGGACCTGCCGCCGCGTTCATGGACGGAGAAGGCAACCTGGCTTTGATCACTCTTCGAATCACACTTGTTTCCTTTGTGAGCTGACCGTCTGGCCTGCTGTATTCCCTGCGGACAAGCGGTCGCCCCCACCGTTGTCTGGGTTGCTGCAACAACTCTGTAGAGGCTGGGGGATTATCTATGTTTGCTGACTAAGCCTCCTCCGCCGTATAAAAGACGGCCAGACAACAGATGAGTCTTTGGATTCTGATCCCCAACGGCTCGGTACCTTTTTCTCCTCGACGACTCTCTGCCTCTCAACTCATGTTCTACCGCAGGAAAGCCGTTGTATTGCTCACGATGAGCACCTAGGAGGACCTCATCGAGGTCCTCGCGGCGGCGCTCGCCACGATTGGCGAGCGCTGTGGGGGGCGTTGTTATCTGACGACGCCCCCATCTCGAGCGACGGTCGGACATCCATCCGACCGTTGCTCTCCTGTTCCAATGCCGACCTACCAGGTCGGCACTGGTTTCCGCTGGCCGTCGACAATAGTCGATGGCTGGCTCTTCGACTGGATTCCGGGCACCACGCGGTGATGCTCTGAATCCAGTTGGAATTACGCCGACTTTGTCGCCCTCGCAGGCACCATAGCCGTCGCAAGACCTTCACTGGAGACACCAACGGTGACTTAAGTGGAGGGATATGTGCGTGGTATTTACTTCTTCTCGTTCGCTCTTATTGACTGTTCGCAGCATTGCTGTTCTACTGCCAGTCGTCTGGTGCTAGCGCAGCAATGGCCTACAAATCAACTACCCCAGGTCCTCCCAAACCCTCTCGACATCGTACATAGCCAAACCAGTATGTAGTTGGGACCATATAAATTTTTGCGCGCAACTCGAGTGAAATGAAATGAGATCCGAGTAGTCACGTTGCGCTTATCCGCACCGTACGCACGAGGCGAAACGAGCTTACCGCTGCCCTCCATGTCGGCCGATGCCCTCCTCTTGAAGATTACAGCCCAACTCGAAGCTCTCCAGCTTCAGAACCAGGCAAGTCCTTCACTCTCGCGTCGCTCTCATTTATAACACACAACAGGCAATGCAAGCGCAGTTAGACTCCATGTCGCCGGCGCCGGCGCTGGCGTCCAAGCCAATTCCTATTCCGATTCAGTCTCGAGCAATCCCGGAGCTTGGAACATCTCCTCCGCTCGTTGGCACTCCTCCTCATCACACCCTCAGCGGTGTAACCATCAAGGAAAAGGAACGCGAACATGTGCTATACCCTGGAAGAGTTATCTTGTCTTCGTATCCCCACCAGCATGGCATAACTCCAACCCCACTCCAATGGGCAGCTTCCTCCCCTACCGCTCGTGGCCCCGTCATCTGTTCGCGTCTCCCGAGCAGCATCAAGGCGCGAAACGCAATTGGAGCACACAGCGGTTCCTACTCCATTTATCGAGCACTCAGTATAGCCATGGGCTCCCTCTCGCCCACCCACAAGCCTGACTTGTGAATTCCTACTTGTCCATCTAGTCCCTCACTGACATTCAAAAAGTACCATGACCGAGCCTCCCGTTCAAATACCAGCCAATCCCTCTTGGGGTTCCGTTGGCGGGTGGACAATGGGCACCGAACCAGCCACGGGAGGCTACGGGCCCTATCGTCAGCATGGACCCATGGGGCCATCTGGTGCCCACTGTTTTCCGGCGCGAGATCGAGGAGCAGGGTCTCGACATTCGTCCCAGCATCGCCGTCACGCGTGCACATATCAAGATGAGCGAACTCGACGATGCGGTGCGTCGCGGCGACCTCAAGGTCGATGGAAGACACGTCATCGCCAGCGCGCCCATTCCCGGACTCGACACCAACCCAGGTGTCGAAGTGGCCGTCAGCAAAGCTGCAGTTGAGCCCGTTTGGCATTTGCCCGGGGTCGCAGAACGCTTTGGAATGTGTGTATCTTCCTGGCCTTTTGTGCTCGGCAACTCAAAACAAAGTCTAGCTCGGAACTCCTCCTTCGTCGCGCCCTCTTTGAAGAAACTGGCGGTTCGTACCCGGAACTTATTACGCGTCCGGATATCAAGGTCTTCCTTCCCCCAATCGGTGGTCTAACCGTGTACATTTGTACGTTTTCATCTCTCTATCTCGACAGAAAACTTGACCCGAAAAATACAGTCGGCAACCCCGCCTTCATGTCGGACGAAACCAAAGAGCTAACGCTGCGCGTCCACGACGAGTGCAACGGCTCTGACGTCTTCGGGTCCGACATCTGCACATGCAAACCATACCTCACCTACGCCATTGAGGAGTGCATCCGTTGCGCTCAAAGGGGCGGAGTCGGTGTCGTGGTCTACTTCCGCAAAGAGGGACGCGCCCTCGGAGAAGTCACAAAGTATCTCGTCTACAATCTCCGCAAGCGCGGCGGCGATTCAGCCGACAAATACTTCAAGTCGACCGAGATGATTGCTGGCGTGAAGGATATGCGCTTCCAGGCGCTCATGCCCGATGTTTTGCATTGGTTGGGCATCAAGAAGATCGACCATATGGTTTGTGAGTTGCATATCCTCTTTTCACATATCCCTCTCCTGCTCACGTATTCCTTTCAAGCAATGTCCAACATGAAGTACGACGCCATCGTCAAGAGCGGTATCCCGATTCTCCGACGATACGATATCCCCGAGCACCTCATCCCGCCCGACTCGCGGGTCGAAATCGACGCTAAAATCGCAGCGGGCTACTTTACACAAGGAGCGCAAATTACCGAGGCGGACCTCGTCAAGACGGTTGGCCGCAAATGGGAGGAGACAGAGCATTAGTCCAAGGTTTTGGTGGCGTTCGAATGCTTATCGTACATCACAACAAGTAAATATTATTGTACAACAGAGTCCTTATTTAGACGAGAACTACGCTACCATGGCCGTTTCCTGAGTTTCCTTCCTTGGGGACCCCGAGTCTGAAAAAGTCCGTTTCCGCTTCTTCGAATCCTCCGACTCGAATGTCCAGCTCTTGCATGCGTTGTTTGCCTTGTCCGCCGCTTGGAGTCGCACCTCGAGCTTGGACAACCTGCCCGAGTACTTGTCCTCCGTCCGCGTTTCCTCCTTCATTTCTCCGTCAATAGACACCGTACAGCTTATCTTGCCGTTTTCTTGCACGTACTCGTAGCCGACCTTGACGTGCTGCTTACTCGCCCATAAATGTAGTCGCGAGACAGGATGCAGCACATCAACGTCCTCGGCGACCATGCGCTCCAGTACGGGGAGAAGTCCAAGACGGCGTAAAACGCCACGCACGACATCCAAGTCGCCCTCAGCGTCGAGAAAGACCGCGCCAATCAAGCTCTCCATCATGTCGCTCAGGAACTTGGGCGCCTGGAGCAAGAACAGCGGTACCCACGGGAACGCGTCGCCCGATTCCAGCGCATTCTCGATCTCCTCGCGTCTGGCGTCGACCCGAGCAGCCGTCGCCACCTGCTCGGAATAGATGTGCAGATTCGAGTGCATCATGCACTGGTAGAGGTACACCGTTCGCTGGACATGCTCTATGTTCATGGTCCGCGCCCGAAGGGGAGTGTCCTTGTCTGGTTTGGGAATGCTACTGGGTGAGAGTTTGGGTGTGTGTCCTAAGACAGATGAACGCGAGCATGTGGGCGTTTACAATTGCTGATTTGCGATGAAATATTTTTCCGGGTGGGTACTCCTTGTCCGAGCGGTACAGGTATTCGGTGACGATCATATCCAAGACTGCGTCGCCACAGAACTCAAGACGTTCGTATCTAGTTGATGAAGGTGGTCAAAATGCGAAACAAACGGAAAGAATCGCTTACGAGACCGTCCGCAGGTCTTGCTGATAGCTACAGTGCGTGAGTGCTTCTACAAGCAGTAGCTTACGCCTAAAGGTATAGCCTAGCATGCGCTCAGCACAGTCCAGCTCACTCGGGAGTTCGGAATGCGTTTCAACTCGACTGAGCATGCTCTCGACTCGAGACGGCAGCGGCTGCCACTTGACACCCAAGTCAAAGAATTGACCGCATTTGACTGCGAGGTCAAAGCCGCCGTGCAGATATGCTGCTCCGATCAAGGCCTCCACCACATCGGCTAGAACTGAGGACAGGTGAGCGAAATACTCGGTCAAGAACTTCATACGAACCTTTCGTAGACAGATCTTGGCCCTTCTTGCGCGATTTCTTGACAAGCTCGTCGACCTCCAGCTCCACCTCGGACTCAGCCAGAGTAGGTGTAAAGTAACTTGGCTTCCACTTTTTTCCAAGCATGTGGTCTGGAGTATGATGAGTCCAAGCCGATAAACGAGAAGGTCAAGGATACCTCGAACGATCCATTGATACATTCCATGTTCGATATTCGCCTTGGCCAACTTTACGTTCGACACTGAACTGTACCCGCATCAGCTCAGTGGCTTTCTTACCATCAAGAAATACGAACTGCCCCATCTTCTTGGTCAAATAGCCCTCATGCCAGTGAGGATATTCACCCAGCAGCTGGAGGGAAACCATAAACTTGAGGACAGTGTCACCTAGTGTTTCCATGCGCTAAAAATTATTCAGTAATAGAAGATAATCAATCTTGTGGCTCACCTCATAATTACTTTGTTCCTGTGCTACCGGAGCACAGAGCGCGGCCGTCAGCAGATTGAGAGGAATATTGGCGAGGTCGGTTCCAGCAAGCATCGTTGCGCGCATTGACTGGATGGTCAATGAAATCGCTAGCGCTCGGAGCACTGATGGTAGCAGCAACGCGTACTGTGCTTCGACATCGGAGCAAAGCACGATGTGGCTCAGCGGAGCCAGCAGATTAACGGACTTGGGCACGTTAAACGGCTTCGCGGTGTCAGGGAGCGGGACCAGGAAATTGGTGCGGGGTGGTAGCGGATAAGCCACCAGCATCGGATACGTTATTTCGACACTGGGGAATCGCGAATAATATATCGTCCGTACTTCGTCTTCTTCTTCTTTGGTCAGCGGCTCTGTGCGCCATCGAATAAATCTGAACAATTTGCTGAATTGTGGTCCATTGCGAACGATAGCAAGATCATCGGCGTGAGAAAACTGTCGAACGAAAGAGAGCGCATCGGCTAGGAACGGGGACGCGTTAATTTTCTGCGCATGCCACGATCTTCGAGCGTCCCAAACAGCGTCCTCGCTGTTCATTGGGAGGAAGAGGTACGAGAAATCTAGATCATCCCAAACCATTCGAGATCCACTCATCGTCCAAAACAAGCGACGAGTGTATTCCCGCGCTTGGGCGATTGTCTCCGGATCGACACCGGCTTGCGTCGCGAGAGGCTGCCATGTGACAGAATGCCGTCCCTCGGGTCGATGCAGGATGGGCGAATGTTGACCAAATAGAGCTGTCGGCTTCGATCGTGTGAACAGAAACAGCGGCGGGGTCCCTGAGATGCATAATTCTGAGGCATACCATGCATCCGTCGTCCCTAGCCACGGATTCATCTGAACGGACACCTTGGCGGTCCCTTGGCGTTTTTCGACCTCTTTCAACAGCTCTCGAACTTCTTCCTCCAGCTTAGGTTCAATGACGCTGGTGAGAGGAAGTAGATTGTCGTTGAGGAGGCCCTGTTCGTACAAGGCTTTGTAAGCCTTGAACGCCGCATGGCGGACAGCAGAGACTTTGCTTTGATAGACGCTTTCCGTCTCGAAGTATCGGAGATCAGGCGGCAGTGCGCGAGGAAGGGTGACTTTGGCAGCCCAGGGCCCGTTGTACAGCGCACTTGGGGTCCGATTTTGAGACGAATGCCATCCCTCTGGTAGGTCGGGAGGATCGAGCTCATAGATGGGTCGGTGGTCGCTATAATCTGAGGAACAGGTTAAAGCTTTCGAAAAGAAAAAAAAGAAAACTTGTTACTCACTGGTATGCGGAATCAATGCACAAAACTGGTTGAGATGTGGCACCGCAGAGTGTAGCGTGAGAAGAGCGCTGCCCAAACCTCAGCTGCGATTTTTTTTGGACGACCTTTTACGCACCCTGTACTCTCGACCTTGAATACAAGCTCACGTTCCTCGATTACGCACTCTTCGTCCTCCAAGACTGGTTTCAGCAGGCGATCAGGATCTGAATACTGCGCGACCATCTCCTGCTCCATTCTCTCCCAGTCTTTCAAAGTATTTTGCTGTTCTCCTCGTTCAATCAAAAGTCTGGGATAAGATTAGAGTAACCTTAAAACAAAAAGATGAATCAGTCACGTAAAAGTGCTTTTCTGGCGACGAGCGCGGCCTCGGCTTTGAAGAAAGCTCGCAACGTTCGCCGCTGGGTCCCATCGTATAACGCTTCCGCACGCTTGGATATCGATCCCTTCCTCTGCAACCGCAGTCGAGATAATCAGGTTCTTCTCGCCGGTTTTGAAGTTGTTTAGGGTGGAAGATTGCGTTTTGACAAGGGGCTTGGTGAGATCCAGCGCGGCGGTGCGATAAGCCGTGTCTGTGGTGCCCACGAGACAGCCGACCTGGAGGATATCCTTCGTCTCCGGGTGGTTACTGAGCACTTGCGCCAACGCCAATACAGCTTCGCGTCGCTGCACGAACACCAGTGCGTTCCACGTCTGGTTGTTCGCCTCGGTTTCCTTCTTCTCCTTGAGAATTGCTTGCACAAGGACGTGGACTTTGTCGGAAGTGTCGTCTGTGATATCGGCGGGATGATAAGATGGCTCAGTTAACCTAACGCCGCTCAGCAGGTCCAACAAATACGCCTTTTCTTGATTGGGAAGATCGGAGACGACCGCGTCGTACTTGTTCTGGTTGAGCGTCTGCTTTCCCTGTTCAACGGTGTTATAGACAAGCCAGTCCGCCGCCCAAGGGCCTATATCGGAGCAGAGAGCAGTCGCACTGCTGGACACGTCCCGCAATGCTCGTTGGGTGTACGTGTCCTTGTTGCGAATCGTCTGGGAGAGCTTCTGGTCTGCTTGGCGCCACCTGTCCGAACCTCGTTGTAGTTTGGCCAGATTTAGCCTCAATCGCTTTATGTATGGGTCGGCCTCGATGTCCAGCGAGCTCAAGACATCGTTGAACGCGGCGAGATTGGTCGAAAAGGGAGCTGGGTCGCTATCATATAAGAGGTGCTTAAAGACAGGCTTGTGAACGTGTCTGTTTAGCTCTTCTTGTTCGCGGAGTGGTGCGCGAATTTTGCTATCTAGGTTGTGTTCGATCATTCTAGGAGGCCTGTTGAGACCGAGGACGAGAAACACAGCTGCCGCTCACTCAAAAGACTTAATCACATTCCCTCCGTAGATTGGAGAAGCGGTCAAGCCAAGGATAACAGGCCTAACGTTCTGTGGGGCCGCGAGAAAGGCATTGGACAGCTCGGGGTTCCTCGCAGGGCAATTGAAATAGAACTCGGCCATGATTCTGTTGTAGGGATGGTCCTTGCCCGCGTGGTGCGCCTCGTCAAAGACGATTAAGGAGAGGTCGCGGCCCATTTGAACGTAACTGTGGCGGAGCGCGTCAAGCAGGACCTGCGGGGTCGATACAACGATCCGATGTGTGCTGAGGACGCTCTTCCAGAGATTGGGATTAACCCAATGCTCAGGCTCGTTAGCGCCAGAGATGATAGCGACTGGAATTGGGAGGGCTTGTGTGATCACGTTTTTTTGCTACGATGCTCAAGGACGACTCCACATCTACAACCGACCTAACACGCACCTGTTGACACAACGCTACAGTCGGCGCGAGGAACCAGCAAACCTTGAGCATCTCAGGACATCCAGCTCTCCTTGAAACTGTTCACAGTGCCTTTTTGGGCTCGCGATCCACCTCAATCTTCATCCTTAGGACGGCGATATGAGTCTTGCCACTGCCGGTGCCCATCGCGATAATGACATTTCTTTGCAGGCTCTCCTCGAGCATCTCCTGCTGGTAGCCCCGCGTCCTAATGGTCCGATCGGGGAATGGGTCGACAAGTTGGACATCCTGAGCAGTGCTGTGGGGCATCGGAGGGTGAGAGTCAGAAGAGAGAGGTCGGCGCTAGACACGCTGAGCGTCTAAACGAAGCCCAGTTGCGCGCCAGAGTCACATCGCGTGACAAGCCCGCAACGCGTCAACAGGCATCAAGGTCATAACATTCGTTAGCCAAAGGTACAGCGAATAAGGTAGATGTAAGCATTAGATTAAATATCCGCAAAGAGAATCACCGTCGACCTGGTGCGCTAAGCAAACTGGTCGTACTGCGATTAGCATCATAGCTCCGCCTCCCGGCCATTCTACCCTCTTCGTCCACATTCCGCAACGCCGTAGCACTCCCGTTCGCCCCCCGCTTACCTCCGTCCAAAGAGTACATCTTCGGACTACTAGTGTTCTTCTTATCCAGGGAGAAAGCGTTGCCCACCGCAACCGGCATACTCAGTCTACGAATCCACCCCTTGGGCTTCTCTGTCCGCAGCGCAAACGGCTTTTCGGGCGGACGGAGGTCATGGGGAGACGGTGCTCGATTGGACGGCGACGTGTAGTGCTGAACGGAGCAGGATTCGCAGCCGCATGATATCGCATGCGCGCCCGTACCATCAGCCGAGGAGGTCGAAGAGCGAGGAGAAGAGGAAGAGTGTTGCGATTGTGAAGCCGGCGGGGGCACCAGGTGGGTGGTGCTGTATGAATGGGCATGGGTGTTACCAACATATGGTGGCTGCGGCGATCGTGTCTCGAGCTGAGACTGTGGACGTGGAATTGGGGATGTCCGGAACGAAGTTTTGCGCTCTCGCGGACGTAACTGAGGCTTGGGACTCATGCTACCGCCATCCAAACTTTCGCGTTGACCGGTGTCTCCCCGCAAATTGCGCATATTCGCCCGCTCCAGCTCTAGTTCTTTCGCGCGCAGACTTATTTCCCGTTCCCTCTCCTCAAGAACCCTCTCCTTCTCCAAGAATTCCAGTTCCGCCGCCTCATCCAAGGTCTGATCCAGCTGTTGATTGCGACGCTGGAGAGCATCATCTGGCAGCTTCGACGTCGAGGGACTCGGAAGAGGCCGTCCATAAGCCGCCGGCGCATTCCGCTCCCCGGAATAGCGTTCTGGCGACGAGGGTTGCTGAGACGTGCGCGCGATAACGGGAGATCCTGCTCGAGTGCCTCCCTGGGGTGATGTGGGCGCCGATCCTGGCTGGTATCGAGTGGCCAGATCACCAACACTGAGAGGCAAACGAGGTATATCTTTGGAAGCAGACTAAGAAGGTGTGAGAGCGACATAGAGATGAACGGACTAGAACTCACCCCCCCAGAGTATCTATTTCGCATAGCAGCCACGATACTCCCATTGCTGCCTCCAGTATCGCTCCGTTGAACTCCCGGTTTGGACTGGACCCAGTCCGGAACATCTCCCTGTTTTGGCACAGAACCGCGCTCATCTGCAACATAATTTCCTCGTGGGAATGGTCTGGGTGTTGAGTGATCAGCAGTCGGAGACGGTATGCGGCTAAGATTTGGCTGGTACGAGTCCGCCGTTTGGGAGCGAACAGGAATCGGCCGCTGGATCTCGAGCTCTTCTTGGAGGGAAGACAGAGAATCCGCGGGTGGTCTCCTTTCCGCAAACGACTGGTTCGGAGACGATGGCCCTGATGATGGTTCGTCGACCTGGCGGTCAGGCTCGAGCAACGTCGATTCAAATTGAGATGTGGGGAAATTTCCATTAGAGTTGGAAGCCGAGGAAGAAGAAGATCCTTGCTGAGATAATTGTTGACGCGACGGAATGGGGAAGTGGGCAGGAGGAAGAGGGAATGCAGATAGCGACCGTACGGAGCCGGAGTTCGGGTCAACCAACGGGCGCGGGGGCTCAAATGAAGACGGCGGAGGTAGTTGGGATCTCGGAGGTTTGGGAGACGAAAGCGGCGTAATAGAGGGTGTTTGGTCGCGTTCATAACTGGGAGGCTCGAGGTTGCGGACGGTATTGGGAAGTTGTTCTGTCCGAGTTTCCTGCTCCATGGGCTGCGTCTCTGGGTCAGGATCGACCAAAGACGGCGGGACAGCTCCAGTCCAGCCTCCCTCACACAGTGCACGCCATTCTCCTAATGGGCCGATAGTTGGCGAGAAGCGGCGAACACCTTCGCAGGTACGCAGCCACTCGGCATCGGCTATGCGGGAGAGACAAGCAGCGACGCTGTACGTTGTGGCTACATGACGTTGTGTCACTTGCAGGGTATGGTTGCTTCACCAAGTCAACCAGATGACGGCGGGAAGGAATGAACGCGCACTATTTCTCCTGGGATATCTCGGGGCCCAACGTGCTTATAAGGTTGATATAGCGAGCATGCTCGTCGGCAGAGTCGCGGGGATTCTTCTTAGACTTCTTCTCATACAACTGACCTGCGGCAATTGAATACTTGGTCTGCAATGCGAGTTTAGATGATACCAGCTTGCTTTATCTTGGCATTCGCACTGCTTAGTCGATCGTCGTGGGCCTTTTCCTCTTTCTGCGGAGGTTAGAGGCAAGCGGGAGAGGATAAGAACTGCGACACACGGCAAGCTTTTTGAACCACTTCTTCACTTCCCCGCTTATTCCATCGTACTCCTTGTCTGCAATCTTGGCGAATTTGGAGTCGATGTCCGACAGGGCCTCGAAGATAGTAGCACTTGCGTTCATGGCATTGGCTGATATGTGTGAGACTGCGTCAGCGAAAGACAGAGAACATACATGCAATCTCTCCGGTGACCTTCTGGCTCGAAGCCTCCCGAAGAGCTTTAGCAAGCTTCTTCTGAAGCAGTACGACAGCTCCGGCAGCTTCGCAGTAATCGTTGAGGACGTTGAGGAGGGTTTCGAGAGACTTGCAGGCCTTGTGTACATCGACGCGCTCGGCGAGGAATGGCTGGCTCTGAGGTGAGGCCATGGTCAGCCAGAGAGGGGATGATTCGACGTGCAAGTTGAGAGCGAAGAGTGGTGTGACGTGAGATTAGGATTAGATCGTCTCCGCAGTTCCGTCTGGACACGACGCCGAGACTTATACCAGGAATAAACTGTCCCGACTGCTGAGCTGCGTCGATTCTGGTCAAAATCCGAGCGCTCGCATCTAATTATAGCACAGAGCCGAATGGAGGCCAACCAGAGGCATTCTCCCCGGTCTACAGGTTCTACGGACGCTCTCTCAAAGGCTCTCTAGGGGCGACTCGTGTGTCCTGCGCATCAGATTATTCTGTACTGTGACCTTCTATTATTGTCAGGTGTGGACGAGCGCAAAGCGGGTTCATCGGGTTGTGTAATGCACGATATCGATTCCACCTAAACTCCTTCGAGAATTAGAGCCAAGCGCGCGGGGAGGCTTCCCAGGAAAGGGTATCTTGACACTGACGCCCAGCTGCAGCATCTACGAAGACCGCTAAACCGCCGAACCCGTAATCTTTTCGGAGTCTGCTTCTCTCGTTCGCCAAAACTTCAACGCTCGTAGGATGTCCTGTAAGAACTCATCAGCAATTCTGCGGATGGATAGATCATCTCTCGAACCTGTTGAGTGCCAAAAAGAACGCCGACCACGGTCGGTACTAGAAGAACATCTCACGGAATTGCCGTCTCATTCAAGGCTTGCTTACGGAGAGCAGTGCCCAGATGTTGTCTTCCCTCTTCGACTATCGATGTTTCAAGGAAAGACACGGCAGCGAGCCTGCGTGCATTTAGTGGGAGGTCGATTTGAGCAAGATCACGTACACTCCAGCAATGAGAGGAAGAAGGAGGCTGAAGACACAGACACGGATGATGAGCGGGAGAGATACAGTATCGTTGGACCGGACGCGTAGTTTCTGGAAGGCAGTCCAGTTTCTGTACAATAGAATGAGGGTCTTCACTGTTAGACGCCTTAGCTCTTCTCGCGATACAAGTAAAGACGACGACGACCTTCAAATGCGACCATGGTAATTGAAGCCAAGAGAACAGCGATCGCGGTGGTTTTGGCTCTGTTTAACTGTGAGCTGTAGGCCAGACTGATGACGGATTGCGTACGGTATCGGATTCTTTAGGTGACAAAACATACCACTGCGGGCACGCTCGACGTCTGCAGAATGGGAGAGGCCAACCTGTTTGCTAATTCAGTCACCGCGGCCGGCAGAGGCACTTTTTTTTACGACAAGGGTCTCGATTACAACGAGAACGAAGGAGATGATTGGGAACATTTGAAGCTTCGAGCGCGGTCAGCGTACTTATACCGTGGCCCCACCGATGTCGACTCACCAACGTGGTCTGGGTGTTAGACACGGCAGTGCGTTGGCTAAAGACCGCGGACATCGTGAAATAGAGCTTCGGCTTCAGGTCAGTAAAGGGTACTCGGAGACTGCGACAAATCTGACATGCAGTAAAACGGAGAGCGTTCCAAACGATGTACTGGAAGTGAGTTGAGCAGTCAATGACGCTGAATTATGCCCATGGCTCACAGGACAGGCGCAGCATACATCAAAGCCGCTTGGGTAAGGCAGAGGCCGAGGTCGGGCGGGGGTCCGACTTGCTGGCCCAGCGAGAAGGAAGTAGGACATGCAAAAAAGTAGCCAGGATGCCATAAACGAGTACCAGACCCTCGTCCTGTTCACATGGGGCGACAGCCAAGCGACGAGAAGCACGATCAAGACCGTCATGAATCCTGTGCGTACGATTAGAGGTAGAAAACAAGATGTGGAAACATACCGAAAATTTCAAGAAAGTTGAACATAGCAAGCAGACCCGAAGCTGTGCGTTCCTGGGCCAGAGTGACTTGGTAGGGACAGTAAGCAATGCGCTTGCTCTCAACGAGGTCACTTACCTCCCGGAAACATATTTGACATCGTGAGGTTCCCGCCCATGGTCCAAAATAAAAGAGAAAAGAGAGACAAAGTGAAGGGAAAGTGAAAGAAAACGCCTTCTAATCCCAAACAAGGTGTTTATGAACAACAAGCCAGTGATGCCAGTCGTTATTCTCTACTCGGAACCCCACTTTCGTGATGCAACCAGAGGACGCCGTTGTAAACGCCGAACAACGATCTTCTTCTAGGGTGTAACACATGAGAGCACCGGGCGTACAAAGTGCCAGTGGGTTTCAGCTCTTCAAGTTGGTGGCGGGAGCCGGATGCACTGGCAGAATTGCCGATGTCACCCAAATACTACTGTGGCTCCCGGTGACTGTGCAATCGCCCTGTGACTGTGCAATCGGGGTTTTCTTCCATCCTCAGCAAGCACAGACCTCCGGAAATTTTCGGGATACATTCCCAGGCATCTTCTATGCCGCCTCAGAATTTTACAGCTCTCCTGTTGCCTTACTCGTCGTGGACGGCCGCGAATTCGTGTGACGCTTTGATGTGAGGAAATCGTAACGCCCGCCATCACGGAAATCTTTGGCCAAATTTCGTCGGCTTGCTTTCAGCCAGGAGCCTCATTTTTTTTCATGGTGGCAGGGAACATCTAGAAGAAATATCCTATAAAAGTTCCGAAGGCCAAGGTGCAAGAGGGACAGGAGGAAACCCCGATTGCACAGTCACAGGGCGATTGCACAATCACCGGGAGCCACAGTAGACGCATTACATGGAAGGTGTAATGAGTGCCACGCCGCCAGTATTCGATGCCAGGAACCATTGGAAGTCGGAAACAACTTCAAGCTTGAGACGAACCGTCACTGTCACTGTAACACCGCAGCACTTCGGGCAGACTCGGACTCGGAACTTTGTCCGCAAATTAATGGTCTATTTGGTCTCGGCGACCGCAGGCATCTATGTATTATGACGCGAGTCAACTAACTACCATCCTGTTGAAGTCGTTACGAAGAAAAAACGAGCGAGTAGAGAACAACACACCTCTAGCTCTAATGAAATTCAACAGAAATACAGATGTGCATAGTAGCGTCGCAGCTAACACAAATATCGTCTTAGGATGCGTCTCGACAGTTATACTGTAGGTCAGTGCGAACAATCCCGGCTTTCAACTTTGGTCAGTTGTGGAAGAAAGCGCTACCGGCGTCACTGACCGAGATACTATGCGATATTGCGTTCAGGACCCCGATGGCACCGAATAACCTGCCAGACTCCTCGCCATATCCAAGTGCATGGAGGCAAACAGCGCCCAGCGAATGTCAGCGCTGGATTACCGCCAGATGTGAACGCCGAAAGGCAACTGAACGCGACGAAGGCAGCCTCCGAGGTTGAGATAGCTCACGAATGTGTCGGCGAGGGCATCCACGAAGAGGGATCCTTGTGCGAGACGTTTGTCGAAATTGAGCTCTGAAGCGATTTCCTCCTGGGGTTGAGGCTCCGGTGATGGGTGACTTGGGTTTGAAATAGTGCACGATGAGAGGAAGGACAAAAAACAGGTTTGTTGCACGACAAATCCAAAGCTGGTAGATTTTAGATGCGTCTCTGCCGAAGAGTAACAGCGGCAAACCAGCGACATGTAGTATCCCAACTAGGCGGCTTTATCAGATAACAGTTCTACGTCTGTGGGGGCAAAGGCGCACATGCTTTGGATCCCAGGTAAAGGTTCGTCGTCCATACAAGTATTTCAGTGGGTAGACCGCCTGCAAGATAAGTAAGCGCAACACTCTCGGGCCCCACGTAGTGTCTACTAATCACCGTGGACGTTATATACAAGAACATCGCCAAACCCATGAGCGTTACATTGTAATCCATTCGCGAAGTCGTTCCGCGCTCTACTCTGCGCGGGCGGAAGATGGTGATAGGCGACATGAAGGCCGCTGTGAGCCGTTTAAAGTATTCCCGGATGCTCTTTGGCGAAGAGACAGATGAGACAACAGGGAGGTCGATGGGAGACCGCGAAGGTGGTTGTTCCTTATTGCGAAGGGATTCGGGAAAGAAGAAGAAGACTATACACAAGCAGCAAACACTGGATAGCGATGCTGATGTGGAACATTGAGTATACACCTAGGGAGGTGTAGGAGAGTAGAATTCCGGCAATCTGTAGCACAGTGAGAAGACAAGACGCCTCCTACGGATGAGAGAACACACCGATGGACCAATTGCCAAACCAACGAAAACCATTCCTTGGATGACAGAGAATATCCTGGAGCGTGAACCATCGGGAGAGCAGTCGGAAACGTATCTGGAGCGGAATTAAAGGAAAGTAAGAGTATCGCAGCCTCCTCACGCATGAACAACTCCATTGAAAACGCTTAAACCGCCGGCAAATCCCTCGAGAACCGGTCCAATCAGGATGAATAGCTCTGCTCGCGATGTAATTGCGGTATTCGACCCAGATACAAGGACGAATATGAGCTCCCTGAAAAGGTGTAAGATACCAAAGGAGGACTGACAGGGACTACTACATGGCAATAAATCCCGCCTACCGAGTGGTGAGGACCAAGGCAATAAGAGAATGATCAAGTACGCACGATAGAGACATAAAATATGATCTTACGACCTTTAACATCTCCATACTGGGACCACAAACCCGTGGATGCTGAGCTCAAGATGTTCATAATTGTGAGAACGGCTGGAAAGTCATCAGGTTGTGTTGTTTAGAGAATTCGAACAATTAGTACATACACGCTTGAACCTTGGATGCGCGGGCAGCAACTGCAGGAGATTCACAGTCTTGAGCTAAGATTTTGCCCAAGCTGCTTAGATTTGCAGAGTCGACGGCGCGGCAAGCAATATCAGTGAACACGTTGATGCGTGGGGCGAGGGTCATTCCGCGCTAGGGCCAGCCTTTCAGAGAGAATTAAGCGACTGAAGAAGTAATTCACAGCAATATTGACGACCAGAACGATAGGAATAATCCTAGCGTAGATTCTGAGCCCATAACACGATACTCGAACGTAGAGTGTACCAGTAAGGGTGCGCCCTGTATCGTTGCCGGTCGGCCTCCGGTCGTACAAGTAGAGATTGATTCCCGTCTTCTCGGGGCTGGAGGAGGAGGGGCTCCAACTCTGGAGACTGCGTGGTCATGGTGTAAAGGCAAGGCAGACGAGAGGCATATCAGATTACAGCCATTGGTGATTTTGATCCGCACTATTCGGGTCCAATATGTATACACATTCGTTCGCAATGCTTCAAGTTCAACGCTTCGACGGAGAGCACGCAATTTTATTTCTAAACGCGACACCAGTTTGCCCAAGTAAAAGATCAAAGCACAAAAGCTAGTATTCAGACGCATGCTGTCCTGAGGTCCTGCTCAGGTCGGGATTGGGGTCGAACGGCGTGGCGATCAAGCCTCCCGCCTCCAACTCGGCTTCTAAATGCCCAAGATTCGATGTAGAGCTCCGCATGTCCGTGTTCCCGCGATTCGTGGGAAGTAGAGGCGTGGGCCCATCGTCGACATCTGGTGTAGTAGATGAGAACCACGTCTTGGGAGCCCAAGATCGTTTGCCGCTAGGCGGGAATCGAAGCGGGTAGGGCAGGTCTGAGTGTGGGTCCTCCAGCGACGGGTAGAACTGTCGGTAGAAAACGTAGGTCGGGATTAGACCAACGAAGAACCCGAGCGTCACGTCCTCGAAATGGTGGCGATGGTCGGTTACGCGTGTAATGCATATCCAAATGGACACCATCAGCGGAGAGAACACCAGCCACGCCTTGGACTAAGAACAAGTCAGAGTGGGTGTAGATCACACGATCGTGAACGCACCGTGAAACCTCTTTGGTTGAACAGTTGCATTTTCCCGGCCCAGTACAGGCTATTGTAGCCGAGACCAGCTGAAGACAAACAGGCATGGCCGCTGAAGAAGCTGCGCATACCATCCTTGATGATGGGGTCCGTGGCTGGCGTCTGGCATACAGTTAAATTCGCAAGCCCAAAGAAATGGGCATTTGTCGCATTTTCAAATGGATTACAGCGGGCAATGAAGTCTCGAAGATATCAGACTTCTGGCGACGGGAATCGAATCGAGGGAGACACACCTGGTCGTGGACGTCCCACCGTTATCCGTACAAGCTCGACAAAGGTTCCCGTGAATGCAAAAGAAACAGTCACTGACACATACTGTGAGAGTAAGTAGAATGCGCAGCAGATACACGTACAGCCAAGGAGAGCATGGTGCAAGTCCCACATATTTCGACTCAGAATCAGGTTGCTGGCTACGAGCAGGACGTAACAGAAGACGAGAATGAACACGAGCGTTGAATTCTGGCCCAGGATTGTTAGCTGACCGGGAATGGTTCAAAAATTGGCGTACGGGGAAGACCTCTTTGGCAATGAAACTATGTTGTATTGAAGTGTCTGTGAGGTCGAAGTCGGGAATCTGTATATCGTTGAGGCGAAGTAGCGCGAAAGAGCCGCGGCCACTTGCATGCTGGAATCGATCGAAAAAGAAATTGGCGAATAACCTGGAGATTGTCAACCATAGGCTTGCGCCGGAAGCTCTTGAACACTGACGCGATGAGGACTCCGAGTACCCTGACATCGTCAACTGAGAACCGAATACGAAGACGGGTGAATCCTCACCAGTCGACGCCATAACTCTGTAGGAAGCGGAGGCTGCGCGCGATGAAGGCGTTTCTGGGAGGCATTGTTGAGGTCGTGGTTGAGTGGCAGTTTGCACCGCACGCCAAAGCGTACAATGCAGATCATGGTGGCATCACCAGGCGAGGCGGCAACACGGTCACGCTATCCCCGCACTGAGACCCGTCTCGTCAACTGCTCCTTGATCTTCTCCCGCAGCAGCTCTTTCTCATCTTGCTGGAGTACTTTATATCCATTGGTCCATCCGATAACGCTAACTGAGAGCATTTCTCGACGACCGCAAAATTCTCCAAGCCGTTCCCCCGGTTCGCCTGGGCGTCCGATACCTACCGTCTAGCTGCAGCAGTGGAACACCTCCCGCAATCCCCATTTTATCCGATGCGCTCGTCTTTGTTTTAGAAAACACTGCTGTTACACATGAAAGGGACGCATGCGCATAATAAAAGAGACCCTTGGCTTTGTATGATATTGCCTGAACCCGGCGTTTTTAAAAACAGTGCAGCGACGACCCCAACCCAACCTCGTCCTTCCCGGTCCCTCTCCGGCCAGCAGAGCGTCCCCTACAGGAGATCGCCGAACGCAGCCATCTCGGGACCGCCGGATTCCCGCATGCCGATTTCCCAGTCTGAGAAGGGTGAGAGGGATGTAAAAAAGAAGCGCGAGGACATACAGCTGTAGATGGTGGTAACGGCCATGAGGATACCGGTGCCGCTGCCAATAGCGCCCATGAGGTCCGCGACGACAGAAAGCAATCCAAGAATGGCACCGCCAAGGGCTGCAGCAACCGGGATGACACGCTTGAGCTCCTTGTACATCGAGCCTTCTCGGTGACCGGCCATAACCTGCAGAAGATATCAATTTGAGTCGGTGGGAAGACAGACGACTCACCATCTGTTGGTCCTTGAGCTGTTTGGCGATATCGCGCGGGCCAGAGCCAGAGACTTCGATCCAGGTCTTGGAGAAGAGGGCGCATGCAGAGAGCATGAAGATGATGTATAAGACGGTGTGGATGGGGTCGATGATAGCCTCCTTCATGGTGTGCGGCGGGGACATGTAGTACACGATGCCGGAAGTGGCCATGAGCTGCTGCGAGTCCTCCATCGGCTCCCAAACGCCGAGGATCTTGACGAAAAGGTTGCTGGGGTAGCGCGACGCGAGCATCTGGGAGAGGATGAACACGTTGGACGTGAGGGCCGACTCGAGCATGATGGGCATATTCGAGGTGTAGAAGAGCTTGATGGGGTACGAGCCGCGCTGGCCCCGGAAGCGGTTGCTCTTCACGGGGATCTCGATGCGGAAGCCCTGGAGGTAGATGACGACACCGAATATGACGGCGGTGGCAATGAGGTTCATGACGTTCGGGAGACGGTCGCGCCAGAAGGCCTCGCGGAGGGCACGGCCCTTGTCGTTCCAGGTGAAGAGCAGATGGAAGAGTGCGACAATAGCGCCCTCAAACTCGGGACCACGGCCGGTATTGATGGTGGTAGGTGAGAACGCCTTCCATACGATCGACTCGCAAATATTGGTTGCGATGAAGAGCGAAATGCCGGACCCGAGCCCGTAACCCTTCTGGAGGAGCTCGTCGAGGAGAACGACAATCAGGGCTGCAGCCACGAGCTGAACGATGAGGAGGAGACAGACACCAGCGCCGAGGTCGCTGGGTTGGCCGTAGAGACCGCTTAAAACGTAGACGATTCCCTGGCCGAGCGAAATGATGAGGGCGAAGACTGCATTCGTTTCAGCAAGGTGCGAGGACGTTGGAAAGAGCACTCACGTTTCTGGGCACCACTGAAAAGTGCGCGGTCCTCCTTGAGGCCAAAGTCGACGTCGATGAGGTTCGCGCCAGCCAAAAGCTGCATGATCATGCCGGACGTGATGATAGGGGTGATTCCGAGCTCCATGAGCGTTCCGCGGTTAGAGGCAAGGATAACACGCATCCAGTAGAGCGGGTCGGACGAGTCGGACGACATAATACCGTACAACGGCACCTGCGAGCACACCAGGAAGATGAGGAGGGTTACGGAGGTCCATAGTATCTTTTGTTGGAAAGGGACCTGGGCGCCACGTCAGTCGAGAACGCCGTCGCCAGCGAGTTGCACACCTTGCGGTCGGGAGACGCTACTTCAGGCAGAATCGGAAGGAATGGCCGGACGAGATTGAGGAACCGAACTTGAGGAGAGGTCAGTCAGGGTGAGATATAGCGTAGAGACGCAGTAGACGTACATCCGCTCATGATGGGTAAACGAGCGGAGGAGGAAGGAAATTGTGGAGATCACGGACGTGGCAGTCACAACATACATGTCACATTTTGAACTGGACCTACGATACTAACAAACGCGGCGACTATGGTTGAGTGGCAGTTTCTGCGCGTCAAAAGCGCGCAGTATTGTCGATATTGGTACAAGGCGGCATACCGTATACACTGGCAGACGTGCGAGCTTGTCCACAACCTCACAGCCCAGTAGGTCATCTTCCTCAACTGTTAGTCTCATTCAACTGCTTCTTGATACCCGTTCCTCTTCCTGCTCGATCTTCTCCCGCAGCAGCTCTCTTGAAGACTTGGGACTGGCGGTCTGAACCTGTGATTTGGGTACACTCTGCTGAGTATTCCTTCGAGCACAAACTGGATCTCATTGGCGCGAGACAACCTCTTATCTAACTGCCTCTACAATCTCAAGAACGGCGGTTGGAGGCTGTTGTTCTTCCGTTCATCATTGTCCTCACTCGCGCCAACCAACGAGAAATGTTCCGTGATACCTCAGAGACTCATAAAAGGAACACATTTGGGAGCCGTCTCCCTTTCGCCACGCCTTCGGAGCTGGTTTCTCTCTTCACCCAATCGCCTCATATGGTTCTCAGTAACGCCACAACCGCCTTCAACGTTCTTGCCACCACTGGCCTGGTCCTTTTAACTTTGACGCTTCTCCCTGCCGTAGCATCTCCCCAGGTTCAACGCAGCCCGCTTTGGTTCAGCATGATATCTTCCTGGATGGTGTATTCCGTTTCATACATGCTCCTGCTTGGCCACCAAGGCGGTCCTGACCCTCCTCGCGGAATATGTGGTCTTCAAATGATGGCTATTTATGCTGCACGTGCGTCTCCGGACACTCTCTCGGTTTAATAACTAATCCACATTAGCGCCCTTGTACATTTTTTCATGTCTACTCCCAGGGAAAGTTGACATTCAGTTAGGACCACCACCACTGGGCTCGCTTTCCTCATCGATGTGCATCCCACTTGCTCGCATGCAACACTGGACTGAGTCGATTCAGATACTTCTCAAGATCAACAAGACTCTTTTCACCGACATGCTGGGGCACCGATATACGTTATCGGTACGCAAACTTCCTGACTCCTTGGTCATTTTCTCTGACCCCATTCTCAGCTATTGATTGTGCCATGGGCCATTTATGCAGCGGTTGCCGTGGAGGCTCTGGTTGTGGGTGATCGCGGTCCCGCCGACGGCAGCTTCATAGTCATTAAACCACAGGTCGTCTCCGATTTTGACGAGATTCAACGCCATCACAACAACATGTACTGTCATACTACGAAGCAAACCCAGTAGACCACCCCTCATCTTATCGGCGCGCTGCTTACCGTTGCCAGAACTCGCATTTCAGCGGTCATTTGTGTAGTTGGCTTGAGTATAGCTTTGACGGTGGAAGGTAGAGAGTTTTCACGAGACAGACTCTAAACTTAGATTCATTCCAAAGGCTGGATCATTACCATCCTCTACCGCAACTGGGCTCTATTTCGTCTTCGCAAAAGCAAAATGGGCGCCGAACTCCGCTTAGCATCGCTGGTGCGAATTCTGGTTTTCACGTTACAGACCGCTATCGGATTAGGGTGAGGTCACCTTGGGCCTGAATCATTTATTCTCATCTTTCGTCTAGAATGGGAGCCGTTATGGCGCTTCCACGATCAGGTATCTCACAAAGCCAAAGTCCCGCTGTCTGGAGTGCACTGCTACCTCTGCGTAAGATATCCATTCATCCAAGCTCTCCGATCCGTACTGACCTGCTTGCACTCAGTCCCCGTAATGTGTGGAATCACGTTCAGCTCTCAAGCGGTACGGGACTCTGAATTTGTTTCACTGGATATCTTACGACCGCATACTTAGGACATCCGCTCCGTTTACATGTTCCGGAAGCCGCATGAGGAAAGACTAAATCCGCTCGAGGCTGGCACTCGCGATGATTTGAAAGGATTCGAGGATGAAGCCTGACTGGATGAAGCCTGACTGGATGAAGCCTGACTGGACCACACGAGGGCGAGATCTTCAAACTTCCCAAAATGACATTACTACGTGTATAGGCGTCGTTCCAAGTCCATGAATCTAGTCTGTAAACAGCGAACAATGCGATGCTTCCTGTTCCGAATACGTCTCAGCCAAGCGGTTCGGCCAAATATCGAAAGACACTTACAAAGCGGGCGATTGAGACAAAAGAGCGATGCAGCAGAAGAGTATGCATTAGACAGCAAGCTGTACTCCCCTGCTGTCTGAGGCGAGGTCTGTGAAGGCGGCGTAGAAGGCATGCCAAATCGATAGGCTGGAATAAGAGGGGCGCGGAAGTGAAGATTTTCAGGTGAACGTTGGCGATGGTCATGAAACGCGGCAGACATTATGAAAAGACCAGTAGGTGGAGCCTGGCTTTCGCGAACAGAGGTTTGAAGGAAAGATTTCAGAGTGCTGATGGGTCGAGGTGGAGGAGCAAGAGTGATGTTATTGCCGTTACGGCGCGGGCCTGGTCTACGTCGGGTCGCCTTCTTTATGTTTTCGGTGCTTAGCTGCGTCTCTGTTCGGGCAGTCTCGAGAAACTCTTGGAAAAAAGAGCCAAGGGGACGCAAACCGGTCGTCGGCTGCGGGCGACTATGATTATCGGTCGTCACAGGCAGTACGCCGGCGGCAACGTTAATCGGCGTAGTCGGTGAGGCGATTGCTGGATGTGGTGCCAGAGGCCCGTTGGATGGGCTCTGAGAGCGAGCAACGGGCAAGGGAGGTGCGGTAGGTACTGCCGGTGCGTCTGGGAGCAACGATGACAACTCGGAATCGAGTGGCAACGGTGAGTTTCTGCGATGCACGGATCGCTTGGGGAAATCGAGATGAATTCGATCTAGGACAGCTAGCGCGGGGAGAGAGAGGAGATTTCCACTAAAGACCTAGGTCAGCGCGAAAAGTTAAGATCTATGCATGAAAAAAAAATCACGGTCTGGGTCGTTTCATCAACGAATAGCTTCGCTCGGCTTCTGCAAGTGGAATGAAAGACAGGGGAACGGGCGCAGCATTCGACGTTGCTTTGGTAAATTTCGGCTTAGACTTGGGTTTCTTTCGAATAGAGCCATCTATTCGGATACGTGTTTGCCATCCGGTGATAGTCCTCTGTTTGGACTTGGAATTAGCGAAAATATCTTGCGGTTTCATAAAGGAGTTGGAATGAGGGGGGATAGTTTTCTTTGGGTCTGCAAGTTTCCAGTTGCGCTGCTTCGTCGCTGTTTGCTGGTGAGTGTCGAGTACAAGGGGGTGTCTTGAGTCATCCTGCGGCAGCCAGTCCTCGGCATCTGTCTTCGTCGCAAGGGCCGCCCTAATCAAACGTTTTTTTAAAGGTGGCTGGCAGCGCTTTCGATCCGGCCGTTGTGGTATAGTCATCGCGTCGTCTTCGGATTGTTCTTCGGACGTCAAGCTAGCGGCGTCTACAGGAATGGAGACTACGGGGGTTCGGGTCTGGCGTCGCCTCCTGTAGGGTTTGGCTCGGGCAAGTGCGTTTTGACGTAGGAATTCATCGACACAGACGACGTGCACCACTGCGGGACTATCTTCAAACAACGACGGAGATGAATCGGGTGGTGGTTCAAGCACGGAGGTACGGAGAGGCGTCGACGTAGGCGCGTCGGGGAGGATGTAGAAACCCAAGCAGGGATCAGCGGCACGGCGCATAATAGAGCGCCTTCTGCTGTCGTTCTGAGATAGATTTTAGGTCAATAGATTGATACAGAGCACCGGAGACGTACCATCTCCCTTTCACTCTGAGGCGGGCGATGGGTGCGGCGTGATGATAGTCACACACCGCATCCGGAAACGTCTTGATCTCTTATCCCGATGGTTACTCTCCGACGTTGCCAGGGCCCTCCTGCGTGCTCCTTCGTGTATTCTGCTCTCATGCAAACACCACCTGGTCCTTAAAGAAACCTTCCAATCAGTCGAAAACACTTCGATTCTTCTATCCATCAGTAACATTTGTTGGTGTACATCTCGAAACTCAATGCGGACTCGAGCGCAATCATCAAGTTCAATACCAATCAAGGTGAATATCACTGTGGATTCAGATATGTATCGCTGGACTCACCGAAGGTACATAAGGTCCTTTGGGCGGTAACGGCTTCGTCCCCCTTCCATCGCCATGTTGTTCTCGGACTCTCCGGAGTACTTGAAGCGCAAGGAGACTCCGTTCTCCCCGTCCAACGTCCGTCCGCGTGTTCTCCGCCCTCGTTTGCCGCTCACTGAGTTCTAGATCACCATCTCTGAGCTGCGTGCCGCCCTTCCCAAGGATGTCTTCAAAAGGTCGTCGGCAGCCGGACTGTACTACTTCGCTCGCGACATCGTCTCCATCTACCTCGCGTACCGGCTCGGTGCTGCCATAGATCCTTTCGCGCAAGGCATCATCGCCTCGTACAATATCGAGGGACTATACGCCTTCGGTCTTCGCTGGTCGCTTTGGGCGTTCTACTGGCACTGGCAGGGTGTCATCATGGCCGGATTCTGGCAGCTTGCTCATGAAGCTGGACACGGAACTCTCTCTGACTTCACTTGGATCAACACCTTGATCGGTTTCCCTGCTCACTCCGTATGTCATTAACTTTCCGGCCCAGCCCTGCGCTCATCGCTTGCAGTTCCTCCTCACTCCTTACTTCGCTTGGCGCGCTAGCCACCGTCTTCATCACGCAAGTTTCCATCTCGCAACCGAAGCTCCACGGAACACTAACTTCCCCACAGAAGAAGGCCAACTGTATCGAGGATGACGAAAACTGGTGCCCCGAGACCCGCACCGATCTCGGCCTTCCCCCGCCTGAGAAGGCCAAGGCCGTCGACTACGCCGACATCCTCGAAGAAACTCCCATTTACACCCTGTACCGCATGTTCATGACCCAGGTGTTTGGGTTGCACATCTACTTCTTCAACAACACATCTGGCCAGCCCACTCGCCCAGCTGGTACCAGCGTGAGTCTGCGTTGTGAAGTTTGTGCCTCCGAGTGCTTAGTTTTTTGCTAGCACTTCCTTCCTTCCTCGCCTCTCTTCAAGCCAGAGGAGCGCAATGCCATCCTCGCTTCTGATCTCGGATTGATCGTCGTGCTCGGCCTCCTTGGCAAGTTCACGACGACGTTCGGCTTCGCCGCTCTCATCAAGCTGTATTTCATTCCTTGGATTGTACGCGCCTACCTATCGTTGTCCATGCATTCACTAAAGACTCTTTTCAGCTGTGCAACCACTGTTCGTCTCCTGCCGCTAATTCTACTTGAGAGTATTTATCGTTTCCTCAGGGGTCGTTGCCGTTACGCATCTCCACCACTCCGACCCGACCATCCCGATGTTCCGCCGCAAGGAGTGGAACTACGTGCGCGGAGCCCTCTCAACCGTCGACCGTCCCGTTTTGGGATGGGCCGGCAAGTTCTTCCTCAAGAACGTCTCGCACAACCATGTACGTATCGATGTCCCACTCTCAACCTTTGCCTGACCGATTTGTCTTAGGTCACCCACCACCTGTTCTCGACCATTCCGTTCTACAATCAGCCCAAGGCTACTGAAGCTATCAAGCCGCTGATCAAGGAGCACTACAACACCGACTCGACGGTATGTGTATATCTGGCTGGTCTCACATGTCCTGACGCTTCATGTGCAGAACACTCTCCGCGCGTTGTACCGGACATTTGCCGAGTGCCGTTTCATCGAGGACGAGGGTGACATCATCTTCTACCGCAACAAGAAGGGGCAGACCGCGCGCTCCCTCAAGACCGAGAAGGTCGAGTAGATGTGATGTAGACGACGGAATGCGAGTAGACGGAGTAGATAATTGGTTGATTTTTCGCTAGACTCTGAAATCGACTATTTAAGTGTGCCGTTGAATGGTCTTGCAACCCTCGCGCGTTGGTGAGAAGGCTGTATCGGTCGTACCGCCATTATTGCCTCGCAACCGGAAATGAACAGGCATGCACATACATCAGTACTACTCGTAATTCGAGGATCTAGGGTGAGAGTACGTTGGGCCTTTGCAGCGTTAAATTATGCGTGGTTCTTGAGGCATTGCCAGTGAGATGGATATGTACAGTGAGATATTAAATCACGAGCATCTCGGATGAAATCAAGCCACCAGACGTATAGACAGCGGTCTACAATTCACGTCATCATCTCCTTCCTTTCCTTTTCTCTCCTCCCCTCTGTCTTTTCCTTCGTTTCTTCCTCCCAGTGAGGCCCAATGACGTGGATCACGGCCAAGTCTGTGGTTCGTTGGCTTTTCGGCTCGCCGCAATCTCGCTAACCCATTCGCGGCAGTATCTCAAGATCACTCTCACTCGTTTCACGCTCGCCTTCTTCCTCTTTTCCTTCATCCACTGCTTCACCGAGGGCTTCATTCAAGCCTTCATCTTCTCGGCAGATTCAGCCGCCAGCAATGCGGTCACCTCTATCCTCCACCAGGCTAACGTGCCGCCCAACAACTTTGGCGTTCTGACTAGGCACAACGGGAATGCCACCCTCGACGTTTGCAACATGCTTCGCCCCGACCTGACGGTGCAGCCATGCGCGCCGGTTTTCCAAATCGGTCACCCCAACTTGCCGCTCCCGACTCAATTCAACTTGACGGTAATGTCGATGGATGGCCCTGACCCAACCGCTAACGCCCTCGAACAGTCCAATGACTTGCTCCAAATCACCGTCTGTATCATCGACACATTGATGTGGCTTTGGCTGATATGCTGCTGCAGCCTACAGCCGGTGGCGTGGACATAGTCCTCGACAACCAGCAAACGATCAAGTTGAACCAGATGTGCACCCTGGTGCGTTTCCCGCGAAAACAAACCGGCGTCCTCACAGTTGTGAAATAGGTCCTGACATACCCACACCAAGTGCTCATGAATGCCCAACGAGAAGATGTCGTCCTCGTCCTCTCGCAATTCTGGATATTTGCAGTTTCTTTCTTCGGCGTAAAATGCGTATTTATCTCGGGTGAATTCATGCTGATTGGCCGCAGATCGTTTACGATTCTATTCCTCATCTGTACGCTTGCTTGTTCGTCCTCTGGCTCTATCGGTTTCTAACGGTTTACCAGCGTCGCTGCTCTATGTTGCCGCGCACTAGCCACTGGCTGGTCGACGTACATCGTATGGCGGACCGGAGATATCCACAGTCGTTTCAACCTTATCTTGAGCTCCGAGGACAGCCCTTGCAAGCCCCTCCAAGTCGACCAGCTGTTCCCAGGATATTTTGCATCGCGCGAAGCTCTACAGGTACGATCTGCGATACCCCGGTTCATTGTTCCTTACACATTAGCTGCAGATACCCGATCTCACGCTCAACGTTGTGGCACTTCTCCTCTCCGCATACCTATCAGCCAAACTCGTCAAGGTTCAATTTCTTGCCTCTGCCCCAATCTAGACTTAAGTCAGCATGTAGATATATGCCGCCAACACCTTTAACCGCGTCGGAGCGCCGCCAGCTATCATCCGGATTTACCATGTGAGATCTGAAGCGCCCCTGCGTACAAGATGCTCATTTTCTCGTAGTATTTCTTGGCCGTTTTCGTGTCATTCCAAATCTCGGCTCTCCTCCTCGTCTCCGTCGTCTGCTTGTGGCTCGACCAGATGATAAACCGCGATAACGCGATGTCAGGCTTCACATACCACCGGAATCTGTATATTGCACTGAGCATTTTCACGCTTGTGGTATGTGCTTTCTGCTCGGCTTGATGTTAGCCGCTCACAATTTTTTGATAGTTCCTGGTTCCTTGGATCATGACTGTGGGTCTTCACCGGACACGTTTTGACCATACTTACCTGGTTGCTCCGGCAGGGCTGGTATGCTGTCCGCCGCGAATGGAAGCGCCTGATGGTGTCTTTCCTTGCCCTCGCGTCGATTGTTTTCGCCCTCTGGGTGTTCATGCTCAAATCCTGGAGGTGCGCACCCTCGATTTCTGACTTGGTCGTATCCTTGACCCACCGAATAAATAGCTTTGCCTGGACTTTCGTCAACTGGCCCTTCTTTGCGATTCAGATTGTTGCGGCGAGCATATCCCTCCTTTCTACAATTTTTTTCGGAATCGTTTCGTACTTGCATTTCGACAAAGGCTTGGCCCACTACCGTGCGTACCTTTCAATTCATCTGTTACCCAATCCTGCTTCCCTTCGGCTTGCTTGAGATTGACTCTTTCTTTCTGGATGCAGTGTACGTCGACAACGAGCTTGCGAAAGCTGGTTTCGAGCCAGAGCTCTTCGAGAAAGACTTGGAAAAGGGAGCGCAAGACGACTGGCGCGAGATTGGCCTGGATGACATCCCGACATATACTCTGCGGTTTTCGATGTCCGGAGATAGGCACGAGTATGATTCTAAGTGAGTTTAAAAACTCACCAGTAAAATCGAGTAGGTAGACGTGCATGACCTTTTGGGTTGTACATGCATAACCATTTCTCTGTTTCGGATTTTGGGACGTTCAAGCTGGTACTTACTTGTACTTACATACATAGATAAGAGATGATTGGTGGACACTCGAATAAATCGCGCAACACATCGCAGGGGAACAGAGTTCATACCGCTAGCACGATAATTGCACCACTGTGGTGGATTCTCATATGGCCTCTAGCTTTCACACACTAGGTCCTTTCGGAGGCCACGACCGTTCTTGGCCTTGTAGAAGACAACGTCCCCTAGCGACATCAGACATAGGCCTTCGCGGGAATGTCAGACAAACCTGTATCCTCGACGAAACGACACTGGTTCTTAACCTCCCATAGTGCTTGAAATGCTGGTTGGTCACAGGACACATAGTGCTCCCCGATGGCCTGCTTCAAGTGACGCGTAGCTTCCGGGCCGTGATCTAGATGCGTTGGTATGAGATTGAAGATCAAGCGAACGGCGTACAGAAAGGTATTCGGGGGAAGAACTGGGGTGGTTAGGACCGTACAACAACATGGTGAAGTACCACCTACATGATGAATGGTGTGATATTGCACGATATTATGCAAAAAGAATCGGCCTTGCCACCCGAGAAAGTTAGGTCGATCGATAGTCGCTGCAGCGCCCCGCTGAAAAGTCCAGGATTGATCTCGGTAGCGCGGTACTCTCGAGTGGGTGTGCTGCAGATATGTGATCATCACGACTAAAGAAAAACTAAATGAGAAATCCCCCGGGCGTCCGGATTCCAAATACGTACACCAATTGGTGACGCCGATCCAAGGCAGGAAGTAGAATTTCACTACGTTCGCGACTCCGAATCCCAAGCACGCATAAAACAAGGCCAAGAAGGCGACCCCAAGTCCCAGATTAGATAAAATAACAACGTTCCGCTGAGCGGAAGTGAACAGAGGGGACGATGCTGCGCGCTAGTCAGTTATCGAAGATGGCGGGACGAGGGTGACTGACGAGCAAAGTGGTTTGTTCCCCTAGGATAGCGTCTCGAGCCAGACACGTTGAAGACTAGACAATCTCAGATACATAGTACCCATAAACGTCAAGTGGCTCACGAAAATAGGCGGGAAACCCGAAGAGTTGTTGCCGAATGAGAAAGAGGAGAGTATACAACGGTGTGTCCCCGAAGTACTCTTCGTAGTCGGAAGCGTGTGCGGCCTGCGGGATACCAACCTCAGAGCGGGTACATGGAACGAAGGTTTCATCGCGTGTCATTGAGGCATGGTACATGTGGTGCCGGTGGTGTGTAATCTTCCAGCTGAAGTAAGGCGTAAAGAGGGCGGAGTGAAGAAGCTACAGACCATTCAACGACGAGAACAACAATTGTGCATTATACATACAAATCCAATCGCGTCATTCACATGTTTGTGTGGAGAAAAAGCGCCATGTCCGCACTATTACGCCCGAGGTTAGAGTTAGGTTGCGCAAAGGGACGGAGAGGTACCTCATGGCCAAGGACCCAGGCACCAGTGAATATCAAAGACTGAAACCACCAGCTAAACGAGCTCAACATTTGCGAGTGGAAGGTATTGTATTGGGACGTACTATGCACACCATGCGCCCCAGCGCAGCAGGGAGAATACCACCGAGACCTTTTGCTCTGTTAAGCATGCAAACGAAGGGTCGATGGCCATGGCGAAGGCGAAGGCGCAGGCTGCCAGAGCCACATCCCGAACAAGGTACTGGAGACCTCGATATGTGTCGCGGACAAAGCACTGGGGAGGGATTGCGGCGCGTATTTCCTTCATCGACCTTTTCGACGATAAGTTGAGGTCGGACGCTCCGGTCGTTGTACATACATTGAAAGCAGTTGGAATTCTTCTGAGGATGGGTCGTCCATGAGTCGAGAGAGGGCAACGTGCTCGAGCTGTAATTATATCACCTTGATTTCCTCATGACGGACAAGATCGATCCCAGATATATCGCCCAAGATGGAAGTGCTACGTTTTTGGCAGCAGGAAATTTCGGGCACTTGCGGTGAAAAGATGGATCCGTTCATCATTGTTGTGATACGGCTTCGCGGTTCCACCGGGGAACTGCCGGAATCGCACCTGAACCCTCGCATGGGGAACCTCGTTGATCAGGAAGCGAGATGGAGTTGGACGCTTGAACAGGCCAATACTGATGCCCAACTTCTCAATGTCGGCGGTGGCACGACGAATTGCCGAGTTTCTGGTCGAAAAGCGTCTTGTTGCAACTGCACAGGTCGATTAACTTCGTCGTGTGAAGCTCAGAAAAGGAAATGCAATCAGACTCCGCAGATCCAAAAAAAAAGTGGAGGGTGACCCTGAAGCGCCGCTGTGGCAGACAGTCGAGACCAGAAACGCCAGAAACCGCAGAAACCGACGGCGCATAATACACTCGATTAAAATGTACTCCTGAAGGCCGGGATGAGATTCAGGCGGGGGAAACGCGCCGCACATACGACTGGCTGAGGAGTGCATCTTGTTGGTTGATGCAAGCGTGTCAATGATATGAAGTGACTGGGGAGAATGTACTGTACGGAATTAGGCATGAAGTAAGATAATCAATGGTGCGTCGTTTTTTTGCCTAGGGAAGAAGATCAGTACGAAGGAACAAATGGGGAGCATCTGCGTACCATCCACAAACATATTCCTCGTCGCTGAGGGGAGCGTCGCTGTTATCCCATCCAACTCTCGCGTCAATTTGACCTGGCATCCCAATCGACTCGTATCTGTGAGCCCAAACGCCATGTCAAGCATATCGTTCTCGTCGTCCTCCGGCTCTGGCAGTAGGTCATAGTATTCGGGCGGCAGGATGACATGGCACGTCGAGCACGCGACAGAGCCTTCGCATGCACCTGCTTGTTGTAAGTAAAAAGGGATATTCAGCTTGACAATGCAGCACCTTCTAAATCAATGTCGTATTCGTGGGCAATGGAAAGGAGGTCGTCGCCCTCGTTGGCTTCAACGGTCTTGATGAGCTCGCCCTTGGAGTCCTTGAAGTGTATTTTGATCCTAGACGGACCTGACTTGGTAAAAAGAGGAAAAACACGCAGATGAAACAGCGAACCCTGTTCCGGGACTTGGACGCGTTACATTGCCATGCCGCAGCGCTTTGAGCCGTAGGTTGGAACCAGCCAGAAGCTGAAAGAGAGGACGCACAGGACGATGTGTGCAAGGACCGCATCGGGGCACTGGCTTTTGGCCCAACCTGACTCAGAGCACGTCTGCACTGCGCTGTCGACCAGAATCGTCGGCATTTCGAGGCCAACATCGACGGTGGACGCAAGGAGAATAAAGCCGAGTCACGCGTTTGCCGGTATACTCAGCAAATATTACGCAAAGTTTTATTTTTTAATTCTACAGGCTGCTGCTCTAATCCTCCGCCTCCCCGGCCACAATCACATCGTCTGAATGTTGGTTAGCACGATGGCGATGCGAAGCCAAAAACTGACCTATTTTGAGAACCGCCCGCACCAGCTAACAAACAACCGTGAGCCAAAACATGGAGGAACAAGGCAGAGCGCACCTGGGTCGCAAGCAGATATTGCTGGCGCTTCGAGATGAGCGGATCGTATACAAACTGCTTCTTCATATCTTTGGTATTTAAGATGTTAGCCGAGCTCCCGATTGGCACCCGATGCATACCGTTCTCTCCTCGTCCGTTGCAGTCAATCCCGAGCTTGGAGTCACCCTCAGTGATCTGTCGACTCTTGACTTCTGCAAGCGTCTCTATCGGCGGCAGACCGCTGTTCTCCGCCAGCGCCAGGGGGATCGCGTCCAGTGCGGATGCGAATGCGCGCATTGCGTATTGTTCAATGGAAGGGATCTGACAGTCATGAGCGGACATTCTGGTTGGCAGTGCTCGCTCCAACCTCGTCGGCGGCTTTAGCGACCGCGATCGCACAGCTGATATCGGCTGCTCCACCTCCATAGACGACGCGGTTGTCGACGACAAGATTTCGGACCACACAGATGGCGTCGTGGAGCGCACGTTTGGCCTCGTCGACGATCTGAGGGAGAATCAGTATACATAATAGGAATGTGCAACGACATAATACCATCTTGTTGCTTCCACGAACGAATATTGTGACGGCACGAGTGTTTGCGCACTCTTCAATGACGAGCATCTTGTCGCGCGTGGTACCAAAGGAGACTTCACGTACGACACCGGCTTTACCAAGCTTGGCGGCCGTGAGGTCCTCGAACCGGGGGACAATGCGGCCTTGTGTCGCTATTGCGATAAGCTACAGATCATTAAGCCTATGGATAGAACTTTTTTTAAGAGGACTCGCCTCGATTTCTGGTCCACCTACCCATCGTACTGCAGGAAGCTCGTTCTGCATCAGGAGATGGTTGGCCTCATCGTCAAAGCCCCATTGACAAATGACGAGGTTGGCGCCAGTGTCTTTGACGAGTTTGATCATCTCAGCAAACTTGTCCTTTTCATAGTCGCGGAGTTTATTAAACTCCTCCACACTCGTAATGTCCAAATGGTGCTTGGTCTTTGGCCGCGGAGGCTCGAAAGGACATGTCAGGATGGCGAGGCGGGCGTCCTTGATCGAATGCGGCATTTGTGGATGCGACATGTCCTTGTCGATGAGAACGCCTTTTATTAATGTCGTGTCCGCTAGTGAGCCGCCAACTTTCCCGTCGACCTTGATGAGGTCGAAAGGTACATCCCGCCGCTCGAGGTCAGCCACAGTCAGTACAGCGTCGACGGCTATTTGAGCGAATTGCCGGTGCTCTTTGGATACGCTTACAAAGGATAAGTCTTTGGCTTTCACGGGCGGAGAAGCGCACATTTTACTGCCAAGACTCGTCATGGATGCCTTGAGTAGATTTTCGGTGTTGTCTTTTGAGAACTCGACACGATCCGAGATACGGTCTAGCTCTTGTACGGCCACGGCACACGCACGATCGAACCCATCTGCAATCCTGATTGGATGTATGCCACGGTCCAGCAATGCTTCGCTCTGTTCCAAGAGTGCGCCGGCGAGAACTAGACGGAAATCACGATGCTTTCGAGAGCAGAATCGAAACTAGACGAACCAACAACGCCCGTTGTGCCATCCCCAATTTCGTCGTCCTGGCTCTTGGATAGTTGGACCAGGAGTTTGGCGATTTGGTGCTCGACCTCCATCTGGCTGAGAATTGTTGCGCCGTCGTTGGTTACGGTAATGTCGCCATCGGGTGAGACGAGAATTTTGTCCAGCCCTGCGGATCTGTGTCAAGGGGGATTTTAGAGGGCAAGACGCGTATGAACCTCGGGGACCGAGCGATGTTCGGACGATATTTGCGACAGTGCGAGCAGCAAGAATGTGAGACTAGCTCGAGTCAAGTTCTGAGTTCATCTCGGTGGTAGTCGCGCACCTTAATCGCCTCGATGCCGTGCGTGCGGGTCTTTTTGGCTTGCTCGCGCAAGATGATGAACGGGCGACCATACTAGAGGAAAGTTGAGATGGTTGTCGATTCGCTGAGCTTCCGTGTACCTCGTCTGTAGTGTAGATGGCGTTCTGGGGGGAGATGAGTGCCGGACAGAAGACGATGTCGCGCCTACCTCTGCGTCGATGCTCATGGTCGAAAAGTAACGCGTCGGCCTGTCACGCATTTCAAGTTTGATTCACACCACGACCACAACAGCAATGGAGCACGAAATTGACGGCTGGATCGAGCAGCTCAGCCAATGCAAACAACTCACAGAGGCGGATGTAAAAAGACTCTGCGACAAGGTCCGGTCGCGCGACGTCTTTTTGCCTTGTTTCTCATCCAACTAGACGAGGGAGATCTTGATGGAGGAGTCCAATGTGCAGCCCGTCCGCTGTCCGGTGACCGTCTGTGGTGATATCCACGGCCAATTCGTGTGTACCAATGCTACTGGAAGTCTTCCCCTGATCCAGTGCCCAGCACGACCTCTCCGAACTCTTCCGCATCGGCGGAAACTCGCCCGACACAAACTACCTCTTCATGGGCGACTACGTCGACCGTGGCTACTACTCGGTGGAGACGGTCACCCTCCTTGTCGCTCTCAAGCTGCGCTATCGCGATCGTGTCACCATCTTGCGCGGGAACCACGAGTCCCGCCAGATCACACAAGTGTATGGCTTCTACGACGAGTGCCTCCGCAAGTACGGGAATGCCAACGTCTGGCGCTTCTTTACCGACCTGTTCGACTTTTTACCCCTCACCGCCCTCATCGACAACCAAGTCCGTTTCTTATCCTAGGCGAAGCGCATCTGATTGCTGTTGATAGATATTCTGCCTGCACGGCGGCCTGTCCCCGTCCATCGACACTCTCGACCATGTTCGGTCTATCGATCGTGTCCAAGAGGTCCCTCACGAAGGCCCCATGTGCGACTTGCTGTGGTCGGATCCGGACGACCGCTGTGGCTGGGGCATCTCGCCTCGCGGTGCGGGATACACATTCGGACAAGACATTTCTGAAGCATTCAACCATAATAATGGCCTCACCCTCGTTGCGCGCGCCCACCAGCTGGTCATGGAAGGTACATCTTGGTACTCGCCCTCAAGCCATGTCTGACTTGAGGTCTCAGGTTACGCCTGGAGCCAGGATAGAAACGTGGTCACCATCTTTAGCGCGCCGAACTACTGCTACCGCTGCGGTAATCAGGCTGCAATCATGGAAATAGACGAAAAATTATCTTACAGCTTGTGCGTCATTGCAATCTTTCCGGATTTGGAACTAGCACTCAAAATTTTCTCAAGCTTACAATTCGACCCTGCTCCGCGGGCAGGAGAACCGCTTGTCTCACGACGTGTACCGGATTACTTCCTCGTAAGATCTTTCCTCTCTCCTGAGCCTTGGCTAACCCTTTGGCACAGTAATACTGTACATACGCCATATTTTTCGGTCTCATAATTGTGACCTGTACACCCGCCACACGACCACCACGCCTCGCTCATTGTTTGTGAGACTCACGAGCCTGTCTTCACGCACGAGTTCCAGCCAGCCTGATCAGATACCTTGCACGCTCTGTTTGGACACCCACGGACTGTCAATGCCAAATAAATAAAACCTCTTTCTCGCTCTCATTCGGTGATGATACAGGACAATGGTGCGCCTTGGCAATACTAATACATCAGGATCAAGCGGACAGCCGGGCTTTCACTCGGTGGAAAGCACTCCGCGCTCAGCTTTCACCTAGCGGTTCGTCAGTGAGAACACTACGAAATGAAGTGACTGAAACGCACGACATCCTCACTCGCGGTACCTTCTTCGTTCTTCCACACCTCGGTTGTTTCGCGGACAGTCCTGCGAACCAACACTTGGGGGTCGGAATTGGTGTCGTCCGTTTTTGCGCCGGAGAGCGGACCGTTGACTTCATCACGCAAGTAGGCCGCTTCATCGGGTGAGTGCCGCGACTGGATGTATTCAACGGTCGTCTTCTGGAGCTCACTGGGAGTGCCGGTGGCTTTGTCGGCCTGCATTGAAAGAGTGAGCTGGGTTTGCAAGGGTCACCCGGTTGTGCATGCCTTGACTGAAGCCTCCGAGGCACTGGCAAGGTGTTCATTCCATCCTGGAGCGTGATCCTTGTGTGGAGTCGATGTTCTGTGCTGGGTGCCGGCTAGATTGCGCCTCTTTTCGATTTCGAGTACCTTGGATAGTGAGATTGGGCGGTACTGAAGATGCAGGAGATGCACCTCTGCGTCATTGTCGTGCATGGTGCTCGAATATCTGCGGCCCTGTCAGCAATGACGGGATGCGGGGGTCAGTATTGGTGGACCTGGCATGGAAGGCGGGAGCTGGACGAGCGGCAAAGGCTAGTTTTGTGAGGACGGAGCGTGTAGGGAGTCTCGAGTACATGAGGGGCGGAGGAGGTCTAGTCGGGTCTCACACGACACTTATGAGCTAATGAATGAGCGTGTGAGCATGGAGCGTTTCGCGTGACCGAGTTGCCTCTGCTTTGCGCTTCAACCTGCTTCAACTCGTCTGTATCTTATCTTATTCGTTTGACCACATCCCCTCGCGGCCTACCCGAATAATGGTCATCTTCGTTGACCGGGACAAACACGATATCAGACGTTTGTCATGGATTAGCAGTGCCCTTCGGTCATCAGCCCGGCGGCGTCAACTTGCTTGCACCTTCGCTCATGTCTGCAAAACGCAGTAACAAGACTCCGCGTCTTCATTTCCCTGCCGAGCCAGCTCATGTCCTACTCAAGTCCCAGTCCGAATCTGTTTCGTTGGAGGATCTTGTCAAATCCCGCTGTAAAAGTCTGTCCGCCAAATACCGGCCGACGTGGTGGCTTCCTAGGTGGCGTTCCCCGATTTAGCTTGGAGCTTCCGTTCAACTATAGGATACAGCGGTCACTTGCAAAGTTTACATTCTGCTCTGGGTGACTTTTCAGATGTGGACCAGGTCTGGTACCAGAGGTAAAGAGTGTGATTCGCTCGTCCCATGCTCACCAGCTATCGACTAGGCGGCTGCTGAGATTATTAGACGGCGGAACTCTCGGCTTGGACTTTGCCCCACCCGATTCCCCAACAATTCCCGATGACTCTCCAATAGTTGTAGTCCAACATGGACTGACGGGCGGTGCGTTGAATTATCGCCCCCAAACCACTTGTTCGAGCTTCAAGTGTCACAGGCTCACACGAACCATACGTCCGGTCCATACTAGCCCCTGCATGCACACCCGTGGAACGCGGCGGACTCGGATATCGCGCCGTTGTCGTTAATTTCCGCGGCTGTGCGTTTTTCTCTTGTCCAGCGAAAGAAAATTTGCTGAGATTTCTAGGCTCGGGTGTCCCCATTACTAGCCCAAAATTTTATACGGCGGCTCAGACGGACGACTTGCGACAAGCCTTGACTTATATCTCTTCGCGCTTTCCCAATGCACCGTTGTTGGGCTTGGGGTTCTCTGTCGGAGGCAATGTCCTTATCCGTTATCTTGCAGAGGAAGGCGTCAACAGCAGACTGTGCTCAGCAGCGATACTCGGCAATCCCTGGGATTTAGTGACAAATACACTCGGGTCAGTTTATCTTCCTTCAAGGTACCCATCTCAAAAACTGACTTGTCCAGCCTACACGAGAGCGCAATGGGCCGCCATGTCTACTTGCGGGGCATGGGTGCAAACGTCAAGCAACTGATGCTTCGACACCAAGCTGTCTTCTTCAAAAACCCCAAGCACCCCACTGCCACCGCGCTGCACACGGTCTTGCAGATAAAGAACCCAACCCTCACAGACTTTGATGACATTTACACGCGCTCTGTCGGCGATACTCCGCCATTCCCTTTCAAATCTGTACATGACTATTACGCCTGGGCCTCTAGCCACGAGATCGCCGCCGATGTCCGGGTCCCGACGGTCACAATCAACGCCTCAGATGACCCTGTCGTTCAGCGAGTGCAAATGCCCGGCATCGACGCACGAAACAGCGGGTACGTCGTCGCTGTCATCACCGAGTCGGGTGGTCACCTTGGGTGGTTCGTTGGTCGACGTGGACGCAAACGATGGTCGACGAAACCGGTTTTAGAATGGTTGGAGACCTTTGGAAGGGACGTTGTTTGCGAGTCGCCGGATGTGACTATATCCACGGACGATAATGGGTTCCTGAGGGAGCCCCAGTGGCCAACCCTTGGATGCAAAGACGTTGGCTCTGGGATCATCAATGGGAATCGCCCAAAGAAGGATCTTTTCCAAGGATTTTAGAGTGTATTTATTTAGAGCTAGCGATTAGAACCGCGTGAGTTCTGACCGAATTATATAGTGTGTCTATTGGCTGAACTAGCGTCTACGATGCTGTAGAAGGGATCGATTCCGTTGGTGTCTCCTTCGGGGTCCCCTTTTTATAGTCGACTTCCTTCAGCCCTACTTTCGCGCCCATCGCGCGCCAGTTTTCCATCCACAACGCCCTCCGCTCATTGGTCATTGCTGCAAGCAGCTCAGTCAGTACGTTCAGAAGACCAATGTGTCTACCCACCAACGAGAGCTGGCCAATACTCCTCGTGCCTGTAGTTAAAAATCGTCGCCCCGCCCCAATTTTCCGTCACCATGTTGGGAGCGAATATCCCCTCCTCGACGACTTTCGGGTTAAACTTCATCTTCAGACGCGTTACAGGGTCGATGAAAGGCGTGATGAGTTTGTAGAACGCGTTGAGGAGGAAGGGTACGTTCAGAATCAGTGCTAGGCCTAGCCGTTCAGGGTAATGGTCCTGTAAAATGTTGAGGACCGTCCGCGCGGTCCCCAAGGAAGGGTTCTTTGCTTTATCGGCGTAGTCGATGAGCAGATCCAGAGATTCGATGCCGGCAGGCATCATGTCGATACACCTTTCGAGCATCCAGACGGTGTATTGGATTTGCTGCGGAGGTTCTGTGGTATTTTGTCGCGACGGCAACAGCTAGAACCGGGTTGGAGAAGAACGCAACGGAATGAGCATAGCATACATATAATCCTGGGCGATGGGTCGTGTCGTATCCAAAGATGATTTGTTTTCCTTTAGAGTGGGATTAATTATACTCGCGTGGGCCACAGCCTGAACAACCTGTGACTGCCTGAGGACGCGTCAAGTTGAGCATGGACGCGCTATTGAGCTACTCGCACCTCAGGTTCGACGTGCTCGGCCGTCACCTTGTCGTATATCCCATACTCTCGTCGCCACAAAATTGTTGCCTGGAGGCGCGCTTTCGCGATATCAACCTTCCATTTCGACGCGCGGAGATATCTGCAAAGAGCTTTCAGTTACGCACTGGCGGTCCGCGCGTTACCTCAATATGCATTCGTGGGACAACCACATTTTTTTCCTCGTCCGAGAGTCCTGTGTCTGAGCCAGTTGGTTTGTATGCGGCGTCCTCGAAATGCAACAACACATTCTCCTGCATTTTCTTTTGCTCCTCGGTGAGTTCCGCTGGCTGCAGAGGCTGGGCGGCCTCTGCTGGAGGGCGGCTGGGGAGGAAGACGGTTTCCGACATGGTGGCCTGATCACCCTGGTTGACAGGACGTAGTCGCGTAGAAAGGTGACGCAGTCACGCTGGCGCTCTCTTCCATCCAACGCGCAAACGCTCTCTCGCAACGAATCCGAGTCTTCGTCAATGTACCCCGACATCGCACCCTACCAGACCGGCACCCTCAAGGTGTCCGAACTTCACACCCTGTAGTGCGTTTGTTCGACCGATTCGCAGAGATTTCTATCTAATCTCAGTCGCCAGCTACGAATTAAGCGGAAACCCTGAAGGATCTCCTGGTACAACCATGTTTGTGCCATGGAAGATTTATCTTATATCATAGTCGTCTTCTTGCACGGTGGCCCGGGAGGTGGTTGTAGTTATGATCCCGGACACCTAGGTAGACTGGCGGTTCATGTTGTGGACCCGTCAGTATAATAACCCCCCCCCCCTCCCCAGATGCATCGTTTTTTGACCCGAAGCGCTACCACATCGTCCTTCACGATCAGCGAGGATCCGGCAAGTCCACTCCGGCCGCAAACTTAGAGGAGAACACGACGTGGCACCTCGTCAAAGATATTGAGCGGCTGCGCGAGCATCTTGGAATCCAGAAGTGGCACGTATTTGGGGGTTCTTGGGTACGTCGCCCGCAAGGCTCTGCCCATTGGAAGACTAATAGTGCCCAGGGGTCGACTCTTTCGCTGGCTTATGCTCAGGTTTGTCGTTGCGCCCCGAATACAATATCAACTAAGCTCGTCTAGGCGCATCCAGACCGCGTTCGAAGCTTGGTCCTGCGGTACGTTCTTCGTCCATCCTTGACAGAATTTCTGACACCACACAGAGGGATTTTCACGTTGAGGAAGAGGTGCAACTTACATCGAGCCTTGCTATCGACTCAACCGCTTCTAGTGAACTCAACTTCTTCTACCAGAACGGAGCCTCGCACCTCTTTCCAGAAGCTTGGGACGAATACGTCTCTCTTATTCCTGAGCAGGAGCGCCATGACATCGTTACCGCGTACCATGCTCAGCTTAACGCCGTGGATGACGAAACCAGAATAACAGCAGCAAAAGCTTGGTCCAAATGGGAGTGAGTGAGCTGTTATCTAGTTCTCTGCAGTCAACTTAGATGCATGAAGAATGGCGACTTCGCGGCTCTATGTTGATCCAGAGTACCTTGCTCGTGCAGAGGGCGACGACTTTGCCAAGTATGCTCTTTCGTCCTCGTTCAGCCCTTATTCCCAACAACTCCAGCGCATTCGCCCGCATCGAGAACCACTACTTTGTCAACGATGGCTTTATGCGCGATGGGCAACTCCTTGAAGCACAGGAGATCGATAAGATGTGCGTCGAGTCTGGCTTGATTAGTTTGCTAATAATCTCGTTTTCCGTAGCCGCCACATTCCGTGCATAGTTGTGCAGGGAAGATATGACGTCGTTTGCCCTGCAACCACCGCCTACCAACTGAAGAAGGCGCGTCTCATGGTGTTTTCGGCATTCGACACTGACTGTGCGTAGGTTTGGCCGGAAATCACGCTCCATATTGTGCCCGATGCTGGGCATAGCTCGCGCGAGAAGGGCATTGCAGACCTCCTAGTTCAGGTATCGTCGAGTCGGGAATGCAAAAAATTGCAGTCCACTCATTTACACACAGGCCACCGATAAATTCGCTGATCTGAAAATGTAACTTTGAAGAAGGAATTATGGAGTTGTACAGTATTCAGGGACTTTTGTTAAAGACAACTGTTCGTTCAGATTCCATCCAACCAACCTCCATTATACATCGCTGCCGCTCCCGTCATCCGACGCAGCTCCCTCGTCGTCCATCTCTCCTTCGCGAGATTCTTCATCTGCGTTTCCGTGTTCTTGAACCGGTATCGTCGTTTCTTCCTCAAAACCGTCCGAGTCGTCTGATTGCTTGTATCCCTGGGAGGGCGGTATGGACTGGGAGGAAGCCGGGCTCGACTCCTGGATATCGACCCTGACTCGATATTCTACATTCTGGTCCAACACGGACTGGCTCGACGCAGGCTCCTGCTGGTCATTATCTTCCGCCGTTCCCAGATCGGCTTTCTCGTCGTAGATATAGTCGAGAGCGGGCTGAATGTCTCCCGAGATGGGTTGTTGGTCTATGGCGCCTGGGACAACTACTTCAGGGCTATTCCGTCCGGTGGATTGTGCCTGGTCGCTAGAATCGTGGTGGAGGGATGACATGGTTTAGAAGCAGGGGGATGTTGTCGAGGCGTCCTCGAGCTCGTCTTATATACATGGAGCTCTTTCATGGGGCTCTTTCACTCGTCAAACAAAGTACAAGCATCAAAGAAAGAACAAAGGTCAATTCTGCGACACGTCTCCCGATAGTATTAGACAATCAAGCTTGTGTATACTGCTAGATCAAAGGTACTAAGATACGCATAAAGATGAAAGGGACTACGCCGCCGTCTCCAAAGCAGGTATATGGACGGCCCCGAACCAAGCAAGAATGATGTCAACGCGTGGTCCGTGAAGAGGGATGTTGATGCCCGCCGGTTTCTTGGCTCCGCCTTTCTTCGGATTGTTCCTCTCATTCTCCTTCTCGCGTTGACAGGCAACAACTGGTGCGAGAAGAATGCGCACGCTATTCAGAGCTTGGGCATGCGGAGAAGGAGGAATGGGCGTGGCTGTTCTGGTATCTGATGGGGACGAGGAGGAAGACGTCGACGAGGCAGACATCGGGGGAGGCATATCGTCTGGGTCGGTAGCTGAGCCGGAGCCCGAGCCACTTGAGCCGTTGGATTCATCAATCGGTCCGCTGTATCGGTCATCTGCGGCTTCTGCGACTGCGGGGACCTCGTCCACAGGATGAGCCTTTTCCTTTTCCTTTCCTCGAGAAGCTGGTCTGGGAACGGAGTACGCCGCTATGCCAGTCCTCCAGCCGCCAGCAAGACGATCGAGAACCTCCAGAAATTCAGCTTGCGCCAACGACCGTGGAGGAAGAAACACGGGGTATCCTTCAAGACCATCGACGGTTTTCGAAGTGCTGACGAAGGTTGGCAGCAGGGTTGTAAAGTCCCCAAGCATGATATAACACAGCAGAATGCTGAAATGTGCCTCGACGAGGAGAGGATGATATGTTGTGAACGTGGTGGGAAGTTGATAGTCATCGCTCGCAGGATCGTAGGGTATCACTTGGTTGAGGGGAGGCGGAGGCGGAGTTTGACTGCCTGGTCGGACAGAATCGACTATCTTGAATGCATACTCGACTTTCTGGGCAATGTTCCAGTCCAGGTTGTCTGCAACATACTGGAGACGCGCAGTGGCGTCAATGGAATCGAAATGTGCGAGGAAGCGTTCATGGTCTCGCATGCTTTTCTTGATGAGCCCAACTATTTGATCGCGCACTTTCTCGTGCTCGCCGTTTCCGGTGTTCCACTCCCCATTTTCGGCTACACCGAAAATCTCGCGATACGCTTTCGCTTTCTTGTTCGCACTGCGGCCAAGCGGGCCGTCGGGATTGCCCATCTCGACACCGCCGTAGACACTACCTTCGAGAAGGCTCAATCGCAGGTCCACTCCATTGGCAGAACTGCCACCAGGCGATGTGGCAGAGTACTTGTGAACGCATTCCAGTTTCAGAATGGCGGATTCGATAAGATGAACGGCTTGCTGAAGGTACGTCGCCCCTCGTAGGAACAAGAGTTGCGGTTCAAGTGGCGTCGGCGCATCCGGAAGAACGGACGGGTGAGGCACCATTGTATCGTCGAGGTCTGTTCCAGCGCCGTCGCCTCCAACCTCCTCTGCATCCTCGTCAAAAGTCGGTTGCTTGCCCTTTCCGCCTTTCTTTTTCTTCCCTCCTTTGCCCCCATTAGCCTTGCCATTCTGCGATGGTGCAGAATAGTTGTGATGATGGGCGACTTTCGCCTTCCGGATAGCCCGAGCTTCTTTGAGCGCATGCGTAAAGTCTTTGGTTGCAAGCGCGAACTCGTCGCGAAAACAATGAACGATTCCCCGGGTCCGATAGTATTCCAGCCTTTGCGGCTGTCGTTCAATCAGTTCGTCCAACACTTGGGTGGTCGTAAACTCGGCTAGCTGCCTGTAGCGAGTAGTGAGTAGAGCCAAGCAGTAGAAAATAGTGATCGCACCTAGAGGGTATTTTCTCGTGGAAAAAGTGCACATAGCGAGCATCTGGGTCGTTTGGGTCGACTTTGAGTACTCGCTCGGCGAGGTCATCAAAGACGGTTCCTCCTTGCATGACCATAACACTGCTGGCAATCTCGTCTGCTCTGTAAGCAGCGGCCAATTTTTGGACAGCAAGCGCTCGTAAGCGATGGATGCGCATTGCGCTCATGGCCACATTACGGCCGCCGCCGCCGCCGCCGTTACCACCCCAGGAATTGAACCCCAACGAGGAGTTCATATTTGATGAAGAGCGCATCGAGTTGAGTTCAGCCGCAGAAAGCCCCGAGGACGCGCGTACGCTGAGCTCGGCCGCCTCGTCAATAAGGCGCCGAATGGCAGTGACATTGCGGAATACCCCGGGGTCTATTGGAGGCGGAGTCGGTTTGCCAGGCTCTGGTACGGGGAACGAAGAGGGTACGTTGGTGGATGTGAATGGCATGGTCGTTGGAGTAGATGAAGGCGTTCGCGGTGAATCGGGCGGCGAGAGATCGGAGAAGATATGTGTTTGCGACCCATTGTGTTTGGTATTCTGGGTCGAATGGGGGGTAGAGGAACTCGGAGGCGTCCAGCCTGGCATCCGCGGCGGTGCCAAAGTTGTGGGGTCCAGGTTCAGTGCCAACAAAGATTCCAGCAGTTCAACCGGAAGTTGCAACCATGGTCCCTATTAACCGTTCAGTTATCCAGTTTGACAAAGAGAGAAAGAAGAGGCGAGTCCAAATCATGTACGCAAGGCGCTTTTTGAGAATAAAACGGGCACACACACATGATACGAGCTGATATACCGCCAGTGCTTGTTGCGACTAATGGAAAGAACAGGCTGTCGGCTTGCGCCGTCCTGTTTCGACTTTGGGTCGCTGCTGCCACCAGTCGAAGCTTCAGCCTCTCGTGCCTTTGCAGCGGCAGATTTCTTGGGCTTCTTTTTCTTCTTTTTCTTCTGAACCCCGTCTTCAAGAACAGGATCGTCGATGTCGATATCTTCCGCGAGAGTGTCTGACCCAGGTTGTGCGAGCACGGTGCTGGCATTAGCCGCCGACATGGTCGTCGGAAAGAAAAGTCGGGCCGTTACCCGTGACCTCGCGATCTCATATGAAGGTTGTGCTTAACACCGAGTCGAGTAACACTTTAGGTTTCACCAATACCTGGTGTTCCACCGTTCCTGCTCCACCGTCGTCATCCATCCCTCCACCGCCCACCGTCTTTCGCGTCATCCGTCGCAAGCCAAGTTCAGTTGTCGCCAAAACCAGGCGACCGTCTCCTTGCGGACCCTCAAATACGTCAACCATTACTCGTTCGTCGAATGGTTGGTTGCCTTCTATGAGCACCATGTCGAAATTGGACGACATGATACCTGCAATGCAGGTTTACTTCTGCGGGTGATGCACGAAAACTGCCGCGTACCCTCTTTGCAGAGCTGTGCGAATGCCAGTACCGATTTTACGATTCGTCCTATCTGCTCGCCGAAAGTTTCTCGAATCCATTTCCGCGACGACTCTGCGCCGACTGCGAGCAAAATATCCGACGCCCAACGAGTGATAGTTTCCGTGAGGTCTTGCGCTGAATATTCGGCTAATCCGGGATAGAGGGTGTGTACATGTCTAGGGAATAACTATAAGAACTTGACGAAAAGGGAAAGCTCACCGGTGAGTCAACGCTCTCCATCGCGCCGAAGTTGGCTGAGGCTCTGGGTACTTGTTAGCATTCGAATGGGCCTGCCATTGCATTCGCACCGGCGAAGAATATATGGGAATACACTTGAGATAATGTTGTCTCCGCTTTTGGCGGTAATCCCAGGGCAAACGCGGCGAGTGCGCGCGCGATACATGTTGCGATGCCCGCTTGCAACACCAGTCCCACCAGCGTCGGATCACCTCCGGAGGGCCAGGCTTCCAACACCCGAGCAATATTGGGCCCTAATCGAGCGCTGGTGTCCTGCATGGCTTGCGAGGACGCGTCCGTTCGGCGTTCGAAGGACAGTTCGATGGCTGAACTGCTGAACCCGATGAGCTCCGAGTTTATGTCGCACACTGCTTGGATCACTGAGGCACCAGACCAGCTGTCCGTTCTTGTTAGGAATAGTTCGCTGCTCTGCGACCGTGCTTGTTGCTCTTCCAGCATCATCATCGATCCATTTCCTGCCCATTGCCCACGTCGTTCCAGCTCCGCCTCTCTCGCCTGCAACACCTCTCGCGTTCCCTTCAGCGCTTTTTCGAGGGCCGCACACCGCTCTTGCAACCTGATAACTTCTGCTTGAGAACGTGCGAGCTGAGTCTCGAGTCCTCGCCGCATAGGCTCGGTTGGGTCCAGCTGGTCACTTGCGGCAGCGTCGTCAATACAGTGTGGGATCGCTCCAAGAATGGGCAACCTTGTCAATGATTCAATGCTCTCCCCGGCCGGGCGTCCTGGAGTCCCGAGGTCGAAGAACTCGAGAGTGGTATTGTACAGGCCTTGCAGCATCGCTTGTACGCCGATTGGTGGCATCACAGTCTTGATAATCACCACTGGCAGTGTTGGCTGAAGTGTTTCCTGGACCCGACCCGACACGCACAAAACGCGTTTCGGTCAGGTGACTATATGTCATAGAACCATGAGGACGGCAGTAGGCTCAAACGCCCACTAAACGCCTTGAAGCCTCGTGTGCGTTGACTCTTTTGACTCGGACGCCATCTGGGTGCATTATAACACGTCGCTTCTTCCTGGATCTCTCTCTATCTCTCACCTTGACGTCTAAGACTCCCGGCCCCATGAAAGCCACCTCGGACACGCGAAGACCGTACAGCGGTCCTACTCGATCTATTGTAACGCACCGTCCACATCCCTGACGCGTGTAATTCATCATTTCAGGTTTGCGCAATCGACGTTGGAACAACGTTTAGCGGGGTGAGTACACTGAGCTCGTCCCATTGGATCGCATTGACTCTCTCCAAGGTATCCTACTCAATCCTTGAACCAGGAGAAGTGCCCAAAATATTTGGGGTTACACGGTAGCTATATTTCTGTGATCATCCAACGGGAGCGACTAACGCGAGGACAGGTTTCCAGGCCAGGAGCACGTCGCCGGAAACTGCAAGATTCCGTCGATACTGTGGTATGATACACATGGGAAGATGATGGCTGCCGGCGCGGAGGCGGAAAGCTTGGCTGCTCAAGCGGAAGATGAAGGATGGATCAAGGTTGACCTGTGGGTATCGCTGCTTGGAATGATTTCTCTTCATTCACATCTTTTCATAGGTTCAAGCTCCGCCTTCGTCCACGTTCGATGCATCTCAACATGAACGGAATGCGGCTCGGTCGGCTGCCGCTAGGCAAAACGCCGATTCACGTTCTCGGCGACTTCCTTTCATACCTCTTCGCCTGCACCCGAAACTTCATCACGGACACGCATGCGAACGGAAGTGCTCTGTGGGCGTCTGTCGAGCAAGACATCAAGTTCGTCTTGTCGCATCCCAACGGCTGGGAGGGTGCCCAGCAATCCAAATTCCGCCGAGCTGCGATACACGGCGGCTTGGTGCCAAATACGAATGAAGGAAAAGCCAGGTCAGCATACGCATTTATTGGCTTGGACGGACTGTATGAAGTGCTCCACAGAGTGTTCTTTGTCACAGAAGGAGAAGCATCTTTGCATTCGTGTATTTTGAACGGTCTGGCGGCTGATGTGCTCTCTGTACGAGGTTTCAAACTCGATGATCTTTCACTAATACATCTCTCTAGGATCCTTCGAAGCCCGGATTCCTCATCGCCGACGCGGGAGGAGGTACATGGGATATCTCAGCATACAGCATCACTGCCCAGAATCCACTGCAGATTGAGGAAATTGCGCCGTCCGACTGTACGTTTCAGTTTCGTGTCTGTACACCTTTCATTACACGTCTTCAAAGGCATCTTCGCTGGCTCAGTCTTCGTCAGTCGCCGTGCAAAGAGGTTTCTAGAAGGTGAATTGACTTTACCACGAGGTCTAATGTTGAACTTTGCCGTCTAGCCAAACTCAGTCACTCGAAATACGGCTCCCCGGAGTCTATCGACCACATAACGAAACGCTTCGACGAGACCACCAAACGACTATTCCGGGACGATCACTCGCTTCAGTTTGTATCTTTCGGCAGTCCCCTCGACAAGGATACATCCGTTGGTATCCGTGGCGGGAAGCTCAAGTTGACCGGGTGCGTCTATTAATGAAATCTACCCACCATTTCTTATGGTGTTCAAGGGAGGAAGTTCGAGATCTCTTCGAGCCTTCTATCGAAGGTAATGCAGATATATTCTTCGACTGCTTGCCAGCTCAGAAATCCGTCACTAGCCGCGTTTGAAGCCATAAAGGCGCAAGTTGACGCATCTTCACACATCAAGGTTCGTTCGAAAAGTCCAATCCCGTTCATCACTCAGTAATCGTCCATAGTCGGTATGGCTCGTAGGCGGTTTTGCGGCAAACCATTGGCTCTTCAGTCAACTCCAAGAGCGTTTAGCACCGTACGGTGTGACTGTAAACCGACCAGACTCGCAGACGTCCGTATATCTCTTACAGCTCATTTGCTCATTCACTCTTTCGCAGTTCCAAAGCAGTCTGTGATGGTGCTGTCGGCTTCTACGTCGACCACCACGTCTCGGTGCGGATGTCCAAAGCGTTCTACGGCGTCGAATACCTCCGTACATTCGACGCGGAGGACCCAGAACACGTTTCTCGTGAATCCACACTAGTCGCTCTACCCTCTGGGCCTCGGCTTCTTCCTGATGCGTTCGACTGCATCCTGAAAGCGGTACGGTCATCCCTGGTCGACCCAATAATAGTATACTCACTGGGCGAAAGGGAATCAAAGTCAAGGAATCGACCGTATTTTCACGAAAGTACTCAACTGAGCTGACGAGTCTCAATGTACTTTCTGTGTTTGAAGTCCTCGTTTGGTGCTACCGCGGCAAAAGTTCCGAGGTTCCGATGTGGATTTACAGGCATGCTGGTCAGTTTATTCAACCCGCAAGAGTTGCAATCATCTTCATCTCGTTCAGATGAATTTTCGACGCTATGCGTCGTCCGAGCCGATTTGTCTCCTCTGAAGAGTACCGCCAGTAGCTCAGGAAGGCCAGAACGGCACTTTTTGGAAGATCGTCTTCTCCATTGAAATACATTTCGGATTAACGGAAGTTTCGTGCGCGTATCAAGTGGCTCGACAATGTGAGTGCATTTATTGGTCCAGCTTCTCGTTTAAACTGCAACATGAAATGTAGGGCGAAGTCAAATAGTACGGGTTTTTTCTTCTTTCTGATGTCGCCTCCGGGGAGCTAATACACTCGTCTCTTAGTGGTCCATGCTTCGATCATCTACAACGAGCGTGGCCGACGTGTCGAAGAAGACGAACCCGACATGTTCTCCGAGGACGACATGACCGTGGCCTCTGCACGCTCTGAGCGTGTGCGTTCGCCGCCACCGCTTTCCCGCCCACCATCATCTGCAGCGATACGCGCCCCGGTGCCGCCTACCCCCAGAGCAGATACACCAGCGCCTCCCGCCACCGAACGAGATTCGATCCCAGAGGTCGCGCGACTGCCAGACGAAGAGCAGCCTTCGAGAGGTGGCAGTGGCAGTGGGAGTGAGCGTGGATCTACTGAGCGTGAACCATCGCGCGGACGCAAATCGGAGAAGGGGAAAGGGAAGGACAAGGACAAGAAGGACAAACAGCAGACACCGGAAGAGCGTATGACGAGCCGGTCATCGTCTAAACTCGCGGATGAGTTGTCATCGGTATGGGGCAATGAGGCGTCGGGGTCTGCAACGAGGAGTCCTCCGACGCAGAGTCGAGGTGTCGAAGCGCCGGAAACCGTGGTCGAGGAGGCATCAGATTCTCGGGAAGAGCAACACGCGGAGCCGTCGTCATCTGCTACTCCGAAAACCGACTCTCCGAAGAAACCGGACTTCGATTATCCAGGACACTGAGCCCCCACCAGCAGAAACTCCCCAAACCGCAGACAGCTCCCCAAAGTCCCGCAGCTGATGAAACACTTATCGACGCTGCTCAGGAAGATGGGTTGGAAGAGGCGCAGGCGGCGACAATAGAAGCGATTGAGCCTCAACCCGAAGAGCCTGCAATGAATCGAGCCGACGGCTGCTCAGGAAGAGCAAATTGGGGGCCCAGGAAGTCGATGTGACCGAGCAGCAAACGCCAGTGTCACCAGAGACCGAGCAGCCCGAGGGTAACGACTTTGTCAGCTGAACAGGAGCCGGAGAACGACGAACAGCCATCCCAAAATGCGACTCCGGCTGCTGAGACTTCTGAAAATGCCCCGGCACCGAGCCCAGCTAGGTCATCGCACGAGCTCGCTCCGGATGTGCAGGTTGAACATTCGGGTATGGAGAAGGAACCCTCTCGACAGCCAACTCCGCATGGGACTCCGATCACCGACGCCTTTGGAGCGACAAAGCTCACACCCGGACTTCAACACCTTGCGCTTCCAGAGCAGATTCCGCTTCCGCTGTCGACTGCGAGCTCGCCAAAGACACCTAGAGCACACGGCAGCCCGCTCTCGCCATTCGACAACAATCTTGACTGGTTATCCGAGGGAGAGCATGTGTTCAGGACACCATCGCGAGTTGGGTCCGTCGCTCCATCGCCGCTTATCAAGTCGTCGAGTTTTGGGTTTGGGGGAGAGGATAGTAGAGGGGCTTGCGAGTCCGGCGCGTTCAACGAAAGGACGACGGTCTGGGGGCACTCCGAGAAGGTCGAGGCAGCCTTCAGCGACTGCCTCACCGGCCGCGAAAGTAGAAGAGGTACAAGCTGAGGATTAGTTTATGTTGTACGAATGTCACACCGTGACGCTGCAATCGAGTTGCTTCGTCGTCCCGCTCACACCTTAACCCGACCTCGCCCACGCGCCAGCTCGGAACAACCCTCGGTGGCATCGACGACAACGAGATACTTCCATCTCGTTTAGATCTCATCTTCTCGACGTAATCGGACAGGCACCATGCCCTTCCCATTCACGTTCAAGCTCGCCGTTCCCGGGCTGGCCACTGCGGAAGATACACCACGCACTATGGATCAGTCGTCGCCTCGAGCCCGGCCAGCTCGTCCGACCAATGTGCACGACCGCCGCCCCTCTCCAACCCCGCCAACAACTCGCAAACGCGGGTGGGATCCCTCGCTCTCCGAACCGAGCCAGTCTACTGCAACCCTCGCGTCGCCAAATGGTTATCTCATGGCTCCGCGACAGTCTGCAGACGAGTTTGAGTTGGAGGATATGAATATTGTCGATGCTTCTGGTGCGTGTTTGTTTGGCTTTCCTGGCGCGTTATGCATGCCTTCCTTCTCCACGCCTACTCTCGTCGTTCTGGTGTCTGTTCGGCAAAGGCTCTGCCCTCCGCAAGGATGAAACAAGCCCTGGCCGAAGCAGACACACACATCCCGTCTTCACGTGTTTAGCCTTGGATAAAATCCCCACGATGCGACTCTCCCCACATTCTTTTCTCCCCTCATGCAATTTCTCCTCCTTATTCTTAATGTAGACCTACCTCCGCCCGCAAAGCGCCGCCGTACCCTCGCTGGCTCGATCGTGTCAACTGCTGTCAGCGCAGCCCTCATCGGAACTGCGGTTGGGTTGACCGTCTACCGCCTGTGCGTCTTGGACGTTTGTCGCGTTTCTTTGTTCAATTTTCTTCCTGCTAGATGGACGGGCCGAGGCAAAGAATCCGAACAACCGCCACCTGAACCACAAGCGCCCCCTCCACCATACCACGAAGGCGAATGGAACTCCGTTCAGAAGCCTCGAGCCATTCAAGTTACTCCCTCTACTCCGATTATTACGCCTCGGAGGAGGAAAGTTCGTCATGGGGTTGGTGCTGCATCGGCTACCCGACGTCAGCATCTTCGTCCTCGACCATCCGTCAACCACGACACGTTCAACCCCGTGTTCTCTTCCCAGTCCCCGTTCAGCGCTTCGACGGAAGAGGATCCTGCGGTTTTAGTCGAGGAGCAGGTGTGATATTTTTCTAACCCAACAACCTTGATCTCATTGTGCAGATGGACTGGATGGGTGACAAGTTGTCCAAGCTCATTCAAGAGGGGCAGCGTGCCCTGCGATCCGAGGTCGTCGTTCAGAGCGAAATTAAGGAGGACGAAATAGACGACGGTTCTGGCGTCTGGGAGGAGGATAGCGGTCCGTCTTCTTACCACGGCTCGCTCTCTCGGTCCGCGTCTCCGCGGCAGCGCAAACGACCTAGGAATGGGATGACACTGGTCCCACCGACGACGTACAGTTCACGCCCATCCTCTGCATCTCCTCGCAACGCGCGTTTTGAATTTGGGTCGTTGCCCGCAGCTGGGACCTCTGCACAGTGGCGAGGGGACTCGTTTGGGAGTCAGCGCGGGACCTCGGAGTTTGGGGCAAGGAGCGAGATGGATGAGGAAGGTTCATGGGAGAGCCAGGAGTTGCGTGAGTCTATGGCAAGAGCCAGAGAAGCGGGTGTTGGCCATGAGAGGGGCAGGGTGATTCTGTCTCTCTTCATGATGGTTGATAAGGAAATGAGCGCTAGCTCGCAGTATAATATGTATTTTTTTTCCGAGTATCGATGACAGGATCTTGCAATAAGCTGTCACCGCGGGCGTTGTCCGAGTGACTAGACGCGACAGCAGTGGGCTGTGAACTGCGCTTAAAAGGACCTGGTGCCCTTGTACAGAACTCATGCCTCAACTCCCGCCTGAACTCTGGCTCCGAATTTCCAACTGTCTCGTGGACGCCGATGTTGTGCGCCTCATTGGCGTGAATCTGACACTGTACAATGTCGCGCTTGACGTTCGATATGGAACAGGTACATATACACACTGTGAGCGCAAAGACGAAGAGGTTGTTTGAGCGTTTGCGGTGAGTTTATTCGCTACTTTTCTCCAGCCGTTCCCAATACTCGCATAGAGATCCTGTGCCCGCTAGTCGCGTGCGAAGGCTTATTGTATGTCCGCACATCACCCTCAGTCCTCCCCCAGCTGGGCCTGTCTCGCTCCTATGGAATCGTATCTTCTCTACCGTGTCAAGGACAGCACGGACGCCGCCTATCGAGCGTCTCGTTGACGCGCTCATGCTCATTTTCCCTAATCTCGTCAATCTCCGCTCTTTTGAGGTCGAGGCATGGGATATGGCTCCTGGCTACGACTTGCGCGGCTTCTTCCGGTCGGCATGGGCGGCGTTTGGACCCAAGCTTGAGGCTGTTTCAATTGGTGGGCGACCAGAGGTGTGTCTGCCGGCGGATGGGAGCTTTCCTTGATCTTTTTCATAGAATTTTCGCCAATTTGTCGAATCGGAGCCGGACATTGCTTCATGTACATGCCTTAATCTGCAGTTCACGCACGAGCATGAGATGGATGCCCACGCTGCTGTTGTGGGCATCCTGACCGACTGTGTTGCGCCTTATATCACGCACCTCGCGCCTCAACTGGAGATACTCAAGATATGGTCCTGGTCCACACTGGACCTTTCTGCGCTCTTTCCTCCACCTCGGACAATTCCCCCGATTGCGCGAATTCTACGTTAGCGCTCCGTTTAACAAGGCTTTTACCAATCCAGCTGGGCTGACGAGTGTCCTGAATTCTGCGACGCTAGGAGCGCGTCGAGCTACGTCTCAAACCTGCAGGCAGCGCCATGGACCCCAGTTCAGAGCAGATGCTCGGACAGTGGTTCCTTTCGCACCAAGACCACCCCCGGGCCATGCGAGATCTCAAGACGCTCCTCCTGTATCCGACCAACCTCGAGCACCGGATTCGACGCGCTCTTGATGTACCTCGAGCGTTCAGCGAATACGCTTACTACGCTCGCGGTCAAGGACCGCTACCTCAACCTCGACGAAGTCGGGACCCTCATCGCCCCGCTTACGCACCGTACCGGCGAGCATGGGCTGCAGAGTTTGCGACTGCATGTCCGGGTGTGGAGCCCCGAGCTGTTCGATCTCCTGGCTTCGAAATTGCCCGGGCTGCAAAGCCTGTCGCTGTATATCGGCGGTACACAGCCGGATCGTGCCGAAGCAGAGCTTTTCTTCGCCAAGATGCAGAACCACAACTGTCGCTCCTGGAAGCTCCGTGACGTGGGGATTTGGCAAGGCGGCGCGGAAGTTTCGTCGAATATTATGATCTTGCTAGCCGATTGCATCCCCTCGATTCAGAGTTTCTGGGGTAACGGGCACATGTCGGGGAATGTCAAGATTTAGGAAAGAGGCGCATATATACCTTCTGTTAACGTCGATACCCGAACGGACATCTAATCCATGCACCTTAATTCACAAGACGACGGAAAATTATATTGATAAAGCATGGACAGCACAATTTCTACTTTGCATGGCACAAGTACATAGCAGAATTAAAGACTAGAGAGAGAGCGAGAGAGAGACCAAGGAATGTAAGAGGAAAGGAAGAGATGAATAAAGTTAGAGAAAGTTTCGTTAGGGTCATTATTTACACTTCAAGCGGATAGCAACTCCGGAGGGAAGGCGTTTGCTGAGGCATTCACCTTCTGCCCGTGCACTCGGAACCGGTACAGACACGTAAACGCATCCATCCCCCAGTTATTCTTGACCATCAGGATGACGATTCCAAAGTCCATCTCTAGGTCTTTGATCTCTGGATCGATGGGGAAGGTTTGGATGTTGTTCGGTGAGAGGACGTCGTAGCGGAACGTCGCGATGCGGATGTACTCGTACGTCTTGCCGTTGGAGGGAAGTGATTTGGGGTACTTGGGCTCCTGGTCCACGGTCTCGCCGTTTGCACGCCGTTGGGCCTTGGCATTGCGCCACGCTTTGAGTTTTGCGAGGTTTTCCGGGTGCTCGACGAGTGCCCACACCTCCATGTCGCGTGGCGCACTTGTACGCATGTTGACAGCAGTTTCGGCGGAGACGTGGTCAATCGTGAAGTCCTCGATGTGAACTGGCGCCGCGAGGACGACCGCAAGCTGCCCTTGCGAGCCAGCGAAGGGCCAGCAGCGTCCATCGTGGATATCGTGGTGAAGGGCGACCACCGGAGGCGCACCGATCTGGTGGCCGTTGCCAGTTACAAAGCCGACGACCTTTCCGGTGAACGTCGACGGGCGGATTGCGTACGTGTCAGTGGTCAAGGAGGGGATCACATATGCACCACTCGAATGCATAGCAAAGTCGGTTCGCATATCTCTGCCAGAAAGACCGACCGCCTTGCTGACGAGGTCAGCGATAACGTGCGTGACATCCTGTCCGTCCGAGCTCTTGATCGTCACTCCCGACTTGCTAGCCGACTTGCTCCACCAAGTAGCACCAACAGAGGATCCCGGCCCTGAGTTCTTCTTGCCCAGATCGATCGCTTCTCGAACGCCGGCCTCGACAGTCCCCAACCGTTCCTCGAGCGCCTTCAGTTTGAGTCGTGCCTCCTCGTCGCTACCAGACACTCCACCGCTGCCTTGGTGCGGTTGCTGTTGAAGAACCTGCACCAGCGCTTGCAACGCCTCCAAATCCTTCTTCATGTTCTTGAGCCCAGAGGCGGCTACATCCCGAGAAGCCACCTCCGCCTCGAGAGCACGCACAGTCTCCTGCTTGACGCGCGTCTCCAGAGCGACAACCTTGCCCGCCATGTCCGCCTGCAGACGCGTCTCCTCGTCCAGTTTTGTCCGAGTCACTTCAGAGTCAAGCGACAGACGAGACAACGAGGTTTCCATACGCCGTAACCGTTCTGAAATTTCGGCGATGTTCGCGGCAGGGGCTTCTGGTGGGCGGAAAACACTAGATTGACCCCAGGGTATCCTCATGTCGAGGTCTGGGATCATGCGGGTGGCTAGAACGACGAATAGGCCGAAGAGGGTGAATTTCAAGATGGGGCCGACTATTGCTTTGCGCGCGGTTGCTCGTATTGGTCGTAAAAGGAGGACCTCCGCTGTTGTTCCAAGGGTCCGCCCAAAGAGTAGGAAAACGGTGAAGATGGCGTAGGCTAATGTGCCGAAAACTGCTCCCGGATTCCGCGGGGGTTGAGATGGTGCGCGTGAAAGAGATCGGGGTCGTTGATGTTGTGCTTCCGAGATCTCCTCGTCCTCGTCCTCATCCTCGTCCTCCTTTTCGGCTTCGTGTATAGGAACAAGAGGTTCCTGGAGCGACACGTTGAAACTGGGTTCTGGGGGAACAGACCGGCGTGCTGGTGGTAGGGAACCTCGGGGTGCGGATTGCTACAGCAAAAGTCAGATTTGGCGTAAAAGACATAGCGCACAACTCACCCGCTCGGTCGCATGCGATTCGCTATCTGAGCCCTCCTCCATCTCATCCGCGTTGCCCTTGCTCTTCCTCGCCTTCTTCTTCCGCTTGTCGTATCCTGCGACAGGCAGACTCGTCAAGGGTCCGCCGACCGAGTCTTTCTTCTTCTTTTTCCGCCGCTTCTTCTTGCCATCGTCGTCCGTAAAGTCCTCATCCGAGTTCTCCAGGTCGGAGTTGGACGGTCGATATGCCTTGTTGTCGACGGAAATGCGGTTGCGTTTGTGCGCAGGAGCAGTGCGTCTGCTCTGGCTCTGTATGTCGCGTTCCTCGGCGGTGTACTCGTAGCTTCCGTTTACGGCGACCGGTTCGTCTGGTTCTTGTGACCGTTGGCGAACATAGTAGGTGGCAGCAGCAGCGGCAGCGGGCACGCTGATTATGGCGCGTTTTGCTGCCCCGACGACCTGCTCAAAGGGGCTCTTGCCTCGTGTAGCGGACTTGGCGACTGGTTGTGGTTGTGATTGGGGTTGGGGTTGCGACTCCTCGCCCTCCGAGTCGGGTACATGTCGGATGGACGGGTTCTTGGGGATTGGTTTGCGAGAAAGCTTGCTGGGTGGTGGAGGCAGCCTGCGCGTGCTGGTGGATTGTTGGGTTTGTTCGTATTCGACGGATGTGCTGCGCGGAACGGTCGTGCGTGTCTGGCCCGAAGCCCAGGCATTGTTGGGGGTTGTCATGTCTGTCGCGGCCTGGTGGAAGGCAGCCGCGATATTTACTGAAGTGTCCTTTACACTCCACTTCTCGGGGTCGAGCGACTGGTTTTCTGCGCTCTGGTCGACGGAGCGTGGCTTTGGAGGTGATCGTGCGCCAAATGCGGGGGCTCTGATGGATGTTAGCTGCAGAAAAAGCCGGTGGCACGGACGTACCCGTAGCTATAGGACTGGTGGCTGTTGACTCGATGGGTTTGGAGTTGTGGTTTCCCGAAGGAATTGAAATTGAGGCGTCGTCCTTCCTTCAATGGGGTCCCTGTGAAGCTCATAAACCGATGTTTAGAGGTTCCGTGTCGTCGAGGAGCGGGGAAGTTTCAGAGCGTAGAAACCATTCACTGTCAAGTTGAAATACCAAGTGCGCTTTGGGACCTCGGTGCGCTCGTGACACCCATCAATTTGCCATTGTCATCAACACGCATTATCTACACCAGACCTAGCCCTGCATGCGCAGAGTACAGTCTCTCGTACTCTCCGCCTGCGTTGGACAGCAATCCCTCATGAGTCCCCATCTCCACCAGTCGGCCGTCCTTCAAAACCCTGCCCAAGAGTCAGCCAAATCCAGAACAAGAGCGCTTTGGTCCACAAACAGAACAAGATCCGCCTCTTTCCATTGTCTGTAATCGTGGGTCGCGACGACAATGGTCCTACCACTGCGTTGCCCCTTCAGCGACGCCAGGATCTCCCGCTCGGCGAATGGATCCATCTTGCTCGTCGCCTCGTCCCACACAACAAGTCTTGCCCGGTGTCCGAGCAACAACAGACGCGCAAACATCCGAGTTCTGTATTTCGATCAGACAAGTAATGCTTAAATTCTTGGCCACGTACGCTGTCAGACGCTGCATCTCACCTCCCGAAAAACTGTGGGTCTTTCGGGGCTGGAGCTTGTCGACCTGCTGAAATGCTTCGAGCGCTATGGGCGTGAGACCAGTACCCTCCGAGCTGAAAGTGACCTGGGTGGGGTAAATGATCGTCTCCCATTTCTCAGGCAAGCCCTCGATAATCTCCGTCGCACATCCCATCCGCGCGGCCTGGCAAAGGATCTTCTCCTCGTCGGCCTTGTCGTTGGGCTGCAGCCCGAGCAGAATACTCTCTCGGAGGGAAATTCCGGGGTACAGATCCTCGTCTTGTTCCACTCCAGCAATCGCATCGCGAAGCAGTGCCAAATCATAGTTCTCGACGGGTTCGTCGTCGATGAGGATCTGTCCCTCTGACGCCGGCCAAGTCCTCGTCAACAAGCCCAGCAGTGATGATTTCCCCGACCCGTTGCTCCCGGCGACAGCCACCAGACTCCCGGGCGGGATCATGAATGTCAGGTTCTTCACTGCAGGTAACTTGACCTCGTTTTTAAAATGTGGCCCGTGCGTGAATGCGACATCCCTTCAATATCCATTAGAACGTCGAAAATAAATTAAACAAGACAAACTTCAACTCGATCTTCATGCCAGCACTGCTCGCCAATGCCGGTGGATAGAGTACGCACCCACTCGTGATGCTACTCGGGAGCTTCATCACGTCATAATAACCAGATTTCGCCCAACAAAGGCTAGCGATGAATTTGTCGAGCGAGCTTGTTGCGTCTCGGTTTCGGACATCCCGAAGGAATTGTGTGGTCTGTTGCAGGATGATCATCGTGACAAGTGACGAGATTGGCTGCGACCAAGGCAAGATGAACGCGCAAAGGGCCTGGTCGTTCAAGTTTCGTTAGAAATTCGAGGTGATATCGCAGGAATGCCACGCACGAGCGGTTCGTCCAATATAAACCCACTCAGCATGGACCAATACCACGGCAGCCACCGAGCGAGGAACATTGCAAACGGGGCAGGCGGAACATTGCCATGGCTAAGCTCTGCTGAAACCTCGGCGTACTTGCGGGCAAGAGCCGTGCATGCATTGTCCTTCATAAGTGTTCGTCTGACGTTCAGGTCTGTCGCCAGCTCGAAGAGCTGGGCGACCCGATAGAAACTTGAGTCTGGGGTCCAGAAAGCGAAGCCTAAAGAGGTTCTGTTAATGCTACAGCACAGGGGGTGGAGGGTAAGATACCTTGGCCCTTGGTTGAATTGACGGGACAAGACCAAATGACAACAGGCTGGATGATCGCAAAGAGCAGCAATACCAGGGACTGGTCGAATCCACGCCGAATGCTGACGACAAACAAGGCGAGTATCTGCGCAACAAGCATGATGACTTCACTGGGGATGTGGATCATATCGTGAACAAATGCATAGCATGGTGCTGCAAATGAGAAGGAGCCTTGAGATGGAAGCGCATAGTCGAAATCCAGCGAATATCCTGTCGAGTTGAATCTGTGCGCAAAACGCATTATCGTGATGTACTCACTTGTGAAGGTATCGATGTCGAGCTGGAGGCTCTCTTGTGACGATGTTATTATAAAGGCGCCGAAGAAGAAAAATTGTAGCCTACTGCGTATTAGGTCGTCCCAAAGTCCTCTGAGGTGCGCTTGAAGGCTCAATTCGATTGAATGACTGATCTCAATCGTCACCTTCCGCCGCGCATTAAAACTGCAAGTTACCTTTCGTGTTTCGCATGAATATTGACCATCGACATCAAGAGCCATGCAGTCGCACAGACACGAAGGTCTGCGATGAGTCCTTCAGATGTTCCCCCGCCTTGCAGACCTTGTTCGACCTTGATACCATGAGCATCAGCCACGATAGCGCCATGGTTACAGACTCACCAAAAGCAACATACGAAAACAAAGACACAGCGAGAGAGCGGGAGAGATAGCGAGGACCAGAACCAACAATATGTAGCGGCTGAGGATGGGAGGGTTCTTGCTGAATATTTCGAAGAACAGCTGGCGAGCGTATGGCCAATGCTCGCGTGCTTTCTGAAACTTGTCGCCGAGACCACGGACAGACCAGGGGTGCTGTGACGTCCCATACCAGACGTGGAAGTTCCGCAATTTGAAGGAGGATAGAGTAGCTCGGGGAGATTCGTTGGCCCCTTCGACCTCGTCAGGGTCGCAGAATGTAGCAGCAGACACGGGCAGCAGAGGCTGAGTTTCCGCCATGCGAGTGTGACGGTAGTAGCGAGGACTCGAGTGAGTTGGGGGTGAAGCACGAGGGTCAGGGAGTGGTCATTATAAAGGCTTTGATTGTGTGGGTGTGCTTGTAGTGAAGGCTGAGTCGACTAGGACAAATTTAAAAAGGAGCATTGTTCCTCGTGGTTAGAGCGCAAGCACAGCTTCCTCTGTGGGCCTGTGGGTCCCCGGAAATAACCGCAATTGATTCCACCGGCAAATGCCGTTTGTCGGTCAGCGAACTTGAGAGAAAGCTTGCATTCGTCAGTCATTCAGATACAGGAGGAGCTGCAGACCGTTATCGACAGCGACGAGGGGCAGCCTAATGGCAAATCAAGTATTGAGAGCTCGCAAATCGGTGGGCGATATCGATTTGGAGCAAACAATTCGATAGAATCGAATAAATTACCACATAGGACGGTGTTTACCTGTATGCATAGCCCCAATCCCGGTTAGAAGGTTGTTTGTATGCTCCGGCGTTATTGTGTACAGCGCCATGCAGTCCTTATACCGCAATCGGAAGGTATGCGCCGACGAATACAACGATCTGTGACCATCAGCGAATACACACAATAGCCCGAGTCTGAAATTTGAATCTCTGCTGGCGCGGGAGGCGAGAAGCACAATTTGAGTTTTTGAATCGGCTTTATTTCTGTCTATTACAAATCGCACTCTCCGCGAGGTGATGTTCGGCACCTGAAATGATTACTGTAAAGGAAGAGGGCACAACGAAAGGGTCGTGCAGACCTGGGCAATGGCGCCGGTTATTGTATATTGTCACGAACCAAGCCATCCGTCCATTGCGCCCCACACCACCTTCTGTTCTTCGGTCCACTCGGCGTGTTTTTCCAGAATGCACGCACCGCAAAGGCCGGCTTCAGCCCAATCGATATGTTTAAGTCTTTCGAGCGTTTCCAAGGGTTTGTACACGCCGTCGTCTTCTATCGCAGGTTGGATGACAAGCGGCATCCACGTTCCTGCAAAAACATCCGTGCAAGCCATATGCCGCGCGGCGGGGGCAGTGAAGAGGAGCGGCGAAAAGTGGTCGATAAGGTGGGACATGAGTCGCATACATCGCTGTGAGTCGCGCGGAGGGAGTATGGATCTGTGGGCGCTGACAGATGCAGGGAGCGTGGCCAGCGACCCGGTCGTGGGTACAAGCCCTACCGTAGGGTCGATGTTGCCGTTAGCAGGTGGCTTCTCTGCTGTCGGCTGTGAGACAGAAGGCGGGCGTGAGTCCAAGTCCAAGTTCTCGCCGGGCGCTCCAAGTGCGTTATCATCGCCTGTCTCGAAATTGGATCTCGTCACAAGGCTGTAATACAGGCCTTTTTGTATCTGAATGCAAGGTGAGCGGAGTTGAACCTGACTTCGGGGAATTCCTGACTGATTTGACGTTGTATTCAAGAGCCAGAGCCAAGGCTTCTTCGAGATGTGGTGGATGAAGAAACGGAATAGGTCCGCTCGGAAATTGGTGCACGAAATAACGCAACGCGAGCTCGTGAAGACGTGGAAAGTGCTGCATATCGGTGTCCATATTTTATTTCCTCTGAACCGGCGATGGAATCGCACCAGCTGGTTGGGAGCAGTTACCCGTACGATTGACGCGATACGACGAAACGGGGTGTCCAGCGACAGAAGCCTTGAGGTGAACGTCAACATGCATGTTGTTTGCGGTCAAGCCAGTCTCACTCATCGTGGTAAAGGCTCTCCAGGAGGACCAAAAAGTCAAGAGCCGAGACGCCTCTGGCAGGATCGATTCGTACCGAGAGCGTTGATTGGGTGCAGGAGAGAAGGAAGGGTGAATGCCGAGTGAGCAAAGTTCGGTGGACCTTGAACGTCACAGCTTCGATTTCAATAATTACAGAGCCATCGTCGAGCCAGAAAACGGGGTGTTGAGTGGAGACCCCGACGGCCGATGGCGAGCCAAAAGTACCGTCAACCGAGTTCATCGCGGAGGTATAACACCAAGATTCCTTTGATCACGCGTGCATGTATTATGTGGACAAACGAAACTACAAGTAAAGACCCTCAGGTGTGCCCTCATTCTTCCTGTAGAGTACCTGCAGATGCCCCAGTTAGATCGTTCAATAAAGGAGACACAAAAAATCGACCTTTTCTCTTGCTGCGGTGAAGTCGGCTTTGTTGACCCGCATACGCCGTTCACGAAGGGCCAGAAGACCTGCCTCTGTGCAAACTGCTTTGATATCCGCTCCAGAGAGGTCATCCTTCGTCATGACGAGCTCCTCCAGGTCAACATCGTCGCTGAGGCTCATGCGGGATGTGTGCAGTCTGAAAAGATGATGAGAGGACGCAACACTGTAGGAGACCAGCCGTACTTGAAGATATGCCGCTTCGTCTTGACGTCTGGCAGAGGGAACTCGATCTTTCGGTCAATACGGCCAGGACGAATGAGCGCAGGGTCGAGCGACTCGATCTTGTTCGTGGCCATAATAACTTTGACGTCCCCGCGCGTGTCGAAGCCATCGAGTTGGTTGAGAAGCTCCAACATCGTCCGTTGAATCTCGCGCTCACCACTGGACGTCGAGTCGTACCTAAATACGCGATAAGCGGATACGAAATATGTCGCCACGAGGAAACCTACCGTTTCGTCCCAATAGCGTCTATCTCGTCGATAAATACAATACTCGGTGCATGCTCCTCGGCGACTCTGAAGAGCTCCCGCACAAGTTTCGGCCCGTCTCCAAGGTACTTCTGGATGAGCTCAGACCCGACAACGCGAAGGAACGTTGCGGATGTTTGGTTTGCGACGGCTTTGGCGAGAAGGGTTTTCCCTGTTCCAGGGACACCGTACAGGATGACGCCCTTCGGAGGCTTAATTCCCATCTCTTCGTACAGCTCGGGGTGAGTTAAAGGAAGTTCGACGGATTCCTAAAGTGGCATGAGTAACGCCAAAAAAAAAAAGTAGCAAGGACGCGCACCTTTATCTCCTGGATCTGCTGCTCGAGACCACCGATGTCCGCATAGCTCTCCGACGGAGCCTTGTCGAGCTTCATGATGCTAACAAGCGGATCCGCGTCGTCGTCGAGGACGCCAACGATAGCCTGTGATTTGTGGTGCAGCAGAACTTGACAGCCGGGCTCCAAGAGCTCCTTGTCGACGTAGGACATAATCGACACATAGTACTCGGGGCCAGAAGCCGTGCTGATGATTGCGTGGTCGTCGTCGATAATTTCCTCCATCGTCCCGACCGCCATTGGGCTTCCACGCAGGTCGTCGACCTTTGAGCGATCCTCCTCGTTCTTCTCCTCACGGGTTGCCTCGGGCTTGAGGCGTTCCTGGTTCTGAATGAACTCTTCCTCGAGCAGCAGGTAGTCCTTGATTCGCTCCATCTTGAGGAGCTTCAGGCGACACCGGGTTGTGGGGAAGACTGCAGGGAGCTTGGACGCAGCGGAAGGCCCTCTCCGCTTCTTCTTTCCGACGCGCGTTGGGAGAGGAGGCTCCCACTTCTTCTTCTCGTCCTTTGCATTCTTGTCCTTGTTGTTTTGGTTGTTCGCGTCGGGAGGGAGTCCACCAGAAGGAGCGTTTCCCTGGGCAACTGTTTAGCAGCCTGGTTGGCAAGAACGCGAAGGAACGAACCATGGCGGTGGTTAGAGAAAGTCTTACGCGTCGTGTGACGTGACGTGACTCTCGCAAAGTTGCCACGATGGACCGCGAACCCAACACACCGCTCACCGCCCACTCTCAGTTTATTCAAGCTGGTGCGCTTGCGATATATATTTTATACCAGAGGGGGCTGAAAAGACACTCAGATGACGACGACGACTTTGACGAGGACAGCATCCCCAGCTTCTCCCATCCTACCATTCCAACGCCGCAGTCGCCTATGCCAGGGAAGGGCAAGGGACGCGCAAGGGAGCCGGAGCAGCTTGCGCCTCCTTCGACCGGTAATGGAAGACCGGGCTCTTCGCTGTCCGGGAATATTGGCAGCGGTGCGGCGCGACCAACGAGGTCGGCGGTCGGCGGAGTTCAAGTCGAACGACGGTACGCGCCTAAATACTCGTTAAAACGTTTTAATTACCTCACACCAGCTATACTGGTGCTGATACTTTAGACGAGCCGGTGTCGAAAACACTGGTATGCGTTGCTCTTCGTCGTCGCGACTTTTGGTCTCACAAACTCCGAGGCACGCGACTTGCTTTCTGTTTATTCCAAGCTTGTCCAAGTTCTATACCCTCGTCGTTCATCTGGTCGCGAAGTCCTTCGGTTAGTTTCATCACCCGACTCGGTTTGATGTTTGGTGTTCACCTTGGCCAGGGATTGGGATTTATGGGGACCGCTGATGCTTTGTCTCGGTCTTGGGATTATGATGAGCATTAGTGTGAGTGATTATTTCCCTTCTTGTGCGCGTTTTTGAATGAATGGTAGGCCCCGGCCGCCCAAGCTTTGAACATTTTTACCAGCGTTATCGTCATCTGCTCGGTTGGCGCATTGACGGTGACTATACAAGCCAAGGTGCGTCGCGTGCTTCTCTGTGGCTTTATTTACCCCAACCCGGAACTACTAGCTTTTGGGAGGCAGAGTGTAAGCCGTTGCGTTTGTAGGCTGAATTGGCTCAAACTCTGAACGCAGATCTTTCTTCCAAGGCCTCTGCGTGCTCGGCTATTGCATCGCGCCCCTCAATATCGCTGCACTTGTCGCTATCTTTGTTCACCGCATCTACATCAGGGCTCCCGTAGCTCTTCTCGCCTGGGCGTGGTGTGTGTGGGGTGCGTCATTTACGCCGCTGCCAAGTCGTTTCCTGACAGTGGCGTAGCCTCGGTGAACTTCCTGGATGGCACCAAAATAGAGCAACAACGTATCCTGCTTGCTGTATACCCGCTTTTGTGAGTTTGCAAAGACGTTTTCTTTTCTTCTTCTAACAAGTTCACAGACTCTTCTATTTCATCTTGGCTTGGATGATACTGATTCAATAATCGTCCTTGTAATCCGGTACGGGGCTATGTCTGTACACATGTAATGCTCGCCGGGGCGACGGATGAGCAAGCTCGCTGAGTAATTCACGTGCCAAGATCGCCATAATGAGCAACAAGCTCCGTCCAGAGTATTTAACGTCTCGAACGAACGTTTGAGACCAGAAATACGCCTTATCGCCCAGCGACCGTGTCACCATCAATATCCCTTCCCGAACAACCATGGTCGGTCTCACAAACGGTTCAACCCATACAAACGGCGTCAACGGCGTCCAGAAGTCTCGCGAGGCATCCTGGGGCTTCGCCACTCGCGCAGTCCATGTCGGTTCGGAACCCTCGACCGAGACAGGCGCTGTGATACCCCCTATCTCTCTCAGCACCACTTTCAAGCAGGATGGCGTCGGGAAACACAAGGGCTTCGAATATACGCGCTCACAAAACCCGTCTCGAGCGGCGTTGGAGTCGATGCTCGCTTCGATAGAAACTGGCGGTGCAGACGCACTCGCGTTTGCTTCTGGTAGCGCGGCGACCGCAACAGTCATCCAATCGCTCGGTCCTCAATCCCACATCATCTGCGTAACCGACGTGTATGGGGGCACATGGAGGTATATGATGAAGGTCGCAAAGGAACTGTCTGGATTAGAGGTTAGCTGGGTAAACCCTGAAGGCAGCGCTGAGGAATTTATTGCTGCGTTGCGTCCGAATACAAAGGTACGCACCAACTTTTACGGTCGAAACGCGGCTCATTGGCCTGCTATATAGCTCATATGGCTCGAGGCGCCAACCAACCCACTGCTTCTGTTGCCCTCTCTTCCGGAGATCTCTGCACGTTTGACTGAAGTATATTCGCAACCACCAGAAACGACTGCCCGCCTAAACTACCCCTCCACGCGCCCATTTGTTTTGGTCGATAACACGTTCCTATCGCCGTACTACGCGTCTCCCCTCCTGCCAATCAGCCAACCCGATGGGACGACCATCCCTGGCGCAGACCTCGTCATCCACTCGTTGACAAAATACATCAACGGTCATTCAGACGTGCTTCTCGGGGGTATCGTTCTACCGGCCCATTCGCCGCTCTTATCACCCTTGACCTTCCTACAAAATGCACACGGGGCGGTTCCCTCGGCGTTCGACTGTTTCCTGGCCCAGCGGGGTGCCAAGACCCTGCAGCTGCGCATGCAGGCGGCGGGATCGTCGGCACTCGCGCTCGCACAGACGCTTCGCGCTCATCCGGCTGTTGCTGAAGTCATCTACCCTGGCCTGGCCACACATCCTCGACACGGCGTTGCCTGGCGCAGTCTGAGCCCGCATGCCCGGAGATGGATAGAGAAACTGCCTGGCGTGGTCGCAGACGGAGCGGGTGACTTTCCCTATAGTGGAATTGTCAGTGTACGGTTGAGGACGGAGGCGCAGGCGCTCAAGTTTTTGGAGGAGCTCAAGCTGTTTACGTTGGCGGAGAGTTTGGGTGGCGTGGAGAGCTTGGCGGAACATCCGGCGACCATGACGCATTCGTCGATCCCTCTGCTTGAACGCGAGGAGAGGGGCATTACAGGCGGGCTGGTGAGGATGAGTGTTGGAGTCGAGGACACCGAGGATTTATTGCACGATGCGTTGAGAGCGCTAGAGATCGCGACTGCTTTGCCGAACTAGATTACTTCGAGCTTTCGGGTATTGGAAAGGTTTCTTTAGATGCATTAGCCAAATACATTTGTTCAAAATTTATTCCTCGTCCGACTCTGGTCGCTGTCGAATTTCAGACAGACAAGCGCCATCGAAGGAACCTTGTTCAGAATGAGCATAATCCGAGAGTGGCAAGGTGAGACGTACGTGCAAGGTAGTCGGCAGTGTGTTTTCCATGATATGACGAAAGGATGGGACTCGGGGTGTTGAGAGTAGAGGTCGACGACATGAGACTGCTCGTGGATGATCCCGGTGCCATGGAATACTGCAGCACTCTGCTGGGAGTCGATAGCGGTGATGGTGGGTATGCAGAAGTGCTGAATGAGAATGATTTTTGCGGCTGGGGGCTTGACTGATTTGGGTGTAAGAAACAGTGCGTTGAATGAAACACTACCACGCACGTTCGGAGAGAGATTCAGTATACGCTGAGGCGTCGCGGGGGCGACACGGAATCCCTTGGTCTTTGCCGGCGCAGGAGATGGCGGAATTGGGGCGCGGGGATACCTGAGCGCGAAGATGGATTGGACGATGTTGATGGACAACAACGCGATTACGCCGACTTCTATTCGCGCCATTAGTATCTTGGAGGGTATGAGACTGGTGTTCCTTGCCTAGCAGGCAAAATGACGCGTAGAATGAGGTCCAAGGGTTGACTTTGGGCGAGAGCACGACGGCAAGGGCTGTTGGGAGGGCGGGGACGCGTGGTACGAGGAAGGACAAGAGACAAATGAGGATTATGGAAGAAACGCTGGCCCGAAGGCGGAATAACGCTTCAGAGCGGTGAGGTTTGAGCAAGTCGGTGATGGTTTGCATTTGAGGTGATGGTGTCGTGATGTGACGGTCGCTGGTACTGAGTGGTAGGTTTGAAAGCTGCGGTCTATGCTATAGCTAGTCTATTCTTGTTTGTATGCATACTTCGGAGTAGACAGACCGCTCCACGTCCATGCACTATGCAGATGTCGCGCGCTCCGTTGATCGCCAGTCATTTGATGGTGGCAAATGTCAAGGCTCTCTTCAGCTTCCTTCTCCTCCTCCACGACGACTAGTCTATCCCTTCCACTCGTTTACCATGCTTACGTGGAAAGCAATCCACGCCCTCCTCGCCCTCACCATCCTGGCCGGCGACGCTGTAGCGTCTCACCATAACAACGTCCGCCATGCTGGCCACTCTCGTCACGCTCGCACTCTCGAAAAGCGGCTGAACCGCCGGGCTTCTTGCCGGCCTCCCTCTTCGTCGCTCTCTTCATCTGCATCGACAACGACCCATACGACGACCTCCACCCACGAAACTACCTCGACCACCTCGTCCCAGAAGTCCACTACCACTTCCAAGAGCTCCAGCGGCAGTTCTGGCTCCAGCGGCAGTTCTGGCTCCAGCGGCAGTTCCGGCTCCAGCGGTTCCAACTCTATTACCAGTGTCAAGGCTGCAGCCGGCTTTACTCCCAGGGGTATCAAGGCTGGTACCTCCTCGGGCAACGCTCTTTCCACGCTCGACCCGCACATTGGTTGGTGGTATGACTGGACCCCGAACCCCAGCCAGCAGGGCAGCGCTATGCCTGTGCCGATGCTCTGGGGTGGTGGAACGTCAGGCAACTCAGACGCTTCCCGTCTTGCACAATTCAAGAAGATCACACAAGCCCCACAGTACATGCTCGCTTTCGAGGAGCCCGACTGTCCTTCGGGTGGTGGATCCGCAGGCATGTCCGTTTCCGAGGGTGTATCCGTTTGGGAGCAGTACATCGCTCCATTCAAGGCCAAAGGCACCAAGATTGGTAGCCCTTCGATGTGTCGTCCGTGCATTCCATTTTGCTCTTCTCCCCACTCTCACACTTTGCAGACCAAGCTGCGGAGACCTGGTTGAAGCAATTCTCGCAGCAAATCTCGACCGACTGGGACTTTACCAACATCCACGTCAACAAGAACAGCATGGACGGTGTCAAGGCCGACCTCGTATGTTCATGTCCATGTTCGCCGTATTCCTGGTGGCTAATACAGCGCAGGACCATTACGCTGCGTATGGCAAACCCATCTGGGTACGTCTTTCATTCATATAATTTTATATTTGTTAACCCTAACCCTGAAAATTTTCTTAGATTTCAGAGTTCGCATGCGTGGACGGTGTGTTTTGCGCGTCTCCTTCTGTCCCTCGTAGCTGACTCTAGCTGCAGACTCCAACGGTTTTGTTCCCTGCACAGACCAAGATGAGATCAATGATTACATCAACGACATTGTCGACCTCTTCGAATCTGATGGCCGCGTTGCCGCCTATGCTTACAGGTGTGTTTGTTTGGCCTCTCTGGTATATTAATTTGGCTGACCCAAATTCAGCAACGGGGAAGGTCTTGGGAATGTCTGGCCCATGACCACAAGCTCCGGCGCCCTCTCGTGCGTTTCTATTTTCCGACGGCGTTATTTGGCTGACTGTCTTCAGACAATCCGGCAAGACCTATCTAGCCGCCATCTCCAAGTACAACTAGATGATTTTTCGGTCTCGCCTGCACGAGTCTGGCTGGCCGGCTCGTGACGGCCCACCTGCTTGCTTGGATCCGTACATACTACTCAGGTGCTCATACTATCTATACCCATACCTCTTTAACCGTTTGTTGTTCCTGTTTTTCGATTGGAGGGGTGTCTCCTTGTTTTTCGACTCTACATGCGTAGACACAGTGGTTTAAGCGCTTGAATTTCACGAGCCTTTACCTTCTCCTACGAGGGATCGGTTCAGCCGCGAAGACTGCGAATCATCTGCACATCAAGATCCCGAAGTAAGGTCTATGCCTGATCAATCTTCGAAGAAGCAGTACAAATGTCGCCTGACGCGGTAGTCGCAGCATACAAAGATGAGTACAGTAGAAAATACAGTTCGTATCTGTAGCGTAAGTTTCTATGTAAGTAGATGTGGCGGTGAGTTGGCCCTGCCGGAGGGAACCAGTTCAAATAATCACTTGCGCAGCAACTTCTCATGCAGTTCCGCAGTCTTGAGCTTCACACGCAGGTACTCCAGCCGTGCCTCACACCTTCCGACCATCTCAGCGCGCCGCCTACGCACCTCCGCGAGCTCCTCGCCGCCTTGTTCTGGCGCTGGGCTGTTGAGGAGCTCCATCATTGTGCTCGCGCCTGAACTGGTTGAAGGAGAAGGGACGGGGAGAGGGAGATGGGATGTGCTGCGTGAGACAGAGCTGCTGCTCCGACTGAGCCCGGATGAGCCTGCTGCGCGTCCGACGCTGAGGAAGGAGGAGGGCTGGGACGAGAGCGATGAAACGGACCCTTTCCGTCGCAAGGAAGATAGTCGGGTGCCCCATGGAGAGCTAGACGCAGCGGGAGGTGTGGATTGCGAAAATGCGGGGGGCGGAGTCGAGGCGCTTTGGAACAAGGACGCAGTGGACTTGGTCGTCCGGAGCGAGCTACTTGATCGGATAGACTGTCCGTCTGTATTCCGTTGTGAGTTAGAGCGGGAGCGATTTTTCGTGTGCTTATTGACGTTGCTCGGGAGTGATATCGGCGGTCGTTGAGGAGTGGTATTCGAAGTGGATCCGGAACGTTGTGGATGTTCCCGCCGATATCGAATGACGGCGCTCGTCTCGAGATCGTTGAATGCAGTGACAAGCCGCCTGCCCTCTGCCTCGACCAACGTGATAGCCTTGCGAATGGCTTCCGACGTATGGAGATTATCATCGTCGAAAATGTCACCACTGCCGCCAGGGACGACGTCGTACTTGGACGGCGGGGGTGCCGCTGGAAAGGCCGATCTTGACGGCGATGTGGGCGGCGCAAGGTCAAAATTAGCCCTAATGGGGGACGATATGGGTTTCGAGGGCGACGTCGGTAACAGGGAACCGGAGGCTTTGGAAGAGTCTGTTTTCCGCGAGCCGTGGCTGGTGCGGGTTGCTGATGAGGACTCTGTATCCGAAGACGAGGTGTCTTCGTGTTTCTTGGAAAACATACGCGGCATACTGAGCTTGATGATGTTGGGAGAGGGCGGGGTGGGTTTGCGTCCCGTCGCTCGCCGGAGAAGAAACGACGCGAGCTCGGACATTTTGGAGCGGGTGGGGGTGACCTGCGCTCGAAGGGGAGGGTGGTCGACAAGCTCGACATGTTTCCATCGAGGCGCTGGCAGCGTAATTGAGTTTAGGCTTTGCTAGCTGAAAGAGACTGACACTTTATGGCTGGCGTGGGGCTGACAGAGACGATATCGACGCCTGAGTAGCGCTCGAATAGGTTTCGGCGCAGGAGGCGGTATTCATCGTCGCTGTGTGCGATGAGCTGCTAGGCCAGACTTTGGTGCAAGAGACTGACTTGAGGAGGCCGTCCGAGTTGGCGAGGGCGAGCTCGTTAAGCTGATTGGCGAGAGGATCCATGGCGGAGAGACAGAACAGGAGCAACTGAGCGACATTGGTTCCCCTAGATCAGGTTGAATGAATCACTGTTGAGAGAAGGAGATTGCGAATCTAAATCACGCGTTCATCATTTCCTTTCAGACTCTCTCGTCCATCATGTCAAAGACCGCCGTCCTTAATCCGCGAACTACAACCTACGAGTTCCTCGGTCCCCCAGGCGCATTCCTCATCACCATCGGTGTACCCTCCCTCACATATGGCCTCTACTTTGCTTGTTCTGAGCATGGCGGTGGTTGTCCACCCACTTTGGTCCCAGACCGCGTTCTTCTCGCGTTGCAGGACCCTGCATGGTGGAAAGCTCTTTGGGACACAGAGGCATTCGTGATGTACCTCGGCTGGTACGCGTTCTGCCTCGTCGCGTGGGCCGTCCTTCCCGGCGACATCGTCAAGGGCACAACCCTCCGCACAGGCGGCCAAAAGAGCTACAAAATAAATGGTACGATTCTCATGCAATGGCATGGCTTGCTCGCTTCACAGCCTTTCAGCATTCAGCACATTCCTCCTCGCGTTGGGTCTGACATGTGGCACCATATACCGCTTTGGTCCGGAGTCGTTCACTTTCCTCCATGACAAGTTTGTTGGATTTATCACCGCGTCCACTATCATGGCTGTCGTGCAAGCCGTCGCATGCTACGCAGCTTCTTTTCGCTCCGGCGCTATCCTCGCCCTCGGCGGTAACTCGGGCAACCCCTTCTACGATGTGCGCGTTTATTTTCGTTCTTTATTGAACCTAGCTCACATCGTCGTAGTTCTATATTGGTCGCGAGCTGAATCCCTTCTCCTATGGCGCGTTTGACCTCAAGACGTTCAATGAGCTTCGTCCCGGACTCATCCTCTGGACGCTCATTGATATCAGCATGGTCTGCGAGCAGGCGACCCGTCGTGGTGGCTTCTCCCAAGTCACCGATTCGCTGTGGCTCGTCCTGCTGTTCCAGGGCTGTTATACTGCGGACGCACTGTACAACGAGGTGAGCCTCCCTCCCCCGGCATGCATGTTACTAAAGACTTTTATTTTAGCCTGGCATTTTCACGCAAATGGACATCACAACCGACGGTTTCGGCTTTATGCTGGCTGTCGGCGATCTTGCATGGGTTCCGTTTGTCTACTGTCTCCAAGCCCGCTACCTCGTCTTCGCCCCCAACGAGCTTGGCCCCATATTGACGGTCCTCACTCTCATCGCCAACTTCACGGGCTACTATATCTTCAGACAAGCAAATGGAGAGAAGAATGACTTTAGGAACGGCAAGAACCCGAAGAGTGTGTATTGCTGTCCCTGAAATCAGATATGCCTTGACCATCCACAGACCTACAATTCTTCACCACCGAGTCTGGGTCCAAGTTGCTGACCTCAGGATGGTGGGGACGCTCCAGACATCCCAACTACTTGTATGTTTCTGCTGTTTGGCTCATTCTCCGTCTTAATGTTTTACAGTGGTGACCTCCTTATGGCTCTTGCTTGGTCGTTCCCCACTGGTTTCACGACGCCGATAACCTACTTCTATGTAACATACTTCCTGGTCCTGCTGATCCATAGGCAGCGACGCGACGACCATATGTGCAAGATCAAGTAGGCGCTTTCTCGATTCCATTCTAGCCAACGCTAACCTTTTCAAGGTACGGGAAGGACTGGGAAAAGTACCAGAAGATGGTACCATATAGAATAATACCCTACGTGTACTAAGCGTTCGAGGACTACGATGTTGAGCGGACTCGCCTCGTTCACGCCCACGTGGCTCCACGTGGTTATTTGAGCCTGGAATCGAATCTGCCATCCACGGTATTTTCGAAAGTATCCGGTAGACCGTCTCGTTGCCACGCGCTTGCCCACTCTCTTCGTCCACCATTACCTGCAACACGAGGACCCTCCGTCCGCTTCCTATTTCCTCGCTAATCGTGAACCCACTTGTCTCGCAAACCGGTCCTCAGAACGTTGCTCCAAAGCCTCAACCGACATGACCGCTAACGAATAGCACCGAACTCGATACGCAGCAGTTTCTGACCGACCATAGGTCCAACCCATCGACAACGGCAAGGAAGGCGGGGGGGTCGAGCTCATGGCTAGGTGAGTGCACGTTTAATTTCAGGTTTGCCATTATGGTCGCATCAATCCAGCGAGGCAAATCTATTGTGGGTTGTTAAACTGTACCGAGGTCCATATCCGACAGCAAGACAAACGGGACTGCGAGATCTTCTATCGACAAATTTCCGCTCTGGTGGCTACTGCTTCCAGGATATCATACCGCATGATTTCATCGCGAAGAGAGGAAAACGCGGGCAGCGGAAGTCGAGGCATGATCAAACGGCGTTCATCGCCCCGCACCGAATCTTCATCGTCCGGATGCCAGCAAGAACCGTGTTGCCCAGGAGGCCAAGAACAGAGGGTCGTTCTTTCCGCCTCATTCTCGATTTAGTCCGGCCTGCATTATGGTGCCTTGTCTGAGTTTGGGGCTCAACGCGCTCAACGCTCATCCTTTGCAGTGCTCGGGAATCATATCTTGCTCACCACAAAGCGTCTCTAGCATCAAGGAACCCAGATGTAGTCAAGTATTATTCGGAAAACGTCGTCGATACTCCACACAAGAAGAATCTGTTGCTTCTTCAAGTTGCGAAGATCACTACCCGACGACTCTCAACTTCCCAAGCGGAAGAATATCTTCTGCCAACAATCCATCTGCAAGACGATTGCCCCGGACCTTTTCACGGTTTCTATTTCCCAGCGTTATCGTGGATGTATTTGAGCCTATTTGGAACGTTTTTGGCGGCATCTTGCCAGAAATTTTGGCACTCGAGTTGGTAGAAGAGGTCGGAGACGGCGAACCGGAGCGAAGTGAGTGCTGTTCATTTCATTAATACAGTCGCTCACTGTCTGACAGAAATCGACAATCTTTCGCGTCGACGTCGCTCACTCGGTCATCTCTGACCGGGCTTCAATCCAAGAAACCGAGCAGAGGTTTCATCAGAATTCCCGGGCTGTTTGTACCGCTGCGGCCATAGCACCGCGGCCGGTTTCCCCAGCATCGTCAGCGAGTGGGCGTTAGGGGACGGGATAGGAACGAACGAATGGGGAGATGATTACGACGACGATATGCATGTCCATGTAGCCTTGTTGGCATGAGATCAAGCGAGTAGCACAACTACTGCCGTGACTCTGCGTTTCCTGAATCTGGCTGCTGTGTCCACCGCATTTTGACCATTCGTCCTCTTTCCCCTCCCTCTTTATGTCATGCTACTATCTCAGTTGCTTTTTCTCGGAGTATACGCAATCCTAGTTGTTGCAACCGACGGGCTCTTGGTCCGTAATTTCGATTGCCCCTTCTCAGCGCGCTGATCCGACCTTCACACCAGCCGTCTGCGAATGTAGTGAGTGCCTCGGCGCAAAGTAGACTTGATTCAAACGCCCATTAGCTCAATGACGCGCAAGGCCAAAACCCATGCGAGATGCAAAAGACTTTTCAGGACGGCTGTCCCACCTCACGACGAGGTCCGTCCACAGTTGTCTTTTACGCACCCAGTCCTTCTTACCGCTCGTATAAACGACACAGACACGAACTCTACGCAAATAACGTCCTGTACATGGTGCGCGCCCAGCCACGCATTACTCCCACCTAACCCACCGCAAGCACAAATGTGTACTTCAATCTCTGGAGCGCTTGCGTCTTCATCCAAAACCACCTGGACAACACCACCCTACCACCATGCGAAGATTTTTTGCAAAACTGCACCAATTCTGCCATTCGTGTCACCAACTGGACCGATGACCCCAGCAAGGGTTATCCGCGCTGGGTCTACATGGCGCTCCCTTCCAACGGGCAAACCTTTGATATCGCCGCTGCGATCGAATGTGAGTTGGTTAGCAGAGGAGCAATAAATGTTTGCGAACATCCATAGCCGCGACTCCGCCGTCCCACAAGTGGACCATAGTGCAAATTGTGCTACCCATTATAGTCGGCCTGGCCGTCGCCGCTGCCATATTGGTCGTCTTTGTATGCTACCGACGTCGAAAACGTTCAAGCAGGAACAGGCCCTGGATGCAGACAACTGGGAACAGGGCGCGTTTTCACTTCCCCGCACTCACGAATATAGTCAAAGTTCGGGAGCTCAATCGAAGTACGTCCTGGAGTATCGACGAGCGGGAGGAACCCATGGACGAATACCAGTTCGTTTCCGCTCCGAACTCGATTCAAGGATCGCAAGCCAGCGGCCACGTTCGACTTTCTTCATCATCTTCCGGTACACATCCTCCGCCCCTAGCAATCACGACCGGGCAAGCAGTGCCGGCTCGTGCTTGGCCAGGCAGATCTCTTTGGATTGGTCCTTATTCGCGCGCCAAACGGTTGTTTGACACGGTTCCTCTACCATGGAGAAGCGCCAAACGCGTTCATGTGAAGAATATGGGCTCGTACAACAAGTTCAGGGTCGACTCGGATGATTCGGACTCTCCGTTATCACAGCGGACTCACGAGAGCATAATGGCCGCTGCTGGACGCAGTCAATCCAACTTGCGCAACGAGACACTATTTGAACCAGAAGAAGACAGCGACAGTGAAACAGAGGGTCTGCCTCTCATGTCCCACGAACAAGGCCGCCGAGCACATGGCGCCGAGAACCTCGCTCCTCGTCCCGACGCATTTTCTCCCCAAGGTGCCAATCCTTTGCGATCACCGCGCCAGATACCCCCAACGTCTGCTCCCCCTCGAATACCTCTGCCCTTGCCCCCTCCAAAACCTTTCCAAGTGCGTCATACGCCATTGCTTTACTGCTTTCCCTCATGCTAGCATCTTTAGCAACCTATTACCTCTCCTCCACCGCCGTCTGCCTCGCGTTCAAATGTAAGATATCATAGACTCTCTGATCCCGTAAAACCTAAAATATTTCTGTTAGCGTTCGGCACCTGCCTTTCCACCTGCACCCACGTCTCCTCCGCCACCTCCACCCACTATTTCTAGGTCATCTCCTCGTGCAGCTCGCGGTGTCCTCCCCAGTGCTTCTGAGAATCCACCACCCATTCCTCGTTCCAGAATGAATGCTCCGCCGCCACTGCCACTCACATCACCTCCCATCTCTCAACCTCTCGCAGCAAACGAACCGTCTGGAACACCTCCTGGGAGAACACACCAGCGCAGCGACAGCTCTTCCGTCCGTTCGCTACCGACGATGCCCCGACAACCCCACGCACGGACAAATTCAGACAGCTCGTCTATTCGCTCGCTACCCATGACGCCGACACCGCCATATGTTCGTGGGGCTACGCAGCAGCAGCAGACGGTTCTAGTCCCGACGGCGGCCAGCGATTCTGGGGCGACACCGCCTAATTCTGCCCCGCCATATGTTCAACGGCCGTCGTTGGATTTTTCACATTCGTCTCAGGTCCCGTCACGGCCGCCACCGTCGAATAATACGATGCGGAGGCTACCGCAACCACCAAGCTGAGATTTTGTGGATGCATGGTCAATCTATGGATGTACATTATATTGGATCAATGGACTGTGCCGTAAATACTCTGTGCACAATTCAACGCGGGGATGATCACAAGCTGGTGAAGAGGAACTACAATTAAAATGCCGAGAGACACGGATGGCGCCCAAGTCGCGTATCTTTCGTCCACTCCGAGGTCGTGAGGAGAGGTGGAAAGGTTTATCCAGTATCTCCATGGACCAAGCCATCTTAGCGCTCAAGACACCTCCGCGGCGCGTGCAAGGAACAAGAAAATAGAGCAGCAGCCTGTGGCGCAGGTACATGTTGACAAGGGATCGTCCAGAAAGAGAATGTACCGTGCAGGGTTGCGATAGCGACAAGGAAAAAAGGTTCGCATTACAGCACATCATTCGTCGCTACTCTCGGCCTCAGGGTTAGCCTAGCAGGGGAAAGTTGAATGACATGATAGACCGTTGGAAAAATTGACCCTACCTGATGTCCACCAAGCTCCGTTTCTAAGCCGTTATACGGGTATTCGCGTGGGATAGCAGGCCTCTCCGGGACGAGAAAGAAGCGCATGAAGAGAGCCGCAGTGACGAAGCCGCCAGCGGCGATGAGGAACTGGCGCAGAGCACGGTTTGGTGGTACGACGGGGATATCTGGGCCCCACATTGAGTTGACTTCTTCGTGGTGATGAACCTGTTACGGCGAGTGAGAATGGTATGTTCGGGTGCAGCTCCGTACCGTGTCATTAAAGTTGCGTCTTAGCAGCGGGTCTTGCCAGCCACGGGGGTTGCGGTACTGGTGGGACGCGGAGCCATCTTCTGGGAGTTCTGGGTAGGCGTTGTACTGTGGGTTTGGCTCGACAGGCCGGGCGTAGGCGCGTGCCAGAACGTGAACAGGGACGCGAGCCCATTGACGGCGGACGAGAGAAGTCATGTGTGACCATCAATTATCAATTCCCACGCTACCCAACGGGGAACACATCTTGTCCCGAGTCCCTCTCATGGCCAGTCCCTCATTTAAGCGGCCGTGAACATCTTTTCGTCCTATCCATGACCCCCGGTGTCGTCCCTCCTCGTCAACCCGCCCCCTTTGGTGCTGTCCCTCACAGCGCACAAAAGGAGGTCCAGGCAATCCTTCTCAAGCAGCGGCCCAGTCGAAGAAGACCAGGCGATGTTCCTTATCCACTCAGCCAGTACTCTTCCGACTTGATTAATTTGTGGGTCTTGTTGTAAATTTCAAACTCAGCATATTCAATGTCCTCCAAAGCGATAACTGGGATCAAATGTTCTTTCAAGGCTGCTTTGGTGGGCTCACGGTCCACAAGTTCGAAGACAATCCCCCGCAAGTCATTCTCGATCTTGGGTGCGGCGGGGGTCACTGGGCAATTCAAGCTGCAAAGCAATGGCCTGTGAGTCGCGTCAGCTCAGCGCCGCGCCGTCTCTTAACATCTGAGCACGCGATTAGGACGCGCAGGTCGTAGGATTCGACCTTCACGAGACACAGCCTGAAATTCTTGAGCTCGACGCATGGTATATGCGCTGCTTGGAGGACTCTGGAAAACCCCCACATACTCTCCCTGTCGCGAACATCGCAAACCGTATTGAATGGATCCATGGCAATTTGTGTGTATGTTCCACGCGTCGCGGGGGTCGTTGGCTTATGCCGCATATCAGCCTGGACGGTCTCCCATTTCCCTCGGAATACTTTGACTTTGTTCATGTCGCTGGAATCGGCCTTGGGGTGCCAGAGGACGAGGTACGCGAATTTGACCAACTTTTTTCCGCTCATGCCAAAGTTTTCTATTCAGTGGCAGTTCGTGCTTGAGGTATGAATACTATACAGTTTCGTCATTGATCTAACGTCTGGGCAGGAAGTTTGCCGAGTCCTGCAGCACAACGGCGTTCTAGAGGTTAGCCGCGCCTTACCGATCCAAATATCCTTACATATTGTCTGCAGATTATCGAGGACGATCTCATTTTCCCGTGTGCTCCTCCTCCTCGGCCGAGTCGCACTAGTTTAGCTCCACTGAACCTGGACTTTATCCGACGTGATCGACGGGACTCGTCTGCGCCGCCCAGTGCTTTCTCTACTCGAACGGGCTCCTCCGTGCTTTCTGATCATTGGAGCATTCCGGATAGCCCGGATGATACTCGCCTGCTTCAAAAAAACCTAGCCTGCCCACTTTACCCGAAATACACACCGATTCCTCCCTGCAGAACTCTATACCTTTCGATGTAGTGGCACCACCCGACGCTACACTGAATCGACGGGATACCTTCTTCCAGTCTGATCTGGACCTGATCCCCCCTCCGACATCGGAAGACCACCCTCAAGACCATACACGCCTGAAAGCAGCCCACGATGCCATGCTTTCTCGCCGCTTTCTTGCTTCGAGCATCACCACAGTCCTTCCATTCTACCTCTCAACCATCTTTGAAAATGTGCAGACGCACCCTGCGCTGCAGATATCGTTACCACCGGGGTCGATGGCCCCGGACGGGGACTCGCGAAATAGCGGTGACTCTTTCGATGCCGACATATTTGACTTGAACCCATCGGCCAAACGCCTCGCCGAGTTCGACATGTTCTCGATCAAGTCGAGGTCGACTGGCTCATCGCAGCGGATCGTCCCTTCTTGGGGACGCATGCACCTTGCCAAGACGGTCGCCACCGTCTCAGCATGCAAAGAGGCGCTGTGGGTCGAGTACGAAAAACTGTACCCTGGCGATCTGCCTCCATTGTTGCACGCGAAGACTGCCCGTCCGAACTGGACCCGTGTCCAGAAGCACAAAAACTCACCCAGGGAGGCGTTCGAGACCGACTGGAGCAACTGGGAAAAGTAAGCGGTGTCTCTTCCTTGACTAGCCACCATCTCACGACTTTTGGCAGCGATATGGCTGACCGAATGTCGATGCGTTCACGCGTTCACTCGGAGTTTGGTTGGAAGCAGCCAGAGCAGTCGCCTGAGGCGCGACTCTGGCAAAATCGAATGCTACATCATCGCGAAGAGGCAAACGGTGCGGTGCCTCGTTCGACGGCAGAATTATGCCGTTCAGTTCGTGCATTTGTGGGCTGGAAACCCGCCGCGGACTGAGTGTGAGGACAGACACATTCCATCTCAAAACTAGACTGTACATCTACCATTCATCTAACCTTATTCTACCTCAAAGGATCGTGTAGGAACACTTGCAATACTCAGTACCATACGCAATAAATGCACTGTATTTTTCGGACCCGATTTTTGATTGAGTAACTCGCATCGCGTCAACCGCCAGCCTCGACTTGACCTCACGCTTGATTGAGCTTCATCAAGCTTCATCCACACCGTTCCTCTCGCCCTCCATGTCCGACACCGAAAAAGCGGCCGCTGTTGCGCCCGCCGCGGACAAGAAGCCCGTCTCGTCGCTGGAGACGGATTTGACGAAATACAAGGTTCACACGAGCAGCTTTCGGAGGCGCGAAAAAAAAAGGCTGACTCTGCTCCCAAGACTGCGGCCGACATCGTGCAGAATGTGATGAAGAAGCTCATCGAACTGTCGGTTGAAGGGGCCAAGGTTATCGACCTATGCATCGAGGGCGACAAGCTGCTCGAGGCAGGCACTGCTGCCGTGTACAACAAGGCTGTCAAGGGCACCAAGGTCTCAAAGGGTGCGTCTCGTGTCTCGCCGTCCTCGTTTTATCTTTTTAACGACGAGAGCCAGGAATCGCATTCCCCGCGTGCATCTCAGTAAACAACTGTGTTGCTCACTTCTCCCCGCTCGCGTATGTTCCGCGGCGTTAATTTGAACGCGTTCAACTAACATGGATGGGGTGCTAGCTCGGATCCGCAATCGTCCCAGGTCCTCGCAAAGGATGATATGGTCAAGATCCATATCGGAGCTCACATCGACGGATTTGCTGCCGTCGCTGCAGAGACGATCGTCGTCGGCGCGTCCGTCGAGAACCCTGTCACAGGCAGGCGCGCAGACGTCCTCAAGGCTGCATGGCACGCTGCCGAGCTCGCAATGCGCACCGTCAAGGTCGGCACAAAGAACTGGGCCGTCACTGACATCGTCGGCAAGGTCGCAAGCACTTGGGACTGCAAGCCTGTCGAGGGTCTGCTGTCCTGCTTGTATTCTGCCCGTAATTTCTCAGCCCATTTTCTAGGGATGCTATCGTGCCAGCAATCGCAGAACCAAATCGACGGCAAAAAGCGCGTCATACTCAACCCCAGCGAGCAACAGAAGCGCGATACGGAAACCGCGGTATTTGCCGAGGGTGAAGTGTGGGGTATCGACATCCTGGTCTCGTCAGGCGATGACGGCAAGGTCTATATCCTCCCCTTTTGTGGCAATCGCGGTACTAAAATACTCGTAGGCCCGGGTGGAGGAAGCAAGGACGTCTGTGTACCAACGGGACTCGCAAGTCACCTACCAACTCAAAATGAAAAACTCGCGTGCCGTATTCTCAGAGGTGCAGAAGAAGGCCGGCGCGTTCCCCTTCAACATCCGCTCGCTCGAGGACGAGAAGCGGTCGCGGATGGGCTTGCAGGAGGCTGTCCAGCATGGACTCGTCAAGCCGTACGAAATCATGTTCGTGTTTATCCAGGAATCCATTCAGTTTTCCTTTCTTATTCCATGTTAAAAGCTACACCCCACCCAACGTGCTTGTCGCTGCGTTCCACTTTACGATGGCTCTCCTGCCCGGTGGGCCCTCGCTGATCACCCACCCGCCGTTGTGGTACAAGCCCGAGCTCGTCAAGACGGACAAGGAGCTCGAGGACGAGGAGCTCAAGGCGCTTCTGGCGCGGAATCTGCGCGAGGGCAAGAAGAAGAAAAAGACCAAGACCGAGGGCGAGAAGGAAGAGTAGAGAAGGAGCTTCAAATTGCCGACAATGTATCACAATTTCTCGTGTACACAAGTACATACAATACAGCCAGCCTTTTGGTTACGCTTGTTCGGCCCTGTCCCCAAACTGTTGTATTGTCCGTACCACGAGATCGACATTCTCGAGGAACGCGTTTACAGTGAGACGGGCCAGTCGGACAGTCAGAGTTTCGAACGTCCTGCATGAAATGAAATGACTGGTCCTTTATCACGTTGCGTACGCACGCAACTAGAAACTCATTTTCGAGGGCTAATGTGCGCTTGACCGCGTGTGGTTGGAGCTCTGGATCGACTTGGATGGCTTGCATCGCGATGCTCGCGTGCTTCGGCGACGCAAATGGTATCCGGACGGTACTTGCGGCCGAATCAGCCTTGGCCCTGCAGCGCGGGTTTGCGCTCACATCGTGTGCCATTCCGCATTATTAGACATGGTCGTCGTAGGCAAAAGACTAGTCGTGGGCACAAAGGCAATTTTTTCATCAAACTTTTAGCGTTTTGCATTGCAGGTATACATTCCGGTGTGCAAAAGGGAAACACAGATTTATTGGGACAATGCGGTGAAAGGGGGTAGTGCACAGATTGACCAGCTCGCCTCGCTTCTTGGAGACGATGTACAATCGGCTCGAAGACAGTAAACAACGTATAACCAAAGCCAGGGTCGAGGATCATACCGCGAACGGATGAAGGCAGAATAAGGATAGTGAAAGAGATGGTATGCACCCGGGCGAATTGCGAGTGGGTATCGTGATTATAGCATCAGTGCGGCAGCGAACACTGCGGAGATGGCCATGACGGGGTTCATGCGGAGCACAGATGCACCGCTGGTAGCGCCGAGAGCACCAGAGACAGTCGTGTTGTCTCCCGAGGAGTCGTCCGTTACCGCAGCTCCTGCTGCTTGGACAGTGGGGTTGGCGTCCGTATCAGCAGCGGTTGACCTGTAACAACATGTCAGCATCACCAATAATACACCCAGGGCAGGCAGCTGCGTACGTGGCCTTGGTGCTCGAGGCGGCGGCGGCGTTGTCGAGGCAGGAAGCATCATCGCTCTTGCCAACGACGATCTAAAGCCGAAAATGAGTATAGTCCGCCCAAGAGAAAAAAAAACTGACCGCCTGGGACCAGGCTTCCTGCTGATCAGCATCCTCCAGCGAGAGCATCAGTGTAGAGCCAGCCGGGAAGTCAACGGTCCAGTGGATGGTGTTGCCGGCGTGGTCACCAAGGTCGGCGCTGTCAGACAATGAGCGCTCGTTGTCAACCTGTTAAGGAGCCACTTGCAGGATGTCACCGCAGGGCTCAGTGGAGTTTACGACAACGAGGTTGTAGGGACCTTTTGTCTCGTCCCAGGTGATGAGGGCGGAGCCGCACTGTGTGTGGGTCGTGAGGGGGCGAGCAGACGAGCTGAAGTGGCCGTACCTGGGTGAGGGTCGGGGTGTCGATGCTGAAGGCAGCGAGGGCGGGGACGGCAACGAGTGCGAGAGTAAGGAATGTGGCGAACATGTTATCGCAGTGGCAAGTCGGAGGACGGGAGGGGTCGTAGAGAGGAAGAGGAAGGGATGATGAGCTGTGACAGTGTCACTCCAAACACTCTATACTTGGCACACCGTTTGAAACACTTCTGGCAGACACAGAAAATGCTGGCTATTTATCTACCGGTTAAGTTACAGCTTGCCTTTGTACAGCGCAAGGCGTGTCCGCTTCGAAATCCTTGGTTGGCATATCAACGACTCGGAATAATACTCTGATGCGGACAATGCCGAACGTACCCAGAGTGCTCAACCGCCGATGGCGTCTTTCGAGGGCCTTCAACTGCCTCCCGCTGGTCGATTGGAACGTATTCGCGCCTCGCCGCCCCAACATAAATCTGTCGCGGCCGCCAAATCTTGACACCTCCCGACTGCAGCATCATCTGCATGGCATATGTGATCAACTGCCACTGAACATACGGTCTACATACCTGTCGCCAGTGTGCAAGCCAGCCAACAACCCGCGGTACAACAAACAGCACGGGGAAGTAATCGTTCGGGAATCCTAAGATGCCGTTCGGAACGCGTTCACTCAAATCAGATACACGCACCCATCGCGCGGTAAATTAGCCCGCTAAAAACGCGTATTCAGCACCGAGAATGCCAAAGGGGTAGACGGAAATTGTACCTCCTGCAAAACATGAGGTTAGTGGGCCGCAAACACACTGAACAACATACCAAAAATCGACATTCGGCGCTAATTTCCTCGACACGACTGCGTCTGCATGTCAGGAGACCCCATATTACGCAGAAAAATGAAGACTGAACAGTAATCGTCCTTCATGGCTGCATCGTGTAGAGCCATGGCGGTCTCCAGCAGCTCGTCTTTCCCCGTGCTATGGTGCAATGAGGCCACAACCGTCAAGACATGCAGGGCCGCCTACATCTTGAACACCTCATCCGCCGTCTTGCGCACAAGGAACGAGCGTGGGTCGGACTGTTTCCGCTTGCATCAACGTAATTATCGGACACGCAAGAACCAACCGTCTTGTAAACACTGCAACCCATAAGCAAGAGCTGTCTGCTGTTTGCAACGGGAACCTACCGATGACCGAATCCAGACAAGACTTTTTCCCGCTTCTTGACCGCCTCGATGAATGCCGGGACATTTTCGGGCCTTGAGGATCAAATAAAATACACTTCAAATACACAAATGACCAACTCACTTGCCGATGGAGATGAGCATGCGAATCACAGCTTCGTTCGCGCCGCCTCGGAGCTGTTTAGCAGAAGCTTGGCACAAGGAACGGAGAAGTTACCATGCAAAGGTCCACTGGGAGATACAATGTTAGGTATTTCCAGAGCTGGCGAAGAACCACTCACTATAACGACGCGCAACCCGCCCTATCCCCCAAATCAGCAAAGGACGACCGCAAAAAGAAAGTGGACCTACGCAACCGCAGAGAAAGGATCGACGAGCGAACTCCCGACTTGCAAGACCGATGCCGCGCTTGCATTCATCTCATGGTCGGCATGCAGTAAGAACAGCACATCAAGCGCCTTCTCAAGCACCGGGTTGGGCACGTAGTTCTCTTGCCCGAGATAGTCCATCTGGTATAAGAACCTGGGCAACTTTACCAATGGGTGACCTCGGCAAAAGTACGACCTACGAGCCGGTGTAACTGAGACCTGTCGGGGGAGTGACGAATTCTCGTCCTTGCCGGACACGGTACGCCATCCTAGCGACCGATTCAGCAATGAAACAAACGAAATGGGAATACCAACGCTGCCAGGGTAGTCGCTTTGCCAATGAGTCGATAAATCTGCTTGTCGAGAATGGCCAGAGATTTATTGTCGCCTTTGGTATACAGCGTTTGTCCTGATCATAAATCCACGGTCAGATGAAATCTCCTGGTTCAGTAGCAAACCTTACCTTGCAAGGAAGGATTTGCCTCCTGGTAGTACGAGCCCAAGTATGCGAATGCGCTTGTAAGGATAGCCATTGGGTGCGCGTCATAACTGGGCTGAAGTCAGATAGAGTTTCGCCGTCGGAACGGATGTACCGGAAACTTCTGAAGAATTGCTCAGCGTCTGCATGTACAACCGCGTGCCGCATTATTTCGTTGCTAAACATCTCAAATTGTGATTTCGTGGGGAGCGAGCCATAGATGAGGAGGTATGCTGTAACCGCGTTAGATTCAAACCACATCCCCAACGATACCACCGACCGGATTCGAGATGAGACGAATGAAGCGCGAGTTGTTCGATGGGATATCCTCTACGAAACGCAGGATGGGTCTTGGAGACAATTAAAAATCAAGCTACCGACCTGTAGCGCAGCACTCCAGTGTCTCCGTCAATGTAGGTAATCTGACTGTGAAAAAAAAAATGAGGAAGCTTCTTCGGGACACGTACTATTTCTCACCTCCGCAGAACAGCAGTGTTGAGGAAACCCTTGTCGGATACGCGAAGGCCTTTCTCGGTTTCATTCTCTTCGCGCTCTCCTGGTACCTTCGGGGCCTTGATTTGCTTAAAATCGACCGCGCTAACACTATTGTCGACGATGCTAAACGACGCGTTTTCAGATAATTCGCTGCACAGTGGCCGGAGACGAACGGGATGCTGTAAGTCTTCCCCGTGCGATTGTCGTGGACAGAGAGGGTGCTGGCGCCGAGCGTAGCAGCGTCCTTCGGGCGGCCCATGATAGTGGTCGGAGGTAAAGCGGAAACAGGCTGGTCTGTGCGCTTGCCGGTGCCGGGTCACAATCACATGAAGAACCTTCTTTCTTTCACTACGACGGAGCCGCTTCGAACGACGTTTTGACTAGGACTCGGCGTTAATAATGAAAGGATGAAGACCTTGTTCCTGGGCCACCATGTCGAGTTCCGTCACCGTCGTTGAACGCGTGCCGCTTTATGCTAAAAAGACGACCCTCTCCTCGTCCTTCATACTCGGTCCATTCGACCAGATAGCAGGTTTCGTGCCCATACAAGTCGTTTGGCTCTACGAAGCACACTCGGATCGCGAAATCGTCCCCACCCCGCGCCTCCAACGCGCCTTGGAACTGTTGCTCTCCTACTACCCCCATCTCACCGGCCGAATTCACGTCGATCCCGGGAGTGGAATTCGCCAAATAACCGACTCTACTGCTGGTGCAGAGCTACTCCTCGCAACGTGCAGCGAACGTCTCGACGCGTTCGATGCCCCGTCGCCTGGCCGTATAATGGCGCTACCTGGAGCTGGCAATGCCCTCCTCGCACCCTTTGATCCAAACCCCGCCAAATCTGCCAGCCAGCCCATCCTGGCCGTTCAACACACCCGTTTCGTTTGCGGTTCAGTTTCACTGGGAATACGGATGGCCCATACCATCTGCGACGGCGACGGATACTTCCAACTCGTCCGTAATCTTGCGCGGCTCTATCGTGGCCTCTCGTCCTCCGACTCGCCCAGTCTCTCCTATCCTCCGCGATTTGAGCCGCACCTGGTTGAGCTTATCGGTGCTGCGACCTCAGCACAGGAAGATTCCCTCTACGAGCCTACTGTGCTCGGCACAAAACCGCATTCGAATCCTCCCTTTGTTCTGCCACAGACTCCCGTTGGTCGCTTCTTGCGCTTCACGCGCGAGCAGCTCTCCGATCTCAAAGCGCGTGCAACAGAACCCGGAGGTGGCAGTTGGGTCAGCACCTTCGAGGCCCTTGCCGCACATCTCTATCGACGCGTCTACCGCGCTCGGCTCAAACTGTTCGCACAAGACCCAACCCTCGGTACCCTCTCTGCACCTGACTTCCTCACGCCTGTCAACACACGCCCTCGTCTGGGCATCTCCCATCCCGAAAACTACTTCCCTAATGCGCTTTTCACCTCTTTTATCAATGTTGACCCACCGGAACTGGAGCGTCTCGGACTTACGGACGGTCCCCTCTGGAAAACAGCAAAAGCTATCCATGACCTCACACGCTCCTCTGCGCTCACCGACACCTCCGAAATAACCAACACCCTCCGCTGGATAGCACGTCAGCCTGATATGAAAAAGATCCAAAGCGGGTTCCGGTATGGGACTGGAAGCTTCATGTTCTCGGCCTGGAGCAAGTTTGATTATATGAATTTGGAGTTTGACGAAGGAGTCCCGCCGGTGCTCGCCTGTCCTCCGTTCACGGCTAGCTCGACTATGGATGGATTGGCGTACTCTTTGCCCCCGGAACGCGGCGCGAAGGAGGGGGATATCGACGTCAACTTGGTTCTGATTGAGCCTGTGTGGCGGATTTTTGAATCGGAAACGGACTGGTAGTGGGATTTGACTTTTTCGGTCGCATGTATTTCTCAACATTGCGCGTACCACCCATTACATGTCATAGTGCGCAAGATGTATATTTGGTGTTCATTGAACCGGAAAGTCTCGACCCTATGCCCGCCCCCTCACAAAAACCGCAAAAATAGAGTAGCAGCAACTCGTTTCGATCGAGTGACCTCGGGGTTATGGGCCCCGCGCGCTTCCATCTGCGCCATGCTGCTGTCTGATCCATTCAGTCTTAGCCTACAGGACGCGCTTCTTCGTCAGCTACGTGACTGGGCTTTCAATTCGAACAAGAAAGACTAAGTAGTACACAAAAACAGCTTCAATCAGGTGCAACCGCCGGCTTAAACCTAGGCTTCGGCTTGGGACGCGGTCGCAACTGGGGTGGCCTAACGGTTGGCGCGTCGTCAACGGCCCCTTCGAAGTCCGACCCATCGTCATCCTCATCTTCATCACCCTTCTTCCTCTTCTTTGCTCTCAATCTAGCCGCTGGAGCTTTCTTAACTCCGCGTCCTCGCGTTGATGCTGACGAGTCGGTTTTAGCCTTGGCGGCGGCTTTTCCCTTGACTCGCTTAGTAGCAGGCTTCTTTGCAGGCGCATCGTCGCTCTCCCCTCCCGATTCCAAGCCCGCATTGTCCTCTTCGTCTTGGTCTCCGTCTACCGCTGGAGATTGAGACCCCCGTTTCCGCTTCTTCCGGAAGTCCGAAACGACTTGCTGCAGGCGTTTACTAGCATATGCTTGACGTTTCCGCGGTGCGACGGTCCCGCTTCCAGATACATCAAAGTATCCATTGAGGTTCCCTTGCTTGTTCAATGCGCCGTTCTGAGATCGTTTGCGGATTTTCTGAATAACGGGCAGGAGAAGCTCGTCCACTTTGGCCGGTCCCCAGCTCAGCTCCGAGTATAAAAATCTAGAAGCCGCCTTAAGTATCAAATAGATCAAGAAGAGGAGCAGGTACTCTCTGAGGGCATCGAGGTCGGGTAGTCCCCATTTAAACGGCTCTTCTGATTCGTCGACGGTTGGGTGATAATAAGCATCCCTCTGCGAAACGTCAATGATGTCTATGGCTGAAGAAAGACACAACGCACGACCAAAGGATTAGGCCAGTCGGTCGGTAAATACAAGCTCTTGAAGTTCTTTTTCTGCAAACAGTAAGCTTGTATTCACAAATCATCAGCAAAACTCCTCACGAATCGTTTCCTAAACTTGGAGCTGCTGTCCTGCGCCGAATCCTTCCCGGATTGCACCCTGGTCCACCAATCCTTGAACTTGTGCAGCCCATCATCACCCGGAAACTCTGCAAGAAGTTCCATCGCCACGACTGGCCCGACACCCTGAAGGCCCTCGACATAATCGCTTCCAAGCAGATAGGCGAGCCGAATCAATGCATCGCGCTCCAATCCCATTTCGCGGCTCAAATCCGACGTCAAGAAACACTCGACCGTCTTGGATTGGTTGAACATGTTCTTGTAAACACGCAACCCGCCGAAAAGGAAGACATCCGAATCGTCTGTGATGACGCCGTTGACGAGACCCAGCTGGAGTAGTTCGGCGCATTGCGCTTCCGCTTCCATTGGGGCCGTAATATACGGAATACCGAATAAATTGAGCAACGTCTGCGTAAAACATCATTCAGCAGACATAGATGGCGGACGGAGAGAGCGAACCATAATCTGGGACACCATCTGCTGGTTGATATCCTCTGAATCACGCAAAGCGGCTCGTTTTTGCGCATTCAAGACCTGGATCTCGTCGTCTATTTCCCTTTGCACCTCATCGAGATTTTTGCCCTTGACTTGCGACATGAACTGCACGAATTCACTCTCCTCTGCGACCGGGTCCATTTCTTGCGCAGCATCCCAGTTTTCGTGTGCCGGCGACGATGAACGGGGAGCAGGTTGCTCTAGTCCGACGACGGGGGACGGAGAGCGGGACCAATCGCTTATTAGTTCGTTGGCGTCCGCCAAGTCGTTTTGTGATGTGAATGGAGAAACTGGAAGAGGCGTTGAATCTCGCGTAGGTGATGTAGGAGGTTCAGGTTGTCGCAGTTCGGAGACCTGGGGTTCCTCTGGCTGGATTTCTTCCTCTACATGCGCAGATGGAGTAGGATGCGAAGAAGGCACGGGTTGCGAATAAAGTGGAGAAACTTCCTCCATTTCTTCGTCCGAATCGTTCATCTCTACGGGCCGCGGAGGATATGAAGGTAAAACAGCAGGTGAATGGATTGTCGACTGAGTTGGTGCCAACGTCGGCGGTGTGTTGCAACTGGTGCCGGTTCTGATGATACATTTGCCTCTTGGACAACCGGTGCGTGCGGTGGTAACAGAATGGGTTTGCCGAATAAGGAATCCGAGGTCCTCTTCGAATGTGTAGGCAGCGTGGCCGTTGTGTTTGATGGGAGCAGAATCGGTTCGCCAAATATCAATTCTGAATCTCTGGCGGAGGCGACAGAAACGCGGGAAGGGACAGGCGGGGTCGTCGACGAAGGCATTTTCGACATCGGGTCGTCGAGCTCTTCGCAGCTTTAACAGGCGTCCTGATCAGTCCCGCATTCGCGATAGACAATGCGGTTGCTAGGCGGTTACCGTGGACGTATTCCTCGTCTATCGAGAGCCGTACATTATTAGACGAATCAGAGGAGCGGCGAGGAGTAGCGGTGTTGTGGTCCAGTGTGGATTTCGACGACGAGGCAACGGCGTTTATCAAGGTGGGCCGACGCGGTTGGGGAGCGACTGGCCGGACGGCTTGATCGAGAGACTGTTGAATGGCGAATGCAAGTTGCTCGTCGTCTTCCAAGACAAGCCGACCTGATTGCGGAACGACTTTGCCATGGTCGAGAGACTCTTGAATGGCGAATGCCAGTTGTTCATCATCTTCGTCGTCGTCCAATATCGGAGTCGGATCGAAAGTGGTCTCCTCCATGTCAAACAGTGGAAGTTTGGATGGTTTTGACTGCGACTTCTTCATTGAAGACCGTCTATTGGCGATGGCCTCAAGTGCCATGGAACGCTGATATTCCTGCAAATCCGCGTCTGGGACACCCGCTGAAGGACTAAACAACACAAATTAGCATCGCGTCTAATGTTTCGAGGAGACGCTGACATTGGAACTTCCTCCATGTCCTCATCGCTATCGACATCGGAAACCGCTTTCTCGCTGTCCTGGTCAATCTCGATTGGCTTCTCCTTCGTCCCGTCGTCCTCGAATACCCAAAATCCAACCACCGTCCTTCCCCTCGTTCTTGATGAGAAGGTACTCCCTGTTGCGCTCGCTAGCAACGCGCACAGGGATCGTTAAGTGGGCTTTACCGATACTGTCCGTGGTGGTAAGGAGTTGCTGTGTCAACGTATTACGTTGGCGCAGGTTGAGAATCTGCTGTTTGGAAAAGTCTAGCGGAGTCTGAGATTTTTGCAACATGTTCTGCAGCCGCGCAAAAGACGTTTGCCGTGACTTGAGACGGAGGTCGCCGACGATTTCGTACTGTACTTCGGTAGGTAGCTCTCGAAATGCGGGAGAGGTGACGTCGAAATCCTTCGGGACGCATATCTTCGATAAACGCCCGCAAGCTCGTCTTCCGTGGCTAGTCGTGGATCAGGGACGGTAGCGCGAGTCGCGTTTGCAATGTTTGCTTCAAAATCGACGTCTGGGAGGTGGTATGGGTCGTGGTCGTGAAACCTGGGCTTGGTGGGTAGAGGGTTTGGCGGGTGAAGAGTTCTTTGCAGGCGTCTTGGGAGCAGAGCCATCGATGTCCTCGAGGTAAACGGTATTTTCATCGAGTACAACCGGACCAGAAGGAACTTTGCTGTTCCCTTTGCCTTGTTTCCTGCGAAAAATCAGCACAGGTAACAACGAATGAAGCATGCATACTGTTTCCCCTGCACCTGGTTCACCGCTTCGCGTCTCATCTGAGCGGCAAGGAGCTTTTCAGCGAGCTTGGCATGGCTAGTCGCTGCGCCACTCTTCTTTTGCCTTCGATCGTTCTACTCACTATGATTTAAGCTTCTCTATCCACGGGGCTAACATACCAGGGTGTTTCTTTTCAACGCAGGTGCTCCTCCGTCGAATACAAAGACCGGCTTAATTCCGTAGAACAAGAGCTTTGCGATACGACGCAGAAAGCCGAGAACATGAGCATTTGAGAGGGCACGGCCGTCCTTGTCGCGCATGGTCGCCTGGAATTGGTAGATCCATATGCTCGAGTCAATTGCAAGGATTTGACCTTCGAGGGTCTCAAGCCTGTTGGATTCTCAGTCGCCGAATGAATAACAGAATAAGGCCAGACGGACATTACCGGACGGCCTACAGGGCCCACCAGTTTCCAAAGGCTCTTGACGCCCATGACCGTCTATTGATTCGCCGTTGTGAACGTTAAGCTGGCTTCACATGCGCGCGGTGTGGCATTCAGGTTTTAGAGTGGTCGGCTATGATGGTCAAAAGCGAAGTGTGACAAGCGGCATCTAGCCTCCGTACACTCCACTGGTAACCATTCCTCCTCCGCTCACCCACCGCCTTCATGGCCCTCAATAAACCCACGCGGTTCCTCCTGATAGCACTGGGCATTATTATCTCTCTCCACTTCCTGCTCTCCGCTACCCACGAGCCATACAACAAGGCAACATCGCTGTCCTCGCTGAGCGCCGTCTGGAACAAGGAGAAGAGCAAATACACCGACACTGCGGTGCCTGCACACCCCGACATCCAGCCGTTGCCGAAATGGAGTAGTGGAAATGTCACCCGGGCCAACGCGACCTTTGTGATGCTCGCCCGAAATACCGACGTAAATGGCGCTGTGCAAAGCATACGTAGCATCGAGGACCGATTTAACCGTGACTATGGCTACCCGTATGTCTTCCTCAACGAGGAGCCCTGGACGGATGAGTTTAAAAAGTCCGTTTCTTGTTTCCTGTTCAAGCTCTACTCTCATATGCCCTCAGACGGATATCTGCCCTGACCCGCGCTCCCATCGAGTTTGGTGTTATCCCGCACGACTGGTGGTTCCAGGTCCGTGGACATGTCGTGTTTAGTACTTGTCGCTCATAGTGCGTATAGCCGGACTGGATCGACGAAAAGCGGGCTACTGCGGGGCGCAAGAAGATGGAAGAACAGGGCATCATTTATGCGGGCAGTGTCTCCTACCGCAATATGTGCCGCTTCAACTCGGGCTTCTTCTTCAAGCATGAGCTGCTCCTGAAATACAGGTGGTACTGGCGTGTCGAGTGCGTTCTTTCCTTTTCTCTTCTTGTTCAATCTGAAATATCTAGACCGGATGTCATGTTCCACTGCACGCTCAACTTCGACCCCTTCGTCTACATGGAGGAGCAGAAGAAGGTTTACGCATTTACCATTGCGCTGTACGAGTGGAGTGCGACCATCCCCACACTTTGGGATACTGTCAAGAGTGTGTTTTCCATCCGTGCATATCTAAGCTCTGGCTGACGCCGCTAGACTTCATAAAGGAGTACCCCCAGTACGTCGCCTCCGACAACGCCATGGGCTTCCTCAGCGAGAACAACGGCCAGGACTTTAACATGTGTCACTGTGCGTCCTCTCGGACTCTCCGTTCCTTCGCTCACCCCCCATTAGTTTGGAGCAATTTTGAAGTGGCCGATTTAGATTTCTGGCGCAGTACGTGTCAATTTCGAAGACCTTTCGCGTCTAAAAGTCGCTTCTACTCACAGGCAAGACCTACCAAGACTTTTTTGAGTACCTCGATAAGACCGGCGGCTTCTACTATGAGCGTTGGGGTGACGCACCGGTGCATTCAATCGCCGCAGCCCTTTTCCTGCCCAAAGACAAAATCCATTTCTTCAACGAGATCGGGTACGAGCATCCGCCGAATCAACATTGCCCGAAGGACGACGAGATTTGGCGCAAGGGTATGTGTGGGTGCGACCAAGGGAGAACCCACGGTGCGTTTTGCTGTCTGGTCGCGTTTCCTTGACTGAAGATGTGTAGATTACGGTCCATACTCGTGTCAGCATCAATGGGACCGGATATTCCAGTGAGCTAGGGAGGCTCAGATCATTCCATCGGGTCGTACCGACACGTCACTGGTCCAGCTGAACCGACACTCGTACTCAAAACTCTGCCAAGCTGCTGCGGGCGGCGATCCTTTGAACATTGTCTCCTCACCGCCTTTCGTTGTGCAGAGCCACTGCAGCCCGTGGGACTCATATACCGTAGAACCTCATACTCTGAAGACGAGGATGTAACACCTGTAGATTATCAAAAACCGCAGCGAAAGAAACCGCGAGGTAATCATTGAGCGTGACGCCGCGACGGTATATAAAGTGCAGTCTTGCGTGACGGTTCCCTTGAGAGCTTTGCTTCTTCCCCTCACAAGGCCACTTTTCTGTGGTAGTCTGGGTGACGCTGTGGCCAACTGGATCTTATTTCACGCAGCAGTCCGTTCACTCGGCTGAGTCTGTACGCCCTTCTCCTCGTCCTCGCCCATTACCTATCCTGATTCGTCCAACCAGCCCGACATCCGACCTCTTGCGCTTTGCGCTCTGAAGTGGGATCCTCCGGAGGTCTCGGAGCGAATCGGGTCCGTCTTGTTCTTTTCTTCCTCTTCTTCCTCTCGCTCATTCGAGCTCTTCAGTGCAGCGTCTAGTATAACTTCCTCGTGCCAAGCCGCATGCAAACGTCAAGAGGCCTGTTCTAACAGCGCCAGATGACCGGCATGCCGACGTATGTCCTCCTCTTCCCCATGGTGACCTCTACTAAGTGCTGGTCTCCCTAGGTGCCTTGCGGCGCGTTTTTGAAAAATCAATTACACCAGGTCCCAGCCCCGTCTATCCGTCGCGTACAATCTTGTCAAGCGTAGAGAGAATATGCATAGATGTTGACGCCCAATAATCGAGCTCGCTCTTATCGTTGCTCACTGATAGTCTGAACTAACGCAATCGCCACCGGATGAGCACCGTTACACTCTGCTATTTGTTGAGTGCTGCGACTTGTTTAGTGCGCAAGAAATTTTGTCGGGGCTCTAGCTCTAGGTGGGCGCAAGATCTTCCTACGTCAACGGGGCGACATTCCCATGGCAGCAGCGACAAGCGGACAGATGATTGTCCAAGACGTTCAAAATACAAAAGCTTCAAATAATCTTCCCTACAGGTGGAATTTTAACGAGGACCCAACAAGCCGCCCAGGAGATAACAACTGCGGGCGGCCCAATGATAATCGCCTTGAGAATTCCGTCGAGCTCTCCCATCGCGCCATCGACGAGAATCTGCAGGCTCACAACGACAACCGCGTGAACGATATACGCGCCGTACGAGTACCTCGCCGTGGTACTCCATCGACGAATGGTGCGATCACCGTCGTGAAACCAAGAGAACCATGCCGTCCCGATGAAGTAGAAGCAGAGTTCATTCCACACTGCGTAGAAGAGGGCAAACAGGTTCATGCCTCCCCCGTACCCGTCATTAACGCCAATAAGCGCACCGATGCCCCCAACCAAGGAAACGGAGGCAATCGCGCCGAGATAGGCGAGAAACAGAGCACGTTCTGGGTGCGACACCAAGAGGTATTGTTGAATTTTGGAGAGGCAAGTGCCCGAGAGGTACGCGAAGACGTACTGCGGCGTGTAGGCCAGTTGTAGGGAGAGAGGCCACAGAGTGCGCCCGACAGGGTACCTGATGCGGATGAAGAATGAGGAGATTATGACCACTGTGATCCCAAGGAACGCCGCTGCCCTGTACTGAGACGCAGACGAGGGGACAAATTTGAAGGGAGGGACGCATGTCTTTATCGTCACATAAACCAAATCGAAAACCAGAAGAACGGCGATGAACCTGAAGCCAGTCAGAGTCACAGCTACGAAAGCACAAGTTGAACTAACCAGATAGGCCCACGAACTCCATCTTGCAAGTGCAGATAATAGTTGGTCAATGTCGACCAAACGGATCCACGCCTGGCCAATTGCACAAGGACAAGGACGATCGGGTGAATAGCTATCATGTATGCCACCACAGGGATCCCCAATCGCTTCAATTTATCGGCACAGAATGCGCGCCATGTCTTTCTCTCCACGGCAATGGAAGAGAAATGACCGGCTAGGAAGAAAAGTGTTCCCATGAAGAAGGTTTGGTTGAGGGCGACAAACAAGCTCAAGAGAGCCTTGGATGCTCTTGAGCTCGGGTACGGTGAGATGTAATGCCAGGAGCCAATCCCCCCAAATGGAACGGCGGTGTGGTGGAGGATGACGAGGGCAATGAGAGCGGAGCGGAGGTTGTCGATGAAATGGATGCGCGAGTCGCGAATGAGCCTCGGCAGCAGGGCCGCCAGCTCGCCCTCGGGGTCTCCACTCATGCTGGTGGCGGGAATTTGAAGACGGGTGAGCCTTTTGTACCGCTGCGCAGATCCTATCGCCGACCCGCAGTCGGTTGACTGGCCCGAACGGCCCTGCGCGCTTGAACCTCGTCATCATCGCGCTAACGTGACCGTCGTGGTCACGACTGCACCTTCAATGGTCTCCCGACAACGCCCCAGATGTTGAGGCTCAAGCAACTTACAAGTTTGCAAGTTGAAGAAGACGTCGACTCCTCAAGGGCAACTAGTGCTTCAAACGTCAACTCGCGCGTCGTTTTCGCCCTCGAAATCAAAGAGTTTCTTCCCGACAGCAACTGATCATGACGAAGTCACGAATTGAAGCGAAATCAATAAATATTCGAGCAAGTACAACGCAGAACATGTGCAATAAGGACGCTAACAGCAGGCGGCGGCTCCTCGGGTCAAAACGAGGGCACAAATCTACAGAAGCAAAGTCAGCTTCGAAGCGACGGCAAGAGCAAATAAACCCACAATCTGCGTCTAGCACCGATTCTTGAGACACCCTTTCTTGGGTGGCCGCGCTCCACGCTCCATCGGCGGGCAACGAGGAAGTGCCTTGGGCTGGAGGTGCTGAGCGGGGGTCGAACAGCGAACCACCGGGACAGAGGCTCGACGCCTCTTGAACTCTGGTGGTGCGGGAGTGGGGCAGCGAACCATCCGATACGATGTCGGACAGCCTGAGGAGGCTCGACGGCGGCTGTGGCTCTTGAACTCGTTCGTCGCGGGAGTGGGACAGCGAACGAGTCGAGTGTCGCCTGCCTCGGACTGGGAGGACGCAACGAGGCGGTCCTTGTGCGAGCGGAAAAGGTTGGAGAACATGGTTGGTTTGTGTGGTTGTTTGTAGTGGGTAAAGAAGAGGAAGCGATTTGGACTGTAGGAGCTGACGGGCGGAGTTTTATAGATACCAGGAGCACAGGTCTCACTTATCCGCAAAGTCTTGCTCGGAGAGATCCTGAATCCACTCCATTTTCTTCCGCTCTCCTTTCCTCCGCGGGCCCACTATGGCATGAAAAATCGTCGGTGCTGTTTTAATATGTGAGAAAAATACGCTGAACCACGCCAACCGCGACTCGGAGTAAAAAGGAAAGTGAATTTGCGTATATATTATTGGTCCATTGTGAGCATGTAACTAACTAGAACTCGATCGAGGGAATGATAGCATGGTATCGTAGAGTAAAAGAAAGAACGACCCAAAACGTAAAAGTCTAAGAGAATAGCACGTTAAGCCGGGCGCGGACTTGTTGGCCTCGACGACGGACGCCCGCCAGTTCCCCCAGTGTCGTTGCGATCGACAGGACGAATGAGTGGGGAGCCTCGATGAGGTGAACCGCGCGCAGGTGAGCTGGTTCGGGATGGGTATTGACCAGCAAGTCCGCTGGGTGGGGCAAGCGGAGCTTCCATGGATGGCGAGGCGTTATTAGGCGTGAATCGTGGATCGAACTGGGACATTCCCGTCATCTGCATTCCCATCCCGCCCATCATAGGCGGGCTCATCATAGGCGCCATCATCGACATGCGCGGGTCGAACATCATGGGCATGTTACCGCCCGAACCGCCTTCGCCACCGACTTGGGAGCCCGCGGTTGAAAAGGCGACCATGGCTTGCTGGTAGGCTTGAGCGGCGGCTTGTTGAGCTGCGAACATCTGAGGATTGAACATGCCGGGATAGCCCATTTGGCCAGTCATCTGAGGGTTGAACATTCCGGGATAGCCCATTTGACCAGGCATCTGAGGGTTGAACATTCCAGGATAGCCCATTTGGCCAGTCATTTGGCCAGTCATCATCGGCATATTCATGCCAGTCATCATCGGGTTCATCGGCATCATTGGGTACTGGCCGCCATAAACCGACCCGCCCTGTTGCATTTGGTCGAGTTGCTGCTTTTGGTGTTCGTCGAATCTCCGTTGTCGATCCTCCGCGACACGTTTCTCGCGTTCCCGTTCAGTAAGCGCCGCCCCAACACCCCCTTCGCGTTTCCGTTCTCGTTCGTGAGCAGTAATCGCGCCGAGCAGGCCCGTTTGCGGCGGGGGAGGCTTATGCGGAACATTGATCAGAGACGCTCCGCTCTCGCGCGCCATCTCCTCCTGCCTCTTCGCTGATCGGTCGGCCTTGTCCTGCATTCCAGCTGACAGCAACCCTTGTGGCGTGAAGGCTTTCGTGAGCTTGTTTTCATCCAGCTGCACGAAGGTGTCTTGGTTCTGCGAGGGAGGTAGCGTGCCTGGCGTTCGACCGGGATCGAGAACTTGACTCCACATAGACTGTCGAGCGGCTCCAGGCTGGGGCATATCTGCTTGACTACGCAACTGGGTGCCGTCATCCAAGTAGGTCCGTCGTCCAGCCTCTGAATACTGATCGGATGGAATGCGCCGTTGCTGCACGCCGTCTGGCTCGGCTATAGGTAGCGAGAAAATAGTCAACTTCTACCTGACAGAAAACTTAAAAGCACGCACCAAAGGATCTAGGAGGGGGTTGCGGCAGAGTCCGCGGAGGTCGTAGATGCGAGTACGTCTGTGCTGGTTCATCGCTTTGGGATGGCCGAGTTGAATGGTCGACCGAGGTAGGCCCAGATGACGAAGGTGTCGGCTTGCGCATCACTGGGGCAGGCTCACCATCTGAATCCACATCGTCGTCTTCTTCTTCCTCTTCCTCTTCTTCCTCTTCATCGCTGCTCTCGCCCCAACCACCACCCTCTGCAATCCGCGATCTTCGCTTCCCATTCGCCCGCCCAGGTCGGTGAACAGCTGCATTATGGGCTGCTTGCTGTGCTTCGATTTTGGCTTTGCGTTCTGCGGCTTGCTTGGACGGCGCAAACGACGACTTGAACTCGGACGGCGGCGTCCCCGATCGATCGGCGGGGGCACCACTGGATACGACCCTCAAAGGAGCGACAGATTTCATGGCGTCGTAGGCCGGTCGCGGCTGCTGCTGCTCGTCGTTCACGTCGAGGTAAGAAAGCGCGGCAAGGGCATCAAGGTCCTCGTTGGAGCGCACCGGGGGCGGTGGTGACGGTTCGTTGGCATGCATGCTTCGTTCGCTTTGGGAATCCTCTTCAGTGAGTGGCTCTGAAGTTTTTGACGGAGCAGACGAGAGTGCAGAAGAAAGCCCACGGTCAGGGCCACGGTATCCCCGATTGGGATTTGGGGCACGTGCTCCCGAAGGCTTACGTCCCAAAGCGGCGTATTGACTGCTCCCTGTACTCGCCGGCGCATGCGACGACAGACTGCTTTGTGTAGGCGAGGAGGCTTGGGCTCGGGAAGCATCGGAAATGGGCTGGTGGAACGCCATTGGAGTCCCTTGTCGGAGGACTGGGCTCTGATGGCTGTACGAGTCCGCCGTTGTAGCCGATGTCACATTGCCCGGCTTGTCATCCTCTTCTTCCGACTCGTCATCACCCTCGGAGATCGTCGTCGGTTGTTGACGCGGTGGCGCTTTCTGTCGGGGAACAGAGTCGAACTGCTGCATGTAGTATAGCGCCCCAGCCTCGTTGGAGAAGCTGCTGTCTTCTGACACCGCATGATGCATCCCAGCGAAAGACGACGTGTTTGTTGTAGTGGGCGAAACGTGTCCAGAGTTGGAGAAGGGCGATGTCAAAACCGAGGAGCGGGACATGGAGCGAGTAGCTGTAGGCAAGTCGTTGACCGAGTGTGGGGAAGTTAAAATCGACGTCGGGGAATGGTTCATTCCACGATTTACAGGCTCCGGCGGTGGCGAAGCCGCATGCATAGCGTCAGTTGTGGGTGATAAAGAGCCAGGTTGCGGGACCATCCTGATGCTACTACCCGCATTAGAACCCGAACTGAATCCGGACCCAACGCGAGAGAAAGACGGCGCGGCAGTAGAGTCCTGGCTCGTTCTCCCTGCGATATCCTTGGAAGGCGGAGAAGGCACCCGTTCAAAGGAAGACGTGGGACTTTGCGTAAACGGAACGTTGTCCAGGATTGTGGGCAGAGTTTGTCCCGTCGGCGACATGGCGCGGCCTTGAGTCTGCTGCGGTGCGGAAACTGCCGTATTACCGCCATTAGAGAGTGTAGATCGGCGCTGGGGACTGAGAACGGTGCTTGAATCGATGGAGGACGTGTTTTGCCTGGCGGTGAGACCACTGCTGCGCTCAGAGATGGGCGACAGGTGATTCTGCTCTCGAGGGGGCGGAGGGTTCTCTGAACCAAAACTGAGGGGAGGCAATTGCGGACCGGCTCCAAGCGGGGATCCTGTTGGAGGCGGGCTCTGCGCCGGAGGCGCCTTGCCAAAACCGCCGAGAGTGGGGAGGGTTGGCGGCGCATCAAGAGGACGTTGCAGTTGCGTCTGGGACGGCGGCAACGCTGGAGTGCGGTCTGGCACTTGACTGCCAAGGATCTCTGAGAGCCTACTTCTGATAGACGAAGTGCGGTCATCTCTGACATCGAGAGTTTCTGCTTGCTCTCTCTCGAGAAACAGAAGCTGCGGGAGTTTTACTAACGTTCCATAATGCGATAATGAAAGATACGCACGTCTCGGCGTGGTCCGACTGGATAAGCGAACATGAGCGACCGGGGATTTCGTGGGTCCCAACTCCATCCTTCCGGACGTCCATATAGCTGGAAGGCGTCATGAAGTGCTAAGAGATATTAAAGGCGGGCTAGTGGAGAATCTGCGAAGAGCACTCACCGACGATCCATTTAAGCATCTCCTCCGCCTGGCCGAGGCCACTCTCAAGCTCGGGCATGACCAAGAGCCATCCCTCTCGGCGCGCCATCTCGCCCGCGGTATCTTCGTCGCCTATTAGGCCCTCAAGTTTAATCAGAGTGCTCCGGCTGATGAGATCTGGACGTTCGGGATACACCGCGAACACCTGAGAAATGTTGTGGACCGTGAGGAGAGGCTTTCTGCGTTCCTTGGGTTTTGGGCCGGGATAGATGGCGATGATGGGTCTGGGTGGCAATGGGGTCTCTGGCGGGGCGTGGTCCTTGGATGAAAATAGATTCGACATGCGCTTTTTGGTTCGAGGCGCATCGTGTTGAGGTACAGCGTCTGCTGCAGCGCAAACCGACATCCAGACTTTTTTCCAGTCGGTTTGACCGGCGATGCGGAGGCGTATCCAGCCCTCCATGCGACCATTTACGAGCGTTGTAGGATAGTCGGGTCCTGGGCGGCACGTGAGAGACTGGAATGTATACATGGGCGCGACACGCACCGGTCAGAGTAATCCGGAGAAGGTGGGCGGTATAAATCTCCTCCAGACGGGACTTTTCCCATGCGGACAGACGTAAGGCGGCGGCCCAGGACAAGAGGGACTGGGTGGAAGGACATGAAAACAAGATGAGATTCGATCCGCCGGTGTTGACGGTGAGGACATCGGGATATCGTTTCTGGGGCGTGGTATCTGTCGCGGGTACACTGACGGCTCCCAGAACGTGAACGAAGGCGTCGGTGATGTTGAGATACGACGGGGGCACTTCCCGACCCTGCGCGCTTGCTTCTTGAACCGCCTTCATATCCCAAACGCTAAGCGTTGTGCCATTAAGCTGGCCCCACACCTCGGTCCATCCCTCGTCTTTCGCGGGCTTTTGGCCGTCTGGTTGGCGTTCTATGCGCCGAATGAGCGGACCGGAAAAGTAGACCTTGCGAGCATGGGCGGTGGTGAGTTGGACGACGGAACGGATTTCTGGATGGAGTGGAGCAGGTGCTGCGGCACCATCTAGCGAGGAACGCGGTTGGTGTTGTTGGATAGGCGGAGACTGGGGTGGTTGTTCCATGCGGGATCGTGAGAGGAAGGATTGGCTGCGCTGGGGAGCGATGGGCTGCTCGTTGTTGTTGGTGGTCTTGCGGTTGAAGGAGAAGAAGGAAGAGGATCGGTTATGGCCGGTTGGTGAATCCTGTGCAAGCGCGGGTCGACGCTGTGACGACGTTTGATCCATGTTAAATATTGGGTGGGCGGGCCAAGGCAGGGCAGGCGATGGATCCGAGTTCAAACGCTCATAGAGGTCGTACAACAAGATTCGAGGATTCCCTACTGTCACACGTGCTAACTCCGTCATTTTTCATTCATCGACCACCGTCTCAGTCCCGAGCACTCGATTCACCTGTTTTCAGAGTTACGGAGCGGGTCTGCACAAGGGAGAATCCTTACCAAACGTCCTTTGCGGATTTCTGGATAGTGGGTCATGTCGATGGGCTGCCTGGATCCTCCTGTGAGGTACTCCATACCCTCGAGCCCAGCTTTGAAGGCATGTGGCGTCGCCTTCCCAGCTGGGAACCCGATAAAGTCTCCTTCATTCACAACACTCTCTTCGCCTTCACCCAGGAGCGTCCCGCTTCCTTTCAAGATGAAGAACCATTCTGCAGAACGATCGGTCCACGGCAGGCTTGCACAACGGCTGCTTACCATCGTCAACGTCATGAAAGTGGAGAACCGTCGACATCCATATTCGGTTCTAGGGTCGACTTGTGGATTCCAGTCTTGCTCAAACCGACTTGATCACCGAGGGACGTGGTGATTCGCACTCTGCTGGAATCCATAGGGTGCCCCTTCGGTTTCTGAGCGGCGCGGATTGCTGCAGCCCGAATTATGGACAGTGAACTAGCCATGTAGATGGAGGGAACTGGCAAGTGGTCGGGCTGGCGGAGTCCCGAATTCCGGTATCTCGATCACGGTTTCTTTGACAGACCCCGCGTCGCGATCGAGCCATCCCCTTTCGGCTGAACCACCATGTCGATTCTCATCCAGAACGTCTTCAAAGAGGTCCACGCACCCATCCAAGTCGCTCAATACCCGGATAACAAACTCTCTCCTGATATCCTCGACGACTTTCTCGCCATCAGTCGACGGACATCTCGGCGTGGCCCCCTCCTACGACCGCTTTTCACGCCTCGCCGCCCTCGCGTTTGCGACCTCTGAACGCGTCCTCATCGTACAATTCTCATACTAACGATGCAAACTTTGAAGAAGCCTCACGGGAAGACGCAAGCGGGTGCGCGTCGGCTGCTCTTTGACCGCATCCTCGGCTCTGCAACGGTCGCCAAGTTTGCGTTGCGAATGGACGTGCTCGCTACATCGCTGTTCCAAGACCTCAAGCTTTATATCACTAACGCGGTCGATATGTTGTCGGTGGTGCAAGAGACGCGCGAGAGCCGACATTCGGTCGCTGCATTGCTGTCTGTATTCTCTGGCCGAGCAGGGTTTAAACAGACCTCGACTCCTGAGCTTGTTCCGCAACGACACAAGCACATTGGTTCCGTTTCCCGACCTCGCGCTGCAAGCTTGGGCTCTGTGGCGTGCTGCAACTCTATCCTCCAAGCTTGATATCGTCCCTAGGATTGATACGCGTGCCTTTTCGAACGAGGTATGTTGCTACTGGAGAGAGTCGAGGCACACTGAATCTCTTCTAGCGACTGTCGACTCTTGGGCGATTGGTTCGTACAGCGCGAGGAATGAACCGTGTCAAGCCAACGCGTGTCGAGAATGAAGTCGACACCGGCGAGTTCACCTGCAAGGGGAATAAGTTGCAGGTCACCTCGACGCGCTTCAAGACGCGTATAATGCAGTCTAGCAATCAGGTGCCGCGCTGTCCTCTTCTCATGGTGGCGAAGACTAATAACCGACTTGGTAGCGCGTTGAAGTTCAAGGCACCGTCCTGGGTACGACCACCACATTTACTGGCAGAACAAGATATGTCGACGGACGCGCTGCACAAATCGCCCTCACAAGCAACTTTGAAGGAGACATCCTCCGCGTCACGACAATCGGGCGAGAAGAACCCACGAAGCTGGAGAAGCAGCGTGAGCAGGTCGTTCTCCAGCTGTTGCAACGAACGCAGAGTCTCTTTGAGCATCCGTTCTTTCAGTCTATGTGGCTCCCCGACGAGACGCCTTCTTGGAGAAGCGTCCCGTCTTGCGGCAAACATCAAGTCCCTCTCTACTTTCCGCACACGCCTTTGAACGACTCGCAGAAGCAGGCGGTCGAGGCCATCTTGTCGGGCAAGGACGAGCACAGACTCACCGTGATCCAGGGCCCGCCAGGCAGCGGAAAGACTACCGTTATCGCTGCAGCCGTGGTCAGCATCGCTAAAGACACCGACCGAACGGCGTGGGTTGTCGCACAAAGCAACGTTGCGGTGAAAAATATTGCAGAGAAGCTTGCAAAAGTCGACTGTGATTTCACGCTACTGGTCTCCAAAGGTCTGTGGATATTTTTCGAGAGTATCTCGGCCTTATAAATTGTTGTGCAGAATTCCATTATGACTGGTGCGTATCCTGTCGGCCGTTTGACCATTGAATTAATCCCCGTGTAGGCACGAACATCTTTACGAAAAGATCGTCGACAACTTGGTCCGGTCAGATGAGCTTACCGACGATTTCGTAGCTCTAGAAAAACGCTTCTCGGGATCGCGCGTTGTTCTCTGCACATTGGGCATGCTCTGCCATTCCACGATAGCAACGATAACGCGCCTGATACCGTTCCAAACGCTCATTGTTGATGAAGCGAGCCAAGTGGAAATCGGTTCATACCTTCCATTGCTTCAGCGCATTTGCGCACTCAATTCGTAAAATGGTGTTCATTGGGGACGATAAACAATGTGAGTTAAACCGAACGCCGTCAGAGTCTCATGTTGACTGTCTAGTGCCGCCCCATGGTTCTAATCAAGTGGATGGGCTTCAAAGCGTGTTTGAGTTGGATCATTTACGAGCGAAGGCGATCTTCCTCGACACTCAATGTAGGTCCTACCTTCTGTGCGATGCAACTTGACTGACATTTGTCCTAGATCGGTTCGTTTTGTCGATTTTTTTTGGCTATAAAATCTCACTGCGTGTTCAGGATGCCGGAGCAGATTGGAAAATTTATCGGAAAGCATGTCTATCACGGCAGACTGAAGAGCGTTCACCCGCTTACTATGCCGCGCTGCCAGTTCATCAACACAGAGGGAACCGAGGTTCCTCAAGGGAGGAGCTGGATTGTAACTTGCTTGGATGTGTTTGACGCTTTCTAACGGGAATTTTCAGAACATCGAAGAGTCAAAGACCATCCTGGCGCAAGCCAAAGAGTATCAAAAACGTGGACGCTCTTACCGCATCCTCACGCCCTACGACGCTCAACGGGGATTGATTGAACGAGGACTGAGAGAGGCCGATCTGCTATGGCACAATAAGGTTTGCCTTCGTCGGTCTCGGACATTGGCCTTCTTATAACATAACAAAGGTGTTTTGTGTGGACTCCTTCCAAGGCAACGAAGACGACTACATCCTGATCAGCATTGTGCGCACGGAAAAGATTGGGTTCCTGAGCGACGCCCGGCGGGTCAATGTGATGCTTTCGCGGTGCAAGAGGGGTTTGGTGGTTTGCGCGAATCGGGCGTTCATCGAGAATCAGGCTGGGGATACACTGGTTCGGGGCAGCTGGCGGCGGCGTGTGATGGATGGAATTTTGGTGCCTAGTGTGAACTAACAGGACTATATTCTACAGACATATAGAGCAGTAACGCAGTACTTAGCCAGATTGAAACAAGCTTTCGCCGTCACGTGTTCGCCTCGCGGCAACTCTGCTTTCGACCACATCGATGGCCCGGGTGAGTATTGCGGGATAGACCTGCCGTCGGTTTATCTCTCCTCAGCCCCAGTTTACGCAAAACATTCTCGATGGTGTTGAACAACCGCTCGAAGTCATGGTCATGCATGAGTCGGAGCTCAAGGCCGAATTGCTCGGAAGGTAGGTTGTTTGTTTCTGGACATACGTCCGATGAGCGTTGGCTAGTGTTCAACGAAGAGGCTCAACCGCTCGGAATTGCTCCCGGCTACTCGAAGGACGGCTCTCTCGTCGCAGCTGGCTATTGCAGACGACACTCACTGCCTTATCGTCCGGTTCTACAGCAGCCGCAGAAGCGACTCTGGTGGTCGAGGCCGCGGTGGTGGGGCGCGTGGGAATAGCGGGAAGAAAGCTCAAACAACACCCAACTTCTCTGGGAGGCGACATCTACAGGACGTGATACTCTGTCGCAACGAGGGAATCCTACTTGCGTTCGATTGCGGTCCCCTCGCAATGTCACTCTATTGCCTCGACGGGGAAGGTCTGCGAATGGCCAACGGGATCGACATCCAGTCCGCGTTCAGCGCCGTCGACCGAAAGCCGCTTAATTCCATCAAGGCGTCGGTTGGCGACTCGGACTCATCCATTCGTGTCTTCGAGGAAAACGTCGAAACCGCTTTCGGAACCCGTTTTATCTCGATGACGACAAGCATTGTCAGGCGGACTTGGCCAGCAGGGCGTGGGTATCGCAGTACCTCGCAACGATTGGGAACGGCGAGAGCACGTTCGCAAAGGTGAAGATGATCAATACGAAAACTCTACAGCCTCAGGTACAGTCTATATTGCCATTGTCCACGACGGGGGCTGACGTGTTCTCAGATGCTCAACATCCTTGCCAAAATGACTTCCGATTCGTTAAGACTATCCAACCTGAAGCCGCTTGAGAAAAAGCACAAGTTCACGATGACGCAGGAAAGCGATGGCTTGGCCGTGAAATCGGCTTCGTTTGCGAGTCGTTTTCTTGGTTCGGAGGGTGAGTTCTGCCACCATGTGAAATCCATGTTTCCAACACACCTAAGAATATTACGATGCAAGTTGAAAATGCTCGCGGCCAGGTTTACAGAACCCACGGCCGGAGTGGAATTGTGGACGGTCGACACACCAACCTATATATCCCTCGGGCCCTTGACTTGACGAAGACAATCCTTACGATCACATCTATCGGCCGCGACGATCCTACCACTGCTGAAGCTCAACGTGCTGCCACTGTTCTGTCGATCCTCCAAGGAAGAATTGCCCTTCTGTCTGACAATATCTGGATCAAGAACATATGGCTTCCACCTTCCAAAGAAGATATTGGACTGCAATGGCCACCAACGTGGTCAAAAGTGCCGCCACCAACGACAGCCAAATCGGAGGAGGACAATCTCGACCGTCTCAATGCTTCCCAACGTCAAGCAGCCGAGGCAATGCTGGACCCGAAAGATGAAAATCGGTTTGTTCTAATCCAGGGTAGGTTTATGTCCAGACTTTCTAATTGTCATCTCACTGCTTTGTTAGGTCCTCCGGGGTATGTTTCTAAAAGATGGTCCTCATAATTGCGACTGATTTCTGAAAGAACTGGAAAAACATCGGTCATTGCGGCCTATGTTAAGACAGCGATTCAACAAAACCAGCTTGGTATTCATTTTTTAGATGATCCATATTCTGTTTTGACTGATCTTTAATTGGAGGTATTTGGCTTGTCGCAAAAAGCAATGTCGCTGTAATCAACATTGCCATGAAGGTATGCTTGGCACTCTTATGTATTGTTTTCTTCTCACCTTTCCCAAAAAGTTGGATGCAATCGGGTTTACCGACTGGCGGCTACTGGCATCGAGCGTTTTTTCACATGAAGACTGGCATGAGCACCTCTACGCTAGTATTCGTCACAACTTCATCCGATCTGATGAATTCATAAGCCTTACCAAGGAACGAATGTCTGGCTGTAAGGTCATTCTATGCACAGTCAGCATGGTAAGATTCCAATTGCATTAATTCTTCTCCTAAACGATTCTTAGCTTTCCAACTTCTTTGTCTCTAAAACTCGAAGAATCACTGGATATGTTCCAGTGAATCGGATCATTGTTGATGAAGCTAGTCAAATTGAAATTGGTGTGCAAAAACTTCTGTGTCTCTCTCCTGAAAACTCAACCTGCTTGAAGGCGACTATTTAGAAGGTATTTTTTTCATTTACACAAGCTATCCAATTCTTATTGTCTCTAGTTTTCAAGAAACACGGCGGCACATTGCGTAAAATGTGCTTTATCGGAGATGACAAACAATGTGGGTTCTTACCTTACTATGTTCTGGCTTCTGAAAGAGTGCAGTACCCCCATATGGCCAAGAGGATCTTCAAGACCTTCAATCGGTTTTTGAAATAACACATTTGCAAAAACAGACTTTCTTTCTCAATACCCAGTGTAAGCCATTTGAAATCTTTTGAAACTGGACTAAAGTGTTGGATAGATCGAATGCCTCCTCAAATTGGCGCTTTCATCTCGGAAAAGGTCTATGACAATAAGCTAAAGTCAAATCCACAGCACCCTGTCTCTGACAGAGAGGTTGCTTGTTACTTTGTCAATGTTACTGGAGGAAAGGAATTTCTGGAGAAAACAACATATACGGTATCTTATCCTTGCCCTTGAAAATTCTCACTAATGTTCATTTTGTTCTTTAGAATCGCTACGAAATGCAAGCTGTTATACAACTTGCGACACTCTTACAAGAGCGACAAAAATCATATAAAATCATAACACCATATGACGGTCAGCGGAATCTTATTGAGAACACGATGCGGGAGACGGATGGCCTTAGTTGGGAGGAGAAGGTTTATTTATTTTCTTGATTTATTCCGTCTCTTGATTATTTTCAGGTTTACAATGTCGATTCATTTCAAGGGAATGAAGAGGACATCATCATCATCAGTCTGGTCCGATCTCTAGGACTTGGCTTCCTCCAAAACTTGCGGTATGCACACATTTTCTTGTTGAATCTGACACTGACTTTACCCCCAGTCGTACAAATGTCATGCTCACTCGATGCAAGAGAGCAATGTACATTGTTTCAAGCAAGGCTTTCCTGCAGCAGGGAGCTGGGAAAAACTGCATCGTCGGAGAACTGGCAGAGCATGTTGGAGACCTCGGATGGTTGGAGAGCAAGGACTTGGAGAGTGGGGACTTCTTGGACAACCCACGCAAACGAGAGCTCTAGCTCATTAGCACTGCTCTATTTCTTGGAGATTACATCTTGGATTGTACGATACAGAATAAAACACAAAAGAAAACCACACAACGTTATAACCGACTCGAGAGCACAGTATCTGGAATAGAATGGACAGTGTGGCTGTCTGTAGTGAGACAGAGTGCCCGCATCTCGCGCAAAGACTCGAAGACGGCATCCTTCAGGCGTTTACTCGATGTGTGCGGCGACGAGAACTTCGACTCGACACCGAACTTGATCATATCGGGTGCGGCGAGATCTACGAGACGTGAGTCAATGGTGTTACGGAAGGACCAGCACACACAGTTGATCCCATACCCGTCTTCGTACATCGCGCCGAACCTACACTTTGAATGAGTATAACGCACGGTTGCTATAGGCAGCAGACGCACCCCGTTCCTCTGAATAAGTGACCGGCGCTCAGCCCGCTTGTGCTGAGCTTCCATGTCTGGCTGCGCTGGAAGAGTTCGTCGTCTAGGAAGGGTGAATATTCGCCACTAAGCGGGCGAAGCATCAGCTTGAGTCCAAGCAGGTGTCGATCAATCCCGCGACCCGTCGCCGCCTCGCGCGTCAAGGTCGAATGAACGTGCAAAGCGTCGTGGAGTAGGTTTCTTCGAGCTTGCGGCTGGAATGGTGGTCGATATGAGCGTCAGCATAATTTCAGAATACGCACGGAAAGCTTGGGATCCGCCATTCCGAGCACCCACGCTCGACTCTCCTTCGTGAACGTGCGGATTGTTTCCGTCCTCCCGCGTTTGAACATGCGGGTCAGGGCCGTTTCGTACGTTGCTGTGAATTGCCCGCGTGTTTTGACATAGGCAAGTTGGAGAACCATCTGGATGTACGCGTCTGGGGAATGGTTGACTGTAAAAATGATTAGACGAGATTCGCACAGATGAGAATCCGAACTTGTGGTCTTTATCCAGTCTGTTCCATAGTCCTCGAACCAGTATACGTCGGCGTCGGAGTTGTCGATGATGGTTTTAGCGCGCTCGACTGCGTTGGTACATTCTGCTGTGATGTTATCGTCGACGTCCCAGTCGAGTCGCTCCCAGCCTTCTGTTTGTTCGTGCGGCAAGGCGGATGGTAAAGATACGGGTTCTATTGTATCAAAGGACGCGGCGTCGATGCCTTCGACAATGGCCCATTCAGCGACGATGCTAGGAACAAGGGCGTCGCATGGAGAGTGTTCACCGGAAGCGCCTGCACGAGTAGAAGGATCGACGATGAACGTGCACGGTTTGTCAAAGATCCGGTTAGCGACGTTAGAGTTGGTTGAACGAATGGCGTGAAGATGGGATGCAAACGCAGTTTGACCCGATAATGGCGCAGGGCGGGCAGGGCTGTCGAGACTAAGGCCGAGAAGAGATTGGCAGATGATACGATGTGTTCGTTGGTTTTGGGGAGATAAAGCAAGTAGATGCTGAAGATTCTGCATTTGCTGTTAACACGAGCAGCTGGTTCAAGGGGAAACGAGCCTCTGTCCAATTATCCCGTTTGTCCGCAGTGAGGGCACCTATAAGTGGGGCCGTTTCTCCGGCGGCTAATCGGCCTTGAGCATCGACTAACAGCAGCGCGTATCCGTGTTTCGAGATCTTGGACGTTCAGCAGCTGCCGAGTAGAAGTAGAATGGTACGCTGTGATGGCGTAACACCAGCCATGAATCATAACGTAGAATTTTTGGGCGTCGGGATTGGCGGCTGAAACGGGCTTGGACAAAATGTCGCACTTGGGTTTGGGTATTCGTGCAATGTTGAACAATTTTGCGGTGCTGTCGCGAAGCCAGATCCCTACGTTGGCATCATGAGCTGAATGGATATCATCGGGTGGTGTACCGGTTCGGGTGGTTTCGGGATACAGCTCTTGGCTACGACGCGGGAATGAACAGCAGGCTTGGTAGGGTGAACTTGGCGTTTACCGGTCGAGGAGGTTTTTGAACTGCAGGACACGATGCACCAGCCACGCGCCGCGGCGAATTTGCCAGGGGGTAATGTCATCTTGCTCTTCTTTTGCATGGGCCGGAATACGATCGTCGTCGAGGAACGCAAGCCACCAGTTTGAGTTTATAAGCAGCGGGGCGCGCCATTCGAGGTATGCCTTGTTCGTCCAGAAATTATCGTCTAGCCAATTGTTCGGGGACGCTCTGTCGAGAGCTTTGGTTGTGAATGCAGATAATCGAGTTGCAAGAAGCGCGTACCGAGCAGACGTTCTTGACAAAGCCTACCGACGCCGTCCGCAAACTCGTCGGCCCACTTTGCACGCAGGGCATATGCGGACTGCAAGCTGATTCCGCCACGGCTTTCGTCCTCGAGAAGAAAGGGCTCAATGGATCTGAGATAGCGGTCGAGAGTTTTCCGGAGTTCGGGAACGGGGAGACGAGGCAAGGTGAGCTGTTTTGGCGGGGCAGTTGAACTTGAACGCATGAAGGGACGGACGCGGAGGACTCGGAGCCTGAAGGCAATCATTTTTGGCGACGGAATGCCAGCATATGAGCCCGTCGGGTTGGTCGGGCTTGAACTTGAAGCGGTCACGAGGTCGCAGTCACGCTAACTTCGCTTGACTTGAGTTGTATGCACTCATAAGTCACTGCCCGTCCTGGCCACCCTCACTCGTTCCTCCTCCGATTACTTCTCCGATGATCCTGCATTCGTCGCTGCCCTGGCCACAGCGGTTCTTCCTGGAGACCTACCTCCCTCCGATGTTGACTCTGACGACTCTGACGACCTACAACCCCCGCCACCCGGCCAGCCATCCCTCAAGAAGCGCCGCTACGAGCCTTCCCCGGAGCCCGTAGACCAGGCAATATATGGAGCCGCGCATTTTGGCGAGTTCGGCGAGTACATGCAGCGGAAGCGCGCGAAGCTCCAAATACAGAACTCGGAGATGGTGTCGGAGGCCCACACTAGGATCTTCAATGGTCTTGCGGTATATGTAAGAACCATCGGATTCCGATGCTCCAGCTAACCCCTCGTAGGTCAACGGGCAGACCGATCCTCCGCAACATGAACTGCGCCGAATTCTTGTCGAGAATGGTGGCATCTTCCAACCCTATCTTGTGAACAAGGCCTCCGTGTACATTCACCCCTTTATCAATGTTAATTGAAAGCTCAACTTCACCGCAGCACTCACATCGTTACCGATAATCTAACTGAGGCGAAAATGCGCGAATTCAAGAACATGAAAGTTGTCAGACCTGAGTGGCTAACGGAGAGCATCAAATCTGGCATCCTTCTACCCTGGAAAGATTTCGCATGGACCAAAAACGCAGGCCCCAGTGGGACACAATCCGCTGCTCCAGCTATCCAGATCCCGCGATACGCCGCCGACGCGTCCAACCTCAACGCACAACGTGTCATGGCCGACCCTGCAGTGGCGCAAAACAAACACTGCTGCAGCACCCGGTTTCGTCAAGAACTACTATGAGCATTCGCGCCTTCATTTCCTGTCCACCTGCCAAGACCGAACTCCAGCAGCTTGTGAGGGAGGCACGCATTCAGGCTGATGCGCTAGAAAAAGTGAATGCAGATCCAATTTCGCCTCGGAAGGGCAAGGGTCGCGATGAGGAGCGTGTCATCATGCACTGCGACTTTGACTGTTTTTTCGTGTCAGCGGGCCTCTTGACGCGACCAGCGCTTCGTGGGAAGCCAGTCGTGGTGTGCCACTCTCAAGGGGGTCAAGGCGGCAAGCCGTAGCACGAGCGAAGTGGCTTGTGCGAGCTACGAAGCTCGCAAGTGTGGAATAAAGAATGGAATGAGGTGCATCTTGTGTTCATCTGTGTTTCTGTTATTCAGACTCTTTTTCATAGCCTACAGCAAGCCAGGCAGCTCTGTCCTACTATCTTGACAATGCCCTACGAGTTCGAAAGGTAGTGTTTTGCTGCCGTGGCCGTCTCAACATTAACGTATAATAGCTACAAGAAGGTGGCCCTCCAATTTTACACCGTTCTTTTATCGCGAGCGGACGAAGTTGAAGCAGTTTCCATCGATGAAGCTCTTATCGACGTTACTCAGCAAGTCCGAGCTTTGGTCTCGTCGCCAGATCCTGCCAAAGAGTTTGCCGAACGTCTTAGAACGGAGGTCAGGCAGGCTACGCAATGCGAAAGTACGCGTGATCATTTATTTCGTTTCTGTTTCCGTGTGTCTAATTCCATTAAACTAGTCAGCATCGGTATCTCTCACAACGTTCTACTTGCGCGCCTTGCGACTCGTAGAGCTAAACCCGCTGGATCGCTCCACCTCTTCCCTCAAGACATCCCCGAGCTCAGTAGCAACCCTGGACATCACGGACCTGCGTGGTTTTGCGGGTTCAGCCCGGGATAAAGCCCTCGAAAAGCTCGGTTCGACAGCACTCAAAGATCTCGCCAAGAAAAGTCGTGCGGCGCTGTCGGATGCCTTGGGCCCCAAAACTGGAGAGAAACTGTATAATGCCATTCGCGGCATCGACGACACAACGCTGGTTTCGGACAAACAGCCTCAATCGGTTTCGGCTGAACTTAATGTATGTTTGATTCAAACTCTCCTTCGTGTTATTTTGAACAAATGGGTCTGCAGTACGGGATACGCTTCAAATCGGATGCAGAAGCAGAGGCTTTTATCATGGAAATGGCGCGCGAAGGTGGAGAGTCGACTGAATGGTATCAAGATGTTGGGACGAACTCTCACACTGAAGATTATGAAGCGCCATCCTGATGCTCCAGTGGAAGGTCCGAAGGTAATTCAAAACTGTTGGAATGCGCAAGCGTGCTCAATCACATAGTTCATGGGTCACGGTAATTGCGAAGACTTCAGCAAACAGTCACCTCTTGCTGGCGCCGGTGGTCGAGCAACAAGCGACGGGAAAGTCATTGGGGATCTTGCATACAGGATGCTCAAGTCTTTTCACTTTGATCCTCAAGACTTGCGTGGAATCGGCATTCAAGTCCAGAAACTCGAACCCGCTAGTGGTCCAGTCAATCGTGCTCCCAACCAACAGCTCCTGCCTTTCCCGCGCGGCGAGACTGCGAACACGAGTCGTGTCGGTGTCGTTGTAAATGCACCACCCACCAAGCCAGTTCAACAAGCTGTCGCATCCTCCTCCAAACTACCCCCACCAGCGGCAGCGGCGTCCACTGAGATCCTGGCACTACCGCCGTATGAAGCTGTTGATCAAGGTATTTTTCAAGAAATGCCGCCCTAGTATTCGGGAAGAATACGAGAGAGAGTGGCGACGCTCCGAGTCCCCATTCCGGGGAAAGCGAACGCACTCGCACCCCAGGCACGACCGGTCAACGCACCTTCTCGCGCTCCTCCCAGGCCACTGTTTCCGCCTCGGCCGGCAGTGTTGCCCCGACGGAATGGAGCCCAGAAGCGAGGTCCCACCAACAATCGCTTCATTGATAAGAAAGTTTTGGACAAGCGACGTCCGCCAAACGCACGGGAGCGACCGACCCATGCAAACCTGCGTGAAATTACCGTGGACCCTGCTGCGTACGAAGAGATGAAGCGAAACAATGTCCCGGACTGGATGCTTAGAGAGGACCTGGCGCAGAAGCGATGGATCAAAGAATATGGCGCTCCTCCGCCCTCCCCAAGCCACCCACCCTATTGCCTTTAAGCCGAAGAAGTACGAACCACGGCCAGATCTCTACCGTCACCCCCTACCCCGAGCCAAGTATCCCGAGCTCCCGAAACTGGCCCAGCGGCTTCCCGAGGACGAACAACTCAAGAAGGTCTTCTTCAAGGAGACCGATGATCTCCAGAATGTCGTCGAATCCTGGGTAAATTCGTTCAAGAACTTTCCGCCGGAGACACAGGACATCGAATTCGTAGCGAGGTTCCTAACCAAGGCGATGGATAGTAAACAGTTTTCGGACACCAGCGTCGAGCGGACGATCGCGGTGGTCAAGTGGTGGTTGGTTCTGATACGAAGATATTGGGGCGATTACGAGTTTTTTTCGAGCGGGAAGGACGAGGAGGAAGATGGGCTGGTGGCGGAGGCATGGTGGAGGGCGTTTCGTGATGTCAAGGAGCGGCTAGATGTTATTGCACGTAAGAAATGGGGAGGGTGTTTGGCCATCCGGTGAGCTGTATCGTATCTTGACCTTTTTGTTGTATCGCGTATCGATTCTGTATTCGTTTATCCTGTGAGAGTCACGCGTGACCTCGAATTCTACCAAAAATACTTAATCGAGGTATGGAATGAGCGGCCCTGCAGCTGCAGCCGAATGGATATGCCTTGAAACTACACCCGTCTGACGCCGTCCTGCCGTCGAAGCTTTTCACGAGGTTACAACGCCAAGTTGTATTTTCGAACTTAAAGCCACTCCGACGCCATCCACAGCCATCCACAGCCACTCTCTTTCTTCTCCCGCATCGTCTCCAGACATGTCCATCAACCAGTTCGCGTTTACTCCAGCGGTTTTCTCCAACGCTCACACCCCAATACACGCCCGCGTCAAGAGTCTCGCCTGAACTAACGGCGCCGAGCGTGCAGGCGTTTCTTGACTCGGCTTCCGACAACATCATAGGAATCGCGCCTGGCTATACAAAGCAGCGGGCGCTCACCATAATAGCATTTGCTTCGCAGACCCAAGTGCTGGTCGTCAACATCGGGCAGTCGCCGAACAAAGAAGCAAAGCAGGGACTCAGACTCAGACTGACGCCACTACTGGCTTCACATTACACAAAGGCGGCGTTTCGCATGGACTGCGTGGTGACCGCGCTGTTCTTCGACCTTCAACTTTTGTTGGACGGCGGAATCGACCTGCTGTCCCTGGCCAGGACTGACAATCGAGAGTCTATACAGGCTTTGCTGAATGCGTTAGGCCCAGCAGAACGAGTCGACCAAGGCAAGGCGAAACAATTGTTTCTGGGAGACTACGAGGACGCTAGGAAGACAACGGCGAAACAGCTTGCTGAGCAAGCCTGGACCGCTTGGCATGTAGCGGCGACGACGCCAGGTGCTCAGGCAGCACCTCGGATAAACGCACGCAGTTTACAAGCAGCGGTAAAGCCGTGCTTTCTGATATATGACGGTTCTCAACATTCCCCCCAGCATGTAACCGTCTTGGCCAAGCTCGTCCGCGATCTGCAGCGCCTCTCAGAGCTCAAGCCGAACACGATTGAGAACGAAATATCCCCCGACCACAGTATACGAAAGAAGCAACTACATGCGAGCAGCGACGCGCTTCAAGAACCGGATCCAATTCCACAATCCTGTATGTCGACTGATTAGTCCTTGGCTGAGATGGTACTGAAGGCATCGTCCAGCAAGTCATGAATTACAAGCGGGAACCTCAAACTACCGGGTCATGTGTCGGCAATAGACGGGAGGAAGGCCAAGATTAACTTTATAGGCGACATTGGTGAAGGCCCAGCTAAAGATCACGACGATCGGTAAAGAGCCTTCCAACGAACGCGGAGTCACGACGCACGAGCATTGTCTTGTCAGCGTTTCAGCAGACGTGTACACTCGTCGATAATGCGTTCTTCAAGGCGCTGTGGTTACCGGGAGGCAAGCAGAAGCGCAAACTTCTCCCAGCACCACCGACAGGTCCCATATCGTTCCCTCGCCCACTTAATTCGTCACAGGAAGCCGCCGTTCGTGCTATTCTATCACCAGAGCCGATCACTCTCATCCAAGGACCCCCGGGAACGGGAAAAACTACGGTTATCGCTTGCTCGACAATGCAACAACAGAGGCGAAACATGTATCTCGTGGCGCAGAGCAATGTTGCAGTCAAGAACATTGCAGAGAAGCTCGCGTCGGTGGACTTTTTGGATTTCAAGCTCATCGTGTCGAAAGGTATGTAGCGTATTGAACGCCCTTCACGTAGTAATAATCGCGCTTGAACAGAATTTCATTACGATTGGTATGTTCACACCTAGCCAACAATACGCACTGACTTTGAGCTCCATCCAAGGCACGAGCATTTGTACAGCAAAGTGAACCCGAACCTCATTCGGACCGACGAGCTTCCGAAAAACCTGGTCGGAATGGAGAGAAAGCTGGGGGGTTCGACGGTGATCCTGTGCACCCTGAGCATGTTGTCAAATCCGAACTTTGCGCCTGTTACGCACATAGTGTCACTCGAGACGGTCATCGTGGACGAAGCCAGTCAGATCGAAATCGGCGACTTTGTACCGATGATCTCTCTTTTCTCAACATCGCTCCGCAAGATGGTGTTTATCGGAGACGATAAGCAGTGTATGTTTCCGTCTCGTGCGTGAGACTACTCGTACTGAACCACTACAAGTGCCCCCTTATGGACATGGCGATATCTCTTCACTCAAGAGCGTATTCGAGATGAAGCACCTGCGCAAACATGTCTTGTTCCTTGATACCCAGTGTAGGTTTTCCGTATTTCTTATCCATTTGTTAAGCTTGTTCTTCAGATCGGTACGTTTATAGCTGTTGAATCTTTTTTTGATATTCATTTTTCACAGTATGCCGATGCAACTGGGGAACTTTATCGGGAAACGTGTTTACAACAGCCAGCTCAAAAGCGTGCACAAAATGGACATGGACACGCGCTGCTGCGAATTCATCGACGTTCCGAACAGCCAAGAGGAGAAGGAAGGAAACAGTTGGTTTGTGAGTTGTGGCGTTATTTGTGTGCTAGCACTCAGTCCCAGCGCAGAACCGCGCAGAGATCAAGGCGGCAATAGCCGTGGCGCGCAAGCTGACCCGCAAAGGAAAGTCGTTTCGGATCATAACGCCGTACGACCCACAGCGGGGCAAGCTCGAGGCTGCTTTGAAAGCGGAACCGGGAATGTGCGCCGATGACAAGGTGTTTTGTGTCGATTCCTTCCAAGGGAATGAAGACGACTTTATCATCCTCTCACTTGTGAGAACGACGAACGTCGGCTTCATGAACGAGCAGCGGCGCGTGAACGTCATGTTGACTCGGTGTAAGGAAAGGATGACGATCTGTACCAATCGGGGGTTCGTGTTGGGCAAGGCGAAGAACACGCTTGTCGGAAAGTTGGCGAGGATGCTGGGGGAGGCTGCGTGGATGCCCTTGGAGTAGATTTGACATAGACATAGAGTCATAGACTAGATTGGCAAAAGTGGGGATGGAATTATGGTGATACAGCGTTCTGAAGGAACATGAGCCAATTACACAGAGGCAGCTTCTAGGACCGACCTATGATACATCCAAGGCCAGCACTCATCGTCGACCCAGCTCCTTGTCTAGCAAATCCTTGCTTCGTTTATCTTGCTCGCCAAATACGGTGAGCCGCCGCGGTCAGGATGGTTGTCCAACATAATGGTGCGGTGGGCGTCCTTGATTTTGGTGCGAAGCGTTGGGCCATCTCTGGAATGAATTCAATTTTCATTGGGTTGAGAAAAGAAGAACGCACTTGAGGCCGAGAATTGCGACAGCCTCTTTCCTGTCCATCTTTGCGCGGAAACCGCCCTTGCTCCACTGGTCTGCAGCGGCCTTTGCTCCGCGTCGGAGGAAATGGCGGCCTGCGAGGGCAGCAGCAATTGCGCCGACGCCGACGATGACTGGTGTTGCCATGAATGAATGTCACGGGCGTGACTGGAACTCGCACACGTGACACCATGGCGGCTGTTCCCGACAGTCTCATCGCCTGGCTCGACGCCCACTATGGGTCCCCACGCGTAGATCCCGAGTGGCTCGACGGCTGCTACGACTGGGTCACCTCGACACACTCGCTCGACCCAGTGCACCATCTTCCCGCAATCATCGAGCATGTCGAGTCCCAGCTGCTCCAGTCGGACCTCGCCGACTCGATGACCCACGGAACAGGCATTCCCCTTGCACTCCTCACTGCCCCCGTGGGTTTCCTCAAGGGGCCTGTTCTCGTCGAGATCACTGCGATAACCGAGATTGGCCACAGTGCACTCAGTCTCGATGCTGTACGGGTGGCACGCGACGAGAGGCTCGCGGCCGGCGCAGCTGGTGTAGACGGTGACGAGGAGGCTGATCTGGACGTCGATGGCGAGGGCCCAGTGCCCAATTATCCCAGGAGTATGCTTCGCTTTGAGCTTAGCGACGGCGCGTCGACACTCTCTGCGTTTGAATATCGTTCCATTCCAGACCTCACCCTCGGGACAGGTCAGGTACTGCTTAGCATATTCCTGGAATACACAGCTGGTCCTCAGAGACGTATCATTCGTCACGGCATGGCGTTCCTCGAACCCAAATGCATCGAGATCAAAGGCCACCGAACTGAAGACCGCGAAGGCATGCAAAAGGCAGACTTTGCGCGCGGATTACGACAGAGGATGGGGTGTGTATTCTACTGACACAATATGCTCCCTTACCTATTCTTTGTTCTAGACGTCTCGAACCCGAGCAACCACCACCACTCGAAGCAGCCCGTTCTCCTCTCCGCGAGATCTCACCCCCGCCTTCGCCACCAACACTTGCTGCCGACACGCACCAGCATGCGGACGACGAAGACCAGCCCCGCCGCCGACGCGTCCCAGCTTCCTCGGCAACATCGGTGGTCACCTCCCCGTATTTTTCGTCATCCTCGTCCAGGCGCCAGGATATGGGCCTCGTCCTATCTCCCGGCCGGACCGGACCTATTGTAGCCGACAGCGACTCCGAGAACGACGTACCTGTACCGCGCAGTCCCACCGGGCCTCGAGCCGTCTCGTCGACCTATAGTTCCGCTGAAATCCTCTGCGCGCAAGCCACAACTTGCGAATGACCCACCGTCAGACGATTATGGAGACGATATGGATATCGACGACGCGTTTCTTGCAGAGCTCCAAAAGGCGGAGGAGCAGAGCTTGGGAACGGCGCCGCCAACGGGCTCTCGCCCTGGCGACGTTATTACCATCGACGACGATGACGACGACGAGGAAATGGAGGACAAGGAGAATGTTCCAGCGCCTCAGCGGCATGTACGACGGCGGGTTGTGGGGGGAGGAGACATTATTGATATATCGGATTCGGACTGACCTTTTGTATTTTGGATATCGCGACTAAATGTGTATATGTATGTCTGGCGTTGGAGGAAAGGAATACACGTTACAACAAGCGGCGGTGGTCCTCATCCAAGGAGTGTGGCCTTAGTCTTCTTCTTCTTGGTGCCCTTGCCGTTGCTAAAGTTTCGCCAGCTATCGACGCGCTCTTCACGGCGCTCTACGAAGAACGGGGTCAGATCCAGAAGTTGCGGCAAAAAAAGAGTCGACACACCCTCCCAAACCTTGTCGTCCTCTGCCTTGCGCTTCTTGCCCTCGACCTCTGCCTCCTTCTGTCGCGCTTCATGACCTTCATTGGCCAGGTTCATCTTGATCGCTCTGCACCAGTCGTCGGCACACCACCAACGATAAACAAATTAAAAAAACACTCACTTGCGCCGCCTCACCTCTTCCTCAATGAGCAGATCCCTCGATTTCATACGCAGCTGCGTCTTGAATGGGGGTTCCAGCTTTCTCACTTCGACACTGTTAACGAGCGTCGACGGAGGCAGCCCATTGGTCTTGAACACGAGCAGACGTGCCTCTGCGACGATGGCGTCGAGGTTCTGTCGCTTCGTTTCGTCGGACATCTCCGACTCGGCCTTCTTGAGTATGTCGAATGCCTCGGGGGCGCGTGCGTGCGAGCATTTGTCCGGGTGGATAACTGGGTTGGGGCAATTAGCAAGGCTGAGGATAGCGGATAAGAGGAACGCACATAGAGAAAGCTGCTTGTAGCGCTTCTTGGCCTCTTCTGGCGTAGAAGACTCGTCTATATCTAAAATATCATACGGACTAGGTAAGGCCAAGTCAGGAGTCGGTCTGGCTCCAGAGCAGGAAGATTTACTTGAGCTTGAACGCCCTTAGGATACGCTCGACCTCGATCTCCCGCTGGAGAGCGCTGGTCTCGCGACTGAGCAGCTTGTCGATATCGTCCGCCGACATGATGGTGGTGGTTGTGAGCAACGAATGCCGAGTTCACGTGGCTATGCCTGTCTCTCTTCTGCGTCCACTCAGAGCTGCTGCACCCAGAATTCTCCAACCATGCTATAGACCGCTTCCACGGATTCGTGCCCTCGCTACGGACACACCAAAACCTAGACCCACCCGCTCGCAGGACAACCCAGGATGTCTACAGGGAGCGCAACAGAAATCTGCTAATGTACACCAGCGCTGTTGTGAGCCTCCTCTTCTTCTTGTTTCAACGGATCGTCTTCAACTGTACAGATTATCGCGACACTGGGAGTCACCTACGCTGCCGTCCCGCTGTACCGAATATTCTGTGCTGCCACCGGATTCGCCGGCACTCCCAACGTCGAAGGCCGGTTCGACGCGGACCGGCTCGTCCCTGTAACCTCTGCCCGACGCATAAAAGTCCATTTCAACGCAGACCGCGCAGAGGCCTTGCCCTGGACCGTTCACCCCGCAACAAAAGTTCGTCACGGTCCTTCCCGGCGAAACGAGTCTCGCGTTCTACACCGCAAAGAACACCTCCAAGCAGGACATAATCGGCATCGCAACGTACAATGTCACCCCCGACCGCGTCGCGCCGTATTTCTCAAAGGTCGAGTGTTTTTGTTTCGAGGAACAGAAGCTGTTGGCTGGAGAAGAGGTCGATATGCCGTTGCTGTTTTTCATCGACAAGGATATCCTCGATGACCCTGCGTGTCGTAACATCGACGATATTGTCTTGTCCTACACCTTCTTCCGCGCACGAAGAAACAAGCAGGGTCATCTCGAACCTGACGCGGCGGAAGAGGTCGTACAGACGTCGTTGGGTTTCGGTGGGTACGAGCACGCTCCCAAGGCAGGCGAGCGACAGAAGGGTAAACAATGATTGTGTTAGTAGCACAAGGTATTCATAGAAATGTACGATAACGGTCCAGGTCCACGAAATAATACAACAACACAGTAGTCCGGGGGAACTAGCGCGTAACGGCTGGTGCAGGTGCCTCCAGTCGGGCAAGCGTCTCCTCCAATCTCCTCGCGCGGTCCGCAGTCCTGGATCTCCAGCCAGTCATCGTCTACGGACTTGTAGCTGAGGGGACGACTGGTTCTCTGGCTCATCGACCGTTCACTCATGTTGGAGCGTACGGACGGAGGGCGCTGCGCACGAAGACTTTCGCGTAAAAAGCCAGAGAGGAGGAATGTGCTGCCGCGAGTGTTGCCGTATGCAGGCGGAGGCGGGGCTGCGATAAGGTGGTCTTCCGCATCGCCAGTGCCAGCTCCGCTTTGCGCCAGAGCAGCAGCATATGTGGGCAACGGTGGTCGGTTCCATGGAGAAAGTGCGAGAGCCGGGTTGCTTCCGCCCAATTGCCGGAGACGGGCCGAGGGGAGGATCTCGCCGGGGTGGACGTAGCTGTAGCGCTGAGCACGGAGACGGAATACGCGTCGCTCAATGAAGAGCAGCTGGACAATCGTGGCCACACCAAAGACGACATGGATGAAGATGGATGAAGAGGCGCTCCCGAGGACTTGGTTAGAGTTGGCGTTGTTGTTGTCGCTGGATCCTTGCTGGCTATCGGAGGAAGAGGAATGGCCGATTCTCGTGATCGCAAAGTACCAGCCGACGATAGTGCCTGCGACTGCGAGACATTGCACGATACAGGCAACGAGCGTTGTGAGTCGTAGGCCCGCGTAGACGGGGATTTTCTTTGGCTTGAAGATGCCCAGAATGCGCTTCGTTTTGGCAGTACTGTTCGGGAGGGACGACGTCGAGACCGAGGCAGCGGGGATTGCCGGAGGAGTAGCAGGGGTGGAATCTGCGGCAACCTCTGTGGCGGCTCTGTCCTCTGGGTGTCGTTCGGGTAAAGGTGACGTGCTCCTGCCCTCCTCAGCGCGAACCTCTGCCGATTCCTCCCAGCCGATTTCCCCGCGTTTACTCGGAAGAGGGCCCGCCTGATGAGATTGCGAGGAAGCCGAAGTCGATGCAGCACTCGAGGACGAGGATGCGTCCATGGCTGAAGAAAGGTCGGACTAGATGCCGAAGGAAAAAAGGAAAAGAGAGAGAAAGCGGCCTGGCCGCACAGGAAAGCGTCAGAGATGAAGGCAAACCGCAGACTGGTCGTGATGGTTTCTTCGCTATCTTGATGCGGTCACACAATGGACCTAAACCCTTCCAAGCTCGGCACAAAAGGGCAGTAAGTGCTATGGACATGAACCCATCCGCCAGCCCACACTATCCGAAGCTGGGACGATGTCTATGAAACAGAGCTCGCCAACTTTCACGAACACGGCGACGAGGGCGAGATTTGGTACGGCTCCGGGCTGTTTCAACTACTCGGATCAACTCTGAACAACACAGGTTCGGAGTTCAGGCCGTCGACAAGATGGTGAAATGGGCCCTCGAACATGTACCACCATCCAAACGTCCAGCCACTCTCGAAGTTGGGTCTGGCAACGGCACATTACTGTTTGCTCTCATCAAGGCGGGCTACGATCCAACGCGTCTCTGTGGAATCGACTACAGTGCAGGAGCAGTGCATCTTGCACAGGCCATCGCCGCGACGGCCGATGAAAATAAAGGCATTACTTTCGCAGAGTGCGATTTCCTAACGCAAGATCCACCCAATGAGCACTGGGATCTGATTCTCGACAAGGGAACGTTTGACGCTATTGCCCTAGCGGCAAAGGCGGAGGATGGGACGTCCCCTGCGGCCCGTTATCCCGCCCGAGTTGTCCGACTGCTCAAACCCGGAGCCATCTTCCTCATCACCTGTAAGTTATGCTTATGCCCCTGGACGCGTCTTGACGCGTATTTAGCATGCAACTTCACCGAGGACGAACTGCGGACCGCTTTCGAGACCTCTGGACTCGTATATCAGTGCGTTCCGCCTGACTTGTTCGCAGTTTCGTATTCAATCCACCTAGTTCGCGAATCCAACACCGCACGATGACGTTCGGGGGAAAGACGGGGAGTCCGTGTTCCAGTGTCGCGTTCACCGAGACCGTCTTAGTTACAAAGACGCAATGCCATCTATCCCCGTCCGCAAGGTATCCTTCGCCACGCCGCTGGCCCACTTCACAAAGCCCTCGTCGTGATTATCCACATCGCGGAACGTTTCCGTCAGGAAATATACCAGTCCCATCGCCAGGGCCTCAATCCGTGTCGCCTTGACGAAGATCTCCTCCACAGACCCGCGGTTTCGAGTCTCAGACACCGCACTGGCACTAATGATCGGCGCTGCGGTCTGACTGTATACAAAGAGCTGTGTAAAGAGCTCTTTGAGGAAAGCTGTTGATTGAGATTTGAGGGCAGTAAAATCAACGGGCTGTGAGAATGAGAAACCGTGTAGACCATCGAGGAAGGAAGGCACCTTGAGTATCGCGAGAGTAACGCAGTGCTTGGCGATCCACCACGCATACGCTTTCGCGACGTTTCGGATACGCGTCGATGAGATGCTCTTGACGTCGAAGTCATCTTCGTCCTGAAGGTTCTTGATCACCTCCGCCCCGCCGACGCTGGCCTCACCGAGACCGCGGAGAAAGTCCCAAAGGCAGAACTGCAGCGTGATCCTGTATGAATGGGACGAGCGACACAGGTGCTGGCAGACGAGCGTGTAGTACGGATTGTAGGTTTTCTCCTGGTGAATGAATGAGTAGGAGGACGTAGTTGAAAAGTACAACGCGAGCTCACATTCCCGCAACAGTGTAGCAAAACACGAACGATCTCTCGCTGCTGGACCTCCGTCAAGTTGAGCTGCGATAATCGCTCGCATGCATCCACATAATCCTGCCCTCCACGCCGTCAGAAGAAAGCATGAGAAAATAACCTATAGGTACCCACGTCTGAGCTCATCAACACCACAAAGATGCTTCGTCGAATATCCGTGTTCATACCCTGCTTCCTCGCGAGCTTGAGTAGCACGCTTTCCCCCATTTCTTCCTTCGCGTCGGACGATTTTGCTACCGCTGCTTCGGCTTGGCGATCCACGAGCGGGTCGCCTCCCCAGGCAGCGCCGACCAACCACCACTTGCCCTTGCTTTCCGCTGAATGAAGGTCCTGCAGGGACACTCGAAGGGGTTCATGCGCCATTACTACGGTTAGTGTATATTAGCTTTGCGGATTTGAAAGCAAAAGAAAGAAAACCCACCCTGTCGATTCTTCCCCAATCCCGAAAGGAACTTCTTCATCCGCTCAACCGCATCGTGGCCTTGATTCAGCGTGACATTGCGCTTGACCTTGTTGTTCTTGAGATGGGAGAGCGTCTCGACCATGAACTTCGTGCGGGAGCTAATTTGATTGGGAAATGAACGGGATGAGGAATGGGAAAAAAAAGTTTACCTTAGAGTCTCGGTGTGGTCAGAAATCTTGCCCTGCACGGTCTGGATGATATCCTTCAGAGAAGACGGGTCGTCCTGTCGGAGCTGTTGTCCAGAATCTGCTGCGCGTTAGCCGCCAAGCCATTTTATCAACAAGAAAACATACTCCGTACGATCTTGAGCAGGAGATCAACGTTGAATTCAGTCAATTCGGTGTCCAGGAGTCCCCGAATGATGTCGTAAACCAGCGCACAAGAAATAACCTGAAAGTTGTAGAGCTCGGAGATGAGCACTATCAAGTTTGCGCATTCTTTTGGTGCGGCCGCCTCTGGATTGGTCTCCGGAGCCGCGTCAGCTGTCCCAAGGTTGGCACGATGCTGCTCGTAGGCGGAAACGACACTCTGAACAAAGTGGGCAGCTGAAGGATGTGATTAGTTGCCGTATATGGTTGAAGATATGATCGTACCAAACTCGATGCCGATGATTTTGTGCAGACTGGATACGAATGCGGCGTAGAGAACGACGAATGAGTCCAGTAATGACGAGTGGGATGCGATTCCGTCGATAATGAGGTTGGTAAGCGTTGTAGTAATGTCTGAAGCAATGCTCAGTCAGTGATTCATCTCAGAACAGAAAGCTTACCATTCCGACTATTCTTACGGTATAGGTCCTCAATACTGTCCAGAATAGACGCCATGTTTTGCTCTGTCATCCTATACGGAAATTCAAAAGACAACAATGCGATAGGCGTTTCGACGAACCTGTTTAGTTGACCCTTGAGTTGCCGGACGAGTTTGAGCTGAACCTCCGAGTCGGGTTCATCTTGCGGTCGTTTGCGGAGGTGAGGAGGGGTGTAGGCGGACGGATTTGGAATCGCCGTATCCTCCTCCGCTGGGGAAGTCTCGCTCCCGCCTTCAATTCCACCCCATTCGTCGTCTTCCTCTCCATCGTCCTCTTCTTCATCACTTCCTCCGTCAATCTCTTCGCTCCCATCCTCCGAGAGGTGATCTTCTTCGCTGCCGTCCACATCCAGTTCGTCAAGCCTTCCCTTGCCGCCCAAAATCTCCAGAGACGCAGTGAAGTCGAATAAGTCTGCGAGAATCAGGATCATAGCAACTGCAGGTAAATCGTACCGTCAAGTCCATCATCCTCCCTCTTCCCCTTCTTGTTCTTGTCGTGTCCAAGTTTTCCTTCCAAATATGCAATGTACGCGTCCTCGTCCTTCTCTTTCTGACTCCGAGGTAGTCTAGCTGGAAGCGCAGCAGGCTTGGACTGTTTCTCAGCGAACTTCTCCAGCGCAGTTTTCCTCTTCTGCGTTTTCGGAGTGGTCGATTTCGGTTTTGTGGCTGCGGGCGCCTCCGTCGCAAATCTAGCCTTTTTGCGAGGTGGAGATTCTGCGTGGTCCACATTCTCCGACACACGTTTCACCGTCTGAGGCTGCTTGACGACAGATTGCGATTCCGGCGGCGCAGAGAAAAATTGCGCCTTGCGTTGCTTTGCTCCGAGGCGTTCTAGTTTCCGCAACTCCTTACGAGAAGCCTGCGAGGAGGTTTAGAATCCAGCAAAATGGAGATCTCCTGGTAAAGACCTGTGATTTATTGGGCCGTTTCTGGAACCGCGAGCCATTTTCGTCGCCTGCAAAATGCGCGTTATTGCCAACTGGCAATTTACAGCTGCAGTTTTACGTGCCCTTGTTAGCTTGGAGCTCTTCGACGAGTGTCGGCGGCAGACGCGTCGTGGAAGTTTTCTGCTTCATGATGGGAGGACAACAGAGGAAAACAAGTGAACGCCGGCTTCCATTTTTGGTTATTTTTCAGTCGTGTGTATTGTCGTGGCAATATTCGAACGCATAATGTACGAAAGGATGTGGTAGTGATATTTCTAGGTGAGGTGAGTTCTAGTCGTAAAAAAAGTCCGTTCACTGTGCTAAAAGTACATGGCGTGAATTCATGGAGATTCTGAATGTTCTCGAGCACGAAATCGAGTTCGTTGCGGCATATATGTTTTGATTAGTCTAAAGAGCAGATATGAGCCGGCGTTTCGCAAAAGAGGCGGAGAAATGCACCTGAAATATAATCTATCGGCACCGCTCTTTTCCCTCACCAGCTCCCACTCCCGATATGGGCCTTTGACGCCGCGGAGACAGTCAATCAGGACAGATTGCCCTTCGCGCGTACCGTCTCCCTCAAGGACCCATTCGCCCTGCCATCCAAGACCGATATCATCCTCCTGCGAGACGTTCTTCCACACGCGTGCCGTCCACTTAAACTGCTTGACACATGCGAAACCAGCGGGGGAATGTGGACTCCGCACTTTCTCGGTCGAACTAACGAGAGTGAGCTGGGGAATGTCGTCACAGGCAGGGAAGCTTCGGATGGTAAACACTAGGTTGGTTTGCGGCGGAGTAATGTGGGAGTAGTAAAAGGGTGATGGAAGGATGAACGGGTTACTCAAGGGAAGGGCGGGTGGACAAAATGGGACGAGAGATTCCCCATTGAACAGGAGCCACTTCCTTGAAGGCTGCACGGAGGGGTCGCTTCCCGCGGAGTCAGGAAGTCCCCCGTCAGACGATCCGGGTTCGTCTGGGCTCGGCGGAGGCACGAACCCAAGATTGCAGATAATGTCGCCCATGGATAGATGGTACCAGAGTCCTGAATTGTAAAGTTGGTCCTCGCACAGTGCGATGCTGCGCTGATCAAGTTTCAAACATGGAACGAATACCCGGAGGACGGGGGCTCGGGTACGCGACGTGGCAAAGCCAAGGTCATGATACGACGTGAATCGGCGGATCGGCGAAAACATTTCCATCGTCGAACTTCGCGAGAAAGGGGGGGAGGGGCTGCTGGAAGACGATGAAGAATCGCTTGAAAGGTTACTGGACGCGAATCTCCGGTGTGGCCGCTCGAGTGGTTTACGACCCAATTCATCGTCGGAAACAGAGCTTGACATTCTCAGAAACGCCTGCCTCCATCCCGACGAATAGTGTTTCAAGGAGCGTGGTTCAGACGCAGGAGGAGGTAGAGGGACCTTGGCGCTGCCGCCAAAGATGGATAGTCGACTGCCTACTCGCGGAAGACTGCGCGATGAGAATGACCGCTTGGTAGAGACCGAGTCGGCACTTTTTCTGCCACGCGGAGCCGCGGGCCCTAATGTGGGAGCGACGGTGGGCGTCAATGAGAGCGGTGCAGGAAATTTCAATTCCCGAAACCTAGGCTCCAGTGGACGTGGTCGCCAGTCAACTTCGTCCCGATCGTGTGGTGGAGGCAGGAAAGAGCTGTGCGCAAGCGCCTGGAGGAAAAGGACAAATCGGGAGTGGGCCTGGGCCAAGGCCACCAGGCGCGCGGTCTGTTCCCGGTCGGCCCGGTCAACGTCAGGCAGTCGGCGCGACAGCTGCTGCAAGGCAAACATAGGATAGCGATGCAGGATGACAGTTGACGAAATCACTGCCAACGACAGTTGGAAAAAATGGATAAGCGTTGAGGAGTCGGTGCTTACTGAGAAAATTCAGGTCCGCAGAGGTGACGGGCACGTCTTGCAACCGGGAACGGTCAGAATGGCGCAGGCAAGCAGTGTACGACGGGATGAAGCGAGTCAGGATTACGTTCCGGAGTTCTGGGCAGGAAAAAAAGTCCCTGGAATTTCGGCACGTATTGAGAAGAGCACAACAAGCTGGCCAGCCAAGGTAATCCAGGAGAGCTGCGAGAATGGCTGGGTGGTGGATGGTGGACACGAGACCGCTGCGTTCCTGGACGGTGGCAAAGGACGAGAGAGTACGGGTGCGTCGACGAGGAAGAACGGGCGACGACCTCGAGGACTGTGGTGAAGGCATGACCGTGTTGAACACCGGCCATTGTGTTTGAAGAGGCGGAAGACGATGGTGAGGAACAGCCGCCGTGAGAGCTGGAACGGGCACAACCATTGCGTGGGGTAGGCGAGGTCTCAGAATGCCGCAATCTCTCGGGGGTTGAAAAGGGCTGCCGCTGGGATGTAATAGGGAATACTGGGTGAAAGCTTGAATGGAGGAGTTAAGCTAGGAGAGGGAAGCATCGACGTTGCAGCGAGCGCGCATTGCACGGCCCCTGGAATAGGTGTCTTGACATCAATTTACCGATGTCAAGACCGGGTCAGAGATTCAATCGGCGACAGGCGTGACTCTGCACCTTTCTTAGCTTGTCACCACCATGGCCGATGCAGAGGATAAAGAGGTACCTCTGCCCTCGTCCTGCTTGCCGTCCTAACATCCCGCGACAGCATCTCGAACGCGCCATCTTCGGTGGCTCCGACTCTGAACTCTCCTCCGATGAGGATCACAGTGCGGCACAAACCACACGATTGACACAAAACCTGATTTTTTTGGCGCAGATATCCAAAAGCCGCCCCCACGCCGCAAGTCCCCCAAGCAACGGCAGCAGGACGACTATGCCTCCTCACCTGCCGACTCCGAGGAAGACTATGTCCAGCAGAAACGGGTCATTAAGAAGCGCCCAAAGCCCAGTCGGAAGACCACAGAGGACAAACCTACTCGGAAGCGGAAGAGAAGGGCTCCTGAACCAATAGACCTCAGCGAACTCCCTCCGGCCCAAGGTGCGCGGAATGCTTCGTTTCATCTCCCGCCTGTCCTGATTTTTTGTTTGAATAGCGAACAAAATCCGCCTCGACCAACGGCTCGACGCCATTCTTAAGCCCCAAAAGAGCAACAGACAGAAGAAGCGGAAGGGAGATGAAGCACTCGACAGCTATGCCGACGACCAGGTTGCGCGCTTGCGGGAAAATATGCTCGTTGCCGCTGAGGAGGATATTATGTCCAATGCCAATACCCTTCCGGCCACCTCAAAGCTGAGAATGCTTCCCGAGGTCATGGAAACTCTGCGCAAGTGCGTCCGCCGGGCATTATTTCATTATTTCATTCTGACCATGTCAGGTTTTCACTTTCCCAATCTATGGTCGACAACAACCTGTTCGAGGCCGTCACCAGATGGCTGGAGCCGTTGCGGCACGACAAATCGCTGCCTTCTCTCAACATCCAACGAGAGTTCTTCCCCATTCTCAAACGCATGGACTTTATCGACACCAGCGTCCTCAAGGAGTCGGGCCTCGGAAAGATTGTCATGTTCTACACCAAGTGCAAGCGCGTGACGCCAGATATTGGACGAATCGCGAGAGAACTCGTTGACACCTGGTCGCGGCCCATCATCAAGCGCTCTGCGTCCTTCCGTGACCGGCTCATCCCGACTGTCCATACCACCGACGGGATGCGCCCGCAGGAAAAGCTCAACGCCATCATGGCCAAGAGTCGTCCGCTGGAGAAGAATCAAGTTCGAAAGAATGTGGTCTCGATTCCTCGAAGCGAGTTACGGAGCTATACTGTTGCACCGGATTCGCGGACTGGTATTATGAGGATGAACGCGATGGTGGATGGAGACATCGAACGTAGGAGGAGAAACGCGGAGAAGATCAGGAGCTTGACGAGGAAAGTGACGAACAAGTGATAGTTCGGTGAGAAGCTAGGTAGTTTTAGTGCACGGTCGAGACAACTATTATATTCGTAGTTTGTTGTATGTAAATTTCGCTACGATCAGACTTGTCAAGCTTGATCTCTTCCTTGACGATGCCTCTGCGAGTTGGCTTTGGTTGGCTGTCGTCTGTTCCTCTGCAGGCTCTCCTCATGCGCACTCAGTTCGCGAGCACTTCTCGACGCCGTTGTTGCAGCTCCACGACGCGGACCAGAACGAAACCTTCAGTCTCGTCGAATGTCCAAGTGGGTTGCAGCTGCCAGTACACCTTGCGCTCGTTTACACCACGGAGGTGGGACCGGACAGCTCATAACGAGACTGAACAATGATGAAATCGACATCGCAATGTCAGCCCAAGTGCAGCGGCCACACACTTTTGACTGAGTCCAATGGCAGCGCGCTCACTGATCCCTTGATTGCTGGTATCGCCAAAGGATCTCAGTCTTACAAGCTGTGCGGCAGCTACGTCTCTACTCCGCTAAATTGGTGCGTCTTTTCGCGCAGGTTCCGAACGGAATTTGACTGCTTGCATAGGGCCGTCATTACTGGCAAAGACACGAAATTCAACAGCATCGCAGATCTCAAGGGGACTACGATTGGCATTTCGCGGCTGGGGAGCGGCAGTCAGACCATGGCATATGTGATGGCTCTGCAGCAAGGCTGGCCCACCGACGACCTCAAGTTCAAGAGTATGTGCTTTATCGTCATGAAGACGACGCTTGACCATGATTCGTAGTCAATAACGACATCCGTGGGCTCATTGATTCTGTCAACGATGGCTCGACAAGTATACATACCTTGTCATCTTCGAACGTTTTGTTTGTTCATGTAAGGACAGGTGCGTTCATGTGGGAATGGTTCACGACGAAGCCATTCGTCGATGCCGGTGAAGCGCGTTTCGTGCGTACCCCCGATCTTTCTCCAAATAAACATTCTTGACAGTCCGACCGCATTAGATCGGCTCTGTACCGACACCGTGGCCTTCCTGGCTCATCGCTCATCACCCATCACCGACCAGGGCTCCTGTCGACGCCGTTCGTGCGTTCATGGCGAAACTCTCAGAATACGTCCAGGCATTCGATTCGGCCCCAAGCCGAGCGGGACCTAATCTCGAGGTTATCAAAGCAAAGTTTGGATATGCCGAGGAGGATATCGAGGTCGGTGCTGCCGCCTTCTGCCCGATTTGACTAGAGTTTCATTCATTTATGCAGGCTTGGCTCAAGACCGTAGCATATCCGCAAGATTGTCTCGTTATCCCGACTAAGGTCATCACCGATACCCTCGCGTCCGTTATGCATGTGCTTCCCACAGGCGCCCCCAGCTTACGAGCCCATTTAGCGTTTTGGAGAAAGCTGGTGTTGTCAAGGCTCCTGATGGGGGGTTTAACATCGACGATTTTGTTCATAAAGATCTCGTCAAGCTCACTTGACTAAATTATTCCAAGGCACCTGTTTACCACGGGAAAATACACAGAGTCATTACCAAAGGCTACTCGCTCTCGCTCTCGTCCTCGTCATCGCTAATGGACAGGACCATCGCATCGAAATTCGTCGTCGGCCAAAGTCCCTTCCTGCTCATATGGTACCTGTTTCTCGCAATCAGCAAGGTCTCGTCTCCAAGGCTTTTCACCCACCCAGTCTCTGAGCGATGAACCGGATCACCTCGCTGCTTGGAATTTCTGCCAACATTGTGCCCAATCGAGTTGGACTGTTTTCCGCCCGTGGATGACTTCGTCTTCACCCGAGAACGTTGTGCCAGCCACGCCTTCGTGCGCGTAATCTCCGCATGAAGGTGACGCCCGCGGACCGAAAGTCTCTCCATGATTCGAAGTTCTTTGGTGAATGTGCGTGTCAAGCCCCGGGGTATGCCGTCGGACGCAGAGTGGGCTGCCTTGCGTTCGTATGGCTGATAGCGATTTTTGGTGCGACTTCTGCTGCTGGTAGATCGCACAACCAGAGGCCAATCGCCTTCTTTTTGAGTGGAGATCGGGTTCGCTCCGGCCTTTTGTCGCCTTGCCACCAGCATTTCTCGAATGCGCGCTTCCCTCCGATCCAATTCCGTTTCACCTGGCACCGGTGTGGGCCGGGAGCCGCTTGCGTGTGGCATGGATATGGTGAAGTCGGACATGATTGTTGTGGGCGGAGAACCAGATTATAAAGTGGCACATGATCTAACGGACTACAATTATACAGTCGACAATAACCTACAACAATAAACGATACACTCTAGCTAGGTCCAGTAGAATGAAGGCGGCATGACCGCTACAAGAGGATTGGAGAAAACGTAGGTCGGCGCGTTTGGCCAGAACCATTTCGCCGGAACATCATCATACCGGGGAGCTTCAAAAGATTCGAGGAAAGGCTGCTCAGGCTGGGGGCTGGCGCGCATTTAGTTCAAAATAGCGAGCGAGCTAGGAATCGTACCTCGGCTGGCTGGACTCGCCGCTGTTTGCCATCCCTCCGCCCGACAGCGGTGCCGGATTATTGCGGGGTGGCGGTCTGCGAAGACGAATCAGCGCTCTCTTCTCAACGCACAAACAATTTTTTACTGCTCTGCTTTCTGGGCCTTCTTCTTCCCTTTCTTCTTTCCGCTGCTCGCATTTCTCTGGCGATCTTTTTGCGCAGAAGCCTTCGTGTTATTGGAGTTCGCCTTTGGCTCAGGCACTGGCTTTATCGGCGTGGTCGTTGTTGTGTCTGTTGTCTCCATCTGAACCAACGGTTTGATTTCTCCACGCCGATGCATCTCAATAGTTTCTCCAATGAATCTATCGGCTTCCTGCAAAAGATCGTCGGTGGCCGCAGGAGCGATTTCCGTTTGCTGAGGGGCTAGATGTGTGGCGGGTTCGATCATCTCGGGCGCAAGAGTGGGTTGGGGGGAAAGGATTGTCACAGATTCGTTGGCAGTGCTTTGAGAGGACGGTTCAGAAAGGTTTTCCAGAGATGTCTGGTCGAGACTGGATACGGAGGATGACGCTCGTGTGGAATTTTGGAGCGCTGACAAGGTCTTCGGTGGATAGATAGGAAACTGGGTGACGGGCGGCTTAATAGTACCTGGCTTGAGCGCAATCACGACAGTAGATGTGGGGAAGAATCGCAAGAGCGCTTGTCTATGACGCAGACGAAGCAGAATGTCGAGAGCTGAAGATGCTTAGTATGCCTGAAAAAAAACGATCCCGAATCGTACTTACCCGATGCAACACGGTTGTCCGTCGAGCTGAAATCTGTCTTTCTGCGCTTCCACTCGCGGCCGATGGAAGCTGGCAGTTTGCGTTTCAGCGTTGGCTGTGGGGCGCGTTGCCTGAAATATCATTTGTACCGTATGCGCAACACCGGCGTAGACGCACTGTATGAATTCTTCGACGATAACACTTAGAATCGGGGTAAAGACCTCCTTGAACCAGCCCGTGAATTCTTCGAGACCTCGGTCCGCGACAGCCATTTCCGTGAATATGGCAAAAGCTTTGTAGGCTTGACGTTCACGCTCGACGTGCTTCTCGTCCGGGTGGTGCGAATAGACTCCCGCCTTTTCCAGGAGAAGCGTAATGATGGGTTCAATGAGGATGTCCTCTTGGAGTTGTTCTCGGATATCCTGCGACACGGTTATTCTCGGGCGAGGCTCATGATCATGAGGGCTTACCGAGGCACATGAATCCTGGTCTGCTAGTGCCCCAAGTAAGGCCGCATTCAGGGAGGCGATGAGGAAGAAGCCGTCTGCTCGTTTGGCGGCCAATTCGGAGTCTGTACTGGCGCGCGCGTTGTCCCAAGCGGCGTCTGATATTTCTGGGAGGTACAATGGCGGGGCACTGGTGATAAGCTGGTAGACGGAGTCTGAGATGGGGTTGTCCATTACGCGCGGTGGTGGTGGATTGAGCACAGGTGATCGCGTCTAGTCACACTGAACTTGGAATTCAAAGTTGCCGCTTCCTCTGGCTTACTGAAGCACTACCCTGCTCGCTCACGACACTCATCTGCGTCCTCTTCCTCCAGCATCAGCTCTGGCATCAAATAGCTCCTCCTAAATACTCATTACCAGCGCCAAAAATAGATCAATGCATGCCAGCAAGCAACACGGTGTGGTAGCTGTCTTGTCTTGTCTGCCATAAATCGTCGCTGTGTTGACTTTGACTAGTTCCCTTGCACTTCATCTGGATTCGAATGGTCTTCTGCGTCGAGTGCGGTACGCCCGGTGATGGTCGCTTTTGTTCGGAGTGCGGCACTCGACTAGATTCAGGAGGACCAGGGTCGACCAAGTTCGAACCGCCTCCGTACCCATACGCCGAAGTATCGAGCGGTGGTGTCTCTTCTTCAAGCTCTACGTCGGCAATGCACACTGGCGGTCTCGTACCCCAGCGCGTTGGCGGTCAGCCAAATATCCGAGGCGTCGCAGGCACGAGCCAGGGCGGGACATCTGCGTCAGCCGTCGCCGCAACTGCATTCATCTCCCAACCTCCGGCAAATGCACCTTTCCAGCAACAATCCCCCACCGCTTTGTTTGGCAGTCAAGGATTTCGCCTGTCCGCATTCCACCTCATCGCAAGGGAACTCTTCATTAAACTCGACCAAACGACGTTCCCGGTGGGCACACAACTGATGGAGGCGAGCAAGATTCGACGATTCAGAGAAGTGGCAGGGCGTCCTATTTCGCCGTACTTCGAGAGCCACGTCCTGCCGATGTACTGTACGTGTATCTTCGTGCCCGCTTTCAGTTCACTGACATCGACATAGACCAGACGTTAGGTGCCCAATTGGCGGGGAACAACGTCCTCACTTGGGAGGGTTGGAACACTTATCTCGCCCACAAGATCCTAGCTACCCCCGACGAGATGTACGCTCACATCGGCGCTGCATTGCGGGGGCTGAATATCCAGCTACCTTGGCCACTCCTTCGCTCAGACTTCCCAGAGTATGCCTACCCAGATGCCTCTGCGCGCGAGCTACAGTTCCAGCAAGGAATCCGTGATCTGGCTGGAGCTGCTCTTGCCGGTGGTGGTGGGTCGGCACGCGTCGCGAGACACAGCTTGACTGGTCTTCTTGCCACTGGATTCTTGTTTAATTAATGTTTGCTGTGTGTTCTTCTCGATCTTACACAAACTATATCGTGAGTTTTGGCGGCTGCAAGGTCTTCAGAGAACTTTTGCTAGCCTCTTACATGAGAATGAGACCTCCGGGGAAAATGAACGGATTAGCTTGGTGATAGAGCAAGCATATCACCAGCTCCAGCTGGACGATACCACTACATTACACAATACAGAGCCAAAGACGCAGTCTTTGCTTTTTTCTCTCTTCACTTCCTGATGTTTGACTCGATCGAAGCTCGGTCACCGAGATCATACTGAACGCTGCGCTCGACATTGATTTGAACCTCCTGCGTTCCAGTCAGTGCTAGACCTTCCGAAGATTCAAGCAGGTACACGTACTGTCTTGGATGGGCCAGCGAAATATGACGCATGCGCACTGGCAGATGTAGACTCTTTGTTGGGACGTGTCTCAAGGAAGAGCACACCGGGGCCTCGCTCTCCAGACGTCGTCGAGCGCGCTCGGCGGATGTTGTCGCGCGTGTTGAGCGTTACGAGGAGGGAGTTTGCATATACTGCCGACGATTTAATGAACGAATGTTTGGAAGAGAAGGACAGTATGTACGCTTCCCAATGGCGAAGTGGAGACCGAGAAATACGAGATTCGACGGCATCGTAATCCACTATTGCGTCTCCATCAGCTACGCCAATCTGACTTGTATGAATGAAAAGACACACGCAAATCAGCGACACAACCGTCCCCAGACAAGTCAGGCTGCCCGTCTCAAAGGCATAGAGCATCAGCTTGTCGATAACGTGGTTGAGGCTTTTGTTCATCGCAGTCAGCGCAATTGAATACCAAAGGAGGAAGAATGAACTCACTGCCCGCCTTCCGTACGGCTTTCTTGGAACAGATAAAAAAGGAACCCGGTAATGAGAATATCGACTGCGGAGGACACGGAGAGACCGAGGGTAAAGATCCACTGGATGTGTGGTCAGTCTGAGATGAATGTTCACGTTACAAGAGAACATACTCGAGCATGTACCACGAAGAGATGGAAGCTCTTGTAGTGCAGCCTACAGAAGGTTTGTTCAAATCATGCTTCACTCGAGGATGAACGCACATCTCTGCTGTGGATACGGATGCAGCAACTAATAGAGCTCAGTATAGAGACGATCAGCCAAGTTGAATGTACTTACCCAAACGGAGAAGTGCGAAGAGAACCTAGAGGACACGTAAAACATGCATTTACCAGCAGGAGGGTAAGGAGCTCACCACTGGCGTGGCCATGTACCAGTTCCGCTTGCTGAGAAGAAATATCCGATGTGCAAAGAAGCTATGAATGGTTTTAGAAAGGAGCTTGAGGTGGAGAAACCATGTATACCAGTGTACGAGAAAAGTTACAAGCGCCTAGGCCGCATGTCAGTCGGTCTTCGAACGAGCTTGCGAAGGCAGACTGACCGTAATGATGACCGTGAGTGAGATACACCAAGGGATGAAGTCTAGTCTCGGCGTACTCCCCCAGTGTTCAATGACATAGATCCACCCCGCAATCCAAATAAACGCAGTATGAAGGAGGTCCAGAAAGCACACAGCAAAAACGAGTGATTTGACACCTGCTCCGTCCGTCTTGTAGGTCCGGAAGTATAGCATGGTTTGAATGCAAACGATCCCAGAGAGCCTATCGATTACGCGCGATGAGAGAATGAAGGTAGAGGACTGAAAAAAGGTACACACATCGAAGCAAAGAATCCCCCAATGAGCATAGACCCGAGCGTAGTGGGAACATTTATTGTCGACATCGTTGCCTGGCTTCACGGATTGAACGCCTTGGGAGAGGGGGAGGAGTGTGGCGGCCACTACTCGGCATCTCAAAAACCACCTCTGTTAAATATTGCGAATGCGTCTGCGTTGACCGTGACAGGGATTTGGTTATTAGGTTCACCAGTTGATGTAGGGTCCTCCATATCCGTTAGTACACTGTGCGAGTGCGAGCTTGGAACAGAGTTTAAGCGTTGGACCAGAGCAACAGCCTGTTGCGCGTCGCTTTCTTGCCGTTGGGCTTGTTTTGTGTTCCAGCAGCTGAGAAGCGGCAGCTGCAAAGAACCCTCCAGCAAATGAACAAGAAAACCCTGGAAGAACCCTGGTGTAGATTGACAATGTGAGCGCGCGCTTGATGCATTAGTATGTTGCGCGTGGATCTGGCACTTAGGAGCAGATAAAACCTGTAAAGGCTCCGCAGCTGCAGTCCGCCGGCGGCCTACCATGAAACAGCCTAGGCCGGTCGCTGCACGACGAGTGGGTGATGTGGGTGCGAAAAGAAGGGCGTGTCACGCTCACATAGGCATAGAAATACAATTTATATCCAGTTCAAAAGAAATGCAAGAAGAAAAAGCAACAAGATATTGAAACAGCAGTGCGTGAGATGAGGCAGGAAGGAATTGAGATGGACCGCGAATCAAGCATCGTCCGGTATCTCCTCGATCGTGGCGGATTGGATGGGCTCAATGAGGTCGTCGGCCCCTTCAGTCTTCTTTCCTTTGTCCCGGGACAAGAAGCCTGCAGATCGTAAATACGTGACACGAAAAGAAGGAGCAGATTGCCCACCCTTGAGCTTCTTGTTGTTGGCTTTCTCCTTCTCCTTGTCCTCGGCACGGAGTCTTACGAGTTCAGCGTCAGCCGCAGCAAGGTCCTTATCTGAGAATAATCAGCTCCGACATGAACATACGAGGGGTCCAAGCATACCATTAGTGCTCTTCTTCTTCAATTCCTCCAACACCTTGATCGCGCGCTCAAAGTATCCCTGCTCCGCCAATGCCTTGCCTTTCCGGAACATAGCCTTGTAGTTGTTCTCGTCCTTGGCGAGCGCCTGGAGGGGACGATGAGGAAGTTGAGAGTTGAAAATTGCGCATGCATGCCTTCTCCGCTGTTTCTTGAGCGCGTTTCCAGTTTCCGTTCTTCAGATGGCAGGCAGACATGTTGGCGTAAATTTTCTCGACGATCACATCCACCTTGTACGCGCGTCAGCCAAGAGAGCCTGTGGCAGCAAACAAGCGGACTTCGGTCTTTTCTTTCGGCGCATCGGCGGACGAGGAGGCTACCGGCGGTGCAGGGTTGCCGGAAGCCACTCCAAGAGCGTTTCTGCATCGATGCCCGTTAGCTGTATCAGACGACCCGAAACAAAAGCGCACTTGTCGAGACCGAGAAGATAAAGCAAAGCCTTGAATGGAGGTGTAAGAAAATAGCGAGAATAAGAGTACGAATATACCCCGTGGTATCCCATTAAAGCTGACTCGTTTGAGCGCCCACAAGCCGAGAAAAGCGTATCGAAGGCCTACCTTCGGCGGTTTTGCCCTGCTTGAACGCCTCGTCGGCAGCCTCCTTCTTGTCCTTGCCAATCTTCAGCTTGTCCGCACTCGTTTGAAAATCGGCCATTATCGACGCGTGTAGATGGAGGAGATGGAGGCAGTTGAACGCGCAGAGTCACTCAGATGATGGTCACACCTCTTCTCTCGTCGTCCTCTCACCAACAAATTTGCGCGCCATGGGCCTCGTAGGACATGTTATCGGCGGCGCCGTCTTTGGTCTCACCGCTCGCTTCTACCAACTTGGCATCCTCCGCCGTCCAATGCTGTCGAGTACGCCCATCCCTGGCTGTCACCGCTCGTCGCTGAATACACCATCACAGACCCGGCTGGACACGTAGCGTGCATGGGAGTGTTTGCCGGTGCGGGTTACTACTGGTGGAAGGCCACGGTACACATGCAGGGCTTGCTTGAGGAGAAGGAGGCACAATTACGGCTGCGGCGTCAACTGAAACAGGCTGCCGGCGAGATTATCCTCGAGCAGGCGCTCGAGTCGCCCTCTTCGCAAGCGTCAGCATCATAGTCCGTCCGTTATTCCATCCGCTCATTCCATGCTAATCTTGACGCAGAAACGCGAACGGTTGATGCTTGTACATACCGATACCGACCAAATAGCACTTTGTCATGGAAGAATCATCTCAATCTCCGCCATCCATCTTGCGTCGTGAGGAGATCAACCTTGCGCCCACCGACGTCCACTCACTTCGTGTCCATATCAAACGGACCCAAGCTTGGCTCAAGTGCACGTGAGGTAACAGCGCTTGATGACGGCCATGGTGGAGGCTCGCTCGAGCGTATACTATCTGAGCTGCTTCCTCCAGTTCTTACAATCCAAAACCCAAGGCAAGGATCTCCAAAATGAAATCACGCAGCCGCTGCACCAAGACCAGAGCGATAAAGCGGAGGCTCGAAAATCTAAAATACTCAACCATCTCTCGGCACTTTTCAGCCGAGGGCGTGCGGCGGGCGAGGGCAATCGGGTCGTCGCAGTCGCTGCGGGACCTGTCCTCCTCAATGCCATGGATGTCATTGTAGGTTTTGGTTCGACGTCGCCTGCAGTCACCACGTCCACCAGCAATACCACTGTTCTGGGCACGCTGCTTCCCGGCGTATCTCATACCACGATCCACAATCCTCCTAAAATAATAATTCCAGCAGGAGAAAACTTGTGAGTCTTTGTGGCCAATCAGTCTCAGTGGTGATTTATTTCCATGGCAGTGATGACGTTCTTTTATGCATACCTACGGACAACAGACCACTACCGTTTGCCAAGTTCGTCGAGATCAGCGTACGTCTGCTACGTGCCGGAGGGGCTCGCTTAATTGGTGGGCCGCGCGACGACCACATTCGAGTCCACGAAAAGGTCACGACGTTCTTCGTCGAGGCTTGTTTCTCGAAGTTGGACGCACGATTCGCCGCCGTCAAGCACACGTACGGCGAACTCAACTCGTTGGCGGACTGGACATCAAATGAGTCTGTGGCATCGACGATGGTCGCAATGAATCACCCTGGAATACAGAACTTCTTGAAAGCGGCCTCAATTCTGTCTACCCAGACACCTTCTGGGATATGTTTTACCTTCGACTACAACGCATCTCTCTGGTGGCGGTGTTTGGTGGAGATATTGATCTCTTTGGAGGTGGCGATAACAGCGAGAGACTCCGTTCAAGTTGCTTCAATTACGGATGGAATCCACACTTTCCTCCAGTCGATCCCCCCAGCACTATGGCAGATAGGAAGGGTTAAGAATCCATCTCCGACGCTTGCGTCTCGCCAGTAAGTTTTGGCCTTGCTGAAAATTTGACTCCTAAGTTACCTGATTACAGACGAGATGAACCAGGCCAAGAAGGTTGAACATGAAGAATCAACAGCGGACGCATTGCCAGAAGGTACCGTTTATGATGCCGTCTTGTTCGGTGCTCATTCTATCAGACTCAGATAACAATTTGCCGGCTGAAGCTCGCGCGTTTGTCAGCGCAGTTGACGCCGTGTGTGCGTGGACGACGGGAGCAAAGTATCTGCTAAAAAGTGAAATCACAAAATCCCCAGCACCGTTGATTATCTCTCTTCTTGATCTTCCCAGAGGAGATATCAAAGAGTCAACGCCCAATGCGCTCCTCAACCGCTGGCAGTCTGTCGCCTCCGAGCTGTGGTCAAACGACAATCAAGACATCGCCAAGAAGCTCCGGGAGTTCCAGGCGGAGGTGGAGGCGGAGGTGACGGAGGCGGAGGTGACGGAGGCGGACAAGGCAGGGAAGAAGAAGGCGAGAGTCAAGGAGAGGAAGGCAAAGACGGAGTCGGCGGAGGCGGAGGCAGTGTCGGCGAAGGCGGAGGCAACGGAGGCAACGACGACGGAAGCAACGTCAGCGGCGACGGAGGCAACGACGACGGAGGCGGCAAAGGCGGAGGCGGCAAAGGCGGACGCTCCAATCCCTGCGAAACGCGGCCAATGTCACTGCGAAGCCGCACTCATTTCATCAATATATCTACGGCGGAAAGACCTCAACGACCTCCCCGCTGAGAAACGCGAGCCTACGGTTGTAGCTTCTGCGTTCAAAAACTTCTCTCCGGTAAGTCTTTCTTCACAGTTCGGATCCACTCCTTGGCTCAGAAATTTTGATAGGACATGTCGGACTCGTTCACAGTGGGTGTTGCCAAAAAGTGCTGCCCCATATGTAAGCTCGTGGTCACGGCACTACGCGGGTGGCAAATCGATCTCAATATATCTGGAGCCCACAGTCGGTATCACCCATGGGTGCCGCCTCAGTGGCTTCCAGATGATATCATCATAGAACTTGAAATCGAGTTGATCAAGCGAGTGTCTGCATTGCTCGTCAGACCAAGCCGAGCGTCTTCTCCGACGGGTGACAGTGATAAGGCCAGTATTCACATCTACCCAGAGAAGTTCCCAAAGCCGCCCAAAGCCACTCGCAAGTGATTTCCTGCTCCATTTCTAGAGCCTTTGTATGATAGATAGATAGATAAATTATGCATCCCAGGGAGTAATCCATTCATCTTATTCCATCTAATCTTAACGCAGATGGGAACGGTTTGATGCTTAAATAGCAACACTTTGTCATGGAAAGGATCATTAATATCTCAATCTCCGCCATCCATCTTGCGTCGTGACCTTGGACAAGGAGATCAACCTGGCGCCCACCGACGTCCACTCATCTCGTGTCCATATCAAACGGACCCGGTCGCACAGCACATGCCTTGTCAGCCTGACACTGTCTTTTGCTTCTCGGCAGATCCCAGAAGTCCATTCACTGCGGAAGAGTTTCATCCTCAGGCTGGTTCCATCTATGTGAAGCTTCGTTGCTAGACCAATCCATACAACGGTAAATTGAATATATTTGCATTATAGTTAACTGTGTGTATCTCAACGTCCTTGCTCTGTCTGTAATAGTACGGCAGCGGCAACGACAAGTACAATAGCCACCCGAGCCCAAACAGGCGAAAAGGAATTTCGAAAAGACGGAGCGGGGGCGGAATAGAAAAAGTATGTGGAAGAAGATTAGGAAAACGAGAAAGACAACAGCTCGACACAGCAAATTCGAAGCGACCAGTCGATCTCTATAAGCGTGGGGGAGGGCGTAAGAGGAGACGGTATTATGAACAGGAAAGCATTGGAACAAGCGCCGAGAATATACCGAAAGAACACAGAGTGAATGGTTTTGGGGCCACAAGTTTTTTGGTTGTGGCGAGGAGTTGTACAGCAGGCGGCAGCCATGCAGATGCAGGACGGATGTAAGAAGGAGGTCGGCCGAAAATTAGCCGACCAGCACCATAGGGCGACAGCCCGCGGGAAGGCTTGACGGGAGCGCGTTCCTTTCATTGTGGGTGCCGCGGAAAAGCGCGAGCGGACAAATGAAGGGGGAATGAATGAACACGTCGTGCGGGCGTGTTCAAAGAACGGCCGCCAAAGTCCGACTCGGAGGAGCGCGGATAGGGTGCTATGCAATAGTGGATGGATGGGGAGGGAGTTGGGGATATTGATGGAGATGAGACGGTGAAAATGGTTTCCTGGGTGGTGATACAGAGATGAGGACGGAATGAGACGAATGAGTGTTTGTAGGCGAGTTTCTGCAACACATCCACGGAGGGACGGATTTGGCAGCGGTCGTCACCGATAGAGTCGAAAAATCAAGGGAGTGGGTGTGGTCGCCGAATGCGATGAGTGCTGTTCTGGTAAAACAGCTGGTCTTGTCGCTGTCGGCAAGACGCGCGACTTTAGCGTCGCGAGATTGAGGTGGTGGTACATAAATATACACTGTTGGAACAGTCCTTGTGTGAAGCTTCTTGTCAAAACTTGTTTGTTTTGAAGGCGATTAAGCTGTACTGCTTGCGAATGCGGTCATGCGTCTACCGCAGCTGGAACGCGCTCCCCAGGGCGTGCTCCTCGTCGCATTCCTCCATGTCGGCCTCATGTCCATCCTCGCCGACGGGAGGGATGAGACTGCCGAATGATATGCGACGAGCAGCGGGCAACCTGTGTACGCGTCTGAGCGTCTTGACCTTGTCCGCACGTGGCGGAACAAGCAACGGCGCCGCAGATAAAACGGGCGTCATAACCGGAGTGGTCGGCCGTGGGTGAGAAGATACAAGTGGTGCGAGTTCGGGGCCGAAGGGAGAGCTCTTACGAGTCGAGTTGAGCGGATCGCCTTCCTTGGTACTAGCTCTCCGCTTCGACGGACCGGACACAGACACGCTAGGTGACTTTATTGTCGACCGGGTCGTCCGCGCTGGAGATGGGGCAGGGGATGGGGACATTGGGGGAGTCGCGGCACTGTCGCTTCTGACCCTGGGCTTCTTGGCGCGGCGCGTGCGCAGCTTCTCCTCTTCGTCGGACGAAGGGCAGGGAGCAGTGATGTCGACATCGACGACTTTACCGCGTGACTCTTGAGCCAGGGCACCATAGGATGGGGCGCGTTTGACGGCACGTCGGGCTTCCATAGGAGGGGCACAGAAAGACTCGGAGCGGCGAATGCGGGTGACGCGAGGGTCGTCGATGGGCGGGAGGCTGCTGGCACTGGCTAGGCTCATCCTGGAGCTAGAGGTTGTCGAGGAAGACGTGATGGACATGGAGCGACGCAGGGTGCGAGGGTGGCCTGCTGCCGAAAGGGACGCGAGGGAGGAAAGTGTGGATGAGCTCGGGGTCGATGGGTTTATCAAGGAGGGGACGTGATTAGGCCGGGGAGGGGAGGACGATCGGCGATGAATTTGACTGCGCGAATAGGGATGATAGTTTGGATTGGGGATAAGGCGATCGGCTTTCTGAAGGCGCTTTGAAAGGCTGGCAACAGGACGGCCGTAAGCACATGGGAAGCGACCAAAAGGGAGTGACGGACCGACTAATGCTATCGTCCTGCTGCGAGTCCGAGGCGTTGAGAAAGTCCATACTGGACTGACGGTAGAGCGGTCGTCTCGGACCTAGGCCTAGTCCCAGGCCAACCTTGCCAATATTAGTTGTTGGCTGCAACACATCTCCCTCGGTAAAGGATGGATACATGGACGTGTCGAGGACATTTTCCTCTGGAATGGTCTTGTGGATCTTGCTGTCCTCGTCAGCCAAGGTGCGCGCGAGCTCTATGAGCTTTACGCGAGTGGCGCGTAGAGAGTGGGGCCAGTCCTCGCCTTTGGCATGGGCGACACCGCGGGCAATCTTGTCGAGCAGATTAGAAGGCGGTATCGAGCCATGGAAAGGAGTGACGAGGTGGGGCGGGAGAGCATCGAGGGTCTGTGAATGATTAGAAGGGAATGGAGTGTGGTGAAAGAACACGGACTCTTCTCAGAAAGAGAATCTGGTCGGGCTTCCAGTCGTAGTCGAGGTCGTCGAGGTCCTGGTTTGAGCTGTTCCAGCTGTCTGTGCTCTTGCGGTTGGAAGCGGCGGAGAAGAGAAGGCTGGAGCAGGTAGGGGATGCGACGCTGAGGGGTGTACGAGGAGAAGGAACGAGGGAGAGCAGGGTTGAACGGCGGCGGGGAAGGCTAGGGTGTGGCAGGACAATCGCAAGCGGGGTGAGGCCCGCTGAACGACGCGTCTGCATGAGCAAAGAGCGTAGAAGATGGCGGAGAACAAGAGCTATCAGCTATGTCACACACGTAACCAGCAAATCAAATTGACTTTTTGCATTTTGTTCACAACTATCGTCAAGTTCTTCATCTCCGCCTTAAGACGTTTCGCAAACACCACATCTTGTCCCAGTACCCCCACCCCCGACGACGTTCGCCATACCCCACAACTTTCGTATTCTGCCTCATGTTCTGCCTCGTGTTCTCGCTTTTGTTACCGTAGCAGATTAGCGGTGAGATTCTGCTGTCATCCTCCTTCCCATGCCGGTATGTAATTATGCACCTTTGACGACGGACCACTTGTTTTCTGATGAAGAGCCTGCAATTTGAGCGATGGCAACTCTAGGAACCTCTAGCCCGCGATAGCTGGCCGCTAAAAGCCTGAGTGATACGGGATCATCGTTCGCGGTACCTTACCTCTGGGACACTTGTTCCAAGTTGGGTCTCTTTCGAAAAGCTTCTCTAGTCTTCTTTACTGATGAGCCCAATGAAGAATGTTCGAAGACGCCATGGTGGGTGTAATCGTCAAAGAATTTCTGCATCATCCGACAGAACTTTAATTATAATGCAGGTTGCACTTGAACGCGCCGGCGGAGAATCTGACGCGCCTCGACGCGACGTACACGGCAGAGATGGTTGAACTACGCTTGAACTAGACAAATTTCTGTAGGAAGTAAATGGATTTTCGCGTCTCGGTGGTCACGTTCGCGTGACGTTCGCGCCGTGGTCACGGTTTCACTTCATGCTTCCCGCCACGACCCCGCACCCACAACCAGAGCGCATTAGCACTAAGCTGCTCGCCAAGCATTACACAACAGTACACTCGCTGGAATCATATCTTGGTGCCACCGCCACCGCCGCCGACTCGGATGCATACACCAACCTGCTTGCTACCTCCTTTGTCTGCCTCCCGGGCAACCACACCCCGCCTCGCTTCAAATATGCCCTACCCGATGTCGACATGTCCACTGTGAGTTGTTACCCGCAGAGTTGCAGCCTTGTCGAGCCACCTAGGTCATCAACACTGCAATGGTCAAATTATTCGAAGAGCATGGCAAGAAATGCCGGAACATCATCGTGCAAGGGTATAATCTGGTGCGCAGCTCTAGGGTAACGCGTCATGGAAGCTAAACTATGCTTGGCAGAATTTGGATGGAAAACAAGTTCGAAGAGTCTTCGCAAACACGAACCTCACCGCGCTGCAGGCCTCGGAATGGGAGTTGCTCCATGAAAGGTGCGTGAATCTCTGCAGAGACAAAGCAACGCCGAACTTTGTTTAGAATTGGCACCGATGCAATGATTCATCTCCTCACGAAAACGTCGGTCTTCGTCGCCTTGCCCAACGAATGTCTTTGCCAGCTCGTTGGCATACCAATCACCGCTCATCGGCTGGACAATTTGCAGCTATCTGCTAGCGAGCCGCCTGCCCGCCCTGTTAAACGCACCTCGTCCACCTCCTCCGAAGACCTCCGTGGACCCTCAAAACGCGCGAAACTGAACAATGGCAAGTACGCAAGGGGACATGCGCGATCGCACATTCAGGAGTGCGTATACGTAGACCACGGACGACCCGCATTATCTTAACTGCTCGTCACAGACCTTCTCCGTCCAAAATACTACTGTCTCGCAACCGGTTGTTTTACGGGCGCGTCATGGAGAACGGTCGTACGAATGGTTTACCTCCATCGCGTATGATTGCGATTCATTTCATTGTGTTCATTTTGCTTACACTCTGCCTAGATATCCTTAACAAGGTCAAGTTTAAAATTCCAGGAGACACGGGAGACGGGATGGACGTGGACGATCAAGACGAGGTTGACCTCCCAGACCCACGAAAACAAATGGAAGCTGCGCGTCGATTATCGAAATATGTGTTTCCGCGCCAATACGGCCTGGCTAGCCCTTTCCGTTTCGAGTCGCAGTCAAGTATGCTTCCTGACTTTAGCAACCGAGATCCTCACATCGCGGTAAGTTGACGTTGCATTCCATTCCATTCCTTCGCGGACAGCACTGTTGAACATTCTTCAGGCGTTGGGCCCCTGTAAAACCCCGAAACGGCTCAAAGACGCTGTCGTGATGCTCGAGAAAGTCATCTGGAGGCATGGGAAGTGTCGGTACTGGCAGCTACGAAACCTGGCCTGTCCATCAGAGGTATGCCCGTCGTTGTTGCGTGTCATATTCAGCCCATTAGGTGTAGCGTCTCCAGAAGAAGGCTTCCAAGAACGAAGTCCTTGTGCGCATTGTTCTTTGTTCTCGATCTCCGACGTGTTCTCACAATGGCGGTCGCAGGCACTTCTCGCGCATCGTACATCCTCGGCGCCGCGTTCGCAAAAGGAATATCATCTGGACCCGTCGTATGACACCGAGGGCGACACCATCTCGGCGATGGGATTGACGCAGGCGGAGGAGCATGCGCGTCGCAAACCGCGTCTGGCGGAAATGGCCTGTAGTCATGCGAATGTCCGCATAGTATCATTTTTTCCGTTCCCACAAACTCATTTCGCGTCTTAGGTCTTTCGATACGCCATGCTTGCCACCACAACCGTCTTCCCTTCTTCGTTTTGGGGCTCAAATGCGAATTTCCTCCTTGTTATGAAGAGTACGCGCTGGTTGTGATGTCACCGAGATAAACTCATCTGTGTGATAATCAGAAGTAAAGACCTTCATCTCATGCCGGCGATACGAGACTCTATCCCTGCATCACATCCTGCAGGGTTTCAACACGGCTGCGTGCGAGTGGCTCATGCCCCCAGGCACTGGAGCGCGTCAGACACGCGTCCCTGTTACTGACGCTCTCAAACGGCGACAACTTCTCGAAGATTTCATGTTCTGGTACTTTGACTCATTCCTAATCCCGCTTCTGAAGGTTCGCCCGCATCCTTTTTTTGCGTTGAACAATGTTCTGATTCCAAGAAGACGACGTTCTACGTGACCGACTCTTCTGCGTTGAGGAATCATGTGTTGTATTTTCGCCAAGATGATTGGGCTTCGCTGTGTTCGCCGTTAATCGACAGCTTGACGAGTGCGACATACCAACAGATTTCCCGAGTAACATTTTAGTTTTTTTTTGGGGCTGATCTGCATGCTAATTGATGGCAGGACGAGGCGGCCCATATTCTTAAGAATCGCTCTCTCGGATTCTCTTTCGTACGGTTGTTGCCCAAGGATGCCGGAGTGCGTCCCATTGCGAACTTGAGGAGGAAGCAAAAGGGCAAGGATGAGGTGAGAAAACTGACCTTGTGCTATTCCTTAGCGATGGCGCCTAATGCATGTGTACAGAAGGGCCGTTTCGTTGACCGTTCTATCAACCAAGTATTGCAAGCTTGTTTCAGAATTCTCAATTATGAGAGAGTCAGTGTACCAGCTGCGTTGGCGATATTTTCTTTTCATCCACTTTTCTACAGGATGAACGAAGGGAGTTGGTCGGAGCCTCGGTCTTCAATATGAACGACGTCTACGCCAAATTGAAGGAGTTTAAAAAGCGGCTGCCTGGACGCCTGTGCGTGTCTGTCCAACTACAACTTTCCTCAAGAATCTGACTGCACCTGAAAGGCCAAAACTGTACTTTGTGAAAGTCGATGTGCAGGCGTGCTTCGACACTATACCGCAAGCAAAGCTGATCGAAATTTTGCATCATATTCTTTCGGCGGTGACTTGCATCTTCCTGCTCGATGAGTTGGGATCTGAAGCTTGATAGGATAAATATGTTGTCCAACAGTTTGGCAAGGTCACCTCCGAGGCTGGCAAAGTGAAACGAACATTCTTGATGAAGGCAACGCCGGGTGGTACGCTTACATCGCGTTTGGCGTCTTCGATATCTCATTTAAACTGTAGAAGAACCCACCAACTTTCTTGACATTGCTTTAGAGCTCGCCGGCGCACTACACAGCACGATTTTTGCCGACGCGGTAGGTATTTTCGCCGGTGAGTTTGGATCCACTCACATGTTCTCAGGTTAGACACAAGAATCCCGAAAAAGCCGAGATTCTTCAGCTGCTTGAGCAGCACATAAACGACAACATAGTCAAGGCCCGTTTGCTTCTAGTCTTGTTCCCGTCAAACTTAATCTCATTCGTTGACGCAGATTGGTTCTGAGTACTACCGGCAGACGATCGGGATTCCGCAGGGATCCGTTGTATCCAGCCTACTCTGTGCGTTCTTTTACGGAGACCTCGAAAAGAAGTTTCGGCCCGTTTACGGAGGATCAACACTCGGTGGGCTTCTACCTCTGGTCCCTACCTCGTTTGACGCCCGATGCCCAGATGCTAATACGACAAACGGACGATTATTTGTTCGTTAGCGCTGATGAAAGGAAGGCGCGCGGTTTCCTTGCAGTTATGAATCAAGGTATACTGATGCATGTTTGCGTGGAACCTTCTGAATCAATGTTTCAGGCCATCCTGAGTATGGCTGCTTCATCTCTCAGGACAAGACCGTTACAAACTTTGACTTTGATGGGACACTACAGTCTAGTCACAACACAAGTGCGAACTTGGACTTGCGCTTTGCTCTAATTCTCACCGGCGTAGGCTTTCCTTGGTGTGGGCTATTGCTGGACACTAAACACCTCACCGTGTCCGTCGAATATGCTCGATACTCCGGCACAGGTAGGCGGGTTCGCTTCTTCACGGAGTCTAACCTGATGGAGCTGTGCAGATTTAGGAAACACGTTAACCATCGGTCGCGGTAGTGCACCTGGCGCTGTCTTCCGCTACAAGATGCTTCAGTTCGCCGTCTTCCCTACGGCGTCTTCGCGGTCTTGATCTTGCTTTTAGGCTCGCCAAGAACCGCTGCCATATTATTTACAACGACGTCAAGCTCAATACCGAACGCGTCGTGCATTGCAACGTCTATGAGAATTTTCTCCTTTGCGCGATGAAGATGCATGTCTATCTGCAAGGCTGGGGCTTGGATACGCGTAAACATGCGAGCTTCTTGTGGGGTATGGCCTCTTGGTCTGATTCTGCACCTGAGTGGTGACCGTCGCGTTTAGAAACCATCCGGCAGATGGTCAATTACTGTTACAATTCAATACGAAACAAGACTGCGACCAAACTGGCACTGGAGCATGGTGGGAGGGCCGACGTCAACAAAGCTGTTATCACTTGGTAAGAGTCTATGACCGAGGGAGCGTTTACTAGTACTTGATAACCTTCACAGGCTCGGCAGCCATGCATTCCATGTGATATTGTCGAGGCAACCGACGCGCTATGCCGCTGTCATCAAAAGGCTGGAAGCGTACCTCTCGACGCCTCGCGGTCAAAGATACTCGCGCCGATTTCGGAAACTCAGAACAGAACGGCTCGCATTATTTTTGGGTCACTTCACGTCGTGAAGTGAATTTGAAGGTCGTTCCCGAGCCGATCACGTGGTCGCTCAGTAATCACACGCGCTTGTCATCAAATGTTATCCCTCTTAAGATCGGCGTCGACCACCCGGTCTATCATCTTCTTGCGCACCTTTCCTCCATGTCCGAATCCACGTTCTACTCTCTCAAGGCTACCAAGAAGAGCGACGAAGTCTTCGACTTTGCCGAGCTCAAAGGCAAGACGGTACTCATCGTCAATACTGCCTCTGCTTGGTAACAGGAATCCCACCTTGAAGATAGTCTAACTGACGTCCTGTAGTGGCTTCACCCCTCAATATAAAGGTGCGTTCATGAACCCCCCAACCGCGGTGTGTTGCTAAACGACATTCAGGTCTCCAAGCGTTGTACGACAAGTACAAGGAGAAAGATTTCTTGATTATCGGGTTCCCTTGCAACCAGGTGCGCTGTTTGCCACGACGCAAAGGACGTAAACTATCTCTCGTCCTAGTTTGGTGGACAGGAACCCGGCAATGACGAGGAAATCGCAACGTTCTGCACCGTCAACCACGGCGTTACGTTCCCCCTCATGAAGAAGTCGGACGTTAACGGCGACAACACTAATGAGGTCTTCAAATGGCTCAAGTCCGAGAAGGCCGGTCTCCTGGGCCTTACACGGATCAAGGTACGTCGAGTCGCCGGTTTCTCAGGGACATCCGGCTAACTGTGGCCGCTAAGTGGAACTTTGAGAAGTTCCTGATTAACAAGGAGGGCTGTTGTTGTGAACCGATGGGCGTCAACGACGACCCCCGAGGCCATCGACAAGGAGGTTGCAAAGATCATTTAGAGACCGAACTAAGTATTGAAAGAAAAAACATGTACGACGGAATACACAATGCTCTTGCAATAATTTGGTTCACGGTGGAAGGGCGGAAAGAAATGAGAGATATGGCCACCGAACAACGAAAAGGATATCATCGTCGCTGCCTAAACGCGCCGGGACAAGCTCGTACGAGGGCATGCATGCGCAGAAACAATGAAAGCTGCATTCACTGTAGCAAGTAGACGAATCTCATTGACTGTCGACAACAAATCCCCTGAAATCCAGCAGGACAGCGCCCTTGGTATAGGATAGGATGATTCCATGGCCACTGTTAACCCCAAGTGAAGAGGGACCATGGCTTCCTGCGTTCGCGCGACGAAAGTTGAGCTTGTAGTGCTTATGCAGCTCTGAGTCTTGTAATTGCTGGGATTAGGCCGTTCTTGAACACACTATTGGGGCTACCTTCACGTGCACCCAGGCGCTGAAAAGAGAGCAGATGAGCCCTTGAATCGATGCAGCTGCCAGTGTCTTTTGCGGGCTCAGGGCTCGAGAAAACAAAAATGGCCGCCAGAGTTTGCTCTCCCTTGAGTTTCCAGACGCTTTGCAATATCACTGTGGTTGAAGCTAGCTCGCAGATGGAGGTCGAAATGGAAGTCGAAAATAAACTCTATCATGATGCACATCGGTGACAAGCCACCGCTCTTGCTCATCCATCGACATGTTTCAAATGCCCTTGTCCTGAGCGCCTTAGCATGGCCCCCAGCATCCTCCGCCGCCTCCCGAGCTCTGTGAAGCTTCTTCTCCTAGGCTCAAAATCTACGCTCGAGGCCAAAAAACTGGCATCGTTACCCGAGGATGTTTTACTAGAAACTGCGCAACATCTTCCATCTGCCGACCTTGCGAGCCTGGTGCTCACTGTAAGACGAGTTCACATCTTAACCTTTCTTGCTCTTAATCCTCGAACCACAGAGTACGCGTTTTTTCGCTTTGTTTCTGCCAACGCTATACGGGCATGTGTGTGACCTGCGTTCATCTTCGCAGTGTGAGAACACATTGACCTTCCTGTTGGCGCACCCTCACATCGCAGGGTGCATCAAGAGCCTCGTAGTTCGACCAAACAACGAGGAATGGATCTTCACGCCGCCTTCGATGCGTGAGGTCGAGAGTTGGGTCGCGGTGACGATCCATCAATTGGCAGAGCATCTGGTTAATCTCCAGAGATTTGTGTGGGACGGGAAGGAGCTCCCAAAATTCAATCGCATCTGGAAGTCACTTGCCACTTGGTCGGTGATGGTTTTGGTGTTGTTTTGGCATGCATCTTTTTGTTAAGAGGTCTACAGCTGTCCGGAACTTCGTCATGTTGGGGTCACTATTGGGCTGGGAGATTTCACATTCCGGTCAAGAAAGGTTATGCCGGTCAAGAGTCCTGTAAGTAACAACTTGCTGGACCAAGGCTTGTAAGCTCATCTGCCGATTAGCTGTTTGAATTCGAAAACTTGACGGGATTTACCCTTCGAGTCAAGCAGCTCGTCGCCAGCAGCCTGCATCCGCCTTTCGACGAGCTTCCTCAAGAGTTATGGACCATGTTGTATCAGTGTTCGAACCTTCAGCACTTGACGATCGACACTGACAACGAACGATACATCGATGTTCGCCCTCTATTCGATGGACGATGGCCCAATCTACGGGATCTAACAATCGGAGATTTTGTTTTGTTGGATTCCTTTGGAACAGTTGAAGGCACCAACAACGGTTTAGCCATGGCCAATTTCCTCGCTCGACATCCTGTGAGTTGCGTCTGTTAGTCGTACCCTCATTCTGATAACATCTTTTGTAGTCTTTGGAGCGTCTTACTCTCCACCAGCTCGAGGGATGGTACTTTCCATTGTCATTGAATCTCCCGCCGACTGCACTCCCCAACCTGCGACATTTCAGTGCCAGACATATATTGTTACGGCATCTGCACAATGTGCAGTGTCTCGAAAGTCTCGAACTCACGAACCAGCCTCTCGGCAAGTTTCCGTTGGTTGGGGCGCTTTGGGCGATATCCCAGCTTCCTCTCACCTCGCTTCGTATTTGGATCGACTGGTCTGATTCCGAAGAGAATGACACAAAGAGTGACTACGCAAAGCCATTTCGCGACATTCTCCGGGCTGCCCCTCGACTCCAAGTCTTGGATATCTCCTGTTCATCCGATCCGACGTTTCCGATGGTACAGCACCTTTCATGATCCGTTCATCGCTGAAGATGCTACAGAGCGAGCTGACTGCAGCGCTAAGCATGCCGCATTGTTTGCGGTCGCTGGTTCTGACCCAAGTGAAGAGGTCCGCGGATACTTTGAAGGATGCCACGATGCTCTTTCGTCAAAGCACGAGTCTTCAACGACTTCGACTGCAAGACGTCGCGGCTCGTTGGCGCCATCCACGCGACATGCGTCTCCAAAAGGTATCCACATTCGAGGTTGTCGGAGTTCAGCCCCTTCAATTGGCCATTCACGAGACTGGATTTAAACGACCCTTGAAACGAGAGCACCGCGTATTTCGGCACGTGATCAAAACTGCCGGAGGTACTTCGAGACTGCTTTGACAGCATCCTGCATGAACTCGACCACCACTCCTTCCAGCGATATTTCCGTCTATTTTGACGCCCCCATCCTCCACATGTCTACCAAAAACCCCGAAACCGTCCTTCACGCCCCCCTTGTCGAGTCTCCTACCAGCGAGGCTCCCGTTACCGCCCCTTCCTTCTCGCTCGCCCACGACGAAAACATCTCGCCTCTCAGCCCTGTCCCTGAAAATGTCGAGTGCGTCGAGGCGACCGACACCGTCGAACCCATTCCTGGAGCTACCTCTTCCCCCGCGTCCTCCCTCTCCCAGAAAGTCCAGCACACTCGTGGCGTGTCGGTCGACCACGCTGCTTCCATCGCTCAGCGTAGCATCTTCACCAATGCCGATGGCCAGGCCGTCGCTGGTTCCACATTCATAAACGGAGCGGGTACGACGGGGCCCAACGCAACCGCGGAGCACGACGATAGCCTCCATCTTCGAGCTGCCTCTGCGGACGCCGTGTTGACCGAGGAGCAAAAGGCAAAAATCGCCAAGAGTGGATGTGCGTGTATTGGCCCTATGCGAGTCGCCCAAGTCGCTGATGAACCGGTCTATAGCAAAGAGCAACAAGCAGCTCGCCAAAGTCATCAAGTCGGAGGCCAAGGTCGAGAAAAAGGCGGTCAACGTGGCAGTCCAAGAACTTTCCCAGCTGCAAAAGATTCAAAAGACGGCGGTCAAGGTGTGTCGCTCGCTCGTCGATGCCGCTCGTCCTCATCCACCTTCAGCGCGAGGAAAAGGCACAAACGGCGTACAACAAGTCGCTTTCGACGTTCCAGAAACACGAGGCTGCCTTCCTAGCTGCGCGTGCCAAGTTTGAAGCGTCTCAGTCTCTGTTAAACTCGCACACCGAAACGCTCGAGATCAGTAGGACCAACGCGAAGGAGGCGACGGCCAGTCTTCAGGACAAGTCGCAAGAGGTTGACGGTCTGCGCAAGATGTTGGATGTTGACGAGAGGGAGCGCGAAGTCAAGCTCGTTGAGCTCACCGGCAAGGGTTCGACGCGTTCGCGCTGGAGTATCATTGGCTAGGCGGCGATCTCTCTCACTGTTCCTTGGCTTCTTTTTCTTTTCTTTTCTGTTCGATAGAGGTCGGAATACTTAAGTTACATCTACCTACAGTACAGCTACAATAGTCTCTCCCCGAACACATTATTCGAACCGGAAGTTACCAACGAGTTCGCGGGCCTCGTCTACAATGATCTCTTGTCGGTCAGCGTAGAGTGTGCTGACAACCTCTCGCTCTATCCAACGAGGCTCGGTATCCTCGCTGCCCTCGACAGGTGTGAATGTGTAATGGATCGAAAGAGCGGACAGCACCCCTCCGTATGCATGTGAGATGCCTTGAGACGCGTCAGAACTGGCATTAACTCGGGATAAACCTGCTCACCAGTGTCGATAATGATGATTTTGCCGTTGCAACGCGAGACAATGCCCTTGAATGAAGATCGGTGCCTGATTCGTGTTGAGGCGTGAACGTGCTTACGGTGAAGTCGGGGGTGTGGCCCATGATCATCCGTCGCGTTCCCGTCTGCGCCAATACCTTTTCTACGTCGACACAAACCTTGTCTTCCGAGTCTGTCGCCCAACCGCGGTACCAGAACGGGCCATTAGAGTCATAAAGCTCGATTTCTTCTCGCGTCGTACCTGACAAGAATTACGATGAGGAAATGTTCTTCTGTGAGAAAAAATACCCGAACTAACCATGCGGCAACCCCGGATACTGGTTCGGTGGGTGGGGCGGGGGTTGGGCACGAATCTGCAGCTTTTCGAGGAGCGAGCTGGAAAGTGCATTGATCTTGGTAGGAAACGGCGCGAGATTACTGTATGTCGGGGACAGACCGCCATGCACAAACGAGAGGGCCGAATGGGAGAGTGGTTCCTTCGGGTCGTAGAAGCGGCTGTTTTCATCCTCATCATCAAAGTCGTCCTCTCGCTGGAAATGCACTGGGTGGTGTTCGGGCGGGAAGGGCGTGTTTGGTTCGCCGAGATGTGGGTGCAATGGCAGTCGCGATGTCGCGGTGTAGTTTTGGGCCCATGCACGTCCGATGCGGCCTGTGGAAATCATCTTCTGTCGAGCGGCGACAGAGCCAAAGGTCTTGATTTCGGAGGGATAGACGTATCTTGAAGGTCAATTAGTGAGTTCCGCTGGGATATTTTTCTTGTACCTCCAGTCACCTTCGAAAAATTAAATTTCTTTATAACCAGAAGAGACAGCACGCACCGATTGCGTTCATGACTTCGTGGTTCCCTGTCTCGGATATGGGAATGTCTTCGGAGGAGAAACAGATGCTCTCACCTAGATGCGACATAACAACTCCTCCGACTGCAGCGGCCTGTACGCGTAGTTGCTCCATCCACATGTATAGCTTAATGGTATCGTCCCCACTGTAATACCCTCAGCAAAGCAACTGCACGGGTACAAGATGAACACGCACCGGTCGATGATGTCCCCGGTCTGAACGAAAATGTCCGCATGCCCAGTCCAGTTCCCAAACGAATCCACAACGTTGGCGAATTGTAGTACCTATTCGCGGAGGTTACGGAGCGGGTCTACAGAAGAGACTAGAATTGCAGGACCTTTTGAGCATTGCCAAAATCTCCGTGCAGGTCGCCAACGGCGACAATGTGGCGCGTAAACGGAGTTCGTGCTGGTGAGCCGTCCGCGACGAATGCTTGCTGATGCTCGACTGGTACCAGTACCGGCGTTGGAGTGTCCTGTTTGCGGAGAGCAGAGAGGAAAGCGACGGCTGGTTCTGTGAAGGTTTGGCGAATAGCGGGATGATTGTGAAGTTCGAAGTAAGCCGTGAAGTACAGGCAAGCTATAATGACCAGGAGGGCTATAGAACGAGAGCCCATGACTGGCGGTGAGGTTACGCGGAAAAGCCGCCAACTGCTGTCTGACGGGGTCACCATCACCACTTCAGCAATTATAACTAGCTAAAAGTACAAGCGTATTGGTACAACAGACTATGGAAGCTCTAGGTAAGATCTGAATACCGAAAACCGAGAGCAATGAACGAAGAAACGATACACAGCAGATAAAATCAACAAACTTGCGATAACACGTCGTTCAACGTCCGTTCATCCAACCTCCGCAAGGCAGCAATGAGTGCGTCTGGCCGAGGCTGAACCCGCGCGGCGAGCATTGCCTCGAGATTTTCCATACGGATTGCGAGAGAGTCTAAAACGATCAAGAGCTCCGTCTCCGTCATCGAACCGAGATTCGTGGGCAGGAGAACATGAAGATGCTGGCTCGAATCCAGATCAGTGGAGTAAGGACGACCGGCCACGGCGAATTCAAGACGGACACAGAGCATAGCCAGCTCGCGGATGTGTCGGGTATTGAACTCGTCCGACGGACTTTGTTCAACTCGCGGCGGGCTGGCGACGATAGAGGGTCGAGCAATTACAATGGGCGCGGGGTCATTGTTATAGTCCCGTCGCTCTGCGAGAGATTGAGGGAGAATGTAGGACAGCGTCTCTGGCGCTTCCAGACCCTTTAGCTTGACCTCTCCGACCGGCACTATTGTTGGGCCCAACGCCTTGACTGCATCGATAACCTCTCTGGGAACCGGCGGTGCGTCGGGCAACTCTGTGGGCGGCTCCGACTCGATGATCCGGCCATGAATCTCGGTTATGACGTCGGCGCTGCACATAATTTGCCCGCCCTGCGCAATACTGGAAATCCGCGAGGCCCGCGTGATCACCAACCCAAAATAGTCCATCCGGCCAGTGACAGGGTCTACTAGACAGAGCGTCGGAGCACCTGAAAGGGGAAGCGTTGATTCTTAGTGCGCTGAATGAGAATTACACGACGACGCACCACAGTGGATGCCCATTCGAACGCAGAGGCCGCGATAGATCACCATCCCTTGTGAATCGTAGACCTGGCGACCGTCGGAACAGTTCAGAATATCCTGAGGCCAAGACACGCCGAGCAGCTCGACCTGGATCATCAAACACCACCATACGGCGGCAAGAACAGTGGGGAAGGTGCAGATGAAGCTGTCACCCTCGGTGCGCACTTCGTAGCCGCCGCAATGCCGCAGATACCGTCGCAACAAGGTGTTGTGTAGATGAAGGGCAGCAATCATCCCCGAGGGTGTGGCTTCCCAAAGATGCGTAGAGCCCTTGATGTCCGTGAAGACGACGGCGATATGGCCAACCGGGGCAGGTACTTCATCTCGCAGTCTGTCCAGCGTACGATCGAAGACACCAGGGCCGCGACGCTTACCGTGACGATACTGTGGGTTGGTTAGGAAGGGATTGGGTTGGAAGTAAAACGACGCACAGAAAGTTTGTCGACCTGCTCTTCCTCTTCCTCGTCCACGTGACTCTCTTTGAACATGTTCGCAAGTGACACGACCATGATCATTGTGCTCCCTTCTGCCCCGCAACTCATCGCCAAGTCTCTTAGCTGCTGTGCAGCCAGCATTGGCTCCCGCGCTGACCGATGTACAACATCGACGGCCGTCTGCGGCTCAATCAAGTCCCAGAGCCCACGGTTGGCAATAATGATAAAATCATCCTTGTTGTTGAGCTCGTACTCGCAGACATCCGGCCGGGCATTGCAGCCTGGCATGAGATGGTAGAAGCCAAAAGACCGCGAAATGTCCAGCTCGCCGCTAACAAGACCAGAAGGCGACACCCAACCGCCGGTGGCCTTGATACGTGCCGTTTCGGAGCGATCGTACGGATCGTGTTTGCGAGAGACGGGTCGGGCGGTACCATCGCGCGAGACGACTGCGAGTGCGTTGCCAACATTGGCAACATATAACCGTTGGTTGACCACATATGCCACAATCCCGGAGGCTCCGATTTGTAGCACGTCGGTGGGGCTTCCCAGACCAGCAATTGACGTTTTGCGGGCTGCTGCACCGTGGCCAAAGAGTAGGTCGTGATACTCCTGGTTGAGCTTCAAGAACGTTCGTCGCAGCGCATCGGGAACGCCCTCTGCTCTTTGCGGGTCAACGGCGTTGAGCTGGGCGATGAAGACTCGGATGAAGTTGTCTTTGAGGAACTTGGCGAGGCTGTTCGCAGTCGGAGTGGTTTTCGTTGCATTAAGCGGTAGTGCCCGTCCAAACATAGCAAACACTGTATCTCGCTTGGCACCACGAAACTCGTGAACCAGGTCGACCATGTGCATAAGCGTGTCCTGTTGCTGACTCGAATTCCGGCCGATGGTGTCAGCGATGCCATACGACAGCCCGTTAACGAGCGATGACGATGTACGCACACGACGCTCCTCGCTTTCGTCGGGAATGTCCGAGCCGGTATTCGTCGTGATGGTCACATCCATCAGTCCAAGAACACGTAGACGTGAGAGGCCCGAAAAGCCAGAAAGCGACCGCCGTTCGACGTGAAGTGAGGAAGTGGTGCTCGTACTGGTACGATGGTGGAAAGACGCATCGGACTTGATCTCCAACTGATTGTTTCCAGATAAATTGAGAAAGACAAGGTTTCTGTTGAAGTTCCTGGAATCATGTCAACGTCAGAGCTCCGAGATAGTTTCAAAATCGCACCAGTTCCAATCGTAGTCCAAGTTGTTGATGTTGTACTTGAGCAAGTTGTTGCCAACATCAAGTAACGTCAGAGTCTTGACTTTCCCGAGCTCAGGCGGCAAATGCGAGAGGCGATTTGCTGCGTGGGATGAGCGATGTGGTCAGAGCGAAGGATATTCTTTACCATTAAGAAATAATGTTCCCAACCGCTCCATTCGAGCCAAACCCTCACTTGGTATGCGTGTAAGTAGGTTTCCGCTTAGATACACCTCCTCGAGTTTCCCAAGACGGACGAAAAAATCAGGCGGGACCTCCTGGATGTCGTTCAGAGACAGGTTCAGCACCCGAAGCTCTTTGAAGAGCAGCATCGGAAGGAGGGCCTCATCAGTAAGCTCGTTTTCCGCGAGGTACAGCGCCTCGAGAGAGTGAACGAGCGGCGGGAGTTCCGCCTCACGCGAAACAGAGGGACGACGAGGTGCAAATGAGAGGCGCGAGGGAGAAGGCAGTGGTACGGTGAGCAAGCCCGACTTGGTCGTCGATGATATGATAGCACCTTCCTCGATAGGCATGGGCGGCGGATCCCACCATCCACGCAGCAAATTCGAGGTCGCATTCACCCGTGCCAAGCTGGCGCAGTTCCACAGTTCCCGGGGCATCTCCGTTAGGCTGTTGCCATGAGCGTCTAGAACTTCCAATTTCTGGAGGAGTCCGATGCTTCCGGGGAGTGATTTGAGGTGGTTGTCCGCTACTGAGAGGGTTTCGAGGAAAGTGCAAGCAGAGAGGGAGGACGGCAGGGTGTGGAGCCCATTGTGGTGCAAGAGAAGCGTGCGCAACAGAGGGAGGGATGGTAGGAGGGAGGGCGGGAGGACGGACAAGTTCGTATGGGACATGTCGAGGGATGTAAGAGCAAAGGGGGATGTTGGGAGCGGTCCAGGTAGTATTGCCAGCTCGGTTATCTCATTGTGAGACAGGTCGAGAGCCTTGAGATTCGGGCCCAAGTTGAGAGCCAGCCCATGTAGATTATGGTTATGATCCGCCGTGAGGGTCACGAGCTGTGGCAAAGCACAAGCAAGCCCCAGATCCGCAATGTTGTTGCGCCGACAGTCAAGCTCGCGAAGGTCGCTGAGGTTCGAAAATTCAGCTGGGAGCCCGGCTACGTGATTGCACGCCAAAATGAATTGCGTGAGACTGCCGAGCTGACCGATTTCCGGAGGTAACGAGGTAAGTGCATTATGGGACACATCGAGGATCGTTAGATTCGGCAGCTGGGTCACGCCTAGCGGCAAGTTGACGAATCGGTTGTTCGAGAGATTCAACTCGAGCAGCCCAAGCGGGAGCGTAGTCGGGAGGAACTCCAAGCGATTATTTTGTAACTGGAGGCTGGTGAGTGCGGAGAGTTCATGTAACCAGACCTCCCCAACGTCGCCACTCAATGAGACGATACGGTTTGAGGAGAGATCAAGGTGGGTAAGTGATGCACTTCGCCAGCTGCGAATGCTGGGTGGAACTTTGCGGAGGGACATGTGGCTGAGCGTGAGCTGGCGGAGACTGGTACACGCCTGGAGAAAGTCGGATGGGAGGGAGGTGCCAAGGGGGTTTCGGGAGAGGATGAGCGAGTGGATAGTCGGAGCATGGTGATGTAAGAGGATAGGTATAGTCGTTAGGCTCCGACCAGTGAGATTGGTGTAGACAAAGGAAGAAGCGGAGGAGATCGCATCGTCCTGGAAAGCTGATCAACTAAAGAGTACAGGCTTGCAAATGGACGTACCGCAGAGCCCAGAAATTGACTCCGATACACGAATCTGAGGAGGAAGGGGACCCCTCCAACATGCAGGTGGTACCCGTCCGTCTCGTCGTAGCCTGCCTGGCTGAGACATCGGCGCAGGATGTTCGCTGGTCGCTCGGATTTCCGCAGTTTCCGCTCTAAGTAAGGTGAGAAGAGAGGAAACAAATCAAAGAAGTGCACCAACCTGCTCCCCATTGCCGCAAATACAGTTCATGGATCTCCTTTTCTTTCCCAGGAGGAAGCTTCGCGTTGAGCTGGGGCATCAAGGACGCGACTGTGTCGTTGATAGATACACGGAGGAGATGTTCAGAGTTGTCAGGTCCATAGACACGAATTTTCCACCGCGGACCCACGACACGGCTTGGCCTGTCGTGGTCGTCGTCGGACGATGCGGCAACATCAGAGTCGTCTCTGGGATCCCAGCTGTCCGGCTTTTTGAAGTCGACCTCATTTGGGGCGACGGTATCGGCATACGGCTTATGGGCGGAGGAGTCGGTAGTACGGAGCCAGGGATTGTTGAAAAAGATCTGAGAGTGCTGGGAATGGCCCACTGAGAGGGTTGGGGAATTACTTGTGAAGAGAGCGCTGTCGGGTGAGCTGGCCGCGCTGTGGAGAATGACAGCGTCGACTATTCCGTCCATCCTGCTCACGTCCGTGTCGAGAATGAAGTGAGCTTGCAGTATTTTTTAGCCTCAATATTCTTAGAGTATGACCGAGATTAGCAGACCTTCATCCTCGACATAGCGCGGCAGTGGGAGCGGCACTGGTGGGGGTGCTTCGGAGCTGCGTCTTCCAGGTGTCCATCGACGCCTCTTCGAGGCGGGTTGGAAGCCAGTGGTGTGTATGCTGCTCGAGCTCGGGGAATCGGGGCGAAGAGAAGGATGCTCATCCACGGTCCGTCGAAGCCGCTTAACCGAGACTTTCCGTCGCACCGAGTGCACGACAGTCTGGAGAAAGGTCTCGGTTGATTTGGTCTTGCGTAGTACTGGCCCGGACGAAGGCGACAGCGACCTGCGCGAGCTCATCGCAGCCTGGAGGCAGCGCGAGAGCTCATGTCCAACTTCTTGCTGTCATTCGTCCACATCTGGTCATATTGCTGTCAGCATGTTGTTTTCCTCTCATGCTCGACCATTTCTGCTGTTCGGCATCTGCAATCCTCCGTTCTTTGTTATGCGACGCACTTCCCAACTGAACCACTTCTCAACTGAACTAAGTCACTGAGGCAACATATCTCCAATAATCTTTGGTAGCTTCCTCTCCGCTCCATGGGCAGCCGCAGATTTCAGGAGTTACCAATGCATTCTTCAAAACCTCTGTGCGGAAGTAAAAAGTCTCAGTCCCTTTTTCGTCTGCGTATACAACTGGCGGTGGCTTGCGCTTCCTCACCTAACTGCTCTTGCTTCTGCCACCATTTGCTCGTAACAAACTGTGAGCTTCTCCCTCTCTCCTTGCGGCCTCGTCTCACCATCGCCCAGTATCTTTCATGATGTCTACGCCAGCCGCATTTGACCTCCCCTCATCTATCTCCTCGACAGTCCAGCGAGCACTCTACGTATACTCCTCTCACCTTCCGGGAACGCCGTGGGTTCACCCTCTGGCTCTCATTCAGCCCAGCATTCCCCAACATCCAACCCAAGGGCGAGCTGGGACCGACTCATGCGAACATCCCCCGTCGTCGTAAGCGCAGCAGCGTCGTCTCAATCGATATGCCCGTTGTCCCTGCCCTTATCCCTGCTACCTGCGCCTGAACCGTCCTCCGTCGACGTCGGCCGGGCGTCGTACTTCTCGTAGGTACTAGTCGCTCGAGGAGACGAAAGTTACTTGAGCACCTCGCATATGGGTGACCGGTTAGTTTCTTTCTTTTGCTTCGTCTACTGATTACTTACCCAATCGTCCAGATCCATCCGAAAAGGATAATGGTTCATGTCCTCAGCGCATTTGGGCTGCGCCGATAACTGTCGGGTTCGTCAACTTCTTCCAATCTTATCTTATCTTTCTATTCGGCTTTGAAATAAAATTTTTGTGCGCGAAGTTTGACCTTCCTTCGGCTTTACATTCGGCTGTTTACGCCTACTGATGTTGTTCGAGCTCAGCTGCAGGTTCTTCTTTCCCCTCGTTTGTCTATATTTTTCTTTCTTTTCCCGCGGGCTGGCCGCGTTGTGCCATACAATGAGTGGAACGCACGAAACTCTGCTTCCTTCACGTCGTGTACAAGGAAGCTCGCCTAGAAAAAAAGAACCGCTGCCAAAGAGGAGCTATGAATACTTCGATTCTCACTTGCTTCGACTCTCACTTGCTCTGCTGCTCTGCTGGCAGCGCTTTCGAGACTCTTAATCTTATCCTGACAGTTTGCCATTGGGGACCTCCACAATCGTCTCAGCAAGACGAACGTCGCTTGGCAGGGACAACTCGCCGTAAGACCAGAGCGCTGCCCCTCGACACAGGGGACACCTCTCTGCCACACCTCTCAACCATACGCGCCACGTTTGCTAAGTTGTGGAACCATCTCTGAATGTTACATCTGTGGAATGATTACTACTCAAGTATGTGGCGCGAGTGCGACTTTTCCCTCTCAGGCTGTTTGCCTCGGTACTAGGCTAGTTCATCTAGATGATGGATGGGCTTGCCAGTGCAAATGCGTGCAGGTATGTTTTTTCTTCCGGTGGGGAGTCGTCCAGTAAGAATCGTCTCGCCGCAACTAGTACTTTGAAAGTAATCGCGAAATGGCTCCGGTCGCGTGCCATGTCGTTTTTTTTTTGTGCGTGATCGTTCCCCGAAGGGCGACTTCGAATCTTCTAGCCGACGCATTGACGACAAGCGCTACACGCGTTGGGCACAAGTTTCATGGACCCATATTGGGCAGGTACGGACCTGCTTTAGACGGCGGCAATTCAGTTATTTTAGCCGTAACGGAGGTTTGTCGTTGTGAATGATTGTGGTCGTGTGAGGGTGCTCGAGGATCCGAACCGACCAGTGCGAGCAATGCATTTCGTCCGTTGACGCGTCAGAGCCTCTCCAAAAGGCAAAAAGAACGCACGGCCCACCGTTTCGGCCGACGTTGTAGGATACTTTCGGGGTGCGGTGGAACAGCTGCTGTGGTGGTGGCTTCCAGCGCATGCGCATGCCCAGGCAGCCGAAATGAAAGCAAACCACAGCCAATGGCAAAAGTCGGTGAAAAGGCACCTACATAAGGCGGAGCAACTCGGGTCGATCAAAGTATCCCAGTTAGGATACGTCAAATACCAGACCCCCCTTTTCAAGAGCCACCACCGTTTATTACCCCCACCACCATAGTGACTCGGAGCATCTGCTCGTCGTCCTCTGCATGAAGAGCTGCCTCAAGACTCCATCGCTGCCTGGCTCCCCCAATCTTGGGGCTTGCTATAAGCATGTTGCTTGGGGTGCTGAGGGCAGCGAGGAAGTCCATTGGGCGGACGAGTGGGACCGCACTCCAGCTGAGCCTGCCCAGAAGCTAAGCTACCAGTGCGTTCAACTCCTTGTCCACGACTCGTTTTTCTGACTGTCTACCCCACATTTTCGTTAACCCCATTTACTCTCGGTGCTCTCGCTTGTCGCGTCGCTTCACCGCTATCCCCAGAGAGCTGCTCGAGCTCGAAGAGATCACCCAGTCTCTCCCGAACGTCAGACAACCGTACGACCTGCGTCCACCCAAGCAGGCACTGTCCTCGCGTCCCCATCGGCCTTTTGCCGCTTGTTTCGGCCGACCCTCCGAAACCTGTTTCGCCAACGTCTCCGTTGTCACCGCAAGCGCCGACTCCGACGTTTGTGATGCCGCCTGGTCGCGCGCGTCCTTCACCCGTCTCCCGACTCGCCTCTCCGTCTCTGACCCACCTCCGTCCCCTGACACAGCCCGCTCCACGACCCCGGCCTGTATTCTCATTCGTGCCTCTCCTCGCACCCGAGTCTCCCGCTCCCGCTCCCACAGAATCATCGCCCTCGTACTTTCCACCGTACACCCCCGAGCGTGCTGCTGCAGACGGCGAGCCCGACCGGAATCATCCTCCCGCGCTCGTCCAAGGCCGTCCCAATCCCCAGCTCCCACAAGGCTCACGCACCTGCCTTCGGAGCGTGCTACGAGGCCCAGTACCGCGCTGCAGAGGCTGCCGCGTACTCGCCGCCCTTTGGCTCGAGTGCATACGACTACAAGCGGGACAAGCATCGAATGCTCGGAGACGAGAGGCAGTCCGAACCGCGTGCAAGTGGAGGTAAATCCGGCACCGAAACGCCGCAAGAAGAAGAAGACGAGCATCATGGTCATTAATGACATGGAAATCGAGATTGAGGAGGAGGAGTCCGAGACGGACTCGGCTGCCGACGACTCGGATGCGGACGATTCAGAACTTGCCAAGGGTGTAGCGCGGATGACACTCCCGGAAGCGCCCTCAATACCGAAGAAAGCCCCATCGCCGTCTCCACCCCCTATAAACATATCACCGTCACCGCCTAACATATCAACGGACAAGCTTTCGCCGCGTCTGGCTACCCGCCCACTCTCCCCACGCTTGCAGCGTCCGCAGAGCCCAACTACAATGACGACAGGACGTCTCTCGCCTGTGCAGGCGCGTGCCAGCTCGCGGCTTGTGCGGGTCTGAGTTGCGGCGCTTGTAGATTCGAATCATGTATCGCTTTCATACTTAGAGGATCTCCATCTCATTATCGCTTTCGAATTAACATTCACATTACACCTCTTTTTCCCCAGGTAGAAAAGTATTCTAATATAGACATCTGGTTCGACGGCAAGAACGATTCGATTCGATGTGGCTCGATAATTCAAAGAAGAGGTGTTCGGATTCAATTTGTACAACTTGCAATGGCGATTGGTGCTTCTGGCACCTTGATTAGATTTCTTCTGGTGCCTTGATTAGATTAGATGTAGAATGCCAAAAAGTTCAACGTACGAACCAGCCGGCACTAATAGTCATCGTAATACTCTTCCTCGTCATATCTACCATACCCATACCCTCCATAATACGGCTGTCCGCGTCGAGGGCCTTGGTAATCTACACAGCATCAGCAAAGGAATCACAGATTCAGACAAAGGCACTCACACGACGAGGTATCTCTCTGCGGACTCACACCGGCGACATTCGCCAAATTGACGTATCCTTCGCGCATTCCGGCTCTGCTTCCGCTCGCAGCACCAGCACCAGCACCCGCACTAGCGGCAGGCCACGATGCACGGCAGTAAATGCACGTCAGCGGCTTTCCTTGGCTGCGCGATGTGTTTTGCCCTGTTGAGCAAGTTCAGAAGCACCACCAAGAACGACTTGAATGACGTAGAAACGCACACTGTCCAAAACACTCTGAATGAACCGCATTCCCGCAAGTCTCACAGAACACCAGTTTCTTCTCCGCAACCTCGTGCATCGCGTCGTAGCAAATGGGACAGTCATCTTCCTCGCCAGGGAAGGCGCTTCTTCTGTTGTTGCTCGGAGGTAGCCGCCGCGGAAGTGGACTGAGATGCGAGCGGTTTGCCGACCTTTTCGGCGTAGGCAGCACGAACACGGGGGTTGGCGACGGCATTGGGTGCCATCGGCGCATTGGTGAAGATCTCTTGGAGTTCAGAGGTGAGCAGGGCTCTGTATGGATGCACATAAGACAGACGGAACAAGAATAAAGTAGGTGGACGAACTTCTGGTACCAATTTCCCGAGGATTGAGGGACTTGCAGGACTGCGATGGGAGGTGGGGTTATTGTTTCTGCATCAGTGCGAGGTAGTTACCTTTGAGGTAAACGAACAACTGTTCACTAGTGAGCCAACAGGGTCAGAAGAGTGAAGAACAGACGCACGATATGTTTGCAATGGTTGCCTTTTCGCGCATCGGGGCCTGAACGAGGTCAGTTTCTTTTAGAGGTCAAACTGCAGAGCGTACAGTCGCAGCTCGGAACGTGCTGAATCGTCACCGTGTAGATCTACCAGAGGAATAAGGCTCCGTACCGACGAAGAAAGTCGAGAAAGAACAGCACATTCCCCGTCGATCCAAGAACTTTGAATTCCTCTTTCAGCTCGTCGCCAACTCGCTCGCGGTCCACCATGAAGAACCTGAACGGCCTGCATTTAGCCAACTCCACATTTTCCTTCAGAGAAAAAAAGGACAACCGTTGAGCCATGACACGATCCACACGGTCTCTGATGTTCTGCGGGCAGCTCGGCTTGAACCGTGCCTGGCGCTTCTCGACTGGCGGAGTAGCAGCATCTCCAGCAGCCTTTTTGCGGGGAGCGCGTTTGGCCTTTACGGGTGCTGGAGTTGGATCGTATGTACTGGTCGATGGTTCGCCGGCGACTGGGGGATCGTAGCGAAGCTTTCTTGGCGGTTGGACTGTACGAGTCGGAGGCGGTTGTAGTTGCGCGTTGGCGCTTTTCAGCGAACCATGATGATGGTGTGGCTCAGAGTTTGCCTTGCCATCAACGTAGATTGATGGTGCACACAATGAGACGATAAGATATCAGCGGCGATGCAGCGGCTTACAGCTTGTGAAAGTATTCATTCTACTTCAACTCGTTCGCTGCATACGGGGAGGTGTTCGAGTGAACATAAACGAATTGGAAAACGTAAATAAATATTCAAGGAGTACAAAGCAGACGGTAGCAAGCAGCGGCTCCTCGAAACGAGGGAACAAATGCGACGGCAAGATCTACAGGCGTCCCAACTCTCCTCTCATAGCCTGATCTTACGGTCTGACTCCGGGAGACAAGGCAAGATCAAAAGACCCACAATCTGCGTCTAGCACCGATTCTTGAGACACCCTTTCTTGGGTGGCCGAGCCCCACGCTCCATCGGCGGGCAACGAGGAAGCGCCTTGGGCTGGAGGTGCTGAGCGGGGGTGGAACAGCGAACCACCGGGACAGAGGCTCGACGCCTCTTGAACTCTGGTGGTGCGGGAGTGGGGCAGCGAACCATCCGATACGATGTCGGACAGGAGGCTCGACGGCGGCTGTGGGCTCTTGAACTCGTTCGTCGCGGGAGTGGGACAGCGAACGAGTCGAGTGTCGCTTGCCTCGGGCTTGGAGGACGCAACGAGACGGTCCTTATGCGAGCGGAAGAGGTTGGTGAACATGGTTGGTTTGTGTGGTGGTTTGTGGTGGGTAAAGAAGAGGAAGCGATTTTGACTCTAGGAGCTGACGGGCGGAGTTTTATAGATACCAGGAGCACAGGTCTCACTTATCCGCAAAGTCTTGCTCGGAGAGATCCACTCGCTCTCCTTTCCTCTGTGGTCCGAACAGCATAGTAGCCTTGGGTCGAGAGTATCATACTGGTTGTGCTTGAACTGGTTGAGAGTTGACCGTGACGTTGCAGTGCACCATTTGCGGAGATCCAATCCATCTTTCTTCCTGCGTCTTTGTCCTTTCGAGGGCCTAGGAACGAGATCATGTATGGGTCCAAGTTAACGTTCTGTTGATGGCCAGTGTGATCAGTTCACGCTTGCTTCCGTACGCCATGGCGGAATACACGCGTTACGCTGTACCGTACATTCCGCCTTCACGAAGCCCAACGCCCCCACCCGCATCTCCCTCCGAATCATATCTAACCACGTCGCTGGCATCCCCGCCTTATCCGCTCCCAGACGGCCAGCGCAAACTGCTCATCTTCGACCTCAATGGAACGCTCCTTCTTCGCTCCCCACGTAACTACAAAGAGCGCAAAATATATCTGCGGCCCTACGTCCGCGCCCTTGTTGCCTATATCTCCCACCCCAGGACACGCGCCTGGCTGGATGTGATGGTTTGGAGCAGCGCACAGGCTCATAACGTGCGAGAGATGGTAGAACGCGTCTTCGGAGGCGGAGAGGGTGCTGGTAACGGTCCGATACTCAGAGCAGTATGGGCAAGAGACACGCTAGGATTATCACAAAATGCATTCTGTGAGTTGCAAGCCCTGGTAATTTCCACAAAACCAACCGTTCAGACCAAAAAACACAAACCACAAAGGATCTCGCAAAACCATGGGCGTTATTTCTCCCCATAACACCCTCCTCCCAGATAATCGTCGTCAACAGAGAAGAGAACGGCCGGTACTCTCCCAGCGTCGATGTCTACCGCAGCTCTTCACCAGCCTCCTTCGAGTTCGCCTCCCGCGCCGTCCTCATCTCTCCCAACCATCTCTGATTCGCGAACCCGAGTCCCAACTTTATCCCCACAACGCGGAAACCACACTCCTCGTCGACGATTCTCCCCTAAAGGCGCGTCTCCAGCCCTGGAACCACCTCTGCGTCGCAGAATACGATGCGCCCCTGCGTACGCGCGACCGTGCCGCCGCCGGCCTCCAGTCCCGATCCTCAGCAGACAGGACGATGCGACCTCTTTCAACGACGTAGAGAGCCAACCGCAACAGGAGGAAAATGTTCCGATGCAAAAGGACCGTTGGCGGAAGCGTCGAAAAGAGGACCAGAGAGAGTGCTGTTGAAGTACCGACGACGAGCAGACCTCTGAGCCCAGTACGGAACCGGCTTTCACTGTGCCCAAGGAACGAGCAAACGAGCGCAACGGAGGGCACGGAAGCGCCTGAAAAAGGCAGCCAAAAATACAGTCGAGCGTTCTTCCTCGCCGGAAAAAGAAGACGAGGCTGGTTCTACTCCCAATAAAGACTCCTCTCCGGCCGACACAGAATCTTCCTCCTCTTCGGTCGCTGAAAATTTTACAACAAACTCACCACCCACGCCGGCCAAAGCGAATGGAAAAAAGCGGAAGCGCTCCTCCGAATCTCAACTCGAAGAACCCGAAGATGATTCTACCATAGAACCCTCCGCCACTCTTTCCCACAACGAGCCCTATGATCCCACCCTTCTTGCCGTCATTGGCGTTCTTGATTATGTCCGCTCAATCGGCAATGTCGCAGCATGGATGCGTAGTGGCGGTTTGAGTTCAATCCTCCCTAATGCTAGCAAGAACGAACCCGACCAGCCTTCTCTTTCGGACCCTAATCAATGGTTCGCCTCGCGGCGGCTTCTCGTGGCATGGGCTGCGCGCGGGCGCAAAGCACTGGCGGAGCTGGAGATCGATGCAATACCTGCCGTAGAATGATTTCGCTGACGCGGATGGATTGGAGAGGATTCAACTGATGGCCTGCAGTACTTATCAGCCCCTTGACGACATGGCGCTTCGCGCAAGACGACCCGGAAGGAGTTCGGGACTCGGACGGAGTCAGCAAGGAGCTGGGAACTTAAGGATTACATTATCGCTGGTATGCTACTCTATTACAGTACTTTTCGGTGTAACATACAGCATCGGCCTGACACCCAACTGGATGTCCTTCACACTCACTCGCATCGTGCCGCCAACCTGCCAATTGGCATTCATCTCCTTCGTCACGCCTACCAGCGTAGCGGGGATACCCAGAGCCGGTATATCGACGGGCGACTGGAGCGTACTTTCCAGGATGTTCACCCTCACTCTATTCAGCAGCTTGGCTTGCAAATCCACCAAAGGGTCCGGCACATCTGCTGGGCGCGGAGCTGCCAGATATCTCTTCAACGCGACAAGGGACCAGAAGCGAATGTGCAAGGTGGCCGCGCGTTTCTTCACACGGTCGGTGTACCCGAGGAAGATCTTGTAGTCGTTTACCTGCTCATGGGAGAAGAAGGGTTTCTCGTTGAGTAGGGCGCGATGAATCTGGTAGTGCGCAAGGAGGTCGCCGAATCGACGCAATGGCGAAGTCGTCCGCGCATATCCCTCGCCTTCGGGCACGCCCATCGACCAGTGCGCGCTCGGCAAGAGGGTATACTTGGCACTAGGTGGGTTCATCGAAAGCGCGGTTATCGCGCCAGAGTCAACAAAGCCTCGAGAATCCCGCATCGCAAGTAGCCTTTCCATGGCAGAGGGCGTGGCTTGTAGTGGTTTTGCTGCACGACGAATGACGTCCACCCCGCGCTCAACACACCATCGTGATGCAGTCCGACAGGCCAGTTTCATTGCCTCGGCCACGATTCCAGCTCCGCTGGCGAAGACCTCACTGACTCGCATAACCCTATAGTCGAACGTGGGGAAACCCAGAAACTCCGTTGGCTTTGTTGTTGGGCTGTTAATTCCTTCCGGCGTAGCGAAGTTGGTGATGTCGGCGACGCCATTGTCTACCTCTATAATGCCTAGTCTCAACTTTCGAGCGACAACACGCATACGGATCATATCCAGAATACGGAGGTCAGCGACTTGAGAGTCTGACGGTGGGATATATTGAGGGGGCGGGGGCGGGAGTGACAGAGGGAAGGTGACAGGAGACGAAGAGCCAGTGAGGGCTATAGTGACTTGCTCGTAGGTCAACTTGATCAAGTTGCGCGCAATTCCAGGGCGTACGACGCTCTCCACTAGTTCGCCTGCAGCATCAACTTTGGAACTGAATGTCAAAACGCGGTTCTCTTGTCCCGGTGTTAGTGAGAATCCCATCAGGCCCGATTTGGTCAAGCTGGAAGGGAAAAGTGGCCAAGAACGATGCGAAAAGTACACGGACTCGCTTTGCTCTGCCGCTAGCCGAGATAGAGTATGTGTAGGCGGAAGGGTGCTTGCGGGGTCCGCAATGTGAACATGTAACCAATAGGAGTTAGGTTCTCCGGCCACGGCCTCGACAGATATCCCATCGTCGAGTTCTTTGGCGTCTGCCCCGTCTATGACATAGACAGGCATATCTCCAAAGTCGTGACGGAGATGATCGAGCGGGTCGGTGCGATACAGGTCTTCTGCTCCCAGAGGTCCGCTTTGGGCAGGGGCAGACAGAGAGCGTTGAACGATTGCTTCGACAGCCCGACCTTGTGGTGAAGTTCCGGTGTCCCGATGTTCAAGATTCAGGCCGTCTCGGAGAGACACGACGTCCTGCCAGGGCGCATACATGCCGAGATCGACGAGAGCCTCGTGTAATGTGTGGTCTTGAACGATTGTTGTGGGGTTCAGCTCGCGAAGAATGGCATTTCGACCGAGTGCATACGGGTCCTCCTGGATGGAACGACGAGGTTGGAGAGCCCGGTGCAGGAAGTTGAGGATTTCCTTATCCTCAGCCGTCCATTCGTGTTGCGCAGGTCGGGAGGATGGAAGATCATACCGAGTTTCTGCATGAAGGCGTCGATTCGCTGCGACGACAGGGCGCGCGCGACTGGCGAAACTTTGGATAGGTCCATTTGGTTGACGCATCCACTCCTTGACTTTGCGTATAGTTCTGACATGTGCTTGAGGACGGACATGGACCTTCTGGGCAATGAGATAGCCATCCGCTACTTCGAAGTGTTCCGATTCGGCCAGAAGGCGTTTATGCATTGCAAATGTTTCGACGAGGGTTGGTGTGGGGGAAGATAAACGGGCGACCTCCGCAACAGTGGTACTCGCCCAGGCGTGAGGGTCGCTCGACTTGACGACACCATAGATGCCAATTCCTCTTCGATACATCTCTTTCATAGCGCCGTCAATCTCCCCTTCAACCTCACGTATGCTCTGCAGCACCTTGATGCGAGCGTTGAGCTCCTTCGGGTCGCGCGCAATTTCCACGCTGGAACACCGCTCCGCGAGTTCTGCAGGGACGAGGCCAGGAACCGCAAACATTATATCGCTGCGCAACGGATCCCAGACCTCACCGGTGCTCATAAGCGTTGCAACGTGCACTTCAGAGTCGAGTGTAACCTCTCCAAGAACCACGCCGAGAGCGGAGATTTCGTTTCTGCAGGATATGAGCGAAATAGACAATTAACACAACGCTCAAGAACCTGCGGAGCTCGACAAAGGTGCCCGGTACGAATGGGTCTGTGTCTGCGTCGTCGTTCTCGGAGGCGCCCTCGGCGTCAAAAGCAGCCTTGTCGAGCGAAAGAGTGCGGGCTGACTGGCGCGTTTTAATGAGATTCGCGAGCCGCTTTTCTTGGCTGTGGATGCTAGTCCAACCCGCGGGCGGTTCGTGTAGGGCGGCAGTGTCGACGAGTTCGTCGGTGAGTTCGGTCAGGCGGGCATATTCTGTGGGAGACAGCCCGCGAGTACTGCCACTGCTATGGCGGTAGAGGGGAAGACGTCGGCATCGCGAAAAAGCTCGCAACATGCAGAGCGAAACCGATATTCGCCGTCCCGTGACGCGCGTGACCTCCGAAGGAAAGACAATCCATATGTAAATATCGTCTTCGATACTAGTACTCCGTCCTCAGACTCCTCACCGATCGCAACAGGCGCCTCTCGTCTCGGTGCAGTTTCCAATTCAATGCCTTTTCCACAGTATGCCACGACAAAATTCCGATCCACAACGACACCTCTGCTCTCCAACCACAGGCTTCACCGAGGTCTTGCGCGATTTACCCTTCCGGCGTCCTTTAGGTTTCGGATGGTCGGTATCCGGCGATGCAGGGCTATAGTCGAAGGTAAACTCCGTTCCAGCACCAATAAACTTGCACGCGATAAAGGCTAGATAGCCCGCGTTTTGCTGCAAGACCGTCAACCAAAGGAGAAACCAGATATTCAGAGGCTGACCTCGAGAATAGTGTCGTATACGACAGGCTGTACACGTAGATTGGGATCGCAGGAATGACTGCCATTATCAACACTGAGCATGAATAAGCAGCGAAAGGGCGCACTTGATGAAGCGAGTCCAGTTGCCTGATGTCGGGGTCAGAGCATGTTCACGAAAGAACAGCGGGCGCACCATGCTGCCAAGAATCAATGCTCAGCAACCCGTCCTCGTCTGCTTGTTGTTCATCCTTGGATAGTCCAGGATCGAAGCTGAACTCCCTCTGAACCCCAGTTAGCTTCTTCTGCATCACAACGGCGTCTAAGGGAGATTCGTTAGCCGCAGAAAAATCAGAGCAAGAACACAGTGCACATGAGCTTTCCCGTGTACAGTCCCAGGACTTGTCCTTTGCGTACGTCCCCTGACGAGCGCACACCCCAGCCGCAGAACTGTGTTTTGAAGATCTCAATGGGCACTATACGTGGTCGTTGAGCGACGCGGTTCCCACAGTCCATAGAGCAGGCGCAATACTACCAACGCTCGTGAGAACGGAGGAGGAGCGAGTGACAGACACACAGCATTGCATTCAATGATTACTTCAGAAGGCCGGTAGCTGAAGTTGAAGAGACCCTAGGGCAAAGTTGGAAAAGAGGAATCAAGGTAATAGGAGGTTACCTCGTTGTACGCATACCCCGCATCAACCTTATCGCTCTGACAGCCAGCAGCTCGATGCATCCACACAGTCGAGGCCGCCCACAAGATCTGCAGGCCGACAATCGCACTTGGTAAAGATTACCCCCGGCGGTTCGATTTGCTTTGATTCTCTGATCAACAGACTCAGTGGAAATTCAAGCGAGGAAAGAACACAAAGCCACTAACGGATTATAGTGCAACCCGTCGACTTGACCTAATGATTCTGAGCAGGCGTACTCATCCTCCATGTATTCGAACTCGTCGGAAATCGAGGAAGGTAGTTCCTCGTCGTCTAGGTCGTTCACAAAGACGATCGTCGCGGCGCCAGATTTTGCGGCAATCGCAGACCACTGCGTCTCGACTTGCAGGCGTCTAGGCGCGAGTGAGTACTGCGCTCGATTGCGGTTGTAGAGACCCGTGCGCTCACCGCGACTTGATCATGGCAGCTCTCTCTTTGCCTTTCCGTGTTGGCAGTGGTGCTTTGGGACGATCTTGCTCGACATGAATGCTCGTCGACTTGGATTTCGTACTCCTTGTCTCGGACTTGATGCTCGCGCTCTTCTCACGCTTGACGGTCTCACTGATTCTGAGGCTGCCGACGCGCGAAGACCCACCATCATCGGCTTTATGTTTCTTCGGCGAGTAGCATGTGTCGCATACGTCTCGCCTATACACGTCGGGAGGCGCAAGTTGAGTCCCGCAACCATTTGCGCATGTGCGTAGCAAGAGCGGCGAAGCCTTGCGTTTACGTGAGATCGAGGGAGTTGGATTGCGGGTTCTAGAGGCAGCTGTGCTCGGGGTACCAGGAGCGGGAGAAGGCACATGGGCGTGCTTGGGTGGTTTTTCCGTGGTAGGCTGAAACTCCATAATCTCGACGACGCTTTCGGAGGACGAAACGGAGATCGCGCGAGGTCGAGTAGGCGGCTCCTGACTTTGGGCAGCCTTGGATGACGTTGAGGCATGGGATTGACGAGACCGCGACGGCCCCGCCTCCGCATTGCGCTGTCGCGCTTGACTTGGGCTCGAACGTTTCGCTTGGGCGTTCTGAGATGCCAGCGGGTGAGGGCCAACAGCTCCGCTGTTGTGCCACGCCATGAGCCGTTCGCGATCCTCGCGTACCGCGCGCGCTTGTCGTTGGAATTCCTCTTCTGGCGGCGGAGTGAAGCCTTGCCGCCGTTCCCAGGTCAATTCGTTGACGGCATCATGCGGGCTCCAAACCTTCGTCTGGCCGTCAGTTCGTAGCGCAGTTTTGCGTTGCGCCTCCCATTCTACCGTGGGTAGAGTGACACCGACGAGAGAGTCTCTGCTTTGCCAAGTCGTGTTTGTCCCGTCTGGGCGCTCCCAACTCTCCCACTTAACCTGTCCATGTACAAACTCAGCCAACAGTCAACGGCGACCGAATATCGAGTTCACCTCATACCTATAACATGTCAGATTTTAGGAGGATTCACACAACAACACACTTTATTTCGCCGTCAAGCCCCACTTCTTCACCGACAACGGCCATGTCCCAGTCCTGGTCTTCTCCAGCTTCCACGGAGGGCGAGGGTGAGGCCTCCCAGAACTTCGGCGGCGCCTCGGATTTGCGTCTGACTTTCGATTTCCTTTTCCTGGGCCTGTAATGGTTGTGCGTGTGGGTTTGGATGAGATAATGTCGCGTACATGGAAGCTCAAATGTGGACAGAGACCAAGCCGCGTTGTAACAAAAGTCACGTTTGATTCGCGTCATGGAGGACACCATAACCAGGATATGCGGCGGCGAAAATAATACCAGCGCTGAAGCCAAGAGACTGTTTCGACAAGCCCAGCTGAAGACGGCACCTGGCTCAGGCTTCGAAATTGGGCAGGACCGAATAGGCCTCCCCGCTGTATGTGCGTTACTTGCTTCGACGCGGTCCGTTCTCTCTCTCTCTCACAGCACTGTAAACGAGTTCATGTTTCTTGTAGTCTAAACAATACACTCGTCACCCCCGAGGCTGCTCGAAGTGCAGCTTGCCTGAACAAGAACAAGTTCAAGAAGCTGCAGGACATAGTGATCAGCGCGCTCGCCTTGGACAGTGCTTCCGTGCTAGCAACCGCCCTTACCTTCCAATCTCTCCGTAGCAAGCATTGTGCCACACTCTCCACCCGATGTTTGAGGTGGATGGATCTTGTGGAGAAAGAAATGGATGGAGTCGACCAAGACGCGACAGACGACGAGATGAAGATCGCCATTTTCATTTGGGTCTGCGACGTGATACAGGTACGCGCATTATGCTCGTTATCTTTCCAAGATGCTAACTCGGCACACCAGCCGAACGAGCCACTCGACATCCACGCGTTCAAGACCCAATATCGTGCACGATTGGGAAAACTTCGCAGCTTAAACAAAGCTATCGAAGAGCAGAGTGGCGACAAAACAGAAGACATTCTCAAAGATTTGGCGTCGGTTCGGCCAACGCGGGCTTCGACCTCTTCTCCTCAGAAACGCACATTACTCCTCGTCGAGTCTCCTTCGAAGCGACAGAAACTCGGCGCCGGGGCTTCGACGTCCCCAACCAAAACCAAAGCTGTCCCATCGCGTCCGCGATCCCCAACACAGTCCCCGACGAAGGGCACGGCACGCGCATTGTCCTCCTCAGATGAAGAAGACGACGGAGATGAGCTCCCTGCGGCGAGGCGGCGGCGTTTCCGTCCTGTGTTTCGGGACTCGGTGCAGTGGGGTATGCGCGACCCGCGTTTGAAGGAAATTGACGCAGAGGCCAAGGCACTTGGAGAGCGCATGGTCAAGTTGTATGGTCGGCCGTTTCAAGATGCATGGCGGGCCATCGAGGAAAGCCAGGATGAAGACGTTGAGATGGGCGAGTAGGGCTGGTCAGTTCAACCATATTCACTGAACTGCTTCAAATTGACAAAATCGATAAATATTCAAACAAGACAAAGTAAGAGCGAAGCTGTGAAATAAAGCGAAGATAGTCTGCGTCTAGCACCGATGCTTAAGACAGCCTTTCTTGGGTGCCCGCGCCCCACGCTCCATGGGCGGGCAACGAGGAAGCGCCTTGGGCTGGAGGTGCTGAGCGGGGGTGGAACAGCGAACCACCGGGACAGAGGCTCGACGCCTCTTGAACTCTGGTGGTCTCACTTATCCGCTCCGCAAAGTCTTGCTCGGAGAGATCCACTCCGGATCCATTTTTTCCCCCGCTCTCCTTTCTTTCCTCTTTTTTTTTTTTGTGGTACATTGACAACAAAGCCTTGAGGGTATCATGCTGGTTCTGCTTCAAGTTGGGAGACTTGACGGAAACGTTGCAGTGTAGGTCCAAGTAGACGGATATTTGCTCAAGCTCGTTCAACTTCATCTCGACAACATACAATATACATAGTTTACAGTCGGGCTTTCGTTACAATCGAGGAGCCTATGGGTACAGTATTCAATCTAAAGTAAGTGCATAATGTAAGGTAAGTGCATAATGTAAGGAAAGCTCATACGGCCCTCAAGACTTCTACGATAGAAGCCGATCCAGAATCGTCCTCTCCACAGTGTGCAACATCAAAAGGGCGCATGGTAGCAGATACGGCTCGGGGTTGATTTAGACTTGAAGGCCCCGCGTCCGCATGGTTGTGGGACGCCTCTGTTCTTTCCCAGGAATCCAAATTGAGAGCAATGCTACGGCTCGGCCATCTCGGTGTTGAGGCTGGGGACGCGCTGGACAGGATTCCCAACGGGCGATCCGATGCAGGTTCAGCATAAGCCGACACATCATGGATATGGAGACGCTGGATGCGACGAATGAATATTGGGTTAGAGAGAGAGAGATTGCTTACCAGTTAGCAAAAGTGGAGAGCGACCCGCGGATGAGAGGCTATACAGTGATGTTGTAGTTCTAGGGCCTGCTCGGTATGATAGGACGGGGACGTACTCCGGTGAGCTGCAATACGTTTAGTATCATCAGGGGAGGCAGAACGCGCACGAACATATTCGGTAACTATGTTGGAGAGGTTCGCGAACGCCATCGCACTGAACACTATAAGCCGGACGGAACGTGCGCGGTATCGTATGGGGCCAGATAATTAGTGAGAAAAAGATGCTCACGCAAAGTATAGAGCGCCTGTGAAGGTATGAATTGATCAGCTGCCGACGGAATTGGGTTCGAAGAACGGGGAATTCGTATCATCATTACGACTCGGAACCAACTTCGAAGAGATGAAACAAGCATGGAAATAGCCTCACCGTCGCGTACGAGCGCCATATGTAGCGGAAGCGGCGCGTCAAACCCAACGTCTCGTCGTGTTGCGACGGTCTTGTGAAGCGTCAGTGCGAATATGAGGGTGTCGAAGACGAAAAGGGCGATCCAGGACGCGGAGAGGTCTGCCGGGTGGGTGCGTGGGAGCGACAACCGTGGTAGAAAGAGGTAAGAGAAGACCGCCAGATTAGAAGAGGGTTCGGAACTAGGCAGGACGATAAGACGCACGATAGCCACTAGTTCATGTGCGAAAAGATTAGAGTTTGTTGTTGTATGACTGGCATGACGACGTACGTAGTCTCCGAGGCCCCCAAGTGACAACCAGGAAGGGCTGTTGCAGGGATAGCATGCTGCCCGTGTTCTGCCCACTAGAAAATGCAAATGAACAAGGAGCAGGGAGCGGAATAATGCAACGCACGACAGACACTCCGATGAAACACGCGCTGACGACGATGAGGAAGACCAACACTCGCTTGTTGCGGCTGTATAAGGCGAATGTGCGGATTATCATGACCACTGCAAGCATGATGAATCCAGTGCTGCTGAATGTCGGAGGCCAATAACACACGAGAGACGATAATTTGAGTTAAAACCAGAATAACTTGGTGTATGAGCGTGTACTTGACGCATCTAGGCCGCGTGAGACGCATGAAAGCAAGCGAGAGAAGAGACGAACGCCTGTTGGCAGTAAATTAGTTGCAAATAGTCAAAACATGCGGAAACGAACCGCAGAGGAAACAGTGGTGAATGAAAAAATGACGACGGGGACGTTACCCAAGAGGCCAATGTATCGGACAAGGAGGAACCATATCGAACTGGTCGACTTGTTACGGAGCCAGACGAAGCGTATCTCATCGCCTATTCGTGAAATCTAGGCTCATTGGGCCGCTTCTTTAAGAGAAAAAGAAAAACTTGCCGAGAGTGAGGATGTGGTCCCAAACGAGGATCGCTGAGTCCGGTCAAGACGATAGACTCGGTAGCGCAAAGACTGCACACACAAACACCTAATAGATGGAGAGAATTGAGGCTAATACTGAAAAACTTAGAATCGAATAGAATGGACTTGTAACTACGCACGTTTCAGTGGCCAATCGGATGGCCTCTGCGTCCATGAGACGGGACGCCTGAATCAGCGAGCAGGACGATTGACGAACTTGAAAGGCAAGCGTGCGGGGCCGAGCGCGTATATATATGCCATTCGAGGCACCGATAACGCGACAGGAGAAAGCCTGGTGCCATGCGTCCACGAAGAAGCATTGAATGTTCGTGGGCACTAATCACGGTGGCTTTGGACTTTCCCACACTTCGTTGTCCCACGGAACAGAACAAGCGAATAACCGGTGGAGATGATGGATGGGGCCTGTGGTAGCACAGAATCCATTTCACTTTGCCAGTGGTTTGTTTTGTAATCATCTCCACCGTGACATACTTAGCGCGGTTGGCAACGAGTCAGATTCCACGGCTTCCTCCCACAGATCCGTTCAACTAAGTAGCTCTGCCCTCCACTGAGTCCACTCGACTGTCTCGACGCTAAACACTGGCAATTGACTGTTCGAGTCTGTGGTCCTTGTAGGTCCGTTCACTTTCCACGCTAAGGTGCATCGCATTTGCAGCGTCCTCAATTCACTCCGCAATTCTGGTGGATATCGCTGGATCCAAGTTGTTCTAAGGTTTATGTGCTCTTTGTGCTTTCTTCTGCAGGCGGATCGCCTGAATTGAATGTACGCGCTCGGCTTGACGCGATGACATGATGGCATGTGACCGTTCTTTCTTCTAGATCCACAGCCTCGACGGCTCTTGCTCTCAACCATGGCCACCGCTATGTTTTCACCGCCGCCTGGCCCGCCTCCCGTGGTATACCCTCGCAACGCCTCTGAGCTTTCACATTATGTTCGTCGCAACCTCACCACACTCGCCTCTCAAGGCTGGCTTTCCCTCCCTCTTCCACCCGATCTCGAGCAACTCTACAGCAATCTCTTATCGAGCTCAGCAGATTACTTCTCTCTCCCGCCCGCTGCCTCAGAGAAGACTCGTTTCGCTGCACCAACTGGGATTGCCGCGTCGGACGAGGGCTTCGCGGACATCCCAGAAGAGAAGCAGCTCATCACCGATTCGACGCCAGTCTTGGATGCCTCCGATACTAAAGGACTCCGCAAACGGCGCATGGAATGCCACAGGCAGCCTGTTTCTCGAGACTATGCACAACATCGCCGAGAGCCTCGAGCTGGAGGACGATTTGGGTGTGTTCGACGAGATGTGCATAGAAGCAGGGTGGCTTTCGCGGAGAAGGAAAGGGCAGCAAGTTTGCTCAGGTTGTTTCGGTATAATAGGCCGCCTCCAGGGAGCGAGAAGCGCGTCGTTGCGGAGGCACACAAGGATCTGGGACTGCTGACGCTGGTAGTCGGGTCGTCGCCGGGGCTCGATGCGCGGGATGCGAATACTGGGCAGTGGATCAGCGTTGAGGACGCTCCGACATCCCGATTGACTGCGACACTGCTCGCGGGCCAGACCTTGACCTATCTCACACGCAACCTCTTCGCTGCTGGTCCACATCGCGTCTCTGTACTACCGCCCTCTTCTTCAGACGACCCGTACCGCTTCTCTATCGTCTTCGCCCTCCGACCTGCTCAGGTCGCACTCATCTCCACGGAACGGTTCGCACGATCAGCCGCTGATTGGAGCAGTTCCCACCCGAGCTGCTCTCGTATGAGAAGAATAACTACCCGATGTGTAGTATGCACCAGCAGCCCGCAAAAGAACTATTCAGGGCTATTTCAAAGCAGCACTGGAATGTTAACATCGCGCCTGAAATTCGGGAGAAGCAGCGGAAAGGGTTGATAGTCGAAGGCGTCAATGATGCTGCAGATAAGTTGCTCGGGGACATGGAGGAGCAGAAGGAGGCGAGATTGGGGTAACGGTGTTATTGTATATTTGTTGGCCTCTAATAACTCAATGTAGCATTCCGATATTCCCATTTCAACAGCTTCAGACACCTCGTTTGCGGCTACTAGTCATAGGTTTTAAGAGTCAAGGGCAGTACTTGCAGTGCGATCAATTTCAGTCACATCGGTCCAGTCTTCTCAAACTACCACCAACAAGGTATAATGTCTGCCACCAGGCTCCCTCTCTTGAACTCATACACGGCTCCCAAGGAAGTTCTCGATGAGCTTAGCGCGCTCGCAGAACACAACGAAGAACAAAATGCTCTCGTCCACCCCGATAAGCAAGCTCAAGCCCAGGACAAAGCGGTTCGCGAGGGCGGAGATGATTTCCGGCGTCGGCGCCGGGGAAACGTATTTAGCTGCGATGCGGTTGGGTAGATTGGAGGCGGAGACCATGCCGCTCGATGCTACTCCGCGCCAGGACTCGACACGCAAGCGCAGATGGGATGTCGAGGCTGATGCTGATAGTGTTCAGCCAAGCAAGCGCCGTTCGCGATGGGATGAAGCTCCTGCCGATATCGAGATGACTCCAATTTTCATGGGCGGTGCGGCGCAGATTGCTGTCTCCCTCGACGATCTTCTCCCGTCAGCAGGCTACACCATCGTCCCTCCCCCTGCCGGCTACAAGTGCTATCGATAGACTAGGTGCAACTCCCCTCCGCCCTTGAGCCCGGCTTTGTCATTCACGAGCGATCCTCCGTGAATATCAGCCTCGCGCCGGAAGCGCCGTCCAGTCTCGGCAATCTGGCGTTCTTCCGTCCCTCAAGATGCCGAATTTTTCGCGGTCATCCTCAGGGAGGACGACGAAGAACTGCTGTCTACCGAAGAGCTCAAAGAGCGGAAAATTCTACGCCTTTTGCTCAAATTGAAGAACGGTACACCAGCGGACCGTAAATCCGCCCTACGTCAGATCACGGCAAAAGCCCGCGATTTCGGCGCCGCCCCATGGTTCGACAAGATTCTTCCACTACTCATGGAACGATCTATTGGTGACCAAGAGCGTCATCTCCTCGTCAAGGTCATCGAGCGCATCCTGTTCCAACTTGACGATCTCGTCCGCCCCTTTGTCCACAAAATCCTCGTCGTAATCCAGCCCCTTCTCATCGATGAAGACTACTATGCGCGTGTCGAGAGCCGGGAAATTATCTCCAATCTCGCCAAGGCTGCCGGGCTCGCGCATATGATCTCTACGATGCGTCCCGACATCGACCACGCGGATGAATTTGTTCGCAGCACCACTGCTCGCGCGTTTTCCGTCGTTGCGACCGCTCTCGGCATCCACGCTGTTATCCCCTTTGTTAAAGCTGTCTGCCGCTCGCGAAAGTCGTGGCAGGCCCGACACACTGGTCTTCGTATCGTCCAACAGATAGCACTGATGGTCGGTGCTGGCGTGCTGCCTCATCTGACCCCGTTGGTCGATTGTGTCGTACCTGCGCTTATAGACGAGCAGCAGAAGGTGCGCACCATGGCTGCGCTGGCCATTGCAGCGCTGGCTGAGGCAGCGACCCCGTTCGGTATCGAGTCCTTTGGTGATGCTGTACAGCCGCTCTGGAGCGGTATTCGCGTTCATCGTGGCAAAGGACTTGCAGCGTTTTTGAAAGCCGTCGGGTGTATCATTCCGCTCATGGATGAGGAGCACGCGGCGTCGTTCACCAAGCCCGCGATGCAGGTCCTTCTGCGCGAGTTCAAGACGTCCGACGAGGAGATGAAGAGGATTGTGTTGAAGGTCGTCAGTACAGTGTGTGGCTACTGACGGCGTCGAGGCCCAATACATTCGCAAAGAGATCATCCCTCAGTTCTTTTCTGCGTTTTGGATCCGTCGTACAGCGCTGGACCGGCGCAATTATCGCCAAGTTGTCCAGACTACAGTCGAGCTTGCGAAAACAACAGGAGCCGAAGGTATCATCTCGCGAGTCGTCGACGGACTGAAGGATGATTCGGAGCCTTACCGCAAAATGGTCGTTGAGACGATTGCGGCAGTCGTGCGTGAGCTCGGGGTGTCCGACGTTGACGAGCGTACAGAGATGCAGCTCGTTGATGGGATCTTGTACGCATTCCAGGAGCAGACCACAGACGACGACGTCCTGCTCGACGGCTTTGGAACGATTACCAACGCTCTTGGAGTCCGTTCCCAGCCTTATCTGATCCAGATCGTCTCCACGATTCTCTGGCGCTTGAACCATAAAAGCGCCAAGGTTCGTCAACAGGCAGCGGACTTGGTGACCCAAGGTAGCTGTTGTGATCAAGCAGTGCGGCGACGAGCAGCTACTGGGCAAACTGGGTGTCGTTCTGTTCGAACAGCTCGGCGAAGAGTATCCTGACACGCTTGGAAGCATTGTTGCTGCTCTCAGTTCGGTCACCAGCGTTCTTGGTATGTCGCAAATGAACCCTCCGGTCAAAGATATCTGTGAGCCGCTACCGTCATCCAGTACAAACTCGGGACTAATCAACATCTCCCTTCTAGTATCCCGACTGGCGCCAATCCTGAACAACAGGCACGAGAAGGTGCAAGAAGCGACCATCAACCTAATTGGCCGCATCGCGGACCGCGGTGCCGAGTTTGTCGCAGCGAAAGAATGGATGCGAATCTCGTTCAAGCTTCTTGAGCTGCTCAATGCCCGCAACAAGAAGATTCGTCGGGCGGCTGTGAACGCTTTTGGCTACATCGCAAAGAGTATTGGCCCGCAGGACGTGCTGGGCGTGTTGCTGACGAATTTGAGGGTGCAAGAGCGCCAATCGCGTGTTTGCAGCGCCATTGCGATAGCGGTGGTTGCTGAGACGTGTGGAGCGTTTACGTGCATTCCGGCGATCCTCAACGAGTATCGCTCGGCCGAGCTCAACGTCCGCACTGGATGTCTCAAGGCGTTGACGTTCGTCTTTGAATACATTGGGCCCCAAGCGGCCCATTATTCTGACTCGATGCTGCCGCTACTCGAGGACGCACTTACTGAACGCGATGTCGTCCACCGCCAGATTGCGAGTACAATCGTGAAGCATGTCGCTTTGGGTGTCGTCGGCATGGGATGCGAGGACGCGCTTCAGCATTTGATGAATTTAGTCTGGCCGAACTGCTTCGAGACGTCCCCGCATGTGGCTAGTGCTGTTCTGGGTGCTCTAGAGGCGATGCAAGTTGCTCTTGGACCGGGAGTCGTGCTGAGCTACCTGCTGCAAGGCCTGTTTCACCCTGCGAGGAAGGTACGGGAGGTGTATTGGCGCGTTTATAATTTGGTGTATATCGGAACGTCGGACGCGTTGGTGCCGTTTTACCCTGACCTTGGGGAGCTTGGGTTTTCGCGCAACGAGTTGGCTGCGTTTATGTAGTGAATATTGTTATGTCGGTCGTCCCCCCAACTCTTTCTTTCATAGACTGACTTCACAGTCTGACTGCGGGAGACAAAGTGAATATATGTGACTCAGGCTTTCTGAGAAGTCGTGACCTTGTGACCTTAGTAACCGAAAACTTCTCTCTTCCCTCTCTCACCGTCCCATAAAAACGTCGAGCCGAGCCTTCACCATTCCCAGCCATTCTATCCACCTACCCCCTAGCATCTCTCTGTCCAGACAGAGATTCATGCTTCGTCCTCCAATTATATCGGCCACAAGAAGACTGTTACTCCCCCACTCTGCCGTTCCGTTCGTCAGTGGCTCCTTCCAGTCTCCTCCTACTCCTCCCGGCTCATCGGCTTGCAGCGGTGAATAAATATTAACTGCCCACCATGGCTTCAGGATTCGTGAACATCCGCCGCGACGTGGATGACAAGTTCTACCGCTACCGGTGCGTTGTGGCCCTAGGTCTCTGCCGAGTCTCACAAGCCCCTCCAGTATGCCCATTCCTCCATACCAAGATTGAGGGCAAGGGAAATGGCATCAAGACCGTGCTCCCCAACATGGCTGACGTCGCACGTGCGCTCAGCCGTCCCCCCAGCTACACCACAAAATTCTTCGGTTGTGAGCTCGGCGCACAGACCTCGTGCGACGAGAAAAACGAAAGATACATCGTCAACGGCGCCCACGACTGCCAACCGGCTGCGCGAGCTGCTGGACGGCTTCATCGACAAGTTTGTGCTGTGCAAGTCGTGCAAGAACCCCGAGACGGAACTCGTTATACTCAAAGTCGGCCGCTCGGAGGACATCATCCGCGACTGCAAGGCCTGCGGAGAGAGAACGGGCGTTGATATGCGACACAAGCTCGTCACTTTCATCTTGAAGAACCCACCGATCAAGGCGAGGAAGGGCAAAAAGGCTGCGCAGAATGGAGACGCTGCGGCGGGTGTCGGCGGAGATACTACCCCGGACAATGTTGTTGGGGAAGAAGACGGCGACGGGAACCCGGACAGCGACGACGAACTTACCAAGAAGATCAAGGCCGAGGCTGCAGAACTGAACTGATGAGACCGCTCTGGCAAAGGAGGACTGGTCTGCGGACACGTCTCCCGAGGCGGTCAAGGCGCGCATGAAAGCGCTCGAAGGCACATTGGCCGCAGGCATCTATCGCTGGTGGCCGACGACGACGGTAGCGACGACGATGCGAACAGCCCATACACTCAGTTCGGTAGTTTGGATCATGGAGGCACCCGAGCTCGACCCCAAGGCGCTTAACATTGCCATCTACAAGAAGGCGGAGGAACTCGGAATTGAGAAGAAGCACAAGACTGTTCTCATTCTGGTGACCATCTTCACCCAGGATGTCTTGGCCTGAGATTCCCTAACTTTGCTCCGCTCTTCGCAAAGGTCCGGTTTATCCGTTTTACTTGCTGTTGTCTGAAGTTGACGCCGCAATAGATGGTTACATCGGAGAAACATCAGAAGGCATTGCTCGGCGGCATCGAACGTCTCGTCGGGCTTGCTTTCCCCGACTTGCTGCCGCAGGTCCCCAAGATCCTCATGGCGCTCTACCAGGACGACATTCCTCGAGGAGGAGGTCATCACCAACTTGGGGAACCCACTGTCAGTAAGAAGTATACCTGACAAGGACACCAGCAAAAAGGTTCGCAAGGCCAGTGAGCCCTTCTTGAAGGTTGGTTTCCCTTGCGGTTCGCTGTCATGGTCTGATCGTTTCGTAGTGGCTTGCAGAAGCAGAGGATGATGAGTCGGACGAGGAATAAGTATTTGTGCCATTTCGTTTTGTTGTTACATGTTGGATCTCCCTACTCTGAATACACACGCCCTCTCATTCTTGCTATTCCCCGTCCGTCCACGAAAACATCGAGCTCGACACTAAGTATAGTTAGACAGTTCGATTCAGCGGCAATACAGCTAGCCAGCCTAGGTCCGATTTTCCAAAGTGGCGCGGTGCTATTTTTTATTCCAGGTCGTGACTTTCGCACGCGGCCCGGCTAGTTAGAATGGTGCGATCCCAGAAAATGGTTTTTATAACGAGGAGACCTGTCTCTTCCGACAACCATGTCGTCCGCCCTGAACGGCTTCGAATCCCCTCGCCGACGTCTGGACAGGCTACTTCGCCCAGGCGCAAGACGTTCCGCGTGAGCGGTGGCTTGCTACTCGCGTTCATTAACGCCCCCATTCTCGCTATTCTCTTCAATGCCCTCTGGCAGAAGCTCATTCCCCGCAAGACCTCCGACCCCCCTCTCGTCTTTCACTGGATTCCCATCGTCGGCTCGGCTATCTGGTATGGGAACGACCCCGTCGGGTTCTTCGCAGCGTGTCAAGAAAAAGTAACTGGATTCACACCACAGTTAGATTTGATTTATTGACCATATTACAGTACGGGAACGTCTTCACGTTCATTCTTCTCGGCCGCAAGGTCACTGTGGCCCTGTCGCCCAAAGGAAGCAACTTTGTGCTCGGAGGCAAGTCCATTGCATTCAACGCGGAAGGCGCGTACAAGGTACGTGTTCAGGTCGCGTGGACACAACTTGAAAACTTCTCACTGCATACGCAGCACCTTACCACGCCAGTCTTCGGCAAGGACGTCGTCTACGATGTCCCCAACGAAATCTTCATGCAACAGAAGAAGTTTGTCAAGTTTGGTCTCACGACCGAGACGTTCCGTGCCTACGTTGGGATGATTGAGGAGGAGGTCGAGAACTTCATGCACCAAGACCAGCGCTTCCGAACGTATCAGCAGGACGACATAAACGAGTGGGGTAGCTTCGATGCGATCGCTGCAATGTCGGAGATCACCATTCTTCACGGCGTCGCGGACTCTGCAGGGCAAGGAGGTGCGGGAGGGCTTGGACAAATCGTTCTCGGACTTGTACTCGGACCTCGATGGCGGGTTCACGCCGCTCAACTTTATGTTCCCCAACTTGCCGCTGGAGAGCTACCGGAAACGCGATCGGGCACAGAAGAAGATGAGCCAGTTCTACGTCAACATCATCAAGAGGCGCAGGGAGAATCCGAACGGCGACCACACATACGATATGATCGCGTCTCTGCTCGAGCAGAAATACCGCGGCGGCGATGCACTTCGGGATCATGAAATTGCTCATATCATGATTGCACTGCTCATGGCTGGTCAACATACGAGCTCGGCGACTTTGGCTTGGACTATGCTGCATCTCGCGGCGGATACTGAAGTCGCGTACGTCCTCTGAGCACTTTTGCAGGACAACAGAGACTTGATTCCTTCCTAGTACGGCGCTCTATAACGAGCAGGTGAAACGGCTTGGTAACCCAGACAAGTCTTTCCGCGCTATGAGCTACGACGACCTGCGACACCTCCCGATCCTCGACGCCGTCATCCGCGAGACGCTGCGAATGCACCCACCAATCCACAGTATCATGCGTCAAGTCCGCGAAGACGTCGTCGTTCCCGCGACCCTGGCTGCACCGTCAAAGGACGGCGTCTATGTCGTTCCGAAAGACACATACGTCCTCGCATCGCCGCTCATGTCACAGGTCGACCCCAGCACATGGAGAGAGGCGGATAAGTGGATCCCGTCGCGGTGGTATGATGAGGAGGGTGTCGCGGCTCAGGCGCTTAGGACGTATGTCGACGAGGGCGGCGAGAAGATCGACTATGGGTTCGGCGCCGTAAGCAAGGGTACCTGAGAGCCCGTATCAGCCTTTTGGTGCGGGGAAGCATCGTTGCATTGGCGAACAGGTGAGATATAACCTGAAGCTGTCGTTTTCTCTGACCTCGTTTGTAGTTCGCCTACCTCCAAATTGGCACTATCATCGCGACGCTGATTCAGAGGATAGAGCTGCGTCTGCCCAACCCGGTACCGGAGCCACAACTACCATGTATGTTTAGTCCTCGCCTTGTTTGCGTTACTGACGACCTTTGGCGGCTAGACCATGATTATGATGCCCAAGGACCCGAAAAGTATTCACTACCGTCGGCGAAAATTCGACTAGATATCTTATAATCCAGCATTTCTTGTTCACTTTCATGTGCCGCGGAAGGAGAAAAATGGCGTGGATCTCTCCGAGCAAGACTTTGCCGATAAGTGAGATCTATGCTCAAAAAGTGCACTCGCCAGCTCCTATAAGACTCAACTGCTCTTGCTCTTGCCCACCAACCACCTATACAAACCATGTTCATCGACCTCTTCCGCTCGCAGAAGAACTTCATCTCGAGCCCCCAACCCGAGGCAAGCGACACTCGACTTGTTCGCTGTCCCACTCCCACCACGAATGAGTTCAAGAGTCTGAGCCGACGAGCCTCCCCCCCGACAGCGTACCAGATGGTTCGCTGCCCCACTCCCGCACCACCAGAGTTCAACAGGCGTCGAGTCTCTGTCCCCATGGTATGTTGTCCCACCCCCGCTCACAGCCGCCAATCCCAAGCGCTCCCTCGGTGTCCGCCGATGGAGCGTGAGGCGCGGGCACCCAAGAACGGGTGTCTTAAGAATCGGTGCTAGACGCAGATTGTGAGCTTTCTTTTTTTTGCAGTCGTCATCTCCTCGATGTTAACCTGACTTCTTCCAGGTTTGTGCCTGCATGCTACCGTCGTTCTTGCACATATATTCTTCGTTGTACAACCTTCTCAGTGTCCAGACATCGTTTTTTCTTCAGGCCTTCCACTGGCAGACGTGGAACTTAAAGCTAACTCCATAATTTCGCCTACGATTTACAAGGAGCTCTTGGACCGACTCGGAGGCGTGTCATTCTTTGGGCGACGTCGAGAGACGACAACTTGGACTGATCCTTTGTCACAGTGGCAGTCACTCGCGCGTTTTGAACTGAACTCCCACCTTCGCTGCAACAGCTTCTGATTGGACGATGGCGGCGTTCGTTGGTGAGGTCAAGCCATGCCCAACTGCGATAAGGATCCACGTCATTCCCACTTCTGCGCAGCGTCCCAGCGCTACAAAAGATATTACGCCGCAAGTACCGAATCTCATCGAGACTGGTGCATCCACTTCACTCCACAGTGACCACCAGCTGTTTCTCTTCTTCGTACGCGTATGCGCGATATGATATTCCTCGGTTCTTTTGACTTGGGCGACTCGGACCGCGCTAGAGGATCAACACTTTTTGCGACGCCATTGATGGGAGAAATCCGCGAAAAATGCAGCTGGCTCGGGCTTACTTCTGAGCAAGTTGGTGGCCAATAGCCACTGCTTGCTTCAGCTATAGGTGAATGAGTAGCTTCACGCAGACAAGAAGTCTTCTGCGAATATCGATTTGGTGGATATCAAATTCTCACTGGCTTATCGCAGCGATAACGAACGCGTCCAAGATTATACTTAAGCTCCCAGACGCGCGCGACTGTTTCTTTTATCAAATCCACCATGTCTGCGGCCGAGGCTGAGGTCAACGCAGCCATTCCTGAGCTCCCGCTCACTGTCGAGAAGGACAACTCCAAGTCCTCCGACAGCGGTTCGCTCAAGGACCTCGAGAAGGAGCATATATATGCTGGAGACGAGGACGAGGATGTTGGTGTCATTGATAAGGCTGAGGACGTCGCTATCCAGGTTTGTTTACGTCCAACCTTGCTTCTTTCTGGAACTCAACCGTGATAGATCCTTTCAGCGCATGATGACCCCGAACTTCCTTCCGTCACTTTCCGTTCAGTTTTCCTCGGACTCGGTTTGAGCGCGTTTGCCTCGGTAAGTAGCCTCTCTTTCAACGTGTTTGCCTGCATTCTGACCTCATCCCATAGGTTCTGGGTTAGTTATTCGCTCTCATTTTCGCACCACCAGTCTCACGATCTGCAAAGCGACTATCTACACCTTCAAGGTTCGGGCTTGCTACTTTCGTACTTGACCTGACCTCGTCCCGCTTGCAGCCTCAGAATGCTACCGTCTCTCAATTGTTCTGTCTTATCATCGCCTACGTTATCGGCACTGCCATGCATAGTCCGTCCCACTCTTCTTTTCTATCTGTCTCCAGCTCATTGCTCAACCTATAGGCGTGATGCCCAGCCACGGCTTTTGGAAACACTTGAACCCCGGTCCATTCAACATCAAGTAGGTTTGCGGCCTGTTCATTCGATCCTCTCTCTCCCGTCGAGGCTTCTCGCCTCGCCACCATTTCAGGCGACTCATAATCGTAGGGAACATACCTTCATCGTGATTATGTCCGGAACTGCGTCCAATGTTGCCACTGGCATGGAGATCATCGCCGCGCTTGACCTCTTCTATGATCCTGCGACTCAATGCCGCAGTCGCCATCTTCCAAATCTTCGCGACGCAGATGTTGGGTTATGGAATCGCCGGCATTCGTACGTTGTTCATCGACCCTGGACCTACTCTTCAGCCTCTGGCTAACAGCACATAGTGCGGACATTCTTGGTCTACCCTACCTAGTGAGTTCAATACTACTGAGACTTGCGAAACTCACATCAAAATCCTAGTGCAGTTCTATCCAAACTACATCTCGGTCGTCAACCTGCTCCAGAGTCTCCACTGGCGCGGTGCTCTCAACGCCAAGAAGAGAAGAGTTCTTCTGGATCATTGTTTGCTTTCTCTGCCTCATCATCTTTTCCACCTAACACCTGCCTCTCAGTTTGCGGCGATATTTTTCTGGGAATGTACGTAATGTCACCTTAATGCCCAATAGCTTATTTACGCTCGCCCGTAGGGATTCCACAATACCCTTTCCCGCTCCTCACCGCCTTCTCCATTATATGCCTCGCCGACAACGGGCGACACGAGTATGTGCGCAACCTTTTTGGCGCGGGCTCCAGCAACGAAGGCATCGGTCTTCTCAGCGTTAGTACTTCCTGGACGCTCATTAGCCAGGGCACTCCTCTTACATGGCCTCTGCAAACTCGTGCGTAACCGCCCTTATCTTATCTTATCTTACCTCCTTCAGAAATCAACTCATTCATTGGGATGTGGCTGGGCTACATGGTCCTCACCGGATCGTACTACACAAACGTCTTTCAACGGCCGCTCGCTCCCGTTCATGTCGACCTCCCTCTTCGGGGACGACGACGCCAAGTACAACCAAACGCTCATCATCACCCCCGACTACAAACTCAATGCGACCGCGTTGGCCGAGGTCGGGCTGCCCCGGTATACAACGACGTACGCGATTAGCCAGCTGTGTTATAACCTCAGTCTGGGTTCTGCGGTGACCTATTTGTTCATTTGGCATTGGGCCGAGTTGAAGGCGGGTGAGTGCATGTTCTGCTTTGATGGTTGTGGTCTGATATCATGTAGCATTTGGTGGAATGAGGTTCATGAAGCGTGGTCATGCAGATGTGAACGACCCGCATTATAAAGAGATGCAGAAGTACCGTGGGTGTCTTTCTTCCCCCGCCTCACAACTGTTGCTCATTCCTTTCATAGCCGAAGTCCCGCAATGGGCCTACCTTGCACTATTTCTTGTCTCACTTGCCGTTGGAATCGGTTGCAGCTACGCCGGACCAAACGGCACGGTGCTTATGCCCGCTTGGAGTATAATTTACTTTACTCGTCCGCAGCCGTTTTTCGTTGTTTCAGAAACAAATCATTGACTCTGAGTCTGATAGTGTTCAGCGCCATCATCTCGGTCGTTCTTGGCTTCAGTGCGTCCTATCCCGTTCCTTTTAGCAAATAAACTGAATGCTCGCAGTCACTGCTACCACGGGGTACACGTCCCCTTGCAAACATACGCGGTCCTGACCACTCGGATAGATTCAGTATAAGCATCAAGTATGCGATCCAAATAATGAGCGCATTCATCCATCCTGGTATGTCTCGTCGTATTTGTTGTAATTATCGAACGTTCCCCAGGCCAGCCAATGTACATTTATGTTGTCTTATCTTCTCTGCTTTACTGACTCACTGTGACAGCCCAGTCATGTATGCTAATCTCTACTGGCAATTCGACGAGCTTCCAGACACTGTATCTGCTTCAAGGCACGTTTCTTTGTCTCATCTTGTTCAACCGACCTGACTGGCAAATACGCAGATTTGAAGCTCGGCCAGTACACCAAGCTCCCACCCAGAATTACGTTTGGCGTACAGGATGGCCGGCTCGATCGTTCGGCGCCATCTTCAACTACACCAGTTGCTGTCAAACCGTTGACTCGCGATTTTGACTGACTGGACTGTACGATTAGTGATGCAAATAATCAGTCAAGAACAATCGCGGCCGTGCTCAAAGACCCGATCGGCACGCGTCTGTGGTCTGGCTGGGTCGTACAGCAGTACAACAGCGCCTCCGTCGCAATGGGTGCAGCTCGGCAAGGAACTGTTCGCTCATGGAAAGCCGTACTGGCTCATTCCGTTTCGCAATGTCAGTCCCGATGATGTATTCTTGTTACCTCTTCGCTGACTTGGATATGCAGGTTCGTTGGGCTCTTCATTCCCACTTCCCTTCTGGCTTGTCTGGAAGTTATCGGACCCCAAGACCAAACTGGCAAAGTTCATGAAGTACCTCAATTTGCCTATAATTCTGCTTTACATCGGGTGGTGCGTCGGCTCTGGATATCACAAGAAGCTGACACTGAACTTTGCAGGCTGCCATACTCCGTCAACGGTGCGATCCTTGAATTGCGGTGTTTCCGATATAACAGTGTACTAACCTCTATCTCAGGACAATGGACGAGCTGTATGATCATTGGCGTTTATTCCCAGTGGTGGCTACGCACGAGAAGGCCAAATTGGTTCGCCAAGGTTTGTTTGTTTCTTCATTTCCTACCAGCACGAAAACTCACTACCCTGGGTCACTTTCAGTACAACTACATTCTCTCAGCTGCACTGGATGGCGGCTCGCAGGTCATCCTCTTTATCCTCAGCTTCGCCGTCTTCGGAGCGAGTGGGAATGCAGTTGATTTCCCGTACTGGTGGGGTGAGTCCAGTTCCTGTGCGATTCTTGATCGGACGGGAAATGCTAACGCTGGGGATAGGTAATCCAGAGACCCTCAGTGCAGATCGGTGTATGTCCACGTAAGTAGTTTGTTTCGAGACAAGATTTGTGTGAGATGAACATCAAATGAAACACATTGTACAAGCAACAAACTTCTAATGCTTCTTACACCCCCTTGATACCCAACTCCTCCGCTATAATCACAGCTGCCTTCTCACCTACTATAATGGCAGAATTGTACGTGTTGGCGCCTACGTTGGTCGGTGCGATGCTGAGATCTGCGACCTTGAGGTTTTTGACGCCATAGACGTTCAGCCGCGAGTCGACAACACCGTTTTGGTCGCGTGGTTTCATCGCGCAGGTACCCAGCTGCGTTTGAGTAGACCAGTAAGTACGGAGGACTTGGCAGGAGACAAAGACTGACCGAATGCCATGTAGTACCGACAGTCGCCCGGTGGTACTCGTCGATTGCCTCATCGTCTTCAGCCGAGTAGATAATATCCGGTGCGTCAATTGGTACCGGTCCCTCCGCGGGCCCACACTTAGCTTGACCGTCCACAGGGAAATTCGGGTGGTCCGGCTCGAATTCACCTCTGTACGCGTCCATTCGTCGAGCCATCTCGCGGCCCCATTTGTACGCCCACCGCAGAACAGCAACGTCTTCTTCCCTGATGGACGGATGAGGATGTATTTGGAAGGACATGACATTGTAAACGCACTTATCGAGGAAGCCAGGTTCGACCTCGAGAGGTGTGAATGGGTCGGAGGACTTGATGTGTGTTCGGCCGAGGGAGGTAGGGTATTCCTATTAGTTCGCCTTTCATTCAGCCTGGTTACCTCAACAGAACCGCTGCTCACAGTGTAGTAGGAGATGCTAAAGTGCCGACTGACCAGCAGCGGCCGGATTCCCTCCGACGTACGCAGCCAGGATCCCAATCCACATCACCTTATCGAAGTGTTACCAAATATGCAAGAAAAGATGGAAGACCAACAGGTTTATCTGGCTGGTTGGCAAAAAATTGGTTCCATCGCTCGGTGAAGCCGGGTCCTAGGACCTCCAACTCCTGTCGGGATGGACGAATTTTGATACCGGCCTCGATACCACTTGCGCAAACGGTTAAGCAATAGAAGCAGAATGCCGGGACTACTACTAACTTGTGCGCCATCATCCCTTTGCCATCTTTCATCCAGCGATCCTCGTAGGCTGTACAATTTTGTAACCAGGCCTCTGATCTTTGAATAACTCACGCTTGATCGCTTCGTTATTGCCGTGGAATATATCGTCCATCGTTACTGCGTCGTCTGCGGTCCGGTATGGCACGAGGAGAAGGTTGTGATCTAACACGCAGATAAGATAAGATAGTATCCTGACCGATTATAATCACCATTGTAATTTTCGCCGACGCCAGGAAGATCTACGACCTGACCAATGTCGTGCGCCTTGAGTATCTCCGCGGAACCGATTCCAGATCTATAGCCCATCAGGCAAGATAACAGCCAGCTGCAACACGCACCGCTCGAGGATCGCCGGGGACCCAAACGCGCCACCAGAAAGTACGACCAGCTTGGATGCATAGACAGCAACGACGGCTTGTTTGTCTGCGGTATCCGGATGGTGGCTGATGTACTCGACGCCGACGGCACGATCGCCCCTACCTGACTGTCAATACGCAAATAAAAGAAATTCAAATCGACGCACTCGAAGATTACGCGCCTAACGCGACATTGGGTCAGGATCTCGAGGTTCTTGTTAGCCTCCTGGGAGTAGATGTAGTGGTGTGCCGCATCGGAGCGGTGTCCGGTCTCGGGCGACATGTATCTGAGCATCAGAAGTGAGAATCGTCCAAGCTCCCTCCCGGTGTCATTTGTCCTTACCTAGACCAAGGCTACACACCTTTACGAGAGGAAATGTTGAAGCAGGCGAAGCCACTCACAGCGTACTTGTTAATTGAGGCCTCTGTAAAATCATTCGCGTCATCCGCAAAGCCGCGCTCCTTATCGCGCGCAGCAGCCACAGCAAAGAACTGCTTGGCCGTCTCAGTCTGCATTTCCGACGTGTTCGTTACGGTGGATATCTTCAGCGGACCGGACGTCCCGTGGGCTTTCGCAGTGCCCGATCCGAAAGTCTCTGCCTGTTCAAGACGACAGTTAGTTACCGCAGGCGAGCTTATATGCATTACCTTGTTGGCAAGGGCTATAAGGTCACTCGCTCCCCAACCGGCATTGTCTAGGTTCTTCCAATCCTCGTAATCGGACGGGCTAGCGCGAGTGTACATCATGACTAAGAGAATCGTTTTCATTATTAGCCAGACGCGCCAAAGGGAGTCGAGCTCACAGTTCACACAGCTGCCCCCACCGACACCTTTGCCGGAAGGAATAATGCATGGTCGGTTCCTGAGCGCCGCGCTTGGCTTGGTCGTGTGGAACGTGAAGGTGTCGCCGGCGGAGGAGAGATTGGCGAAGTATCTCCCGGGTTGTGTGTGTGTCTTTATGTCCTTTGTGTTGGCCATCAGTCGTCCTCCAATCTACTGATTTCATGCGGGAGGACAACCTTTGTGTGCTCTCCAGTTTCGATGAGGAGAATCTTGAGGCTGGGATCCGCCGCTGCAAGACGACCTGCGACGATACACGCAGTTGTTCCACCTGGAGCGACGCAGTTGGTATGTAGATTGAAGACGAGGCGTGAACAGGACTTGAAGCTCACCACCACCGAAGATGATATCGTACTTGGAGTGAGACATGGTGGGAAAGAAAGTGCCAGTGGTCATCTCTTCATCGCTTGAAGTATGTACTACCAGCGTCCTGTCATGGGCTAGATCTTGGCTGCCAGTGGTTCACAGATCGTGTGACTTCAAGTTCATTTGCCTTGTTCGGGCGCCTGACTGCTTGATAAAAACTTTGCAGGCAGCTCATATTCGCGCCCCTCGCAACGGACGAATTCAACTCATCCTACCAGCTGAATTTCATCCTATCCTACACGCCCGATATGCCAAGCTCCTCGGCAAGAATCAGCGCCGCCTTTTCGCCTATCATCAACGCCGTACTGTACGTATTCGTCGCCACATTCGTCGGCGCGATGCTCAAGTCGGCTACTTTGAGGCACCTGACGCCGTAGACGTTCAGCCGAGAATCCACCACGCCCTTGTCGGCGCGTGGCTTCATCGCGCATGTACCGAGCTAAGCAGTGAGTGAACTAAGCAATAGAATTTTTGGCTTAAAAAGGGCCAACCCACCCCATGCCAGGCGGTGCTCGCCCGGGCTCGGTGGAATCGGTCGATCGCCCCGTCGTCTTCCGAGGTGTATCTGGGACCCTTTAGCGAACAGAGACCCGAAATGGCAACACCTACATGAGATCTGGCGCGGAAATTGGAAATGGGCCTTCAGTGAGACCGCACGCCGCTTGGCTTGATTCGGGAAACTGCGGATGGTCTGGCGCAAATTCGCCTCTGTATGACTCCATGCGCCGAGCCGCTTCCCGAGACCATTTGTAGCTCCAACGGAGCACCGCGACGTCCTCGGGCCTATCAACGTCGGTTGGGCTAAATAAATGGACGAGATAATTCGGACGAAACCTGTCAAGGTAACCAGGCTCAAATTCAAGGGGGAAGTAGGGATCGGTCGACTGGATGTGCACGCGCCCGAGCGAGGCCGGATATTCCTGCTCGCTGGGTCAGAATCTGCGCGATAACACCCGAGCGTAAAGCGCACAGTATAGTAGACCATGCCAAAGTGCTTGCGCCCACGAGCTTCAGGGTCAGTGCCAGTATACGCTGCCGTAGGCCCGATACACACGACCTGTGAGACAAATCAGCCAAGAGCAGAGGAGAGAAGAGTATCGGACTCACAGGTTTGTCGGGTCGGCTCACGAAGAACTCCTCCCATCGCTTGGAAAAGTCAGGACCGAGTATTTGGAGGTCAGTGGCGTTTGGTCGGATCTTTATGCATGTCTCGATCCCGCTGGGGAATATCAGTCAAAGAATGGCACTGATAGGAAACGAAACTGACTTGTGGGCCATCATTCCTTTGCCGTCCTGAAGCCATCGATCCTCGTACGCTTGAAAGGAGTGAGGAGGGTTCGGCAGCTGGAAGGATATGTACGCTTGATGTCCTCGTCTTTGCCGTGGAAAATGTCGTCCAACGTGATTTCGTCGTCGGGAGCGCGGTACGGCGGCATGAGCAGAATGTGGTCTGAAGGTCATCAGACAAGAGTACAAAAAGTGGCAGTGCTCGAACCGTTGTAGTTTTCTCCGACGCCCGGGAGGTCGACAACGCGAGAGATACCTTGAGCGCTGAGGACTTCGGTTGCGCCTATCCCCGATCTATCGACGAAATATAAGGCACACATTTATCAATCCATGGCTATGTAGTACCGTTCGAGAATCGCTGGAGAACCGAAGGCGCCGCTCGAGAGAACAACAAGCTTGGATGCATAGACCACAATAACGGCTTGCTTGTCGGCGGTATCCGGATGGTGGCTGATGTACTCGACGCCAACAGCGCGATCGGCCCTTCAGGATATCAACGACAAGCTCAGGAGGCGGACAATGACTGACTCGAAGATGACACGCTTGACCCGGCATTGGGTGAGAATTTGGAGGTTCTTGTTATGCGATTGGTTATAAATGTAGTGGTGTGCGGCGTCGGAACGTGTTCCTGTTTCCGCAGATATGTACCTGCTTGCGTTGAATACGTATGTGACGAAACGGCCGACCATATACCTTGACCAAGGCTGGCCAAATCAGCTAAAATTTAACGCTGATGGACGACGCACGCTATACTTGTTAATGCTAGACGCAGACAAGTCGTTGGCGTCGTCGACAAAACCACGTTCGGGGTCACGGACTGCAGCGACAGCGAGGAACTGTTTCGCCACTCTCGTCTGCATTTGTTCTTGGCTCGAAACGGCTGTAATCTTGATTGGACCAGATATTCCGTGTCCTTTGAGGTTGGGCTGACATGTCTCCGCCTGTGGAAAGTGAGAACATAATTATCTAACATGAGCTCGCCTGCCTTGTTGGCTAGAGGAATCAGGGCTGAACCCCACCCTGGATTGCCCAAATTCTCCCAATCGTCCAGGTCCGAGGGCGAGCAGCGAGTATACCTATATTGCTAAGCATCAAACGAAGCTGGTCTTGCGTTTACGAACATCATGACTGGGACGAGCTTGAGATTATTCGAGGGATAGATGGATGCACTCACAGTTGACGCAGCTGCCCCCGCCAACGGTTTTGCCAGCGGGCACTATACAGCTACGATCGTCGAGCGACTTGCTGGGCTTGGCTACATGAAGAGTGAAGGAATCGCCGGCTGCGAGGTTGGAAAAGTATCTCGCAGGCTGGGTGTATACTTTGAGACCTAAGCTGTGTTTCCCTGCCTCGATGATCTGGCTTGAAATAAATGGCGGGCCTCCTCCCGGCCAAGACCACGCACGAGGATTTTGAGGTTTGGGTCAGCAGCAGCAAGACGACCCGCGACTACACAAGCTGTTGTGCCACCTCCACAGAAGATAATATCAGGTGGAGATTCAGCCATGCAACGAGAGGTGAGCAGGGGCAAGGAACAAGGCTTCTTGGGGGTGCCATGCTTTCTATTCGGACGCAGAGCGGAGTGCGGCTCAGAATGGGCACGAGGCAACAACGCCCACGAAAAGCTTGAGCGCAGAGTCACGCTGACATCACATCCGCGACTTTGGTCCAAGACCCATACTTAAATCACCTCTCTCCCGTACTCTGGCTCATCGACCATTCCGCCGTTTGTTTCCCAACAAGGCTCGGTCCAAACGCTCGTCCATTCCTCCCGACTCTGGAGCACACGATACCCCTCCAATGTTGTCTGCGGAACCCCCGCCGACGAAAGCCAGTCTCAAAGCGTGGTGGGCCAGTTTCACGACCGCGCCAAAGGCAAAAGAATCCGACAACGAGACACCGCACACTGTCTTTGGCAAGCCTCTGAAGGAGAGCTTAAAGTACGCCAGTGTACAGATATCGACGGCGAATGGGAACGGGGAGCTTTACGTCTGGGGCTACATCCCCGTTGTGGTTGCCAAATGGTCCGTCGCCGTGTATTCCTTGTCCCTGGCTCATACCCCGCAGTGGTCTCTACTTAAAGGAGAACGGTGCGTCATCCTCCTGCGTTCTATCTTCCGGCCGCTAACTTGCCCCAGCTACCGAGGTGCCAGGGACATTTCGCGTGAATGGCTCCAACAAGCGCATGCGCGAACTACAGGCACTCTTCGAGACACCGCCCTCGAGTCGGTAGCTTGTTGCCTTTACGACGAATTTCTCAACCTGGCCACAGTACGGGAAATCGCTTGACTGGAAGCAAGGAATCTTACACTACTGTGCGTGTCATGTCTTCGCTCTTCAGAGTCTGAAGCCGTTGCAGCACGATGTCGCCAGTGTCTTCCGACGATACCTCACCCAGATGCCGGTATGCACGTCGTTTCCTTTGACCCTGTATACATTGATTGTCTGTGCACAGGAACCGGTAATTCCACATGCAATGTACCACGCCGTAAGTCATTCCCGGTCATCTGTCACCGCCCGGCTTACCTGAGAGTAGGTGCGCGACGCGTTCTGTGAGAAGATCAATACACGTCCAATTTTTCCATACTTATCATGCACGCGACAGCGAAGCAACCCTTCGACCAGGACGAGGTCATCGCTACATATAAGCGCCTCATCCGCTCACTGCCCCGCGCAAACCAATATCTCCTACTCTATGTTCTCGACTTGTTATCCGTCTTTGCCCGCAAGTGCGACAAGAATCTAATGACTGCATCAAGTGTGTTGCTGAACTCTACGCGTTCTCGGCGAACCACTCATTTGGCCCAACAGATTTAGCTGTAATCTTTCGCCCAGGTCTCATATCGCACCCAGCCCATGAGATGACTCCTTCGGAGCATGATCTGAGCCAGCGCGTATTAGAATTCTTGATCGCACAACAAGACTGGTTTATGCTTGATATCCCTCCGCCGCCAGTAGCAGCACGATCCTGGGTCTCCGGACTCGTGGGAGGATGCCGACGACAACAACTCGGTTGGCGGGTCTTGGAGAGTGATTGGGAGGCCAGATGCTCCGCCTTCGATGGCGAGACGAAAGACCACCATCGGTTCGTGCCCTTGTAGGCCTCGTCCTGTCTGCTCATGCACCACAGACTCGACGGACTCCTCCCGGGATCGTGAGGGAAACCTCTCGCCTGTGAACGAATCGCCTGACGAGGGTGGTGCTACGGTGACGCGGCGACGGACACTACCCTCGGGACGGAGAACCAATTATGCCCACACCGACGATGGTGGCCATCGACCCAACGTGCTGAAGAAGCAAAAGCGGTCATCGTCGTCTCAACCCAAGACGAAGGAGAATGAGGACGAGTAGCGACAGCTGCGCGGCCTTCTCCGTTGTTGTGAGCCGGCTGCCGAATCCGTTGTAGAACCAGAGGACTCGCAAGGGGGACGAAGATTTTGTATCGATATTGTCTTTTCTTTTTCTCCATACCCACCAGCCCAGTTCACGATTACGGTGCTTGACGATGTTTGCCTTGTTACTTACAGAACAACCTAAATGTAGAATACATGTAATCGCGTACTTACTTCTGCGGACAAGTGTTGTCAGGACGCGATGCCAGTAGGTCACATTGTGACTACTCGTTTCTGAACCGCGGCATATACGAGGATTTCGCTAATCTCGTCCCCAGATCCTAAGAAATCCGGCTCTTGACCATCCATCACGTCTCCCACAGCCTGACCTTGATATATCACGTCCACTGCCACTTCCACTTAGATGCAAGGAAGCTGTTCAATTGCGCCGCGTTCCTCCAAGCCCTCACCAGCCACGACAGGGTATGGAGGACTCACTTGATACCGTGGTCCTGGAATCTCTCACCGATTCCTTCAAGTCCCTTCCCGACGTTCCTTTTACGCCGACATCGAGTATAATCACATATGAGGCAAAACTCTAAATCTTCCTTCAGACTGCGTTTGAGAGCTAATGAGACGTGTTTAGTCCTCCCTGTCGTTTCTTCAAGGCTGGTGCGCTGCTCCATTCGAGTTCAGGTGGGTGTTTGCTTTACTTTGAGGTTTGTCGGTCCGAAACAAGTTCACAGCGAGTCGAATGCGGACCAGCAAAAGATTCTCAGCGCGAAGCAGGCATTGAGTGTATTAGCCACGGCTAGTGGCGCTGTGAGTGTAATTAGCGAGAGCGTGGACCGCCGGAGAGCATTGGTCAACGTATGTGCGCTCTCATGATCATTCACAATACCGATAGTAATTTGCCAACAGTTAGCGTATGAACTTGGGATCGACTATGATGCAGACTTTCGAAGTCTGCTGCGCTCCGACGACCAAAAGCTAATTGAGCAAGTCTTCGTCATTGCTGGCTCGCGAGAATGGGATGCCACAGTGCTGAGTTTGCGGGGTGACTTGGCGCAGCGATTCCTTGACGGCGCTCAAGGCGTGAGGCTGCCTTGTCTTCTCATCAAATTGAAGATGCTCAATTGCTCAACAGCTACTGGACCGAAGGCAAATTGTTTGGGGTCAAGAGCACAAGCTGCACCGAATGATAAGAAAACTGTCGGATGCGAGCGATAGGCTCCCGTCTTCTCTCTTCATCCAAGGAATTAGCGAGCGCGGAGAGCACCCGGTGTACGGCGGTGGATTTGGGGATATATATCGTGCAAGCTACAACACCAAGCCGGTGGCTTTGAAGCTCATGAGACATTTCCTTCATGGACTGGAGGCACGGAAAGGTCAACAAGTAGGAGAACGCTGGCCTCTTGTGTTGAAAATTTAACCATGTTCGTAGAAACTTTTACGCGAAGCGCTCGTTTGGAAGGAGCTCAGGCATCCCAACATTCTTCCATTTATCGGAATCGACAGAGAAACGTTTCCATCAGCTTATTGTCTAGTGTCACCCTGGATGCGGAATGGCAATGTGTTGGCATTCCTGCAACAGCACGGCCATGGGCAGGTCATCCTCTTTGTAAGATCTTTGCGCCGCTGAAGAAACAGGAAATTCTTGACGCCCTCCAGCTCTCTCATATCGCGGAAGGCCTCAAATACCTCCATTCTCTCAACATCGTACACGGCGATCTTCGTGGAGTAATTTTTTCTCTTCACATTTGCCTCCAACCTTCCGCTCATAGGTCGTAGGCAAATATTCTCATTGATGACACATCCACCGCCTGCTGTTGCGGACTTTGGACTCAGCGCTTTCTCCGAGGTCACTGCATCTACTTCGACGCGAGCTGGCAACGTTCGATGGATGGCCCCCGAGCTCATTGATCCTGACCTATTTGGAACAAGGTTCATGCGAACGCCTCAAAGCGACGTCTTCGCTTTTGGATGTGTCTGTGTCGAGGTAGGAAATCCAAGCGTCCGCTGTGCATGTCCCTGAAATCCCCCAGCTATACACTGGGCGGCCACCATTTGCTGATTATTCAGAAGGTGCAGCTATGCTGAAATTGCTTGCCGGAGAACGAGCGCCGCGACCGTCCGGACCTCCTACGATGCCTCGACTCCTCTGGCAACATGTTCTCAGCTACTGGGCACAAAACGCGCAGGATCGTCCAAAAACAGCAGTTGTGGCCGACAATATGACATCGGTGGCTACGCTAGCCATGGCGGGATACGAAGAATTACTTGAGTCGCGCGAATCAGAGGAACAGGACGAGCTTGACGAGGCGGTATTGGAAGCGTTGGCAGTTAATACGCTTTTGCTGACAAGAGGCGATTCTTTTCGCGTTCCGGGATGGCCTTATGGCTCTCCACTCGACCTTGTTCCGAACCGGTGATGCGGGGTGGATTACTATGCTTTTCATTCATGTTTAGTGCGTACAGCGGTCGTACTGTAGCGAATATTATCGTGTACAACAGAGTTCGCGGCTCTGCCCACTTGAAAGATCCACGATGAAAGTGCCGGCTGAAGCTCCGCAGCTCGGCAGTGGAACGAGAAAAGGGCACCTCGTCTTTCAAAGGGTCACAGGAAGAAAGTCGCGATTGGCGCAACCAGGTAAGAAGTCGCAACTCACCTAAAGCTCTGTACTGAGACCGAGCTCGTGGTTCGTTCATCACCCAGTGCACTATAATCCCTTTCTGAAATGCCAGCTTAAGCAGTGATCAAGCAGACCAAAGTCAACAGGCCGTTTGGCGGCTTGCAGACATGACGACACTGCCTGTGAGCGTCAACGGAACGAGCTGACAGAAGTGATCCAGAAGTACGGGGGCTCGATGGGGGAAGGAGTTCATTCTGGAGCAAGGATCGTCGGTGGCTAGTGACGAGCTGAAGACTAAAAGCCGCGACAGACCCAAACAGTGATGTGGGCAAGAACCGGCGCAGCCTTGTTGATTGCGGAGATTGACGACACGCGTACGATTGATGAGCGGCCTGAGCTTGAGCTTGAGCAATATCTCGGTTGGTAGTGCTAATGTGAGTCCAGATTGGGAACGCCGAGGCTGGGGTGTATTTTACCATGCTGCCGCAGGATTGGAGACCGGTAAGTTTTCTTGATCTTTCGTTGGCGAACAGCTCAAGAAGACTGACTGTCTTCAGAGTAATTGGACGATTGCTATTATTGAGCTGTTGCAGAACTCGACAGAGACCGATACGGAGACCAAACGAAGCGTCGGAAGCGAATCTTCAGGTATGTCCATTGTCAGGCGCGAAAGCTTGCTGAGATGCTGTCCAGATCTTCCTCGACAACAGGCAAACAATAACGAGACTTCAATGAAAGAGAAGGTTGACCGTCTTGTGTGCATACGGTTGAGGACGAGGAGTTTGGTGGCGTTGAGGGTCTATTTTATTCGAAGTCAGTCCTCATTTCGATGACTGCCAGTGCCACCGTTCGCCACAAACCCAAGTCCGACTCTGAAAGTATGACCTTGTTGCGCTCGAACCTCTGGAATTCGAATGATCAGCACAGACTATTGTAGGATATGCAGAGGGCCCGGGTGGTTATAGCGAGGGCAGAGAGGGCCAAAGCCAACCTTGAAACACGTGGGGGAACAATAGGCTTCTTTTCTGATATAAGCAGACGCGTCTTGTTCTTGTCTCCCATTATCTCTCTCTGTTCTCCCCCATGCCGACGATATCCGCGCGCCTCGACTCGTCGCCCGTGGTGTTACGGTCGCCGCCACCGCGTCTCAAACGCTCAGTCTCGGTGGCATCGTCTCTGCCCACCCCTCCAAGGACCGTGACGAAACGCAAGCGCAAACGCAGATCGCTGCACAGCGATGAAGAAGAGCTCAGCTCTGTCGAGGAGGGAAGCGACGACTGGGCCTGACGTGAACGAACAGCTGTCGAAGGAGGCGGAAGAGGAAGAGGCCTTTTGGCGTTCGCAGACGGACACTGGCAGCAGCACCCAGCAGCAAGACGAGCCATCCGCTGCTGTACAGGCGTCTCCAGCAAGCCAGTTCGCAGACACATATCCTGCCCGTTCTCCCCGCCACCCTCGCATCGCAAATCCAAGCCCAAGCAGAAAGCGCGTCTTGAGGCTGCCATCGCTGCTGGTGTCCTTAGACGCCCTACTTCGCCCACTACGCCGCCTGCAAAACGGCGTAAACTCGAGCTGCCACGCGACGAGCTGAACAATCCTTTCCTCGCGTCTCCCCTTGCGCTTGACTCGGAAGGATGAAATCGAAGTGGCACCAGGCCGACACTCCGAGTGCACCTGAGGAAAAGCCGACGATGACCTTTGTCTTGTACGTTGCGTTCCATTCTACGCTACTTTGGTTAACACGATTGCCCCAGCCGAGGCGTCCGACGCGAATTCCCCAATCCGTACTACGACGAAGCTAACGCCGGAGCGCCGCCCAAGGCAAACCCCAAGTCGCAGCTGCCGCCTGAACATGCAGATTTCGAACCCGACGAACGTGGTATTAGGAAGCTGTTGTTCAAGGTCAAGAAGCACGCCACACAAAAGAGCGGTAGTCCCAGTCGGCGGGCGGTGGACGTGGCGCGAGGAAAGAGCGCTGTAGCGGCTCCCAAGGCTGCGGCGGAGAAGACCCGGGTGGCTCTCAAGGCTGCGTCGCACAAGACGAAGAACATTCACGACTAGATATTTCTTTCTTTCCATACTACTCATTGTTTGTAAAGTAGGTAGTTAGCCTCGGGCGGAATGGTTCCATGTGGTGCCTGATGCGTTAATTAAAAGGCGGTGATGTACGAGTGATGCGGTCTTGTGAAAAATTATGGCTGAGAGCAGCGCGCGGTGAGAATCAGGCCACCGAAGCTAGTGTGGTCAAGTGTATGATGGTGAATGCTGGGAAGAGAAGGACGCCCAGTTTGGCCATGTGACAGAGTGCTATTGGAATAGGTGACACTGCATCAGTGACAGTGTGACGTGACCGTCTCTGAATCGCGTCCCACTGAGACGACGCGACCGACGCCCAGCATCGTGCTCGGCCCTCTCGCATCCGGACCTACGACTACTGCCTCTCACCCTCTCCGTCGTTTCACGTGATGGCGACCCCATCGTCCTCGGCGACGACCCCTTCACCGGGCCCCGTCGCTCCTCTCTCTGCAACGCTCGTCCTCGCTGCCAGCGCTGGCCAGGACCAAGACGTTGCCCAACGCAGGCGTGCCATTGAAAAGTTCAAGGCTCGAGCAGAGATATCCAATGTCAGTTCTGGGACGCGTCTGCTCCCTTCCCCCCTACCCCCGCGACAAGACTCCATCCTCGTCCTTTCCCACTAACACCTCGACACGCTGCTAACACATTCTCAGATAACCCGCAGTCTCAGAACGCGTCTCTCGTATGCGTCGTACAAGGCGACCCATAATATCGCACACATGCCCCTCCGCGAGCTCGAGGCCCAGTCCCAGAACCAAATCCAGATATATGCCCGCACCATGGCCGCCAAACGCAAGGCATCTGCCGCCGCCGCAACCTACTCGGCCCAGTCGGCAGGCGGTAACAACTACTATAACAATCCTGCCACCCAAGGCGCTGCCTCTGGCTCTGTGCCTCTTCGTCGACCGACTTCTGGCCAAATACAGTCCCAGGCGTCCGTCGGCTCGCGATCGTACTATCCCGCCGCCGCCGGTGGCAGCGGAACAGACCCGGCGCGTCCCCAGACGCTCTTCACCTCGATACTCGCGGTTCCTCCCTCGCACCAGGCAAGAACAATCCTCAATGCAGGCGATCCTCCGTTGTCTGCCTCGTCTCGACCGCCTGCCTCCCCTCGAACACGCCCAGGCAAGGTGGCCGCCCGCAGCATTGCAGAGGGCACACGCGCGAGCCACAAGAGCCGTGCAGACGACAAGCACGAAAAGCGCAAAGCGAAGCGCTCCCTCGACAAGGGCAAGCAGAAGCAGCGGCGCGTCGACGCCGTCGATGCAGATGGAGACGTCGACATGAAGGCCGCCGCAACCCTCACATCGCTCCTTCTCAACAGTCGTCCGTCAATCGGAAGCGCGTCTTCACCCCGTTCCAGCCTCGACGAGTCGGATGCCGCCTCCACACAGTCCTATTCCCACTTTGCCCAAAGTTCGGCAAGGCACGTGGGCACGAACCTCTCACAGCCTTCCGCGTCGGCCGTTCCCGATGTTCAGCGCGCCAGTGCTACGCCTCCCCCGACACCATCATCAACACCGCGACCTGGTCCCTCGGACAACGAGGCGGCTGATCTGATGTTGTTCTTGGCAACGTCGCCGTCACCTGTTCGGAAAGGCGATCAGCACAACCTCGCGGCCTATCGCGCCCTCAATGGATCGCGTCCAAAGGGTCGCGTTCTATTCCCGACTGCCGGAAGCATGGCAGATGCAGATGGCGCTCCAAAGACGTCTGCGGCCCTGGCTAGAGGGATGGACAGCTTTACATCGAGTGTGTCGAGTATCGGCGGGGAGATGCGTGGAACGACCCCAGGCAACTCACGCACATCGACGCCAACCCCCGGTCCGGTACCCGCAGTTTCGCCGATTCCGACACCGGCACAACTATTGCCGCCGCCCGCAATGCCGGTTGCACCGAGTCCAGTCTCACGGCAAGAGCACAGTTCAAGCCCCAAGTTGGCACAACAGGCGGACTTTAATTACAACGAGTTTCTGCATCCGTCGCCTGTTCCGCCAGTCCCGCAGCGAAGCGGGTCAGTCCCCACGATACAAAAGCAAAACCTGGGGCTGCGCGCAGACGTGGGAAGGAAGCTGTTTGAAGAGGAGCAGATGCGACATCATGCGATGAACCAGGGTGCGGCGGGGAATTTGAAGCCGAGGGTGGATGAGCGTGCCCTCGGTGCGGGAATCGACCTCGTGCAAAGTTCGAGTTGAGCGTCGAGCGTTTTTCGCTCGTAGGTGGCGGGCGCTGGCTATAGAGTGAGCCATCGCCCTTCTGCATGTCTCCTCCTCTTCCTCATCCTCGCTGCTGCTCTGTTGTACTCCTGGAACCCACACGATGTATCACCAGCTCTCAAGTTCTCCACACGCATTCCTCACATCCAACCATTCCCTCCGCGCTGATTGCGCGCGTGTATACAACAACAAACCAAACCCCAACGAAGATGAACGAACGAATCAACGAAGGTACCGCCGGTGCGACCGACCTGGACGGTTGTTTATTTTTCTTTTGTGTCTGTCTGCGTCTAATCTTTCCTCTTTTTACGATGAAACGTCTCTTTTTACTTCCTTTCGAATTCCTTGTACAAGTACCCTTGCTCGCTTGGCTACAAGCGATTCTTAATGCCCACATACTTTGCTCACATTCACGTTGCTATCCTTTCATTTTCCCTCTACTCTGCTGACTCTGTGCGCACAGTAGCTCTGCTATCTACTTTCCTCAGCCTGATTGGCGGACCGTGAGATGCGTGACCTTCCTCCGCTTAACGTCGGTCAGCTGGCTCCGTTCGGGGCGTGGTGCCTCTAATGTATTTCCTTACGCTTGACTCGTCTCTGCACCACCACCACCTTCGTCGGTCTACCCACGGAGCGCAATACGCCCGTCATGCTCACTGAACAGTTTCGCGAAATCAAGCATTACCGAAATGCGTACCTGCTAGCCATGTCTGCGGCAATGGGCAGTATCTTTTATGGCTACGACATTGGGATCATTGGAGGGGTCATATCGCTGCCGTCGTTCAAGAATTACTTTGGGATCTCCAAAATGAGCGCTTCTCAACAGGCAAACTTTAGTGGCAACATTGTCTCGGTACTTCAAGGCGGTTGCTTGTACGTTCTGTCCACTTTTTTCATTGAAACGTATCTCAACGATCAGCTTCGGCGCGCTTGGTGTCGGCTACTTTTCCAATCGCTGGGGACGAAAGCCTTGCATGATCGCGGCGGGATTGTTCTATATCATCGGAAGCAGTTATCCAGGCTGTTGTGGGTCTTGGGACGAGCGAAGCTCGCGCACTGAGTGTTTTCTATTTTGCACGGTACGAGATTCGACTTGCTCGTTCGGTGCTAATAATGTGCAATGAAGGTTTTTTGCTGGCCTCGGCGTTGGTATGGTCAGTGCAGTTGTACCAACGTACGTGAGTGAATCCACACCAAGGGCGATCCGTGGCCGTTGCACCGGAGCCGTTCAGCTGGCCAACAATTGCGGGATCATGATCTCGTATTGGGTCAACTTACAGCGCGTCGCTGCACTTTTCCGGGACGAGCAACCGCCAATGGCGTATGCCCCTTGCCGTTCAGGTCATCCCTGGCGTCCTATTCGTGCTCCTCATCCCTCTCCAATCCGAGTCTCCGAGGTTTTTGGTGGAACACGGGCGGCTGGACGAGGCGGCGCGCAGCCTTGCGCATGTTGCATGCACAAGTGTCGACGACAAGGCGGTTCTCGATACGGTGCAGGAGATCAAGGCCGACTTTGAAGGACGGAAGGAGTTGGGGGATCTTGCAAGCAGATTCGCCATTTCGGAGACTCGCGCGCGATTGCCCTGCGTTGCTTTATCCCGTCGCTCGGTCATGTTTTTCCAACAAGCCACTGGGACCAATGCGATCAACTACTTTGTGAGTGTACAATTAGTGCCCGCGATCCAGAGTCTAATTGTACTACGTAGAGTCCTCAAATATTCGCGTCGTTAGGAATCAGTGGGACAACTTCGGGGCTCTTTGCTACCGGTATGGAGTCTTGACCTTCCATCGTCCCGTTCTATAACTAGTCGGCCAGGGGTTTACGGCGTCGTCAAGGTCATCTCGGTATCGCTAGTTCTAGCATTCGCCGTAGAAGGGTATCGGGCGCAAGAGATGCCTCATCATTGGTGGGTTTGGCCAGAGTGCTATGATGCTGTGGCTCGCTGGATATACCGGCACTCCATCCCTCCAAAACCGTCGTCCCTTCCAGTTATGTGTCCATCGTCGCCGTCTACCTCTACGCCGTCTTCTATTGCATCGGCTGGGGCCCACTACCATGGGTGGTCGCAGGCGAGGTCGCACCGAACCATCTGCGAACCGGCGCCATGTCCATCGCGATTGGGGTCAACTGGTACGTTGGCATCGTTCCACACACACATATCAAAGCTCAAGATCAGTCAGGCTCTTCTCGTTCACAGTCTCGAAACTGACTCCGATAATGCTCAACAAAATTCACTACGGCACATATCTCTTGTTCGGTCTTTTCTGCTTCATCATGGCGATCTGGGCTTGGGTCTGTCTCCCTGAAACAACAGGTATCGCACTCGAGGATATTGGGCTGCTGTTCGAGAAGGATGTTATACTGCGCGCGGTGCAGGATGGACCTGGGAGCCGATTCTGCCTTGGGAAGAGGCGTCGTGCCCTTCCCATCGATGAGTTGAGGCGCGACAATAGCGACGGCGAGTCGGATCCGGACGCAAAGACTACGGAGAAGGCTGCTCACGAACACGATGTAATCTAGTGCTATGATTGTTTTCGACGAGATACGGTGCAGCAGATTGTGATAGACTCTGTATTTCACAGGCGACAGGTGATTGTAAGATATCTACGAAAAAAGCGGTTCTATATCGCCGTCGAGGACGCGCTCTTGGATGACAAGCTGATCCCGTAGCGCGACGTCAATACCCAAACCGGCTGCATATTCGAAGAACGCAGCTCGAGTGGGAGCAGGATGATATATGATGTGGTATCGTCCCGCAACATCCCTGATCCGCATCGCCAGCTTCCCGTACAGGTCATGATAGACAGTGACCTCGGAATCGCTCCAGGCAAGGTCTGCAGCCTTTTCGGCTTCAGTCTGCGCTGGAAGTCGCAGGTTGTGGTTTTGTGCCTGGTGTATCGCATAGGCGCGGACGGTCCGGAGTTGACGAACATCAACAACTGTGGTTTTCGAGGATGAACAAAGCAATTGGTGTGGGAGAAGACTTACAGGACTCGATCCCGTGAGAGCGGAGGTCTTCTCGGCGGGTGTCTGAGATCTTGGCATAGTACACAATGTTGTCGAGAGCTGGAGATCATAGAGTTCAGCGCGAGTATGGAAACCGATGTTGCCATACCACACAATGTGCGCCTTGCGAGCTCGTAAGCTAGGGCTGTCTCATTCAACTCGCGTTGTGTTGCCGTCTCCTCGGTTACCGTCGAGAAACACCAGTCTCCGGTAGTGGTTCGGGCGTCAACATAAGGCATGATATAGGGGTGGGACAATTTTGCGACAGACTCAGACGGCGAAATATTTACCGAAAGAGCGGCACCGAGAGGCCGCCGATTATTTCCTCTTCGCTAACCAGCTCATCCCGTAGCCCAGCATCGATGCCTAATCGTTCAGCATATTCGAGGAAGGCCGCCCGAGTGGGAGCCAAGATAGTAGCTAACAGGAATCCTGCAACATGTGGGTTTGTCTCGCGGCATCCATGTGCAGTCAGGTCCAATTCGGCATACAAATCATGAAACGGAATGGCGCCAGGATCTTTCCAGGCTCGCTCTGCGGCTTGTTCGGCTGGGGTCTCGCTTGGAGGTTGTTGTTTTGCCCTTCGTGCCCTGCGAATTTTGGCGGCGCGGGAGTTGCGGATCTTGCCGAACATCACCGACTATGGCGAGGATGAGCTATGATTAAAGTATATAACACTCTTACATTCAAGCCGAAGAGCATTGAGCTCCTCCCTACAAGCATGCGAGATAACCCAATAGACCTTGTTGTCCAGGGCTAAAGGTGAATAGGGGTCAGCGTGCGAGTGCAGAAGCCAGTGCAGTGGCCATGTAGCCTAGTTTGTGCGCATGGGAGTTCGTATGTCCATTTTATCTGGATGCGGCGCCTTGGCGGTCTCGCGAGCTTGAAGCGTGGAGCGGCCATTGACCGCATGTACGGCATGCGAGAGATGGGGTCAGGCCGAGTCGGGTACGTCACGGTCGGCTGCAACAGATGCAAACAGTTCAACGCCCAATTCCCAATTAGGAAATACTAGAACTCACCACTCGAGAATGTCGTTCCTCGCGGCAATGTGCATAAAAGCTGAAGGATTGGACTCGCAAGATGAAATCAGCTAAAGGTACAACTGACCTTGAGTCAACAAATGCTCTTGCATGACGAGTCGGCATACTATCTGTATGCTCCACCGAGTCGGACTAGGCGTTCTGCAAAAAGATACTGCGTATCAACATCCTCAAGTTGTCTTCCAGTGACAGACGAGGGATCTTCTGTGCCGGAGGCTGCTCATTTTGCCGTCGTGCCACTTGAAAATCAGTTCCGAGGAAACAAGGACCGTAAGTACCAGTATAGTGTTTCCACTGGAGGACGGCGGCCGCGAGACATGATGGTAAAATCTGAACGCGGTCTCGTGATTAGGTGTCAAGATCCAAATCACTGCTAGTAGATAGCGCTCGCAGCCAATTATGGAAACACATAGACGCTAATTCGATTGCCAGTGCGCTTGCAAGGACAGCCGCACTGTTCGACGCCATCGGCCCTAAGAATAGGACACTCTACGTTCAAGTCCTATTTTTAACCAAAAGCACATGCTGCCCACATATGCATGCATGTCTTCCTGATCTGCTAAGTATCTCAGAAGGATCCACGGATGGTTATAGCTTTAAATCGCCTCACCAAGAGCTACCAAACACAACATTCTACAGCTCATGGCAGATATCCTCTGCCTTGGTCGGGTCCCGACTAGAAAATTGCTTGAACACAAGGGAGACGCCGAAACGGAACGAGAAAGCGGCGTTATGGGGCCCGTTGCGAATCATTGATGGGTGTGGGGTATGTTGTCACGATCGTTCGCATCTCTCCACAAACCTCATTGTCGTTGCTATAGACGCATGCGCGACGCGTGCTTATCGCAAGTGGTAGCTCGTGCTCTCACTCAAGTGCTCCTCATGGCTACAACAACCGTATAAATGCTTGCTCGTCTCGAACGCTTTCTTCAGTTCCACCCACTCTCCTTAGGACAGTCTTTCAGCATGTTCAACAAATCAGCTCTCCTTTTTGCTGCCTACCCTCGCTGTCTCCGCGGCGGCGGGCCCCACTGTGGCTCCCCAGGCCAAGCGTGCTGGTGTTGCCATTCCCATGGCCAAGCGCTCATCCCTTACGACTGCCTCCGGAGTCTTTGACCACGACAAAGCCAGTTGCCTCCACCATCAAGACCGCCAACAAGCATCGCCAGAACCTGATCAACCTCCAGAAGAACAAGGGTGTCGAGGCTTTCGCTGCTGTATGCTATTTTCGTTCTTCTTTCTCTCAGGTATACTCACAATTCCTCAGGGTGCCGAAATCAAGGATCTTCGCAAGGTCCCCATCGACGTCGAGGCCCGCATGCAGCAGAGCGTTGCCAAGCGCCAGGCCGAGAAGCTTACCGACGAGGAGGACGATACCGAATGGGCCGGCACGATCTCCATCGGCACCCCTGCTCAGAAGTTCCTCATCGACTTTGACAGTGGGTATTCTTGCGTCTTCTTCGCTCGTTGCTCAATGCATGTTCAGCTGGCTCATCCGACCTCTGGGTCCCGTCCTCGTCCTGCACGAGCTCGACTTGCAAGAGCAAGACCCGCTACACTGCGTCCTCTTCCTCCACCAGCTCCAAGAAGTCCGGAACCTTCACGTACTTCATCCTTGGTCTTTCTGCGCCCTTTCTAACTTCGGAAAAATCGCTATAGAATTCAGTACGGGGACGGATCAACCGTTAGCGGCCCCGTATACACCGACACGGTCGCTGTTGCTGGTGTTAAAGCCACCAAGCAGTATTTCTCGCCCGTGACCACGCTTTCGAGCAGCTTTAACGGTGATCCCATCGACGGTATTCTCGGTCTGGCATTCCCCGCCATCTCCAACCTCAACGAAAATCCATTCTTCTACACGGCGGATGCCGCCGGAAATGTCGACGCCAACCAATTCGGGTTCTACCTCGCTAGCACTGGGTCTGAGCTCTACCTCGGAGGAACCAACGAGGATCTGTACACCGGGGACATCGAATTCAACTCTGTAGATTCGTCTTCTGGCTTCTGGCAGGCGACGGGGGCTAAGGTGAAGGTTGGCTCGTCATCCGCCGTTACTGGGTTCCAAACGATCATCGATTCCGTGCGTTCTCCTGTCGTACTTTTTCCCTCAAAAGCCAACAAACTCACTGCCTCTAAAGGGCACCACGATCATGTACGGTCCCCCCGCGGCCGTGAAGAAGGTCTTCGCCAAGGTATCCGGCTCCAAGCTCTTCGACTCCACGAACGGTACTGTGACCTCATTCAATCCCTTCGTCTCACCCAGGCTCACATTTTCGAAGGCTATTACTTCGTTCCCGTGCGACTCCCCTCCCGAGATCTCCTTCAACTGGGGTGGCGAGGACTGGACCATCAGCTCGGACAACATCAACCTCGGGACCACCGAAGACGGTTCTTCCGATTGTGTCTCTTCCCTCGCTGCCCAGGATCTTGGTCTCGGTACCGACGTCTGGCTCCTCGGCGACTCGTTCATGAAGAACGTCTACACCGTCTTTGACGTGGATCAGGAGGCTGTAGGGTTCGCTGCACTGGCATGAGGTTTTTTTGGAGCAGACTGTACAAGTTGTATCAATATCCCGGCATACCATATACCAACCCAAAAATTGGCATTCCTTTTGAGCAATCTGTTTGACCGCGCGATGTTTTGTAAATGAGTTCCTCCATTGGACTGTACGAGATACAAACAGACTCCGAACCAAGTTGAAAGGTTCAGTCCTCGCCACCACCTTGAACTTCGTCCCAATACCACTTCGGCAGGAACCCGACTCTGTCTTCTCCCCCTTCGACTTCGTCCACCCCAGCCTTATCCAAAAGCGCAATGTCCACACCGACCTGCGGGCGGAACACCACCCGCCAAACGCGAGCCTCGCTCCCATCGTCCGCGGCACGGCACTCTGTCCGCAGAAAACGCAAAAATGAGTCGCCCCAGCTGAGACATAACGTTGGATCCCATGCATGCGCTTTCCCGCGCACCATACGCGGGATCTCGACCGTTCGAAATGTCTGCGTTGTGGTAACTTCGCCCGAGGCAGTTCGGAAGCCGACGACGATTTCCTGGTTGGGATTTAGTAATCTGCGTTAGGGAAAGAGTGAGATGATGCGTACGGGAACTCCAAGGAGGAACGATTGCATGTAGAACTTGAGGAGCTTTCTGTACGCTATTAATCGCCATGCATGCAAGGAATGCAGAACAAGGTACCTTTCGAAGCGCGCCTCATCCTGCGCTCCACGTATGGTCATTGACGTTTTGAGCTCAACGAAATTGTCCGTCTTGCCAGTAAACTTTCCTGCAATATTCTCAGCAACAGGGCGTGATACAAACGAGAAAGGACCCGCCTCGGACGCAATCGACCTCTCCGCCGATGACCAGACGGGTGTCGCCGAGCTTGGTGCGCACGACACTACACCATTGCACATTCGTGTCGACGTCCCCTCCCCAGCCTGGTGGATCTCCGGGTCGTTGCGGGACATTCTTGCCATTTGGTGTGTCGCATGCACAGTACGATTCGAATGCATACCCGAAGTAGGTTTGCTTTCTTTGGCGCGGTGCAAGGTCGTTTCTGCCAAGTAAATTAGATGGCGAAACATCGGATTAACTCGATCACTTTTCGCGCAACAATGCTTCGGAGCGATGCTCTTCAAGGTATAGCACACCCTGTACGCACATGACGTTCAGATCCCACCCTTCGCGTTCCTCATAAGGTGCTGTGAGTATACTTCCTCCCGCCGTATCAGCCAAAGGGGATTTCACAATTTGGATTTGAACTCACCGAGTGAGGACTCCTCGCCATCCGACAGCGCCTACACCTGAAGCCAAAGACGGGTGTTTTTGCGAATGTGCGCGCGACAGAGCTCGAAGGAGACTGTCGATGCGGGACTTTTCTTCAGGCCTGCGTATCCAGCGGTCATAGCCGTGCGAGAGCTGGGCGCGGGCTGGGGGAGGAACGTAGTAGCGCAACGCAGAGTCGTTGAATTGCAGTTCATGAGCTGGAGTGTAGGAGAAGGAAAGAATCGGGGTGGGTTGTTGGAACGGCGGTGCTGGACTGGATGATGCCAGTGTTGTCGGGTATTCGAGAGAACAACGACGGGGGCGGGTTGAGCTCGAAGTGTCGTCGAGGTTACGTTTCGACATGGTTCGCTGGGTAAACAGTCGATTGGTGCCGGTTCGGGTTAAGGTTCATCGCATCACCATCACAGTCACACGTGACGAGACGTGTGGCTTGGACGCGACGACGATGGACTCGGACGTCCCCGACAGCGACAACGAGGAGTTGCGGCCCGCCCACGAGGCGCCGCTGGGCGTGTCCCGACCGCTGACCGACGCGATATCGTCATTCCCTGCGCTTCCAGGCATGTCGCCCCTTTGCTGATACCTGCGAAGCTCACTGTAGGCTACAGTGAACCCCACAAAAGACTCCATCTCCTCTTCCAGCTCAGCGATGCCACCAGCAGGCCAACGCCCTCGCCCAAAACCCAGAGCCAGACACAAGGGCACAACAGCCACGTCCACCATCGACTCCTTCTCGGAGAATCCCAGCAGCCTCTCGGACCGCATTAAGATGCGTGAACGCGGCAAAAAGCCCGACCAAATTCCTTCCTCTCTTCGCGATACTGCCAAAACAAAGTCCGACGTCATCGAAATACCGTCCGATTCCTCAGAGGACGAGCTGCACATTTCCCCAAAGCCCACGACGAAGGACGCGGTCAAGCTCTTTGTAAAGATACCCCCACAGCCGAAACCCGTCTCTCATTCGTCGCTTCCGCCGTCCGACCCGTTCCCCGAGTCTACCAACAACAACGACCAGCTCCAGGAAGAGGACCTCGCTCCGCCCATTATGACGCTCCCTCCGCTTCCCTCTTCTCCCCCCAGTCCAGCTCCCGTGTCCAAGCCACCGAAGAAATCTCGAAAGAAGCAGGGCGCTGACGACGCGGAAAAGCCAGCCAAAAAACCGCGCGCCAAGAAGGCGAAGAAAGACGCTACCACGGCAGACGGCGGTGCGGACAACGGCGGGGAAAAACCCAAGAAGGGGAAGAAAAAGGAGAAGGAGAAACAAGTGTTCCCCAGTGCAGAGTTTATTGGCGAGTCCGGCGACGACGAGCTACCACCACCCCTGCCCTCGCTTTTGAACTCAGTCCTGCCTGCACCCCAAAAGCCCGTTTCAGCCGTCTCCTTACCCGAGTCGCAAACCGAGGACGACCCGCCTGTGGTTGGCGACAAGCGAAAGCGGCGCGAAGAAGAGGAACAGGAACCGTCCGGAAGCGGAACGAAGAAAGCCACGAAGGCCAAAGTGGCGGCTTTGGACGCCGCCAAACCAAAGAAGGTACCGAAGAAACAAGCAAAAGGGAGAGTGGTGATGTCGGAGGACGAAGACGAGGACGGGGAGTCTATGGTTGTCGCTTCGGTCAAGAATACCAAGAGACCGTTGGCAATGTCTGACGACGAGGACATCGATCCCCCGCCGCAAAGCGTGCCAAGGCCCCAGCCCGCGAAAAAGAAGGCCAAGAAACCAGTTGTCTCAGAGTCGGAAGATCAGGACGATCCCGATGTAGGTGCTTCAGAATTTCTTGCGATATCTTTGCTAAGCGTTGGATAGGAAAATCCGGAGCAGACTCGAAGCGCGTCCAAATCCCCAGCGCGTCAACCCTCGTCCCCTCATGTCCCGAATGCCACCAGCTCCCGAGTGCTCGTCGAGAACGCGAGACACAACAAACCTGCGGGAACGCCTAACCCGACTTTGCCTTCCCTCTCCGCTAAATACACGATTGGGGCGCGCAGCAATAGTACACCACTCTCAGAGCTCATTAGAAAAGTGAACGCTCAGGCCAACTCGCCCTTCCCCGTTGCGCTACCCCGTCGGAGCTCTATCGCCTCGGGGATGGCCCCAGGCACTCCAGTCACGACGTACTCGCCCTATGCCAAATTTTCCCGCTCGAATCTCTCTCGTATCGCCCCCCTGCATCCGAATCGACGCACACCGCCTCCGCCTCCACCCCCGCCTCCACCGAAGCCGAAGACAAAGAAGGAGAAGGAGCGCGAGGAACGATGGGAGGAGGAGATGATAGAGGCCGTCGGCGGCTGGGAGGCGTGGCAGGCGCTTAGTGAACAGGACCAGAAGGCAGCAAAGCGAGCCAAGTGGACTAGAGAGCTTGAGGGCTGGGAGGATTAGTGCCGTTTTTCGCATTGTCTGTTGTATCGTTATTGTACCACTGTGTATCCGAAGACCCTCCATCTCGTAATCGCAAAGCAGCTTATTATTACTTATTATCCAAGGCCAAAGCTCCCAGCGCCTTTGCAGCGCCTAAGCTTGATTTGTTCAACAGTTACAGTCAACCGTGACGCGTGACGTTGCAGTTTGTTTCAACTTTCAAGTTAGTTATGGTCCTCGATCTGCGGTCAAGGATCCGCAGGCCTACGCCGCCCATCACCGCGCTTCCCAGACGGCCCGACCAAGTATCTGTCGCATCACCGCTCGACGGCGCCTAAAAAATGACTTGGGCTTCATATAAATCGTCGCTTAGCATCCGCTGAACTACCACAACCGCCATGCCTTACCCATTCGCTCTTATTGGTGCGCAAAGAACGTTGCTTCTTGTCGGCGTTATGCTAACAATGCCTTCAAGCCCGACCTCCAGGGGATTGGAAGAATCTCTTCGACAACCAAGCTATGTACGTCTGCGCTTTCGAAAAAAAAAAGAAAAGTCGGAGGGCTTATCCTGGTTAGAGAAATGTCGATTGCTCACAACATGTTCATCCGTGGCGTGAACGCAATCTACGGGCAAGCAAAGGGTATCAAGGACGAGCAAGTCAAGCCTTTTGTTTTCTTTTCCATTTGTGTTGTGCGTTGGAGTTGCGAATTCGCCGCTGTGTTCCTCAACGTCAACCTCCAATCTAGTTCGAAACGCTGCACCACCACCATCACATGGAAGAGTCTCTAATATTTCCGTTCCTCGAAGCGAAGATGGGACAAAACGCCATGGCTCACAACGTCGAGCAACATAATGCCTTCATGGGCGGCTTGGACGATCTCGAGGCGTATCTGAAGGCCGTTCAGGCCGGGACAGCTGTCTACGACGCCGCTACACTCATCGAAAAGCTGGACAGCTTTATTGAGCAACTGGTTGAGCATTTGCACGAGGTGAGCTGTTCCCATTCGCCGACGAATCGCCCTGAAATTGGACCGAATTACTAGGAAATTCATACTCTTGAATCTAGCAAGATGCGAGTCTTCACAGAGGACGACCTCAAAGACCTCCATGCCCAGATTAGCAAACGCGCCATGGAGGAGATATCGCTTGTCACTTCCCTGCCTCTTGTACTGATATGCCACGACAAATCGAGCGCACCCTAGTGAGTCTCTAACATCTGTTCGTTATCATTGTCTGACTATACCCAGCTTTCCCCCGTTGCCGGCACCGGCACTTTGGATAGCCAAATATGCATTGTACTATCTGCATAGCGATGCTTGGGCGTTTGGCCCTTGCGACGTTAATGGTGTGCTGAAGCCTGGCTTTGGCAACGATGTCTCTGCACCTGCTTAATTGTTTACTACCCTAGAGCCACTATAATTGCATTCTGGAAAAATTGGGACCGCGGAACGCAACTGGAAAGGAGTTGCGGAAGTAAAATGTCTCAGTCCCTTTTTCGTCTCGTATAAAATCGACGGTGGGTTACGCTCTCGTCACATAACTGCTCTTACCTTCTCACCACCATCTGCAAACACCCCTCGTAACAAATTGTGACCTTCTCCATCTTCTCTCCTTGCGGCCTCGTCTAACCATCTTCCAGTATCATGTCTGTCCCCACCGCATTTGACCTCCCCTCATCTATCACCTCTTCCTCGTCCTCGTCGTCTACTCCTCTCACCTTCCGGGAACGCCGTGGGTTCACCCTCTGGCTCTCATTCAGCCCGGCATTCCCCAACATCCAACCCAAGGGTGAGCTGGGACCGACTCATGCGAACATCCCCCGTCGTCGTAAGCGGAGCAGCGTCGTCTCAGTCGATATGCCCGTTGTCCCTGCCCCTGTTCCTACTCCTGCGCCTGAACCTTCCTCTGTCGACGTCGGGCGGGCGTCCTACTTCTCGTAGGCGTTCGAGGAGTCAGGGGGAGGAGAGTTGCTTGAGCACCGCGCACATGGGTGACCGGTTCGTTCCTTTCGCCTCCTGTGTGATCCCATTACTTACCATTCGTCCAGATCCATCCGAAGATCAATTTCCTCGGCGCACATTGCATGTCGGCCGACTGTTATGTCGGCGTAGTTCGTTTTTGTCGACCAATCTTATCTTATCATTATTTTCGATTTCGAAATAACACGATTTTGTTTCTTTTCTGTGAAGCGAACAGAACAAGCGAATGGCGTCAGCTGAGTCTGACCGCATACTTGCGGTCGCCCGCGCCCACATTGACAAATGTGTTCATCAGTCACCGTGACCCATTGTTTTGTCTTTGCCTTCCATCTTGTTTTCGCCGAAAGGCTCGGAGGCGCCGTTGTACCTTGACTATTGTCCTTTTGTCGCCACGCTTATTGCACCGATTTCTTTGGGGTTTATTGTTCTCCTTCCTGCGACCTCGCCCGAAAACAAGTAGGCGCTGTGGAGACCTCAAACCAACTGGTTCTTGTGCCGTTTCACTTGTAGTCAGTGCTAGAATGTGAGTTTCCTACTCAACTTCAAGTCTTCTTGTGCCTCTTCCCATAAAAGCCGCTCATTGGCTCCAACGGCCTCGTCGGATGTCTAAAGCGAACCCAACTACATCACACCCTTCAACTCCGGAACACGCTACGCCGGTAGCGCGGTCTACACCTCCGGAACATTGTACACACTGGGCACTAGCGCCAGGGCAGCACGACTTACGACTCAGGCACCGCATAGAATCCTAGATATCCAACCCACCGGACGGCATGAGATTCCATCCCGATCCATTTCTGCAACGATGCTAGGGGAGTGTGTCAGGAATGCAAGCTGAAGGTGATCTGCTATGGGCGCGTTGTTCAGAATGAAAATCACAGCTTTACCGCTGCATAAACATTACGCGGTCCGGCCGAATGGCCAGGATCTGGCCAACCTCATTCCGTGGATGTCGTCAAACGTGGCACTTCCGTACAAGACACCCTACTTGAAAGCCGGCCTTGATACTGCGGTCAAGCTCTACCCGATGGACAGTCGACTGTCCATTCGACTTCGGAGATGATAAACCAATTGAACTGCGATGGATGCCAGTGTTTGAGATCCACAAGAAATATACACATCTGTCCGCATCCGTTTCCGTCCCACCCAGATCATTGCTTCCCTTACCCACGAGGCAATGGTCCTACCGGCGTTTACTGCGCAGCCTAAGCTGACCGTGATGCTCCTTCTCTCTGGCCGCTAGGCGCAGCGCCAAATGGATTCCATAATGACTGTGCCTCCGGCCCTCCGCTCATGCCGCATGAGTTATGCGGCGATTCGCTTGGACACGAGCTTTTTCTCGACTGTTCCTACATGTATAGCTAAAATCCTTGCTGTCCCCCGGCGGATGTGCATGCCTATCCTGAGATATGTTGTACATTCCTGTTTCTACTACGCTGTCCCATCTGTCGCTACAGCGAAATACTATCGTGTGTTATTTATTAAAGGGTGGTAAAACGAGAATGAAAAGATCCTTGGATGCCTTCAACGATTTATCCAGTTCCACCAGATATCGATGTATTCTGGGATATTATTAGTAAACGCGTGAAACAAGACCTTCTAGGACGTACTGTCTTGTCTTGACGCTTCACTTCCTCGTAAATGAACACCAGGAGCAGGAACACTTCGTCTTCGGAAAGCGCAGTGGATGTCAGGTGTACCACAGCGGGCTTGGACTTGTGAAACAGGTGCGGGCGAAAAGGAACGCAGAAACGGCCAGTGATCGTTTTCCCGTCCTCGATCGTCGCCTGGTGCGAGTCAAGGCGCGTAGAGAGCCGTAAGGTCAACGCACCTTCCATTCCTCGTGCGTGTAAGATAGCTCGTATTCCTTCCTCGTCGGCAGCCATCGCCAGAACTTCTGCCTGCGCACAAGAAGGCACAACATCAGCGTCAATACTTGACCCCGACCTCCCTACTTGTTGAATAGGTTCCCCGTCGTCCGCCGCACTTCGTCCAACTTGCGTCGTTGCGCGGCGACCTCGAAGCTCTTGTCCCGCCAGTTGATCGCCCCCACAATCGCGTTTGCACCCGGAATGGGGTTCTCGTCGCGCAAAACCGTCCGAAGGCGTCCTACGGCAGCCTTTGTACGTGCACTTGTTTACTGCAACTGTAGGGTACCTTGGAACTCGAATTTCGTCTCCACGGTGTACATTACGGCTTGGTCTAGGACGGCACAGATGCGTGCATTGACAATGTTAGTCTTGTTGTCAAAGAAAGCTTCCATTGGCAAGATTGAGACGACAAGGTTGAAAGGCGCGTTCAGGCCTTGAGTGCGATGAAGAGGCGAGGCAACAAGTGGGTCGAGAAGCAAGTCGATGAAGATCCACGTGATGGCGTCACGGTTGCAGATGACGTACGTCACGCACAAAACAAAGAAGAAAAAATGTTATTTCGAAATCGAAAATAATGATAAGATAAGATTGGTCGACAAAAACGAACTACGCCGACATAACAGTCGGCCGACATGCAATGTGCGCTGAGGAAATTGATCTTCGGATGGATCTGGACGAATGGTAAGTAATGGGATCACACAGGAGGGAAAGGAAACTAACCGGTCACCCATGTGCGCGGTGCTCAAGCAACTCTCCTCCCCTGACTCCTCGAACGCCTACGAGAAGTAGGACGCTCGCCCGACGTCGACAGAGGACGGTTCAGGCGCAGGAGCAGGAACAGGGGCAGGGACAACGGGCATATCGAGCGAGACGACGCTGCTCCGCTTACGACGACGGGGGATATTCGCATAAGTCGGTCCCAGCTCACCCTTGGGTTGGATGTTGGGGAATGCCGGGCTGAATGAGAGCCAGAGGGTGAACCCACGGCGTTCCCGGAAGGTGAGAGGGGTAGACGACGAGGACGAGGAAGACGGTGTGATAGATGAGGGGAGGTCAAATGCGGTGGGAACAGACATGATACTGGAGGGTGGTTAGACGAAGCAGCAACCATAGCTGGAAGAGCTCACTGTTTGTTACGAGGGGTGTTTGCAGATGGTGGTGAGAAGGTCAGAGCAGTTAAGTGACGAGAACGTAACCCACCGTCGATTTTATGCAAGACGAAAAAGGGACTAAGACATTTTACTTCCGAACTCCTTTTCAGTTTCGTTCCGCGGTCCCAATTTTTCCAGAATGCAATTGTAGTGGCTCTAGGGTAGTAAACAATTAAGCAGGTGCAGAGACATCACTGCCAAAGCCAGGCTTCAGCACACCATTAACGTCGCAAGGGCCAAACGCCCAAGCATCGCTATGCAGATAGTACAAGGCATATTTGGTCATCCAAAGTACCGGCGCCGGAAAGGGGGGAAAGCTGGGGTATAGTCAGACAAATGATGACGAACAGATGATAGAGACTCACTAGGGTGCGGTCGATTTGTCGTGGCATACGAGCCCGAGAGGCATGGCAGTGACAAGCGATATCTCTTTTTTCATGAGCTTGATGAATTGGTCGGCGAGGTCTTGGAGATCGTGCTCTGTGATGACTGCTTGCAACTTGCTGGATTCGAGGGTAGCAATTTCCTAGTAATTTGGGACAATTTCAGGGCAATTCGTCGGCGAAGGGAACAGCTCACCTCGTGCAAGTGCTCAACCAGCTGTTCCGCGAAGCTGTCCAACTTTTCGATGAGTGTAGCGGCGTCGTACACAGCTGTCCCGGCCTGAACGGCCTTCAGATAGACCTCGAGATCGTCCATGCCGCCCATGAAGGCATGATGTTGCTCGACGTTGTGAGCCATGGCGTTTTCTCCCATCTTCGCTTCGAGGAAAGGAAACACCAGCGACTCTTCCATGTGATGGTGGTGGTGCAGCGTTTCGAGCTAGATTGGAGGTTGGGGGAAATGACCAGCTAGCGCAGAATCGCAGAACACGCACGACACAAATGCAGAAGAAGACAAAAGGCTTGATTTGCTTGTCCTGGATACCTTTGGCTTGCGCGTAGATTGCGTTCACGCCACGGATGAACATGTTGTGAGCAATCGACATTTCTCTATTATCCAGGATATGTATCAGCCCTTTGACTTTTGTGTTTTTTTCGAAAGCGCAGACGTACATAGCTTGGTTGTCGAAGAGATTCTTCCAATCCCCTGGAGGTCGGGCTTGAAGGCATTGTTAGCATAAGGCCGACAAGAAGCAACGTGGTTTGGGCACCAATAAGAGGGAATGGGTAGGGCATGGCGGTGGTGGTGGTTCAGGGGATTCCAAGCGACGATTTATATGAAGCCCAAGTCATTGTTTTGGGCGCCGTCGACTCCGGCGTCGAGCGGTGATGCGACAAAAGCGAGCAGATCATGATGTGCATCAATCAATCGGCTGAGCTCAGGTATAACCTATTCGCTGAAGGACGATGGTTTGGCTTCGTTCTCTGGGCATGTGTGAGGGCTAGGATGAGATCCACAGGCGGTAACCGGATGCGTAAAAAAAAAGTCCACAAAATATCATTGATTCGCAGATCCCCCGTAACCCACCGTGGATTTTATACGAGACGAAAAAGGGACTGAGAGATTTTACTTCCGAACTCCTTTTCAGTTTCGTTCCGCGGGCCCAATCTCCAGAGAATGCAATTATAGTGGTTCTAGGGTAGTGAACAATTAAGCAAAGCCGGGCTTCAGCACACCATGAACGTCGCAAGGCCCAAACGCCCAAGCATCGCTATGCAGATAGTACAATGCATATTTGGCTATCCAAAGTGCCGGTGCCGGTAGCGGGGGAAAGCTGGGGTATAGTCAGACAATAATGAACAGACGTTAGAGACTCACTAGGGTGCGCTCGATTTGTCGTGGCATATCAGTACAAGAGGTAGGGAAGTGACAAGTGATATCTCCTTCATGGCCCGTTTGCTAATCTGGGCGTCGAGGTCTTTGAGGTCGTACTCTGTGAAAACTGCTCGCATCTTGCTCAGTTCAAGAGTATGAATTTCCTAGTAATTTAGTACCGGGATTCAACGCAAGGACATAGCTCACCTCGTGCAGGTGCTCAACCAGCTGTTCAGCGAAGCTGTCCAGCTTTTCGAGGAGTGTAGCGGCGTCATATACAGCTGTCCCTTCCTGAACAGCCTTCAGATACGCCTCAAGATTGTCCAAGCCGCCCATGAAGGAATGATGTTGCTCGACGTTGTGAGCCATGGCGTTTTCTCCCATTTTCGCTTCGTAGAACGGAAAGACGAAAGACTCTTCCATGTGATGATGGTGGTGCAGCGCTTCGAACTAGATTAGAGGTTGACGTTGAGGAACACAGCGGCGAATTTCGTAACTGCAACGCACAACACAAATGGAAAAGAAAACAAAGGTTTGACTTGTCCGTCCTGGATACCATTTGCTTGCCCGTAGATTGCGTTGATGCCGCGGATGAAGACATTGTGAGCAATCGACATTGTTCTATTGGATATGCGTTGGCTTCGACTTGTTTTCGAAAGCGAGCGCAAACGTACATTGCTTGGTTGTCAATGAGGTTCTTCCAATCCCCTGGAGGCCGGGCTGGAAGGCATTTTAGCATGATGCCAACAAGAAGCAACGTCCTTTAGTGTACCGACGAGAGGGAATGGGTAGGGCATGGCGCTGGTGGTTCAAGGATACGAAGCGATGATTTATATACTGAAGGAACTCGGAAGCGGCGAGGTACCGAACGCCGTTAAACGGTGATGCGCGCAGGGTAATGATAGAAACTCGGTCGGGGGTCAACGATGCCTGGGTCCCTTGGCAAGTACAAGATGGGTTGCGGATACTTTTGAGAGACTGTGAACCATTACACCCTCCTGGCTCTCGGCCTCATTTGAGTTGACGGTGGGGCTTCGAATCCTTCCGAGAAGTTTGAGGCAAATGCACAGATGGCGCCGAACCAGATCGTAGTGGTGGTTCGTTTCAACGTCGACGACACAAGAGCCAGAGGTGGTTGTAATTGGGGTCAGAATCCCATTTGTGTACTTTTCGAGCCTACATACAGCCCGTATTAGTCGATGATATCTATACCTTGTACTGATATTTTTTATCGCGATAAATTAGTGGAGCGGACCACAGGTCGCATTCCAGGCAGCGTCTCCCCATGTGATACTGGTGCTGAAACTGTTCGCTTTGACGAACGCGTCGAGCGAGCATGAGCCGTATGTCTTGTCAAAGTGTGACTTTGCGCAGATCGAGAGCGGGAAAGGTGCGTCGTTCGAGCAGAAGACGGATTTGCGGGCCGGAGCAGCTGGAGAGACATTAGCTTAATGAGCTAATGTGTATAACGAGGAAAAAAACGCTACGAAGAAGTGCAGGTGAATTTCTCCCAAACCATTTGAGCGGCAAACGGCACTTGCGTCGAAGTCCGGAAGGCGCGGTTGGCAGGAACAGGGCCCTTGGAAGGGAGAGGCTTCTTGTCCCTGCAGAGCGAACAGTTAACTGGCCAATTCTCAGGGAGACAAGAGCTGGATACGCACTTGGCCAAGCCCAGAGCGGTGAGAGCCAGATCAATGGTAGTATCGTGCCCAAACTCCATGTACATTTCTTGCGCGTCGCCGGTCGAGTTTGTGAACCGCTCAACGAGCTTGTTCACAAAGAGCGTGCCGAGCGTCGGCCCCATCGGACTGGGAAGATTGTACCCGAACGCGCTGTCCATAAGCAGATCTAGCTCGTACCTATAAGTAGCCAAGATCTAATCAGCGTGGGTTTGCCACCAAAACAGGTTGACTCACTCAAAGTCGAGGATTTCGCTCTCGGTGAAGACGGCGCACCACGGAGAAACACCTGTAGGCAGCTTGGTCATAGGCGCACGCGTAGAGGCCGCCATGGGTGTCAGGCATTGGTGAGATTCACGCCAGGTAGCAGCTTGTTGAGCCGCTTCGTGATGAGAGGCTAGGTAGACCGGCGCCCCACGCGTCAACAGCCTGGCCGATATGCTGAGTTGGCAGTCTGACGAAGCAAATCCAACTTACGTTCTGCCCATATGCAGTACTGCCAGAGCGGACAGGTGTTCATTGGGGTAATCCAGCTAATGGTGACGCTATCCTCGTTGATCAAGTTCAAGTCTCCAGTGGTCCAGTAACGACCGAAAAAAGCCCATGCTGAACCACTGGGCAGACTCGACGACCTCCGGAACCGTCAACATTCTGGTGGCGTAGATCTAAACAAAGCACGCACCCGGTCCTGGTTCCCCGCGAGCACATTCGTGGCCGTCAACTGCGGGTACTTGAGCCGGAAGCTGGGCAATTTGATGAATTCCATGCAAGTCGCGTCAATTCAGAAACACGGACTCAACACCATGCTCGAAAAGCTGCTTTCTGCCGGGAGCCGTGAGGTTGTTGATGCCCAGGCTGGTGGTGTATCCATCCTTGAGGAACTCCATGCTCTCCGGGAGACGCGCCTTGGCAATGTACTCTGCCGCGCCGGCGAGCTTGAGGGTCAAGTTCTGGATGTACGGCAACTCGCTGGACAACGGCCACCGACTCCCATGGCGGCCCATCTACCCGACACGAAAAAATTAGTCCGGACCTGGTAAGTGAGACACGCATACCAGCATGACCTGTTGGACAGGTGGCGTCGGAGGGAAGGGACACGCTAACACCGTGAGGGACCACTGGCTTGAAGTAGGGCGACAGGTTCCCAAGGTGCTCGAGGACATCGAAAGAAGCGCTAGCGAAGACAGCCGGCACAAAGGGCAGAACTAAGGAGTGCCTGAGCGAGCATGGTGGCGAGCCTCGAGAGACCAGAGTATGTTGATTATATGCCGAGTGTCTTATCAGGTTACACATGGTGCAGGCGGGAGCGATGATGGTCGGGAGCCGGAGCATGCGCGTCACCCTTGAGCAAGCCGTTTCAGGCCAAAAGAATCGAATTTCCTGCGCAAACTTGTATTTGGGGCTAACTAGTGGCTAATATCTTATAAAAACTAGCGACGCTGTACCACTGGGGGACGATTCGGCAGCGGGTATGGTTAAGACAGATCATGTAACGGTAGAGTAGTAGGCGAGGCGATGGGGGTGGGTAGGCTCTATGTATAATGGGGCGTTAGGAATTCGTCACCGTGTCGGTGCGAGAGAGCAGAGACGGAGTCCGTTGGCCAGTTCGGGCTTCCACTCGAGTCTGCGTACGGCCTCGGCATAATCGACCCACTCGCGTCTGCGCTCGTTGCTTTCGAGCCAGTCCTGCTCGAGGGAGGCGACGTCGAGCTCGTAAAAATGGTAGATGGTCGACGGGCTTTGCTGGGTAGTCACGTAACGGGAAATTGCGCCGCGAACGCCCGCTAAACCGAGAACCATTAGGAACTGGGTGGCAGCAGAGGGAACAAAAGAAGAGACCTTCTTCCAGGGCCTCACGCGTCGCTGCATTCTCCAACCGCACGTCCGAGGCCTCCCAACCACCCTTGGGCACTGTGGACGTCTCATCAGACGCGACAAAACTCGGAGCGACAGACAGGCACTGACAGACCCAGTTGTCGGGACGCTTGCGGGAGGTGATTAACAGAATCTTGGAGGCTTGTCGGGCGATGGGGATTGCGCAGCACACAACTCGGGGAGTAGTTCGACCTTTTGTGCCCATCGTTTTGGGCAAAGGAAAGACGCGGCGGTGGGGGCAGCGTTCAAGAAGCCTGCATCAGCTTGTGACGCGCTAGGTAGGCGCCGGAAGTGAGGGGGGCGAGAGTGAGTGGGTCCGGACCACTCTGAAAGGAGGCGGAGAGCTGAAAAGTGGTCAAGAGAGTTATATAGTATTCGCGAGAGGCAGGGAGAACTTACGCGTGGCCTCGACTGTAATGGTCGTGTGCAAACACTCGTCAAATGCTTGCTGCTCAAAAATTTGGGTGAAGGCAAGCCATCACACGCACGTTCGTCGCAAGTTACGTGTTCACAAATTATAAGCGGAACTTTTATCCTTCGCCTCCGATTTATCCCGACCCAATCTACTCGTTCCACGCTACCAAAAACATGCACAACACGCCTACTCCCATGGCCACAAACTGTCACAACAAGCGCTCAGCTCACTCCCAGATGATCGCGAAAACAGACAAACCTCTCGTAGAGCCTGGACACCACTTTTGCTTTCCACAAGCAACCTAAAAACCAGTCATTGAGCAGTCTTGGAGCTAGGAAAGGACCCACGTTGGGAGCACCGCGACAGCACCGATGTACAGGAATCCCCCCGCGACAAAAGGTATCACCTGCAGGCACATGAGGATCGGCTTGACCGCCCCGGAAGGCAGGAACCAACCAGATCTGCCAACTGAGTAGGTCGTTCCAAGAAGGCCACTCGCATCCTGTCTCACACCGGCAGCAAGGTCATGCCGGTCCGAGTGGGGTTGGCCGGCCGCAGATCCGGAGGCCACTGCGATTCCAATGAACGTTCTGAGGCGACTTCAGCCTCGCGATAGCAAGCAGGCAAGTAAAGAAGCTGCTCTTACCCGACCTGCAAGCGACGATAAGCACGAACGTGCAAAGAGACGGTGGGAAGGGCGAGAGAAAGGAAGACGAGTCAGTTAAGCGGGGGTGAACAACTGAATGCATTGAGTTGGAGAAAGTACACACAAAAGCTCCGATGGCAGTTACAAATTGGGACTGCATTGCCTGTCTCTTTGTGAACCTGATTCGTTGGCATTCAGAAATGAAAAGAAGCGAGTAAAAAAAAGGCCGAACCCGCTTCGTATGAGGATAGAATAGTCGGCGATCTCATGTGGAATCTCATGGGCAAAACAGGCCAGGGTCGTCGTCGCACCAATGAGTGGCGACGCATAGAAGCTTGCGGCCATCCTATTTAACGCCGAGTGAGCTGCCTTACATGGTCGGGGGGAACACGTACGCCAGGCCATCGGTTCTACAGACAAACTGGCGTCAGCAGAGAAGAGAGGAATCAAGCCAGACACACATGTTGTGCACAAAATCGCCAAACAGGTTGAGGTAAGCAGACATCTTGGACGGGCCAGTGACGGATTTCGCTGTAGGCTCTTCGTGTTCTTCCTCCTTGGTGTCGGATTTCTTGCCTTTGCGCGAGTGAGCGGAGCCGTTCTCAGACCCTTTGGATACGCCGCTGGCAGTAGGCAGTCGGTTGTGAATGCGAGTGTGAGTGCGAGTGCCCTTCGCCGCCGTCCTCGCCGGCCAGCACGCGAAGCGTCTTTTCCATAATAAAAAAGGCCGCGAAGCCGGCGAAGATGCCCAGCCTGGGAAACGCACACAGGTGAGTATTCTCGTTAGAGTTGTTGTATATATGTGGACGCACCCGATCAGGATATTGCGCTTCTCCTCGACCATCACGAACTGTACACCATCGCCGTGGTGCTCGCCCATGAACGCCTTTCGTGGACGCGATTAACAGGACAAGCAGCATCCCGGACCAAATCACTAACATGCGGAATTAGATGCAAGAAGACATCTGAAAGTAGCCCGCCCGTCTGCGTAGCTTTAGTACAAACCCCGCCGGAACGTGAAGTGTGCTTACTGCAAACGCAGTCATCGTGTTCAATGTGTTTCCGTTAATCTGGGCCGGGATAAAGGCGAGAATGAAGTTGGGGACCCTGCAAAGTTCAAGCACCAATACAACGGCCTGTTCTGGAACAAAACTCACCTGTGCAGATATTCATACAGATTGACACCCAACCAGAGACTAGGCTCACTCACGAGGAAATGTAGAATGTCCCGAGAATCGAATTCCACTGCTGGCGAGGCGATACGGGAAGAGGGTACGCAAAGACCTTGCGCATGACTGGCGACTGCTCTGCCTCGAGTGTCTTCTTTATCATACTCAGCCGCCAGACGGGCTGGCAATCCTCTAGCTCTTCAGCCTATTGCATGGACGTGTCAGGCGTCGGGGAGGAGGGGGCACGCGCCGTGACACGACACGTACGAAGACTGATTCCTCTGGCCCAGGCATGAACCCGCTGTTTTTGTTGACGGCTTCGGCAGGCATAGACCAAGGCGATTATGGTGGTTAAGATAAACAGCGACAATGAGAGACGAGGCATGGAGGGTATACGGTCTGGTCTAAGTTACAGCTCGGCCCCATTCGGATCTGTGATTTTTGATGGCGGTGAAGGACGACAGCGGGACGGTGAGCAGGAGAAGCAGTTGCAGATATTCAGTATCTACTTGACACTACTACACTAATAGACGTACTGCCCATCCACACCAGTGAAGCCTCAGATAATTTCAGCCCGTCCCTTTGTATAACAAGGAATGGCGCCGAACGGACGTTGTCACCGCCGACCGCACCGACAAGAAGCCAGGGGTCGCGCTCATCGACCTGCGCCGTGGAGTATCGTCACCAGCTTTTTGATTGTGGAAGAATCGAAGAAGAAAATTCGCAGTGTGACAGACTATATACTCAGTAGAAGGGTGGCTGTGCACTATAGAAGACCGCGACTGCGAGCGATCCCGGCCCAGCTCCGCAAGACATACTCTGAGAATTGGCCCACGTCCGACACGGATGATTCGATGGCTTTCGAGGTGTTCAGTAGGCTGTCGAGGAATGCGTGGGCGGATGAGGGAGAGGTGAGTTGATGGAGCTCTACTCGCAGTGGTTAAAGCGGAGAGCAAGACAATATAAGCAGAAAGACGAACCTGCTGCGCTGTAGACACCCATGAGTGACGCGCGTCGGGCGTACCACGATAACTTTGAGCCTAAATCAATCCGGGCTGAACAGAGAGCGCGACACGACACCCACCCTGGTGGACTGGTCGCCAGATATATAGCACGCCTCGTCGGCTATACGCGCAGAATGCTGCAGCGCAGGCAGCGGATCCAAGCGGAGGCACGACACTTCCACTTTGAGTCTTGCACAGAGAGCAAAGCAAATGCCTCGAGTCCAAACATTAGAGTTGTTTCATACAGAAGCGTCAGACGCACCTCGGGCAAATGCACCAAGACAGGCTCGTTATACCCCAGCCTGACATGGAGAACATCTCGAATGGACACCGCCGCATTCTCTTCACTCTTAATACCAGCCATACTCTCCACACCAGCATCCAACCACGCATTTATCAACGTCTTCCGTGCCCGTTCGCCATTTCCAAAGAGCGCAGAAACGGCTGCGTCGGACAGCGGTTTTGTGTGTGCTTCACCGTTTGTCTCGGCAGGAGGGAGATGCAAGACAGAGCGCGAGAGGGCCGCGCGGGTAAAGCCGTACTGTCCAGATTCGTTGAGAATTGGATCGCATCACGGAGGGTGCTGTACTTGCGGGATGAGCGGAAGCGCGAACTTTAGCAACTGCGCGGTGGTGGGAGACATGCAAGGCTGTCACAAGCAACAAACAACAAATGCCAACAAAGGTGAGGCAGCGTAAGAACGCGTTCAATTACAATAAACGCGACTCGAAAAGCCTTGATGAGTTTCGTGAAGAATAAAGATCTTGCCTAGTGTGTTGCTCCGGACTTTCCGAGGTGTAAGCCTCGGGCGTTCAAGTTGTATTTCTATTTCTTGATCGCACGACTGATGAGGCCGCTCGAGTGCATTAAAAGATATCAGTGCGCCGACATGAACAAGAACACATTAATTCCCGCATCATACCTGCAACACGCGCGCGTCTTCAACATACGAATCGAAGAACAGATACGGCCAGGATACCATGCGCGATTCAAGTTTCCCGATGCGAACTGAGCAGCACAGTGACAGCACTGCTCACGAACGCGTCGCAGAACGAGGTCTGCGATACTGGAAGCAGACGACAAGTTGAACTGATGCCAAGTCTTGGGATGTGGGCTCTCGGGCAGTCATCGAAAAAAAAACAAGTTTGGGACGTCTACGCGTCAGAGTACAATTTTCTTGAAGTTGGAACTACGTTACACCAGCATGCTAGTACGTCTCCGAGGATCTCTGCTCCCCGGATCTGAATGCTGCCCTCTGTGTATCATTTCTCGAAATTCCTTTCGCGTTTTTAGCATGGAAACCCTGCCCCAAAGCTAAGCCACACTCACGGGATCTGTCTCAAGAGCCTCCTGCAACGGGGTCGTCTGCCACCACGCCCAGATGTACTTGTTCAACATGTTCACCTTGTCCTTTTCCGACTGTCAGAGTCAAAAATCGCATCACAAGCTGCTGAGTCTCCGTAGAGGCGGCGTGGTAGTCTGCCACAGTCTGCGGAAAGTCGATGAGACTAGGCATAACTGCGGCCGCTGTTGATCCTGGCTCCGGTTCTTCGATAATACCCTTTTTCTTCAACTGGTATGTCGAGTAGACGTGCGCATAGACATGATCCCACACCGGCGACCCTGAGAAATTAGACTTGAGCTCCTCCAACTGTTTCTATGGCGGGATGAGACGTTCAAAAAAAACAGGAGTTCAACCTGTTCTGACCTCGAGTTCAGCCAGAAGTCATATCGTCACTGGCAAGCTCGAAAGCATGAAACATGTCCTTTGCCTCCTCGAGATAGTCTTCTGATTCGGCAAGATACATCTGGTCAAGGTCCTCCTCGAAATCATGATCCAACTCTCGAAGTGAACTCTCTCGACGCAAGACGGCATCTTGAGGTGTCTCGAGAAAGTTTTTCATCTCTTCCAGTCTGCAAAACCATGGCTCGTAAGCTCGCATGAAGTAAGAACAGCCGCAGGCGTACGACAGGATGGGGCGATTTCGTTGAGTCAGAGTCCAGAGATTCATACGATACCAGTCCGCGGGTTCAAGCTCAGGGAGAGTATCTGGGTCCGGCGGTGTTTCGAATGCGAATACCGGGGCCACTGAGGGCAGTTCCGCGTCAAAAGCGGAACCGTCAGCGGACGCGCTATCCATCGTGATGGTGGTTCGAAGCACAAAAGCAAACTCGACCGTATGGGGATACGCCGGCGAACACATGCTGCATGGAATTCAAGGCCGCGATGCATTTGGGTATGTAGTTGACTATAGCATCGTGTTGTATCTTCAGCAGGACTCGGACTTGTGGGCAGTTTGAAGCTTATATCAATTTAAAGCTGTCTGGAGATTCAAGCTAATAATATATCGGAGAAGTCTAACTGGCGAAGCGCTATTAGCGTCGACGTCCAAGCCGTCAAGTCAAGACTTGACAGAGAATTTCTTCAGAGCTCCACAGTCTTGCTGTCTACGAGCTCGAGCCACGTATGGACTGCTTCGCACGTTTGCCGGTGTGCCTCGCGGGATATGGCTCAGGCTCTGATTATCGTCGGTCAGAAGGTGCGGCTACTAGATATGAAATATATTCGCGGTCGACTTTACGCGTACGTGCCTTTTCCTGCGCATAATTTATTTTTGAGGATCAGACGCGCGACGAACGTGATACGGTCCCGTGACAGTCTTGGACATCCATCAATGTGATGCTTCTTGACCTCTAAAAAGACTTGTTGAAGGTATAATAAGCTGGCAGCCATGTGGGAGCCTGAAGGCAGTCATGGAGCGCCTCCTCGCGACCCTGCTCGGTCTCGCGTCCCTAGTCGTCGCAGCCCCTTCTCCACCAGTTTCCCGCCAAGCAATAACCTCGCTGACCGCTACTCAAATCGGCGCCTTTAAACCGTACTCCTTCTACGCGGCCGCGGGATACTGTGCTCCGGCGAACACCCTGGCCTGGAACTGCGGAGGTATAATTCGTCTCTATTTCCACCCACTCAACTGTTGAACTGGTTTCAGCCAACTGCGCGGCAAACCCGACATTCTCACCCATCGCTTCTGGGGGCGACGGAGGCGCAACGCAGTTCTGGTTTGTTGGATATGACCCTACCCTGGCAACCGTTATTGTCTCACACCAAGGAACGGATCCCGAAAAAATGTGCGTCCGATTTTGTGTGTCGAGATGTCCAGTATTTTATAACAAGACCAACAGCCTGTCCCTGGTCACCGATTCCAACTTTTTCCTGGAGAGTTTGAACCCGACTCTGTTCCCCGGTCTGAGTTCTTCCATCGAGGCGCATAGCGGTTTCGCAGATGAACAGGCAAAGTAGATCCAGTTCTTCGAAGCATTCTCCCGCTCGATACATTCTAGGACGGCGACGCAGATCTTGAGTGCTGTAAACACTGCACTATCCCGATTCGGTGCAAAGAAGGTCACCATTGTCGGGCATAGCTTGGGTATTACCATCTCCAAATCCCTGGGTCGACCTGATCGGCGTTAACAAGTTTCAAAGGTGGCGCTCTGGCGCTCATTGACGCGGTTTATCTCCCTCTTCACATTTCCGGCGTGACTTTCCAGACGATAACATACGGTCTGCCCAGAGTTCGTAGATTTGTTTCTGTTGAGACAGTCGCTCATCGTACTTCAGGTTGGGAATCAGGCCTTCGCGCAACAGGCGAGCATCGGCAACACCGTCACCCACATTAACAACAAGTTCGTGCCATGGGTTAGAAACACTGTTTGCTGAATGAGAACGCCTCCACAGAGAGGACGTCGTGCCCATCTTGCCCGGAAAGTTCCTGGGGTTCCACCACCCAACCGGCGAGATCCACATACAGGTGAGTTGCTGTTTCCACTCGAGAAAACCGCTCACAGTGTTCCAGGACTCTGGTGCATGGGATGCTTGTCCAGGCCAGGATAATCCCAGCGATTTGTGTAGTACCGGGGATGTCCCGAATATTCTTGAAGGGGACACGAGCGACCACGATGGTGAGTGATGAGAATGAATGAGATTCGCCAGTTGATTACTTTCAGGTCCATACGACGGCGTGATAATGAGCTGCTAGCCAATCTGTATGCATGAGCTGAATACAACATGGAACAACAGTACGAAAGACGGCCATAGGCTGGTAAGGCTCCTCCAGATACTTGATGTCCTCTTCCGTCAACTTGATATGGACGGCGTCTACGGCAATTTAGTTCGTCGCTCAATTGAAGCCCTTGATTGCTTACCGATCGCTTCGAACAAATACTGGAGCGACGTAGTTGCAGCGATGGGCGCAGATACACCCGTCTTTTGCGTGAACTATCGGCCACGGGATGTGCAGTGCAGCCCACTGACTTTGTTTGCCGAGAATCCACGCAATCGCAATCTGCGCCATCTTTGCGTTTGCTCGCGAGCTCCTCGACTCTGTTCATGGTACACCGAGAGGTCATCGTTGGCAATATCATTCTCATGGCGTGGCGGAGAACCGATACCGTGCCCAGGCTACCCGTATGACGCTTCTTTTTTACCAAGTTTGCGGGACCGACGGAGACTTTTCAAAAAAACCATCAAGCCGCGGGAGTTTCTATTTTTTTTTTGTACCTACCTACCTACACATGCCCATTCGCTTGCCTCGCATTTTTGAGGCATCACCATCGTCGGGGGCAGCGTCGTAATCGGGGGCAGCAAACTCGCAGCGGCCATCCGCGACTTTTGGATGAGCAGTGCATCCATAAGCACAATCGCGGTCATGGCCTCGACAATCGGAACCGCACGAGGTACAACACACGGATCGTGTCTGCCCCTCGCAGCCAGCGTCCCACTCTCCCCATCATATTTCGCCGTCGCCTGCGCTCTCGAGATGGTCGCAGGTGGCTTGAACGCAACACGGAAATACACGTCCTCCCCATTCGATATGCCACCTTGAATACCCCCACTCCAGTTGGTCATGCGTGCCGAGACTCCGATCGGGCCGCTGGATGAACGCGTCGTTGTGTTGGCTGCCCTGGGACCTCCGTGCCCCGGAAGCCCGAGCCGATTTCGAAGCCTTTGGTGGCGGGAATGGAGAGCATGGCGTGTGCGAGGAGGGCTTCGAGTTTGTCGAAAACAGGGTTCGCCCAGGCCAGGAGGAAGCCGTCGGACGAACGCAGGTTACGGTGCCGCCGATCGAGTCGGAGGCTTCTTTTGCGCGTATAATGCGCTGTGTACGATGAGTTTTGGGCAAGTTGAGATATGCTGAGAACGGACCTGTTTCATCCGCTTCGGCCGTCTCCTGCATGTGGACAACGCGTAGGATGTTTGTCGACCTCTGACCGCGTTACATTCGCCAACAAATCCCGGAATTCGGGCGACAGAGGTTCTGGCGCGTCGTCTTCACTGTCTTCTCCGGTAGCGAGCGGGATGGATGCCGGAAGGTGGACCTTGCCTACTGAGGAAACGAACGCTACGATTTCCACACCATGAGCGAGTCGGAGGTACTTTTCGGCGATAGCACCAGCTGCTACGCGGCCTGTTTATATCCGTTGAAAAGTGCCGTCTTGGAACCCAACGCAAACGCACCAACCGTCTCCCGAGCACTACTCCGTCCGCCCCCACTGCTCGCCTTGACGCCAGTACTTCTCGAGGTACGTATAGTCTGCGTGGCTCGGACGCGGGTACAAATCCGTCTCGGAATAATCGTGCGGGCGCTGGTCTTCATTTCTCACCAGTAACCCGATGGGCGTGCCCAGTGTTACGCCTTGCTCGATTCCGGATTGGAGCTGGACTGCGTCTTTTTCGTTTCGCTGTAACCAAGTTATTTATCAGAAAAGACCGAGGAAAGAAGAGCGCACGGGAGTGGTAAGGTCGCTCTGGCCCGGGCGTCTGCGATCCAGCTGGATCTGGATATCTTGAGCTGTGAGCTGGAGGCCGGGAGGGCATCCGTCTATGATGGCGCCGACGGAGGCAGCAGTGGCTCTCGCCATAGGTAGTAACGCGGAAGAGTGTGCCGTAGGTAGACATTATCGAGTGTCACGCGCGTGACACTACACGCTTTATCCATGTCGGACTGGGGTTCGCGCTTGCTTTTCTCTGCCCACCACCATCTGAACCATCATCAGAGGAATCCGATAGTGATACCCCCTTCAAAAACAGTCGCAGCCGCCCCCCAAACCCGCAGCTGTCCGCCAAGAAATGGGCCGGTGAGGATGAAGAGGATAGCGGCCCTGCAGTGCGTCGCTCCAATATTCAGACGACAACTCATGTTAAATCGAGTTATAGAGCGACTGGGAAGCATCTTCTGACGAGGAGAAGAAGGCACCCGCACCCAGCGCAGCCGGCCACAGCGCCAAAGAAAAAAGGCACACTCAAAGCAAAGTTGGCTCAGAAAGAGCTCGATCGACAAGCGAGGATTGACGCCGGCGAGGACGATGATTCCGATTCCGATGCAGTACTCGATCCTAGAGAGAAAGCCCGCAGAGACAAAGAGAGGGAGCTCAATGCTGATCTGAGCAATGCGGCAGATTTGCTCGGTGCCGCGGCCCTGGGAGGTGTGTAGTACGCCCTTCGGTCTTGTTTCTGCTCATGCCAAAGAAAGGCACATCTTCATCGGAACTGGACTCGTTAATCTCTGCTCAGCCGCGCACCAAAGACGACTTTGTCCAGTTCTCAAACCAGATAATAGAGATTATCATTAAGCGACATCAGAGCAAGCCGCTGTATTCGACTTTTATCGAACATCTAACATCGCGAGCTCTGCTTACCGCTCAAGGACGTGGAGGTCCGCAAGGTCTCGAGTGGATTAACAACCCTCGCGAATGAGAAGCAGAAGGATCAGCGGGACAAGGCGAGCGGGAAGAAGAAGCCAAAAGTCAGGCCGGGAAACCTATCCTCGGTGCGACCAAGGCTTCGGGCAGGTGCGCAAATTCTATCTTCGCCTTATTATGATGCCCAACCGTTTTGCAGGGTAGACACGGGGATGTACGACGAGGCGCTGGATGATTTCGGCAGCAACGCCAACGATTTCATGTAGATTCTCTTCTTCAGCCATGTTGTATAACAACATATCTCGGGACCAATCTAGATTCGTTCTGACTTTTGCTGGCTAAAGTGCATTTCTTAACAGCCCCTGCACCGAGATTTTCTGAGACTCGTTTACCGCCTCAGACGCTCCCCCGGCTTTCGAAACGCACCGTCGACCTTTACCAAGAAATGAGTCCGAGAGCCGCAATAAAGCGAAGGACGTACTCGATGGTTCGTATGAGTCTGAAGGCTTGAATGGTCCATAACTGACGCTGTTTCCACAGTTGTGGCTTTGGCGCAAAAGTACCACAAGCTCGGGTCTTCAACGAGTCTTCAAGCACCTTGTCATTGCAACGGTGTGGTCATCGTTGACCCTGCCTGACTCTCTATTGCCCTACGAACCTCAACACACGCACCCCGGCTGAACGACCGTCCCGGTTGCACAAGTAAGCACGCCTCCGTACCGCGGGGCTTGGGAGCGGTCCGTCGTCGATAAAACAAGAAGTTGGTGTGTCTGCAGGCGGCGATCTCTGGCATTGGTGCCAGTGCTCTAGTAGTACTAAAACTTCGCGAGCCGCGCGCGCCATTGAGCAAAAGATCCGGCTGGCTATGTGTTTGCGTCGTCCACGACACTTACTCGCGATTGTCGACGCGTCTGACATTGAGACCTAGTAGGATATAAATAGATTTGATGCCCGAGAAAATTCGCCGGCAGACGGACGTGAGCAATGTCGGCAGCCGCTCTTCACCACACCTCCATCGTGCCATAGCTAGCACCTGAAGTCGCCTCTCCATGCTGTGGATTTTTGTTAAAAGCAGCGAGTTGCTATGGGACTATCGAGCATTGCACTGCTATCCAGGGGCCGTCAGCTGGTTTGATGAATCGCTTACTATCCTTGAACAAGTACGGCCATGCCCTACCCATTCCCTCTTGTCGGTACGCAAAGCGCATTGCTTCCTGTCGGCGTTATGCTAAGAATTCCTATCTAGCCCGACCTCCAGGGGATTGGAAGAATGTGTTTGACAACCTAGCCATGTACGTTTGTGCTTTCGAACAGCTACGCAAAAGGCTAACACACATCCGATAGAGACATGTCGATTGCTCACAACATGTTCATCCGTGGAATGAACGCAATCTACGCGCAAGCAAAGGGTATCCAGGACGAGCAAGTCAAGGCTTTCGTTTTCTTCTCCATTTGTATTGTACGTTGAAGTTGCGAAATTCACGCCCGCTCGTGTTCCTCATGATCAACCCCCCAATCTAGTTCGAAGCGCTGCACCACCACCATCACTTGGAAGAGGCTTTGACATTTCCTTACCTCGAAGGCAAAATGGGACAAGACGCTATGGGCCACAATGTCGAGCAACATCGTGGCTTCATGAACGGCTTGGCCGATCTCGAGACGTATCTCAAGGCCGTTCAGGCCGGGACCGGCTGTTTACGACGGTTCTACGATCCTCGAAAAGCTGGACAGCTTCGCTGAGCAGCTGGTTGCCCACTTGCACGAGGTGAGGCTGTCCATCCCTTTCGCCCGACGAACCGCCCTGACATTGGACCAAATTACTAGGAAATTGCTACTCTCGAATCCAGCAAGTTGAGAAGCAGTCTTCACAGAGCAAGACCTCACAGACCTCGCCGACCAATTCGGCAAGCGCATGATGAAAGAGATATCGCCTACGACTGACCTGCCTGTTATACTGATATGCCACGACAAATCGAGCGCACCCTAGTGAGTATCTGTCTAGCCTATCTGTTCATTCTTGTCTGACTATTATACCCCAGCTTCCCCCCGATACCGGCGCCGGTAATTTGGATCGCCAAATATACCTTGTTCTACCTCCATAGCGATGCGTGGGCGTTTGGCCCTTGCGACGTTCATGGTGTGCTGAAGCCTGGCTTGGGCAACGATATCTCTGCACCTGCTTAATTGTTTACTACTCTAGAGCCACTATAATTGCATTCAGTTTCCTCTGGAAGATTGGGGCCGCGGAACGAAACTGAAAAGGAGTTAGGAAGTAAAATGTCTCAGTCCCTTTTTCGTCTTGCATAAAATCGACGGCTGGGTTACGTTCTCGTCACTTAACTGCTCTTTACCTTCTCACCACCATCTGCATACACCCCTCGTAACAAATTGTGAGCTTCTCCATCTTCTCTCTTTGCCGCCTCGTCTCACCATCCTCCAGTATCATGTCTGTCCCCACCGCATTTGACCTCCCCTCATCTATCACACCGTCTTCCTCGTCCTCGTCCTCTACTCCTCTCACCTTCCGGGACCGCCGTGGGTTCACCCTCTGGCTCTCATTCTCCCCCGCATTCCCCAACATCCAACCCAAGGGCGAGCTGGGACCGACTCATGCGAACATCCCCCGTCGTCGTAAGCGGAGCAGCGTCGTCTCAATCGACATGCCCATTGCCCCTGTTATTCCTGTACCTGCGCCTGAACCGTCCTCGGTCGACGCCGGGCGGGCGTCCTACTTCTCGTAGGCGCTCGAGGAGTCAGGGGGGGCAGGAGTTGGCACAGTGCTGCACTTGCACGCCGCCAGGGAGGTACATGCTCTAGCGCGCCAATTGTTGGGTCGGCTTGGACAACAAAATAACTTTGTTCGGTTATCTTATCTGATCTGTTCTACTAGTGAATATTCACCTTTTTACTTATATCGTGAAACCATTCCATTGAAAGTACTCTCCTTTGGCGCCAACAAACGCTTGCAATTACTATCCTGAATATAGATAGAACGGAAGCGAGTACCGAGTTTCAAAAAAGCTGACTACATAAGTACAAGTGTAAACTCTTGCCGATAATCTTACAGCTTGGTGTCGCGATGTTTGGTGCTCAATTCGCGCCACTGGCAAAAAAGTCAGAGGATCTCAAGAACAACAAAACAAGGTGAAACTTACCCAAGGGAACCACGGACCCAGATCCTTGGACAAGGTTCCGACAAACTTGGGCGCGCGTTTCTGCAAAAAGGACAATATGCCTTCGGAAGCCATCTACAGCCGGGACCCAGAGTGCGTATGGCCCAGGAATCGAGGAGGTGGTTCTCCTCGATGGAGCCTCCGGGATGCTGGATGAGGCTCTTTGTGACGGCGACGGAGAGCTGGGAGGTGCTGGCTGCGAGCTCCGTGGCAAAGGCGAGCGCGGCGGGGAAGACGGCTTCGCGGGTGGGGAAACTTTGGTGGTAGAGCCCTTGGATGACGGGAGAGTCTGGTGAGAAGGTGGCCCCGCTCAGGAGGAGAGAGTTTGCGCGCGAGTGGCCCAAGAGACGGGGGAGGAGGAAGGTCGACGTTGCTGGTGGACATAAAACGCGTCATTATCTGGCGACACCAAAGTAAAGCTACTGACCCTCTGGGACGATACCACGCTGGATGAACGGGAAGGAGAGCTTTGCACCGGACCAGACGAAACGGAAGTCGAAGGGCTAGCTGCATCGCGGTCATACCGACACCAGCCTACAACACAGTTTAGTCCACTGAGAGCAAGGATAGCAGTACCTACAGCGTGACCGTTGACCGCAGCGATGGTAATCTTGCGGCAGCGGTAGACAGCCATGGAGACCTTGCCGCCGGTGTCGCGGTGGGCGTGAGCACCCTCCTTTCTGCTCTTCCTCGGTGAACAGCGCGCTCCAGCCCTTCTTGGGATCGAGACCTGCGCCGCCACAGTACGCGCCGGCAGTCGCCTCTGCCGACAGAATCACAGCACGGACGCGGTCGTCCTTGTCGGCAAGTTCAAACACACGAATCAACTCAAAGGGAACGTGCTCGTCCCAAGTATTGTATTGCTTGGATCTGTTCTGTTGGCCATGGTGAGCATTGGCGTAAGTAATGCAAGGCTACGGGTTACCTGGATTATGACCAGAACTGCGCCTTGGAGAGAGACGACGAGGGTTTTCAAGCCGAGTGCGCTGTAGTCTGGGGCAGACATACTTTGGAGTTAGTGCCGTCTCGGTTCGGCATTTGAAGGATTCCGGAAACGGGTCACGCCTCGGCCATGCTGTGACACACCCCGACTTCATGGCATCGTACCTCCGAAGTTGGTTCATCGGCACTCCATCGACTGCTAGTTCCCGACGTACCCACACTTCTCAAAGTATCCCCGCCAGCGTCTGAGCACGGCGACGACGATGGCGCAGACACCGCGTCAGACGGCGACGACGATGACTCGGTCCCTGCCTTCCCCGCACTCAACAGCGCACAACGCGCAACCCCTCGCTTCCTCTCAGACTCTGCGTTAATGCCGCCTCCACCCGTACCCTCTCTCGCTTCCCGAACCCCTGGAGTCCCTCCGAGACCCGGCTCTGGATCATCATTGCTTGTCCCCACAACCACAACCCAGAAGCCATCTTAAGCCGAGCAAGAAGAGAGATAAGATTGCTCTAGCTCCAGGGCACAGTGCTCTCGATTGGGCAGCCCTCAAGTCGTCCGGAACGGACCTCCGCGTGAGTGCATTCCATCCATCTCCAAAAACAGTTACCGCGATATTTACGTCAAAGGCAAAAGGGTGTAGACACGCTTGAACGAATACCTCCCTCCGTGCTCAAACAACATCGTTCCAAGACGGATGCATGGACCGCGATTAATGGCAAGGTCTACAACATAACCGCCGTACCTCCCGTTCCATCCTGGGGGCGAGCGCGAGCTCATGCGCGTCGCAGGGAGAGATGGGACATATCTGTTCGCCTCAACCCACGCCTGGGTCAGCGCCGATTTCATGCTAGACTCGTGCCTCGTTGGTTTCCTCATTCCGGAGCCCTCCTCCGACTAGATGTTTGTGTTAGTTGTATTACAACCATAGAAACAAGTGCTACAACTGTACGTATCTATAGAGTATACGCGATAAAGCGAGGTGCGAAGGCGACGATCTAAGGGAAATATTTGCGAAAAAAATCAAGAATAAGGATATCGGTGCTGATGCTGAATGGATATACAAGATGTGTGTGTCTGTGTGTGTCGGGCGATGGGGAATATGCTACAAGATGGAGAATTGGAACAACGGATTGTCGGAAGGCGCGTCAAGCTTAAAGAGGGCATCAATGTCATCTGGCTCCGGGCCAGCCTTTCGAGGCAAACAACACAGAATAAACGTGTGCTCCGTCTCCGCCCCGAGCTGGATGATTTGGAAGCGTGTTGGTGCCAGGTGTGGATGTACTCTGTGAGATCAAGAGGTTTGGTTGTCCGCTTGTCAAGCTGTGTGTGAGCCATGCCATCTTCCACAATATTCCCAGACTCACCACAAGATCCCGCGACAACCAGGACCTGCCCTACCCATGTCCCTCTGCGTTGATCTTGATAAATAGCTTTCCAGTCTTGTGGCCACACCGTCTCCAGTTCAACCGCAGCCACAGCCATCTTCCCTGGGTGTCAGTGGCTCCTCTGGACTAGCTTTCGCCTGAAGACTCTGGAACAAGCTGACACAGCAACTGTCGATAAACACAACAACTGCACAGAGAGCTTGGGCTGCGTGGCTCGCTCCGACCTGTATAACAGTCAGCCATAGCACTGAATTATCGTCATCATGAAACCTACCCGGAGGGAATATCCCAAACGGCCGCCATCCCAGGCTCGACAACGAATTCTCGCTTGGTTACTATCGGACGCGGTGCCCCGACCTTGGCGAACCAAATACCGGGGACATTATTGCACGGATTAGGAGGGATGACGGGCGCGGGTGGTGGTAGAGATGCAGTAGTTGGCGGCGGCGGCGGACCATACGAAGTACTCGGTGTCTCGGGAGAGTGCATTCGACGTTCGGGAAACCGATGGGAGTTTGGAGAGACCGTGGAAGTCAGTGTGGGTCCACCATTGTGGTGATTATCAACAAACTGGCGCCCGCGCCGTGATTGTGAGATGCTGGAATCAAGGCTGTGTGACCTTTGTCGTGGACGAGAGCGCGATCGGTATCGTGACCGCGACCGTGGGGACGGATTATAGCCGGGCGAAAACTTGCGCCGAACGTGGGGTGGGCTGCGAGAGCCGCGGCGGTCCGCGAGACTGTAGCCTCTCCGACCACGCTGCGATGACGGAGATCGCACAAACCGTCGCTTTTCCAAAGGATGGCGGGAATTCAAAATCGGGGAACGGGATCGTGAAGGAGGACGTAGTCGATGTGGAGTCGAGAATATGCGCCGTTCGCGGGGGACAGAAGGAGACCGAGAGGGTCTACCGTTGAAATTGCGCTCAGACGAGTATCGGCGGCGAGGCGGAGAGCGCGATGGTGGGCGGCGAATGGGGGAGCGGGAGTTGTTGGTGTATCGCGAGTCGCGTCTGATTGAAGGCGGAGAACGCGAGCGTCGTCTTCCACTGTTTGGAGAGATATTCTCGCGCGGCACCCGCCCAAAGTCATCGGGTGGCCCATCTGCCCTTTCCTTGCCCTTCAAGCTGGGAGTGCCCGGTGCTCGCATTGCTTTCGGTGCGGTAGGAACGGATTTGTCCATGGGTTCGAGAGACCGTCGAGGGGATAGAGCCGAGGTGGAAGCAAAGGAACGAGTGTGCGCGTCCAAGCCCGGAGGCCAAAGCGCATCAAACGACACAATGCCTCCCTTGGCACTTCGCCAGAATCTCCTCCTTCTTTTCTGGGGGCAGCGCATTGAGCTCCTGGTTGACCTTTTTCATTTCCTCTCCGAACTTTTCTACAGCAGACGAGGTGATAGTCCACTCCACCCTTCGCTGCAGGGTCCGCACGTCGATGGGTTCGTTCACGCGCAATAACGTATTGCGGTACACAGCATGATTGAGAACATTTCCGATTCGTTGTTGCAACGCGGCGCTGGACGCGTTCGGAGGTGGGGCAGTTGGATGGTCTTCTTTCCGGGGCGAGATGAAATGCCCGTTCAGCAGCGGTGTTGCTGGAACCTGTGTCATATCGTTCAAGAGAGACGCTGAATAGCTGCTGGGACGCACGGATGATTCGTGAGGGGTTGCAGGCTCACTTGCCTCGCCATCGTCAAGGGCCGACAATCGCGTTGAATCGTTGTCATCAATGTCCATGCGCTCGAGGAGTGATTTTCCACGGCCGCCAATGCGGTCGAGGAGAGACTGGCCGTGCTGCACTAATACGCGTGAGGCATTCCACGTTTTTTTTGGAGCATCAGGGCTCTGGGTTAGCAGGCGCGCCTGCAGGGTCGACGCCATCCGCTGCAGACGCGGGAACCTATAGCGTCCGCGGAAGAGAGTAAACTGGGAGGTGGTGGTTCAGCTCGGAGTCGAATTCGCGTGATCTGTGTGACCAAGATCTACTTCCGTCCATGAATATCCCATCCCCACCCTCGACACCCAGGATGCGAACGGTATCCGTTCCGCGACCACCAGGGTCTCCAGCTACACCCACCTACAACGCTTCTCCACTCTCCGGAACAACTCCGGCGTCGCCCGGCCGACGTGCTTCCCTGACACCTGCCTCTCCGCCACCACCGACTCAAAAGACGCGTGCGCGCGACCTGCTGAGGAAACACTATGGACTTGGAGTCGGTCCTCCACCTGTCCAGGGTCCAGGGAAGAGCCAGGATCCAATGAATCTAGGTTTGTACCGTCTTTAAATTTAACAATCGCATTGTCGAACAGAAGCCGGTAGATTCGACTGCGTTTGATGCAAAATCCTACTACGAGCAGCTAATAACGACGGCGTCGCTTCCTGGGCTGCTTAAACGAGAGAATGAGCTACTAAATGGTGCGCTTAGTGCCATTTTTGCGCAACTCTAACAAGCTCCTTAGAAATCCGACATCTAGACAGCGAACGCCAATCGCTCGTGTATAACCACCACCACGAACTAATAGCAGCCAGCGATACCATCGCAGCGGTAAACTCTGGTACTCTTTTCTTGGAAAGGCCGTCTAAACCGGTTGCCTAGATGAAAACCCGCGCCGAAAGCCTCGACGCTGACCTTGACCTTCTCCGAGTCGCGTTTTCCGAGATTTCACGGCTCGCATCGGAAGTCGGCGTCGAGCAGACACCAGATCCCTGATAATTACTGGCGCAAGAAAGGACTGTATGTTTATTGCGTACCGTACGGATAAAACATAATTTATTCTATGTACTAACTAATGTTTAAACGTCCCCAACGCTCTTAGCTTCACGGCGAGCTCGATGAGGAAGCTGGCACCGCCCATGTGTTGCAGGCCCAGGCTGAAAATGCGTCGGAACATGGAAAAACTGCTGGCGAACGAACACATACATCAACACATCCTTCTCAGAAAACCTGAGAGTACCATTGGGGCGTCGGATACTCCAAGCCGCCTCGGCCCCTTCGACGTACCGAGCCTATATTGCCATGAGAAAATCCAGACACCGCAGAAACCATAGAAGTACTCACTTCCGCCATCAGCTTTTTCAAAGCCGCCCCCGCTGTAAACAACAGCCTTCCTCTAGTCCCATCCTTGAGCTTGAAGCGCTTCAAGTTGTCCGACGACTTGTATCCGGGCCAGACAAACGACAGTCTGATCTCCCGCCAGCTGAGGCCGCTCTGCGCAAAGACCATATCGTTGACGCCTTCCAACAGGTCGCTGTTGTGCTCGATGTCAAAGAGACGCACGCCGGCGGCCCGAGACTCCACATATTTAAATACAATGGGCGAAATGAGGAGTTCGTTCTTGGCGGGTTCGACTCCCTGCGGGAGGCGGAGGTATTGGGGCGGTAGGTTGGAGAAAGCAGCACTGGCGCTGGCACTTGGCTTCGAACTGGAGCCGCCTCGCTGCACCTTGGATTTGCTGTACGGAGAAGACACGGCGTGCTTGTGATTCGACTTTAACAGCTCCATAAGTTGAAAATTCAGCACACAAGATGTAGACATACGTTGGAACGTGGGCGGGTCGGACCAATATCGCTCGCCGTATCCACCGCAGAGTTGCGGCGACCTAGCGGAGCACCAGAGTAGAATGGCTCTGCCCACTGTTGCGCGGTTGGGAAGCCATAGGTTGGGTTAGCCGGCGACGGTTGTACGAAGCGAGGAAGGGGAGAAGGAGGGATCATAAACGGAATGGGAGGTTTGGAGAGGTTGATGATTGTGTCGCGAGTTGGACGGAAGAGAAGGATAACCCGGTGTGTGCGCCTAGATGTAACATGAGTCCAGGATTGAACATGCAAGCGGGAAGAAACATACCAGCGCCAAACGAGTATGAGCTTGAGTGTTGAGAATATCCAACAGAAGACGAAGAAGAGAAAGACTGAGAGGAATAAAACGCGTCAAGCGTATAGTGCGAATTGTTGTACGAGTCCATCGAGGAGGAGAAGGCTTTAGAAGTTCTGTGCCCTCCATTGCGCGCCTTTTATACAATCGACCCAGCATTCAAGGAACCATTGTTGCCACTGGACTCGCGCGCATCCGAAGCCACCTTAGTTGCCAAAGCGCGAATGATAAAGGCGGGAGATTGATAACTTGAATAGAGGCGCGCCACGAGGCAGCTCGGGGGCGGTTCCAGTTTGCTTTATACGATGAGAGGTGAAAGGGATCAAGGAACGCTGATTTGTTTGACCGAACATAAAAGGCTTGAAATGGTTATCCTTTGAGCTTGAGGCCTTGAGGACAGAGCAGCCACACAACTCAACCCCGTGTTCGTGAAAGGAAGGGTCACATGCCGTGACAGGCGCATCACTTTCCACTAAAATTTCTCTTGCCAATTTTTTTCTTTGCCATGTTCAAACGAGTCGATAAACGTCGCAAGCGACAGGAAGAGGAGGAAGAGCTCGGAATCGACGGCGAAATGAAGGAGGTCCTTGGCCTGAATGATACGGACTCCGATGAATCCGACACGGACTCGGAACACTCTGATTCAGAGGAAGAAGACGCGGACAATCAGGATGCGGTGGAGAAGCGACGAGGAGGATGCGTCGTCGGATGAGGATGAAGAGCTACCCCCAATAACTCTGGAAGACGCGCTCAAGGACCCAATATTCGTTATTTCGACCGAGCCCGACGTCAAAGGTTGCGTCCTCTGTCTGGGGAAGCTACTCAAATCCCCGGATTTCGTTTCTATACACGTTGCGTCCAAGGTACGTTGCAGTCATCTCCCGGCCAATCTTATTCTAACCAAAAATTCGAAGGCTCATCAGCGTCGACTTACCAAGTTCACCGCTTACACCACCTCCACCTCCGCTGCCCCAGACTCGAGCGCATGGGATGTACTCAGAGCCTGGACTGAGAAGCAGGAGGCCGAAGTGTCACCACTGACTGCCGAAGACTCTAAGCGGAATGAGAAACGCGAGCAGGTACGACCTTGCGTGCCAATAGCGTGGCCAACAGTCAAATTGAGCATTTTGCAGCGCAAGGCTAAGATAGCACGGCGGACGCGAGATACGGAGCGCGAAGAAGGTGAAGGCGCAGGCCAAGCAGAAGGCCGAGGCAGTCCGCTGCGCGCGAAAAGAAACAGAGGAAGGAGGAAAAGGCGAAGGCGAAGGCAGAGGCGGAGGGAGGTTCTGACGGCGCCCAGAACGAGCAGAAGGAGAAAACGAAGAAACGAAAAGCGGACGATGGAGAGGACGCATCACCCAAGAAAAAGCGCAAACAAAAGGACGCGGCAGACGGCGATTCGGGACTACCGTCCAAGAAGAAGCGGAAAGTCAAAGGTCCTGCTGGAGACCAAGAGCGACAGTCCAGATGGCCGTCAGCACCGACAGCCATACCCAGCTTCAAAAAACCGAACAAGCGTCGTTCACCGCGTTCAGAACGCCTCGAACGACTCGGGAAGACCACGGTGAAGAGCAAGAGTAAAGAGAGAAACGTCAAGGGCGGTCGGAACAAAAGTAATCCTAAGGCGACAAAGAGCCAATCTCTGCAGATATTCGATTGACATGCTCGTTGTATCATAATTTTGGATCTCAATTTGCAGTGTTCATTTCCGTACGCAGAATCTGTCTGGCCAAAGCAGCCTAAACTCCCGGCTTTTTGCGACCAATTGACACGTCTTCTGTAATAATCTCGGGTGTTGTCGAGTATTTCCTGATTTGGAACCGGACGTTGGATTGTTTGCATCTATTTGTAGCCACTTGACTCACGCCAAAATGGACATTGACACTCTCGCAGATCGCATGAAGGAATATGAAGCAGCCACAGATATTCAACTGCCGAAGGAGCAGCCTGCAGTTATCCGCATCGACGGACACGCTTTCTCGACGTTCACCCGAGGCTTCGAAAAACCGTTCGACGAGCGGATTCACACTGCGATGGCTGCAACTGCCGTTGACCTGCTGAAGCACTTCCCTGACGCCTCTCTGGCATACACAAACTCGGACGAAATCACCCTCATCTTTCCCATCGGCGTTCGTCAGTTCAAAGGCCGTGTCGCGAAACTTGGTAGTCTTGCCGCAGGACTCGCCTCGGCGCGATTTAACCACCATCTCGCGCACAGCTGTACTAGTGAGGTGCCTGCGGAAAAGCTAGGCTTGGCCCACTTTGACGCCCGCGCGTACAGCCTGCCCACCGTCGAGGAGGCCCTCAACAATCTCCTTTGGCGAGCAAAGGTGGACGGTCGGCGGAACAGTATCTCGGGGTTCGGCCGGTCGTTTTTTAGTGCAAAGGAGCTACACGGTCTTGGGGCGAATGCGATTGTGGCCAAGGTGTTGAAGGAAAAGGGCGTCGATTACTGGACGAGCACTCCGACTTGGGCACGTTATGGCACGACGGTTAAGCGCGAACAGTACGAGGGCCACGGTGTGGATGGGTTGACTGGTGAAGCGGTCAGGATGACCAGGACGCGATTGCGGTCGGAGGACATGCAGTGGGGGGAGTTCAACGCAGCGAATCTATTGCTTGTAACGGAAAAATTTTGGCGGAGCAGCAGATGAAGACACGAAAATTAACCACGAATGAAGGCTCATTAGCGTCGGGTTGCCCACTTCACCGGTACCGCTTACGCCACCTCTGCCTCCGCTGCGCTAGACTATAGCGCTTGAACGGAGAAGCAGGAGGGCGGTGCGTTGACTCTGAGCGGAAACACGAGCAGCTGCAACTTTGCAGATATTCGAACTAGCAATAAATATTACTGTGTCGTAATTATGGATCTCGATTGCAGCGTTCATTTCCGAAGTATCGACTACTCTGGCTGGCCAACACGAACCAGACCTAAACTCCCAGCTTTCGTACACCCAGCGTAGCCGTTGATCACTTCGCCTAGAAGACGCTCCGGCCCCGAGTAAAAGTCCGAGATCGCCTTGGTCGCGTTGGCTGCAATATATTACGCTGGGTCAACGTCTTTGCAGTAAGCGCGCAGCCGCACCTTGATGCATCACCCATTCTGTGTCCTCGTCGCCGTTCGCTAGGTTCGCAATCTGCTCGTCTGTGAAAATCGGTGCCGTAGGTGCAAGTAGGTTCATTCCAAGGCGCGTGTTTACGGCCTGCTGCATCTCCGGGTCTGTCGGTACGAAAATGTGGGTGACGAAGTCCTGGTAGCGTTGGATCGTTTAATCGCGATAAAAAAGTTCAAGTTGTACATACCATGGCTTTTTGTAGCTCGTCCTCGGTCAGGATTTTACCAGCAGTCTGCGGCGCCTTGGATGACTATACAAATGATTAGACATTAACGCCACGCGCGAGAGGAACACACATACCGGGCCTTATAAGATCGAAAGCGCGGTCGAAATTGTCTGACAAGGTATCTGAGTCGGCGCGAAGGAACATTGAAAGCAGGCTCACTTTCATCGATGTCGCTCAGGACGGGGACTCTCTGGTTGCGCATCTGCCTATAGGCACCCATTACCGTCAGCAAGAAGCTGCAGAATCCGCGTCAACAAAAGAAATAGCGTGTATTGAGCAACTGACCGTGTATACGAGATAGCCACCTTTGTATCGTGGAATTTGCCGGCCTCTTCTTCGGAACAGTGCCCGCGGATGGAAGCGGCAATGGTAACAGCAGCGGTGAGGCCGCCGGAGATTGCCAGGTGAACCCCAGACGAGAAGAAAGGGTCGATCTAGGCCGCCGTCAGAGACTGATAAATGAGATAAACCACTACTCACGAAAGCACCAGCATCGCCGACCAGTCGGAAATGGTCGCCGTAGTACGCCATTGCCGTGTACGAGAAATCGCTGGCAGATCGGACGGTTGGATCTACTCCAGAAGGATCGACAAGTAATTCGGCACCCTCCAGTAGTTGCTTCAGCCGTGGCACAAAGTCTAGTTGCTGAAGATAGTGGTCCTTCAGTGCCGGACTACCCGTTCCATTTGCGACCGCGGAGCCGGCAGTTTTCTTCGCTAGACTGGTTTTGCTATCCATGACGATCCCGACCGAGATCCTTGTCCTTGAGCGGAATGAACCAGGCCCACCCACTCTCATCTACCGAGTAAAGTCAGCAGTCGATCCTTGGGCACTTTGTACAATATATCTCACCTGTTAGGGCTTCAAACCAGGGCGCGTTGTGTCGTCTAGTCCCAGGGGCATACATCCCAGCGCCAGTCCAGTATGCCCAACACGCGATGTTCTTGAGCGTTTCGTTCATATGCCGATTTTTGAGATACTTGGTGGACAGGATTCCAGTACGCCCAGACGCGTCTACCAGCCAGTTGAACGTGATGGATTTCGCCTTGCATGTGTCCGTTGTGTACAACGCGCTCACTGGGCGGTGATCTGCGTCCTCAGCAAAAGTGATCTCTGTCACGCGATGCTCCTCGTACACCTTGGCTCCGCACTCTTCCGCGTGCCGCAGTAGGATTTCATCAAGTTCGGCGCGCTCCTAGAGAGAGGTTTATTTCGATATCACAGATGCGTGAGAGACCTTACGACGTTCCAGGAATGGTTGCCTTCCCCAAACTCGGTATAACCCTCTTGTTTCCAGTGATCTGGAATGGAATGGATCAGACAACTGCGAGGCTAGTTCATACAACGGGTTCGTACTGAATAAGATGGCCGCTCCTGGCTAGTCCAAAATAAGCTAGTATTCGTTTTCCGCAAGTAGTGTTTCACCTTTCGTCTGAATCCATGGGTTTTCAACCTTGTCTTCTGCGCCAATGAATCGGAGAAAGTGGCGAATCGATGGAAGCATGCTCTCTCCTTCAAAGGGGTGAATTTAGAGAGAACGATTTTAAACGAGGCACCAACCGATGTGATACCTTCAAAAGAGTTATGAGTCTGCCGCATAAGCAAATTCAAAGGCAGCGGACCTCGGAAACTTGGCCGCCTCCAACACAACAACGTCTATGCCTTCTTTCGCCAGAACCGACGCAGTATAGGCGCCTCCAGGACCTCCTCCAATCACCAGAACTTCAGCGTGCGAGGGGACCTGAAAATTTTGATTAGGTGGCTGAGAAAGAAAGAAGTGCGAGGAAACCGCACTTGGCTCTTCATCTGCAAGATTTTGCGGTACCGGGGGATCAGAACTCCATCTTTATAAGGCAGCGAGCCATATTTTTCGGGCGGCTTAGGCGCTGCGGGGATGAGGCGGGAGACCACTCTGTTTCACGAGTGGTAATACAGTACAAGATCGGGCAGACATTTTTGCAGCTAGCATAGCCCTTTAGTCGGACCCCGGGGGGGACCGTGGAGCCCATTGGCTGATTGCAATGCACGGAGAAGTTACGGACTGTTTGGGAGAGCGGCCTGTTGTATCACGGAGCACAGCCAGTCAGGAAGGTCTAAAAGCAGCGTTCGCAACCGAGCCAAATAATATCTTCTCCAGCGTTGGCGCCTGGGTTTGGTGTGTAATCAAGAGTTGGCGCCCAAGAAAGAAGCAAGATGTCAGATTGAGCAGACGTTTTGTCAGCTACGCATGGCATTTACGTTGACGAGGGGTACTCTGTGGAGCCCATTCGCTGATTGCGATGTTGAAGCGCGGAGGAAGTTTACGAGAGGTAAACCGGCTGGTACCACGGAGCAGCAGCCAGAAAAACACAAAAACAGCTTTCACAACGGAGCCCAGAGATATCGTCTCCATTTTTGAGTTCAGGCTGGCGCCCGGGTTTGGTGTGTAATCAATAGTGGCGCAAGAAGCAAGCGGGTCACAAGCTGAAGTCAATCAGACGGCAGACTTGCTCCCGCTCATGTCGCTCGAAAACGACCAAACGAGGGACACTCAGCCCGAGGATGAATTGGATGTTGTAAGCGACTCCGAGTCCGATTCAAACTCCGAAGGAGAGGCAGAAACCGTCGCGACCAATGGTCCACTCGCAGACAAACCACCAATAACCGTGCAACATGGCCTGCAAGATCCCATCTACATCCCTGCCCCAGCGCAGCCCGATGTCAAATCCTGCATCGTGTGTACGCGGAAGACGCTAAAAAGCGACCGCGCCGTCGAGGTGCACTGCGCTTCAAAGGTAAGCAACTCCTGGTCTATACCGCACGGGGTGTCAACTCGCACAGGTTCACACTCGCCGAATGACTGAATTGGTTGCTCATGTTCGAAAAAACTCCGCCGCGGGAGATGCGAACGTCTGGGACGTGTTAGTGTCCTTTCCTCCGATGGCTAAAAGGCTTAAGCTGAAGGAGAAGGAGATGAAGGTGTGCGTAGTCATAGTGGCACACCTCGTACTCATTCCATCTCAGCGTAAAGAACGGGTCGCTCGGCAGAGACTGAAGAAGGCGAGCAGTTTGCCCACAAGCACGATGAGAGCTGCAGAAAAAAAACAGCTGCGGGCAGAGAGAAAGGCGAAGGAGAGGGAGGCGAAGGTTCTCGCCGGTAGCGAACCTTTCATATCCGTGGGGGCCTCGAAGAAGCGCAAAACCACGGACAAGGACGTCGTAGGCACGCCGCCGAAAAAGAAACGGAAAGTGAGAGACCCGGATGAGCCGTCGACCAACTCGGGTTCGACACAAAACACCTCCACGCATCGTACCGAATCTGGAGTTTCTGCACCAAAGACGCTAGCGAAGAAACGGCGGTCACCGCGCTCAGATCGGCTTGAGCGTTTGGGCAGATCGGCTCGGACGCTCATGAAAGGTAAGGGCAAACATCGAGCCAAAGAGGGCGGGGATGGGGAACGGCCTCGGAAGACACCAGAACGTACAGCAGCGAATTACGACTTGCAGATATTCGATTAGCGTTCCCCAATGTAGCCTTAGTGTATTATAACAACAATCCATCGTCCGATAAATACCGCAGCATAAGATAAATCAAGCAAGGGACTGCAGAACCCGATCCGTCATCTCGATAACGCCGTGTATATCTGGTCGGTCCTTGGGCTCCGCTTTGAGCATGCTATCCACAAGATCTTTGAATCCTTGGGAATATGCCGAGTTCGCTGGGTGCTTGTACTGCGCGTTCATCACCGCCATGGCCATACTTCCTCCCTGCTCCGTGATTTGAGGGTTCTCAAAAGGGGAGTGAGAGTACGCCATAGCATAGAGAGTACAGCCAAGGGACTATGCAAAGCGCCGTTATTAAAAGACCAAGATTCTCTCACACAAAAAAAGGCGTACCCAGATATCCACCTTCTCGTCGAGGGTGGTGTCTGTTTTTACGTCGTACAGCTCCGGAGCGCGGTAGGACATCGTACTCTGCTCCGCCGCGATATCCTGGTAGCTGGGGTCGGATTACTGTAGCAACAACCCGACAAAAACATACCTGTTGTACAAGCGCCTGTGACCGATTGTGAATTAGGATTCTCGCCTTTATCGTGCTCCCAAAGTCCATTAAAATCGGTGCGCCTTCGTCCGAAATCATGATATTCCTGCAAACCTGCTTTAGGAAGCTGACACGAATAAAACCGCTGCAACACACCCAGGCTTCAAGTCACGATGTGCATACGGGACCAGTTCCGTCTCTCCGGTATGATTTTGGTGTTCCTGTATCCGGGAAAGCTCCTGGTCACCGTCAAAGACCATATCCCCATGCTCCTCCACGCGTTTCCTCGTGACCAGGGGAACTGAGGAACCGTCGTAGGAGTACCCGCCCTCGGCATCACCCTCCGGCTGTGGGAAGCGATGGTCATCGTCGTCGTCTTCGTCGTCTTCGTCATCGCCATGGTGTGCTGGTCGTGGTAGATTCTGTGACTGTGGTTCTGGCGCGCGCACTAGAGGAGCCCCCAGAAGCATTGGGAACAGTCGCACCAATCGGTGCACGGTAGGTGTGCATCGCCCGGATAGCCTCGCAGGTACCCTTGAACAGACGGAGCATTTCTTGCTCGGAGAAGTGTGTTCCATTCACAACATGGTTGTTTATCGCGTCTTGGATGTTTCCGCGCTGCTTGGAGGGTTAGAGATAACATTAGACAGGCTTTTTGAGTAAACCTTGTATAATGGCAGGAAAAGGTACACGATTTTGCCCTCGCCGTCGGGGTCCTGCACCACAGCAGAGTCCTGAGAGATCTGAGGCCGACATTCCAAGCCTCAGAGAAAGAACGCACCAGAATACGAATGATATTTGGATGCCTGGAGTTGTTCCGTCAGCGGTGCTAGTGGGCAGAAAACAGCAAACGCACTTGAACCGCCGGTACGCCTCTACCTCCCGCATGGCCTCCTTCACGCCCTCCGAGCCCGTTGGACACCGAATCTTCTTGAGCGCGAATTGTCGCTAAATTCGTTTGAACGCTTTGCTGGCTGACGCCGCAACAAGTGCACGCACCCCACTGTGCTCGTCCTGCGCAAGATACACGAACGAGAAACCGCCTTCGCCGAGGATTTTGATGATTTTAACTGTGCCAAAGGTTCAAACCGGGATGGAGGCAAGCAAACGACATACACGTTCGGCCATTTATCTTTACCTTAGCTGACTGCTGGCAGACGCATGAAGAGAGCGCCCACAATGCATCTTTAGCTTGGTCTTTGAAGTTTTCGAAAGTGCGAAGCATGCGAGCGGAGATGCGGGACGCAACAAATTCGGTGCGGTGCGGCGTGACATTCGCCGTAAACGCCGAGCTCGCACTGCTGTCCAATTTTACTCTCGTTCAGAGGTATAAGCGGTAAAGGATACAGTTAAGTAGGTATGTACTCTAGAGCAAAGCAAAGCAGGTGATACATTCTCGATTACCGTTGGGATCCTTCCAGTGCAACCCATGAGTAGATGAAAACGAAAGGGATAAGTTATACGACATAAGAAAATGCGAGATTAGATGTAGCTCCGCGCAGGAGGGATGCTGAGGTTGTCGCCGATCTCGAATTCGTAACTTGGCGGTGTGAAGCAGCGGGGCTTGGGACCTTTGGCGAATATGGACGCAACTTGCACCTCTTGTCTAAGTAGCGGCTGCGTGCAGGTTTTGGAGCCATCAGGGACGAAACCCGTTACTCGGAACGGTTGCAGAACGACGTGGTACTGCCAGTAGAGTTAAGATGATTCAAAGTCAAGTAAAAAAAGGACGGACGCCAATGGAAAAGTGAGATATGCTGGTGGACGGCTTGAGGCTCTTTGGGAGATGAATCTCGCCATCGAACCTGCAGCTACGTGACGAATCCTCGACGGCGACGGGCCACCAGATCGCCCGGTTAATGTCGAGAGTGCGGGGACCGTCAGGGAGAAGCTCGAGGTGTTCGCGGGCAGACCGGGCGCCGGGGGGGATATGCGAGAACGCCACATGTCGCTGGAGACAGAGATTCGTGGTCGCCGGTGTACAGACGAGATGAAGCGCTTGCGCGTCCTCGCAGATATATGTAATGGATACCGGGATGACGCTTCCCCGTGTGTATGATAACTGCGAGAGGTTAGTATAAGTAGATTGTTAGATGATGCATAGGCGATGTACTGGTTTGGCAAGCGACAGCTGAACAGAACTGTCAGTAGACTCCAGCAAACAGATGATGAAACTTACAATGCCTTGTATGGTCACTCGGCGGTTTCCAAACACCTCTCCGGAGATAGAGGCCTGGGGAAGCCTATACCATCCTGCTAGATCCATGTCCGGACCAGGAATTGAAGAGTTCTGACGGTATGCCAACTGCCTCAGCTGGGAGGGAGGCCCTGGTCGTATAGCAGGGACGTAGACGAACATGGTTTGCAACCTGGCCGCGTTAATACACCCGAGAAAGAGGAGAGTAGGCATGAACGCACTTGTTGTCTACGCGGAATGTACTCCTGGCAATATGGACAAAGAGCTCATAGAATACACTGGCTCGTGTTGCGCGTTCCAGGAACGTTTGCGGCAGTTGGTACGTCTGTAACGCGCCGTGTTTTCCCTTGGCATCCGGAAGGACGACTTCCTTGGGCAGGGATATTGAAAACGGCCAATGGTAGTCTCCGCTGGAGAGCTTGGAGGAGTCCGAGGTTTTCAACCACAAAGGTGTTGAGATATCGAGAAATACCAGTCGGTCTACCTCGCTAGGTCCCGTAACAATAGACCCTCTCGTCTATTGGAGTCTCAGCTCAGCAGTTGCGCGTGCGCCCGAAACTTACCTGAATGGTAACCCCCAATATTTTCTCGCTATGCGAGAGATCGAGGGTCACGGAACCTTGCAGTGGTTCGCCTTCGAGAAACGTGGGGAGATTCGTAGCAGAGCGGGCGCTACTGTTGAGCTTGAGGGTCGCCCAAGCTTTCTTCTTCTTGTCCTTGATTTCGAAGACATGCTCGGTGGGTTCCCTGACTGTACCTGCGGTTCTTGGACGCGGCGCATGGGCCGTATAGGCGGGGAGGGAGATCACAGACGGGGCAATGGAAAAGGTTCCACCGTAGACGGGAGGAAAGGACATCAAGAGAGAAGGCTATGTTGGAGCATAACTTTTATAATAACCATTGAGATCCTGGACGTACTTCTCTGACCGGAGATCGTGACATGCGAAAATTCTTCTCTTGCGCTCTGCGCCCTCTTGTCCGTCGCTTGCAACATGGCCTCGTTGTTCCCCCGCCGGTCCAGAAGCTGTATCGTCGCCCTTTCCGCGAGTTCAACTCGGAGAACTCTCCTCCGAGTCGGCCAAGAATGTACACACGCTAGCGCAATTTGCAAGATGGTAACAAACCAGAACTGATGCGCCGCGGCAAATGATGAGTCTATATAGGACATTCGCTCTCCCTGGATTCAATTGTGTCGACTCGTTGGCATGCTCTACTCATATCGCGCCTCGGATGGTAAACCAAGCAGCTAAAAATCATAGACTCTCGGATTTCACTACGGAGGCTCGTGCTATTTCAGTGCACTGTCCTTGCCGACGCCAAAGCTTAGCGCTTAGGTTTGAAGCGCAACAATAAATCAGTTTATGCGACTCGCTCTGAGAACATCCCTTACGCGGCATTGGTTCTAGATTAAAAAGTGCTATATGAGAAGACCCACAAGATAGAGGCTCCAAAAATCCGGGTCTCACCATCCATCCACAGCGGAGGGATAAATATACGGAAAAGCTTGTAGATCCCTGTGAGATCTCAGGGTCCAGCCACCGAGGTAATCGGCGCGTTATCATATTCTTCTTCCACAGACGCCATGAACGCGAGGAGCTGCAGAGAGATTATTGCATCAGGAGGTACAGTTCATTAGCACGAAAATATACACACCACATTGTGTCTTTTCTCGCCCAGGATCTTTCCCGGTTCGGTTTTGAGTCGGTCGCGGATCAGGACGAGCTTTTCGTGAAAATGTCCAATGGCAGAGCCGGAGACGAGGGCCGCGGGGGAGTCGGCGGGGACGTGTAGAGGCCTAGTATTATGAATTATGAGGGATTTTGGGATGAAATTGGCTTTACCGGTTCACAGCAGCGCTGAAGGCAGCGCAACGCAGTACACCTGGATGGAATGAGAACGCCTGAATGATAGACTGAGAGCGACCCACCGAACGCGCCAATCGCGTCTAATCTATCCGCATCCTGTACACCTGCAGGGAGTCGCGTTACACCTCCAAAACGCGTCCCCGTCCAGGAAAAAACTCACAATGCAACTCGGCACAATTTTCATGCCATTCTCCCCATTTTCCCTCCTTCTTCAAGCGCGTTTCCGTCGTCCAAGAAACATGATCAACAACCTTGGCCACCAGCTCCGCCCTCCTATCGCCCACTAGATCCAGCCCATGTTTCTCCTTTGCAGATTGAAAGAACGGGAGAAAGAACGCGTAAGGGTCCGCGGCTAGCTCGGCCGACACGTATTTCTTGTCAAGGACGTCGTGCAGAAGGGCGGCGAGCTCAACTACGAGTAGGTCGGGTTTGCGAGTGTCTAAGGACGCAAGAGAGAGTGCAGTTCTGCGGACGCGCTGAACTGGTTCGTGTCAGATAGCACTGGCGGAAAACAGAAAACCCGTTGCGAGTCGTCTACCATGGTATGCGTCAGTGGGACGGGTCATACTTGGCCATCGTCTCCTTCATTACCTTCTCCGCCTCTCCGATAACGGCGCGCTCTTGTTCATTGGGATACATGGTAGTGGTCCAAGAAGTTTGCTTAATAAAAAAGGCGCGTGAGTCACAAGCAATGTGATCGTGTATGCAAACAGCAACAACCAGTTAGCGACGCAAGATAGTAATCCCGATCCTCTCATCGTTCAGCGCACTCAATCGCTCCATATCCTCGGGATGGTTCGCCTCCTCCAGCATGAAAAACGCAATGTTCAACAGCCTCCCCAGCCCATCCACCGCCCTCGGCTTCCATCGAGACTCAATCATATCTGCGAGCACCCCGTCCGAAGTCTTCTGGCAGTCCCAAAACTTGAGCATCGCAAGGCGCGGGCACACACAGTCGCTGCCCTCGGCCCAGGTAAGCAGTCGGAGCACATCATCGTCGATGATCGTGTGCCGCATCCGGCGGTCGTTGGTGAGGATGAGTTTCTCCAGAGACGTGGAGGTGTGTCGGCAGTAAAACACTCATCTCACTGGGAGTAATATCAATGTCGCTCATGCTGATCAGTCTCCAGCGCGCACTTGGACCGCGTGAGGAACGACATAAACTGTTGGTGCGGCCAAACCGGGGTTGGGTGTGGCACGTTGTCGAAGCGCCGGACGGAGAGATTGGTGAGTAGAGGAAGCTCGAGCTGGTTGAAGAGCCGCCCGAATAAGGTCCGCCGTGAGGTCGAGAGAAGAGAGGTTGTGACGGAGAATCGGGAGCGGCTTTGGCGGTCCGACGTTCGAGCCAGATGAGGCGAGGACAAAGAACTGACACACATCGATGCTTGCACCCTCGCTCAGAATGCGCATAAAGTCTTCTCGCACCAACGGACGCTCGAGAAAAAGGCGGCGCAAGTTCGGAAACGGCACAGAGAGTGTCCCCAAGTCCGTGTTACTGATCCATGTGCAATGTCCGAAGACGCGGCGCAGACAGCAGAAGGGAGAGCTGTGTCTCTTCATCCGTTGGCCAGAAGTCTCGCGCGAGGTGTAGACTTTCGAGCGCCCGTGGGGGTCCCGTGTCGCAGGGGAGCTTCGAGAACCCAGTGTCGATGCGCCAATCCTGGTACTCCAAACGGACACTTCTCCATCGGTGATAATGGGGAGTATACAGTTCCAGGATCGATGCGGCCGTCAGCATGCCCTCGTCGTAGTAGTCCTTCTGGATTGATTCGGTGATATGGAGAGAAAGCGGACACGAGCCTGAGCGGCCCAGCCACGTCTTTATGAGCGTCATGTTGGGCAGACAGGATGTGGTAGAGATGTTGACGGTCATGGAGGTCCATAAGGCAGGCGTGGAAAGGGCAACCTCGCGCCAGCTGCTGCTCACACGCATGAGCAACAGCGGACAGCGGTTCACGGCGACCTGAACATAGGGCCCGTCTTTCGGAAGACAGTGCAGGAATATCTCGCTCAGGCACTCAGGTGGGATGCGACGAATCGGGGGAGAGGAGTTTGCGATGTGCTTCGAGAGCCTGGTAGGTTGTCTCGCGTTCGCGCAGGAGACCAGTGAGGATGGCACGCGTGCTCTCGATTTCGGGACTCGCTTCACTCTCTGCGTCTGCAAGAAGGGCGTCGAGAGCAGCTTGAGCATGGGTTATCTCGGCTTGCAGCTCCTCCATGAGACCCTCCTTTGAGTGAATTATTTCGCGTATCGCTTGTGTCTCGCTCTCCGATGGCGCGTGATTAGTCTCGAGTAGTCTTTGGGCTGCAGCGCGCTGGTTGACTAGATCTTGTAGCGCAGCCTGGGCTTTGGCAATCTCTGCATCCAAACTCAATGGAGTGAGTCGATGTCAATTGCTACTAGTAGTATAATGTACCTTGCCATGAGAGCTTGATTTTCCTGCATGTCCTGACGAACCTGCTGAGCCTCTTCTGGAGTGACGAAGACGTTGACCGAGGAATCCAGCAGTGTTCATGGTGGGTGAAAGTGAAAGGTCGCTTTCGTTACGGCACGCAGCGTTTCTCTCCACGACGCCACCATCCTCTCACGACGACTCGGACGTCTGACGCTCCCCTGCTCCCCACAGTATGATTGGGGTCCTATCGAGCCCAACTCGTCCACTGTGCAGCCTAAAACACCGCCTAGAGCTTGCCAAGCGCGCTATGTGAGACGGCGGTGGCGGTCATATATCCTTTCCCGAACGGGCCAACTCCGCTCTTTTCTTATCTCTCGCGCAAGAATTCCTTACTACAACCTCGACGAAACCTCGGAGCTCTTTCGCCTTTGTTGTTCACCTCACCATATTCACAACAAGCAAGTATTTGTCGGTGAGCAGAGCTAAAGACCGTGTGTTGTTGTTCGGGCCCGCCTCTCTCGGCTCTCGAACGCTTAAAAGCGAGCCGTGACTTGAATGCCTGAATATTTCGACCGCCCACACCATGTCCCCAACTATCGCCCTTTCGACACTCGAAGACTGGTCTGTGCAGCACATCCAAGACGTTTTCGAAGCCCCAACCGACAATGACGCCCTGTGTGCCATATCCAACACGTTTTCCGCCTCTCAACTACACGGTTCCGCCAACGGCAACCCAATCAACTTTGAGAGCCTCAAGCGGATGGTACTCGCGCTGCGCCAGCAAGCGCAGGCCTGACGGCCTGAGTGTCGAATGGATGAACGCCACGAGCTTTCCCGACACGTCCAATAATCGCGTGCGTCTTATCGACGCAAGCTTGACTTTGCTGAGCTTGAATTTTCGTCAGTCCTGGACTCCTGGTCGGCGAGTATGTCATCCTGTGGCATGTGGCGACGCGTCGCGCCCAACGGACCCTTCGTTCAGTTCGAAGCGCCGCAAAAAGGTGAATGTGAGGTGTGTATCTGAATGCTAATGCCAGCCCTGAGTGCACTCTCATCAACCAACAGAATCGAGTCCCAAAACTCTCAGATGGATGTGGACAGCAGGCGGATTGTTAAACTGGAATTCGTCGGAGTTGACGTTCCAATGGCGTAAAAGACACCACAAAGTACCCTCGCCAGAATAATGGGAAAAGCTGAAATCTCCCTTTCAGTGGTTCATTTTGTGACGGCCATCAGTCACGGTTCAACTTTTTCTGGCGCAGAAGTGCCCACCGAGGTTCTCGTAATCCGACTCTGTTTCATTTCAGTCGGATGATGGCTAAGTTGTCTAGAAATTTTCAGTCGACACTACGATTTCGCAACAAACACAAACCGTTAAAGGAGCCCCATCAAGAAATGGCCCCACCGTCCCCTTCCAGACATTTCCTCCAACTCGCTTGCCTGAATCGACAATGGAAAAGGCGGACACGGGAGAGTTCGTCAGTGGTGTAGCAGGGGACTATAACTCCCTGCTCTCCGCCGAGATGGCAGGGATTCCGGTCGCCTCTCCGGCTGTCGAAAGCTGACCCCCCGTTTGCAGGTAAAGGAGATCAACGAAATATGCGGCCGCTACCCGGGCAGCACGAAGGTCGTTAATGGCTTCGCCGTCTGGACGCCGCTATTGTATGTTCAACCATCCGAGCTCCAATGTCTGACCTCCACCCGCCAGATGTCTCGCGGTAATTCAAGGTTTCACCCTTCTCCCGCCTCCCCGGCCGCCGCTTCACCTGGGTTTCTAGGTCTCATAGCTCACTCCGAGTTCTTCTGCGATACGGACTTTTCCAGAGGCCTCTGGAAATGCGCGTCTCGCAACGTCTTTATCGCACGCTTTATCCTCAGCCGACTCAACGAAGTTCGCGGACCGAAGCAAATCGCCAGTTATATCCAGCAGCTTCGCGCGTCGGCGACGCAGGACTGGGGTGAGTTCATTGCTTCGACGACGAGCAATCCCTCACTGGACATTCCTTTTAGCACGCAAGCTCAGTAGCCGAAAACCTCATTCCTCAAAGGAGCTCGACATCCCGAGCTGGCTAAGTTCTTTCGCGCGCCCATTCCCTGACGGAACACTTAGCTTATTCTCCAGCCCGAAGCCTTTGTATCCCAGCCGACCCTCGAGCTCAACGTCGTCATCGACCCGGCCGCCGCGCCACGGTCATTCGCGGAGATATTTCTCTCGTCGGATAATGCCCCTCCAGCAACGCGCATTTGTTCATCCGACAGACGGACTCGGAGGCTTGAGGCTTCTATCGCCTTGCCGTCTGGGATATTCTTGGTTCGAGTTTCGAAGTCGGTCAGCTCCTGGACGATGTGGATGTTTCTGAAGAGGATATGGCCCTCCTTCCTCAAGGGAGCTACAATTATGACAGTGATGTCGTCTTTTGGCGCTACAGCATCCCAGCCCTTCCATCGTCTATTCGCGAGAAGATAGCGTCTCGGACGGGAGGTATGCTTCAGTTCTTTTAATGAGATTGCGTCGGAGCATAGAGTTGATGTCGTTCCAGCATGGAGCATCCGCCACCGCGTGTATATCTTGGGATTGAAGGACCAGAAGCCATTCGCAGAGCTGGTTTACTGCTTCTCACCGCCTATAGAACCGCCGGCGCCTGTGTCTGAGGCAGAGGTCAACATCGTCGAAACGGTCGGCCGGGTGCGTCTCCAGACCTTCTTGAGGTTGTATGGCCTTGACGTAGGTCAACAGAGTCCACACCTTGCGGGGATGAACGTCTTCTCGGTGTCATCCGGTACCAGTACGACTGTGCCCGTGAAGTCCTCGAAAACAGCGCGCGTTTGTTGCCAAGGTAGATTTAGAGTACGTTGAGTCGGCTGGATGTTGACCGTAGTATCGACAGAGCGGTGAAAGCGTCCCACCGCGCCGCGCAGCGAAGGAACACGCGAGTAATGAACTTCGAAGAGGAATCGACACCAGGGATCGTGGACGGACAAGGCAATGTCAAGGACGGGGTGCAGGAAGCTGAATCGGCGTCGAGTCGCCGTACAGGTTGGAGGAACCTCGCAAGGCGCGTTGGGGCCTGCAGGTGGACCCGTGAGCGTCCATTTCTTCCTTGTTCCGCACTCTCATCCACCGCTTCAGTCCTGTGCCAGAGTTGCCATTCACCCTCGTCGACCTCGTAGCGGACGAGAACCAAACCAAAAATGCGATACGCAAGGCGGTTACGGGCCAGCTAACTGCGACGGCCAACGCCGATAGCATCAACGACGCCAGCTGTGATGGCCCTCGATACTCGACTTCAAGTTACTCGTCGCTTGCAGCTTGGGACAAAATGCCGACGACGCCGAAGCCCACCCCAAGCAGAACGATGGAGTTCTCGAGGGTCAGTTCCTTAATGTGCCTGGAGTGCCCCGTACTGAAGACCGTAGCCCGGATCTATCGGTCCGCGACGCAGTAATCGAGCGCGATGTGCACCGATGCCGAACAACACTACGCGGCTACGCCTTACTCTGCCGCGCGCGGCGAAACTACTGCTCCCGTGAGGTACGTGCTACCTGCGCCTTCTGTTTCTTGAGTTTCAGACAACTCTGACTCTGCCCTAGGTTAACCCGAGTTATGACTGCGAAGACTACGCGTTTTATGCATACTGCTCGCCCGCCCTGGAAGAACGATACTGATTTAGTTTGTGTACATTATCTTTAATCTATTCGCTTCGTTCGCGTTGGAACTCATTCGCTACCTTGCGCTGCGCTTGCGATTTCCGTCACATTGAATTTTTTAAGCCGATGGTAGTCGCGGACGACCGACACGCCACACTACGCTCTAGAGACACAAGCATCAACTGATAACGCAAGATCCGGGTCTGGTCTGCACATACCTTGAAAACTTCTACGAGAATAACAAGATCGGGGTTGATTAGGTCGACACCATGGCCGCCGTCTTGCGGGACGCATTTCGCAATGGCGGCAATGAGCGGATCCCGGGAGAGGGTGGTGTGATTGCGAAGTTTGAGCTCGATTTTGTACTGTGGAGCTGTCCTGAGCTAACCGCAAAGGCGAGTAGTCGCGATTTACCTTGTACGTACCGCCAGAGAATACGGGAGCAAACGTTGCGCGACATACAGCTTCGATTTCGGAGAGGTTCGCGACGCTAGGAGGCGGAGACGGGGCTGAAACGAAGACAGTGTCTGGCCACATAATTAATAAGGTTAATCTAATCTAAACGACGCATTCTGACCTTGTGTGAGTGACTCCCGTTTCATCGACGCTCTTGACATGTTGCTCGACGAGCCGAACTGGGTCTACAGGCGGTCGACAAGAAATAAAGACAACTTGGGAGGGTTATCGTCCGAGGGCGAAAGGTATGAATCACCAACCACAGGGAGTATCTGTTGGACAGTTTTCTGCAAGTGCTTAAGTATGTCAAGGCGGAGGGAAAGGCAAGATGACGGACTGAAAAGGTCTTGCGCTTTCGGACTCTTCATCGCGTTCACCTCATTAGCGATCTGTTGCTCGATACTGAGCTCTTGGTCCATCGTCGCTCCCGGAATCGTTAGCACTTCTGTATTCTTTTGTATCCGGCCATAATTGTGATGCGAGCTGGGCGCACAGTGAGCACCGAAACCAGCTTTCGCGTCGCGTCGACCGACCTACGTTCTGGAACAGCTCACGCGCCTCCCCAGCGGCTTGCTTCTCTTTCCCTTTGACACCTATGTAGCCATATTTGAATCTAGGGAGGAAATCGTCAACAAATAACTGACAAGTTACCCAGACGCCGGGGCCCTCGATGTGTGGTCTGCCCCAGATGGGAGTGCCGTCCTAGATCGCGGATGAGTTGGAGATGGACCGGACGTGTGCGCGTACGGAGCGGTATTTCTTCTTGCGCTGGTCGTTTCGCGATGAGCTCGGTCGTTTACCGGACATGATCGCCGGCGATAGCCAAGATGAGAGATTGTCACGTGTTGTGACTGAGTCACTGCAGAACTCTGCAAGAAACTCGTTTTACTTCAAGTTCGACATTTTCCCAGCAAACCGACGCGGGAGAAGCCTCTACTCGACCGTATCTCCACTAAAGGGTCTCGTGGCGCCTTAGAAGCCCCAAGTCAACCAAAAGCAGCATCTGCAGCGGCGTCCGTAATGCCGTTACCCTGGGACTTGTCGTCGCATTATCTTTATCCATTCTCACTGGATCTACCTTCTAGCTCCCTTGATACGCGACAAGGAAAGAAAAGAGCAATCTGGCCCCGAAACTTCGGTGTTTGTCTCCCCCTGGCGCGTTATCTGACAACCGTGGATACAACAGGCCAACAATGGCTCTCGACGACTGGCGCTCTGTTTCCAATTTACCTAACTAACAGCCTGGTTAGTCTGCCTCAAGCATAAGCTCATCCTCATCCAGAGGATCCAATTATGCGATTTCGTCCACGAAAGGTTGTCCCCAAAACTGGTCCTGTCCTCTGCTTCAGCCCGCGGAAGAAGGCTACAGATGACGAGCCTGGGACCAGCCTCCGCATGGGCCCAGCAAGCAAGCTGGCTCGGTTCGTCTCCGAACGGTCATGCGCCGTCCTAGCTTCTTCCCTTTTTTTTCTCGGGCAGTAACAAGCACCCACTTGATATCAGCAGTGTGGGAAGCGACAAAGGAACGTAAATTAACTGGACCCTGACGACGATTTGCCCGCGATTCTGTCCAAGCAAAGCTCCCTCTCAGTCCTCATTACCATTGTAGTTTAAAATTCTAGTAGAGGCCATGAAGAGCTGCTGAGTTCGAATTGTTTGATGCTATCGATTCACTCGACTTGTACGCCACTGCAAAGGCAAAAAAACTTGAAGATTAGATTGAGAGCCTGAGCAGCTCTCCTATCCAGGAGCTGGCCCACCACCCTGCCCGAGAGCGACACCGAGCGTCCGTCAGCATTGGCAGCCTCGAATGAGTCTTGGATCCGCGCCACCAACTTGAATGGCCAGTTGCACGCGATCTCGCAGGAGTCGTTGTAGGTGGCTTGCCGCTTGCCTACCGCCGCCCTCATTCAAATCCAGAGTCGATTATTGTCCAACCCTCAGCGAAGCCGACTCCCTTGAAGACTGTTCAGCAACACCGATCCGAACGCTTGGATCGTCTCCTACATTTTCCACCCACTGTGCCATCCCCAACAGGGCAGATTAGCAGGACGTACCGTGGCGGACCCATTCCGCTGCCTTTGTGCTCTTCGAGAAGGTTGTAACGGTCGCTCTAAGGGTGCGATGAGGCCAACAACAACTTGAACATGGGTTCAGGTCTCCCGAAGAAGATGTCGAATAATACTTGTCGCCGACACCGTCCCAGACGTATCGGCCCTCCGCCATCGGTCAACGGATGTGAACACCGCTCGACAACGAAGGCTCAATTCCATTGGCATATCCAACTCCATTGCGGGACAGACAGCCGCGACGATCCCGCTCTTGCTTCAAGCAACCCACTGGCAGGCGTTGTGTTGGGCCTTCTGATCGAGAACTCGAAGGAACTGTCCCTCCTGGCGCTGAATACTATATCGCGCGCGCTGCGTACCGGGGGCTACTAGTGCGAGGCATTCTTTTTCACTGGCAACACAGCTGTCGCTTAGATGCCCCGGGCCCGAGCCTTCGCGCCCACGCGTACAGCTCCCTCTGTCCTCACCTGGAGGCATCCCATCGGCATCCTCCCAGACGCTCAACCAAGCAGCGGCGGCTGATGAACTTCTGTGATGATTCATGCCCACGGTTGAATTCGAATCGCGGCCCCGTTCGCGAGTTCGTAACTTTTGCCGTAATGGCGTTGTGTTGTTCCATCGCACCAGCGTTTGTCGGGCTTCCAAGGCTGTCTCCACTATGTGCCCGAGGGTTGGACCAGGTCTACGGGCCCGGGCCCGGGCCCGGTGCGGGTAGCATTCAGCACTGGCAAGGAACGTTACAGTGCATTTCTCAGACTGCGGATTCTTTCAAGTTGGCCGACCCGAGGTCGTGGATGGGTGCGGGTAGCGTTCAGAAAGGAACTTTGAACGTGATTTGGAATCTTTCGCCAACGCGAGGTCGTGGATGTACCGGATGATGGGCGTCCTGGGCAACGTTACTTCTTTGGAGCTCTGCGGCAGCAAACGAAGACACTCCACAGACAGGTATTCATCCCGCGTCACCTCGGACAACTTTAGTCGTGCTCAAGTCCGGCCCACCAGGTAAATACCGGTCGGCAGTCGTTTCGTCGTCGTCGAGCTAGCCGCGCGTGCCATAATACCATTGCGACGCGAAGCGGAAGGCAGTTTCGATGCCAGTGGGTCGCCATTTGCTGGTACCACAAGCTCGGAGCACTGGCGCTGGGGAGTTGCTCGAGCACAAGCCCATTCGATCCGGCCGGAAGACGCCGGACTCGGAGTCTCGGACACGACGCGCTGATCATGACATGCTGCACGACGAGCTCCATCACAAAGTCGTCGCAAACAATGAAGAGCCCCGTTGTTAACGCGTTAACGCTCTACTGCCGGCCACGCAACCCTCGACCCTCGACCCCGGCGCCCAACCCGTTTCCTAGTCGCCCGCTCGCTCCCGGGCCTTCATCTTGGAAATTTGGGTACGGTGTTCTGGTCTCGACGATCGCGACCAATTCACGCATGCGCGACTAATGCTGTTCACGGTACTCGGTGGTCCGGTCCCCGTCGGTCATATTTGGACGATATCCGGAGCCCGGGCCCCGAAGTACCGGTGGGCACCGTACGATGATCTGCATTTCGGGAAGAGGAATTTCCTTGGTGGGGACGGCCTGCGCTGAGGAGCTGAGGGTTCACCAAGGCTTTCGACGTCCAGCGGTTGTACGCGCACCGCCACGGGCTTTCGTTGCCATACCCAAGATCGGTGCATGCAGGCGTGAAAATGAAATAAATTGGGCGGGGAGTTTACTCCCGTTATGCGATCCGCGTTTTCTCTCTTTGGTCAAGTAAAAAATCACGCGGAGATTTGACAAACAAAGACCTCGGCCAACGTCAAGGCAAACGCCACAAAACCTTTGGAATGTTAACGGCAACGACTCCTCGCGGGTTATCGTGCGGGGCAGTCGTTGCGGGATTGAACACCGAGACGGGGCGACTTTGGCAAATCTTAATCACCGAGTGAAGAATACTCCTCTTGGGCCGTTGCGCTCTTTTCGATTTGAGGAAAACGCGGCTGATCAGGATTTGCTTTCACCCTGATCTCGGCAGAAAACTGAATGGTTGACGAGGACGGAAGGGAGCTTGCGGAGTCGTCGTGTGGAGGGGAGAGTCATCCTGCGTGGCCTGCGTATTTGTGTGGTAACCAGGAACGAGAAGAGACAAGTGGTGCGTGGACGGCCACACGAAGCGTTTGTCGCCGGAGGGGATGTCGGGAGAGCGAGTCGTTCGTCTCCATGACGGAGACGTTGCCCATTACAGAGGATCAGCCGATAGCGTGGCTAGCGCGCGAGCAGGTCTCGGAGGCGGTGTGCTGTCGAACCGGGGATTGGGTTACGGTCTACCGAGCGTCGCAGCTAGTGAGTCTTGAACCGCGATTTTGGACGTGGTTTAGAGCAATTATCGAGGCTAAATGCCTTGAGAGTTGAGTGTAATTTTTGCGGGATCATTTGGAGAATCGAGATGATTGAGCAGACCAAGATCTGCGAGGCCTTGGTGACGGTGCATGTGATACACCCTTTTGGGCGACTACATTTAGGCAGCCATGTCTCTCTCGCTCGATTCGCTCCTCACCAAATCCGAGGCCTCCCAGATCCACGCATTCCTCGACACCATGGACTACGACGCCTTTGTCGGCAAGGAATGGCAGATGTATGCCCAGAACCACGAGCCGGACCAGTACCACGACAAGAACCAGCTCACAAAGGCTACCAAAGACCTGATGGCCCTCGATTACCCGCAGTACCAGCACCAACCCCAGTACTACTACCAGCAGCAGCACTATCCACCGCAGCCCCCACCAGTCTATCCTCGTACCCAGTCGTTTCCGTTTCTCCACCAGCAACGACCACCTCCACCGCCACCACATCCGCTTAGCATCGGTGGCCAGTACCAAACAACGTCGAACACGACCCCAGTCTACTGCTTCCACGTCAGTCTTCTGGCTACTCGTTCCCGCCGTCTCCGGTCCAGTCCAGACGACCCTCTCCCAAATCTGCATCCGCCGATTGCTAGCACTAGCAAACGTCCCGCGTTCCTGCTCCGCCGCCGGCAAAGCCCGCTCTGCTCTCTGCATCCCAGAAAAAGGCCAACCACATCCAGTCCGAGCAGAAGCGGCGCGCGAACATTCGCCGCGGGTACGAGGCACTGGGCGAAGCCGTTCCAGCTCTAAGGGACGCGATACGAGACGAGGAGGCAGCCCAGGCGGCCAGGCACAACCATGCAACGGAAGGAACCAAGAGCAAACGCTCGAAAGGCCGTGGAAAGGGTGGCGACGACGTGGAGAAGACGGATGGAAGGGCAGGGCCGAGGAGTGAGAACGTCGTGTTGTCGAAAAGTGTGTTTCCTTCCCTCCCAGTTTTCTTCTACTAACCGATTCTCAGCCATCGACTATCTGAACGAGCTTCTTGTGGATCGTGAAGCATTACGTGCGCGGCTGGACCGTGCACGCGCCGCCCTGCCACCGGGCCACCCCGCACTCATCCCTGAAACACGCGACCCGCTCTGGGAGCGCGAATGGAAGGGCGGGCTTGGCAACGACGATGAAGACGACGACGAGGACGACTCTCCGTCGTAACCCTTTCTCTCTCCATCTCTTTTTTATTCTCCTCCTGCTGTTGTTGTATCCCTAGACTCCTACGTTCCTAATCGCGCACATTGTAGCTTACCCGCCTCGTCCATACCCTACACGTGCATATTATAATTCCTCGGACCATCCCTCCCTTTCCTACTGCAACCTGCAATTGCTATCCAAAACCAACTGTACCGTCGGCGTCGTCCCTTGCGATAAAATCAAATTCATTCGTTTGCGATTGCGATGGACCTGGATGATGCAAAGTCGATTGTAGTGACCTGAGCGCGGCGGCCCTCGTCGTAAGGGACACTTAGTAAGGCTGTTGCGATCATGTTATCGTGGACTCCAACGACGCGCTGCCAATTTCTCGCATTTATATGCACAACCTGCCGATGTGAACCAAAGATGCAAGTGGATGAAACAAACGCAGCGTATCGCGTACCAGGATTATCATTTGACTCTTCGGGACTCTTCCGAGTACGCGACTCGGTTAAGCGCAAGCGCAAATATTCCGACAGTGCGGGGCCACGCCCTCTGATAGGTGGGCAGCAACTAGCTACGCGACCTACTAGCTTGCATGCTCTTCACGGAGAACGAAATTAGGCCATACCGCTGAACATTGCACGCATAACACGTAGGGTCGACTCGACGCGTCGATCTATAGCTGTCGTGAATTTACGAGCTATCTGGGGTATTATCCCCGTTTGGACCAACCGCAATAACCTTTCGCGATGGTTTCTTGTATACGGCAATCGCTAGGGCAATTGCTAGGGGCCTCGCGCTTGGCGCTTAAATCATAGATTGTCGCCCGTTCTGTTTATTTTCTAAGCGCTAAGCGCTCAGCGGACCCACAAATGTCGGGATATCACAAGCGACAATCAATTCCGACTCCCGCCCAATCGCATCGTTGAAATTTTGCAGGTACACCTCCGGACCGATCTCCTGTAGATCATTGATACCATCACCATGGAGACGTCCACGACCTCTGCTTGCAACTCAGTTAGTCGCAGTCTTGCATTCGAATTTCCAGGATCATCGGAGGTTTCAAGCTCACTGTCCCAAAGGCCTCCATTTGGCATTCTCGTGTCGGTTCAAGGTCGGACTGAACGCTGCAAGGCTATAGCTAGCCCGGTATTGAAATTGCTCCTAGTGTACCTTCAAACGCGCCTACGTTCATTTCAAGTTCGCCGGAAACATCGGCAGACACTTCACTTCCGCTTCATCTCTACCCAGAGTTCTCAACTTGGGCTAATTACTCTCGGAGTCTCCGCCGAATGACTCCGACTCTGCCAGTCCCCAGCCGTTCTTCAAATGGATCTCTCTGTCTATCAACTCACACTTACTCCTCTCCGACATCCGAGTCCAACGTTCAAGCTCCGAGTTGGTACTAGTAATACCTGGCTCCATTGCCACAATCTTCGGGTTTCGGATCGGAATGCGCCTCCTTCTAAGCGTAAATCGCACCTGCAGCAATCTCGAAGCTCTCGCTGATCATCCGACTCGGAGTCCATCAAAACAGACGCCCACTTGTGGGTCCAACTAATGTGAACGAGGATCAACGGCCTTCAATCTTGCTCACATCTGCTTCCTCTGTTATCCAGAACTTTCTGAATCAACCCGACAGAGAACGAAGAAAAGCAAATGGTTCAAGCGCCCATCTCACGCTTCATTTCTTGTCGTGGTTTCCTTTGATACCAACTTGCTTCCAATGATTATATGGCCATCTGTAGATGATTTCCCTATAGTATACGCTGTTCATCTGTTCGGACTTGAAAGTGGATGCATTGACATCAACACGCGTTGTCGCCGCCGACCAGAATGAAAGATCAAATGCGGCGTTCGGCGTTCGGCGTCGCTCAGCTTCAGACATCGCAGACATACGGGACCATTCAGGTCATATTTAAAGATAACAAACAACAACAATAACACCACGCCGTCTAGGGAGAGGTAGGTGACGTGGGTGGGACTAATGGAGATGTACAATTGGGTTATGGCTACGTGGTGTGTATGTACGGTGGATTGTAACTTATACTTGTATCAGTTGGGATTGGAAAGTCGTTTCTGGCATTCTGCGGTTCGTATCGTGGGTTTTGCATGGAATACCAGTGTCGGAATGTGACGATGATGTGTGTGAGGGTACAACACATCGGACAAGCAGAGGAGACAGGAGGAAGAAGTCTGCGATACAGGGCGCGTGCCGGAGAGCATTACGGAGAGCATTCGTGTCGTAATGTAACGAAAGGGGAAGAGAGGTCGTCGGAGGGAGACATAAACCGGCCGGTCATACGAGCGCAGCGGACTGGAGATATCCGCGGAAGATGGAGTCACGGACTGCAAAAGGGCATGAGTGGTGTTGGTGGGAACAAAAGGCCCGTCCTACTCACCGTTCCCGATGATGCGCTTGCGTAGTTTTCGTGTCCTTGAGGAAGATGGTGAGCTTGTAACCCGGGATAAGAAAAGACGTACCACGACGCTAGTAAAATGAGTATATAGTACACGACGATTTTCGTTGTTCCGGCGATGGACTTGCAAGAAATGGGCGCGGAAGTATTGCAAGACTGTCTCGTAATCATTGGTCCGGTCACCGAAAGACGTGATACTGGAAGATATCAAAAAGTTGATCAAGATGCGAATGCAATAACTTACTATTTCGCCACTCGCAATCCATTGTCAATCTTGGTACTTGAGAAGGTCGGTCTTGTCTGTGGGGCCGAGTGAGCGGTGGCGCAGGAACACATGATAAAGCAACGTACTCAGGAAAAGAACAAGATGAACGCTTTTAAGAAGAGCATTGGAGCACACTTGCGTGAACAGCTGCAGCGAGTCGTCTATTCTGTTCGTTCGAGGATCCTCTTCAAGATACTAAAGAAGAGTTTAATTCGGTGCCGAAAGAAGCTTCTGAAGATGTACCTGGTCAAAGGCGCTAACTGGGGCCACGAAGATGATTGCGTTGGCCGTGTCAAAGTAGGGAATCTGATGTCCATAAGGTCGCAGACAAACATCAATCAAAGGACCACGCACCCAGGAGTGTCTCTGGCCTCTCGCGCCGCCCACGTCGTACAAGTGCCAAGTCACAGACTTTCCATGGAGATCGACGTCGAATATGTGCTCTGCGACGCCCATAGTCTGGATGCGAGCATGGAGGATATCATCTGTGGTCATTGGTGAGTATATGCGCATTTTCGGCCAAGATCCGCACCTGTTGTGGGGATATAATCAACCGCAGCGATGCGGGTGATGTCCTTGAGGAAGCTGTGATGATCTCAGCAATGCAGAGCGCAAACGGGGCGGACGATACGCACAACTCGGACCATTCGTCGAGCTTCAGCTTCCTCTTCATGATCAACCCTTTGACGGTCGGGTGCGCCCAAAGCTCCCTGACGTCCTCCTTGAGCGCGGAAAGCATGCGTGCAATGTCTTGAAGCAGAAGGTCGCCTTCGTTCTCAGGCACATAGTCGTCGCGCCCGCTCCGAAAGTCGCTGTCACCAGCAGACTTTTTAAAGTGCCGCCCAATGCCTTTGTCGACGGTGCGCGCCTGCCAACCGCTGCGGACGTAAAGACCACCCTTGGAACCCAACACACTAACGCCACCGCTGAGACGATCGGCCAGCGGAGAATCAGTCGCGAGGAGGGGCATAAGGCGGCTACGAAGATAGGCGATGCGGTTGGATCGGGAGGCGAGTGCCGGGCTCTCAGGGCGAGATGGCGCTCTAGGCATGCCAGTTGGCAGCGGAGGGAGTTCTGAGTTCTGATCGTAGTAACGAGATGGCTGCGGGGCACGAGGGTCTTCATCGAAGGTGTCGTCCCATGTTTCGAGGGTGGATAGAATGTGCTTTAAGGAATGGACGACGTTGAAGTAGATGACTGTGCGCCACGATGAACGTTCTTGCTCGAGAGAATTGGGTTTGTACATGAGCTGGAACTGTTTCTGGAGCGTGCTTTTACCGCTCTCGGCTAAGAGGACTTGAGCGACACGGAGAAGAGGACAGATGCGACAGACCTTGACCAAGTAGCAGAAGCTAGGCGAACAGGTCAGATCGCGCAGAGAGCCAGAGTATATGCGCACCTTTACGTCGCCTCGAGAGCGTCGAAGTCTCTCCCGCTCCAGCCTGAGCTCTTCGTCGATGCGGTCTGAGACCCGTTTCGCTTCCGCCTCCGCCTCCAGCCGAAGACGCCGCTCGTCGGACGATTCTGCCGCGTGGTTTGCCCGCATCGCCTGCGAGATTGGGTCGACAGAGCTCTCGACGGAGTACAATGAAGCGGTGCGCATGGTGGGCCAAGGTCCCAGTCAGGATGCGGTCAGGTCCAAGTTCTGAAATAGTCGTGTGACCTCTGTGACGCCATCTTTATTGCACTACCATCAACATATGGTTCCGCTCATCCTCCTGTTTTGCTCAGCGCGTGGCTTATCTTGGTCCAGTCTGTAACTCTCCATACCACCCTTGGAGAGCTCAAGGTCTATATACAAGCCCCCTCAGTCCACACTCTCATCGCGCGCTGTAGATCGAGGTCTTCTGTGAAGCCGTCCCCAAGGCAGCTGAAGTACATCTTTTGAAAATCAAAACAAAGCTTCCGTGTTCATGTGCTCTAGAATTTTCTGGCCTTGTGCGCGTCCAACTTTTACGACGGCTGTATCTTCCACCGCAATATCAAGGGCTTCATGGCTCAGACGGGCGATCCCACTGGATCGGGCAAAGGCGGCCAGAGCATTTGGGGTAAACCCTTCCCGGACGAGATTCGGTCCACCCTCAAGGCGGGTCCGCATCGTCGGTATCATGTGTTAGTTCACACCTTATTAGTTCAATGCACGCGGCATGGTCGCAATGGCCAACGCCGGTCCAGACAGCAACAAGTCCCAGTTCTTCGTCACGTACTCGAAGCAGGGCCATCTCGATGGCAAGTACACGATATTTGGCAAAGTCATTGACGGCGCAGATTCCACTTTGGACGCGATGGAGAGGGTACCCGTCAATGCGAAGAACCGTCCCCTCGACGAGGTCAAACTCACCCATGTGCGTGCAACCAAGTTGATGTTTTCAGCGCTCAATTGTTTTGCAGGTGACGATACACTCAAATCCTGTCGCGGACGCGCTGTTAACGAGATAAAACGTAAACGATCGCTTCAGCAAGACAGTTATTGTACATTGTATTTCGCGGGTCATCGCTTTATGAATCCAACAAGCTCCTTCTGCAGTTCTCTCTGGCGCCGGGCCTTCTCCAAATCATCCACACTCCGCAAATCGTACACAATATCGCGCGTCTTGCCGAAATACACCTGCAACAAACTTGAGCAACCCGCAAACAGAGCCAAAGAACTCGCACCTCCTGCAACAAGTTGCGCATCTTAATCTCCATCTCCTCAATCATCCGCCCGGTGTTGGTGATGTGGGAGGAGGAGTCTGTGAGCGGCCAATCTTGCTCCGTCTATATACGCCATCAATCCTCAGCAACAAGCGAAAAGCAAAGTAGTATCCTCACCTGGCGCGTCATGCTGCCGCTCAGACTCAGCTCCCCTTCATGCTTCCATCCCGCTCCCTTGGTTCCGCTACCTGTCTCGCCGTCGCCGTCGGATCCATTGCGCGTCACGAGCTGCAACATGACCGTCGATGTCAGCTTGTAGTGTGCTTGCCGGCCGCGCTCTGCCGTCTCGAAGACATGGATCGAGTCCCATGAACCGGAGGGTTCGTGGGCGACGGTACTGGGAGTCATCGCTAGCATGGCCGATAAATAAATAGATTAGCTGCGCAAATGTTCGACGCACTTTTCTTCAGCAGCACAACCCCGGCAAAGCCACCGTCATCGAGATCCCAGAGGTATACGGACGATGCACCACCCTCGTAGTACCTGGTGCTACATAAGCTTTACAGGACCAAGCTGAGTGAAACAGACGAACATTTCACGATAGGTGTCGAAAGCCTCATTCGCCGCGATTTCGAGCTTGCGGAGCTTTGCAGTCGGAACCGTTCCATCCTCTAACGGCGGATCATAGTCGTTTGACCAAGGGGACCTGTTACAGCCCAATATGCATGCAGTCAGTTTCTGTTTCCATGCATCCGCCATACGGACCTGTAGCTTTCTCCGTCTCGGTTGTAATCGCACGCGAGATACTCCTTGCCCGTTGCGCGGTCCGTCTTGAGCTTGAGCGGCTGGTCGACGCTCCCGAGCAAGTCGTCGGCATACTCTGGGCATATCCCAATGAGCGATGCGACGTTCTCCTCTGTTCGTGTCGGCGGCAGACGCCGCATGAGGTCCAGCATCGAGTCTACGAGGTCTGGGTCTGCCATAACCGACGAAAACGTTTGTCGGGGTAAAGTGTGAAGGTGAGAAGTGTACGGTCACGACCTCACAAACATGAACACATTCTAGATCGCGTCCCCAACTCGCAGCCAGTACACACGTTCATAAATCACGCAAAATACGCTCTACGACGCGCTCATTGGCGATCCAAATCTTCTCCTTAAACGACCTCGACTCGTCGGCGGAATGCACCCAACCCTTGTGAAGCATAGACTGCGCCGAGTGCGCAGTGGATGAATCCGGCTCTATGCTCGTCTGATGGAGGAAATATGACACATCTCCACTCCGCAGCGCCCGCAGTGCTTCGACTTCACGCATTGCTGCTGGCCGGGTGACTACCGCCCTCGGGTCGTCGACATAGGTATATGACTTCTTGATGCGCTCCGTCACCAGGATCGGAACCTGGATAAGAGTTCGTAAGTCGAATCAACGGCGATGAATGGCCAAAGCGCACATTACACTCAACTGCCATGGCAAAGGTGGAACTAGCTTGAGAATGATAATACCCGTTTTCCTCCGAAAAGGCGGTCAGAGCAATGTCCATCTGGCGCATGAGATTGTAAAAGTCTGCATTCGCTCAACAACCCAGCAGCTCATCAAAGAGAGTACATACCCGGGTAATTCAGTCCATTGCGTACAACAACCAAATTTTCGAGTTCTGGAGGAATCTCGATGTAGCCAGAGCCAATGAGGAACAAACGGAAAGGCGGGTCTGGGAGAGATGTATCAACGACGTAGGCGACATTGTTTTCTCGGAGGGGAAGATATCCCCATAGTTTGGGATCCACTGAGGGAGTTCAGAGACAACCGCGTCCACGGGGAATAAAACAAACGCACCTGTCAGTGACTCGTTGAGCTCAGAGAATATCTTCAAATAGTCACGACGGTCAGAAAAGAAGCTCCCTTGTATGACCCCGGCAGAGAGGGCTCGAGACGGCTTGCGACTCGACGACACGGGTATATCGAGGACCGGTACATGAACGTCGACGGGGATATTCTCGAAACCGGCGAGGCGGATGGATGGATCTGCGCTGTCCGCAGAGATAAGGAATGATTGCTTGAATGCAGCGGCAACGCTGAAATGCAGGTAAAGACGCTCAATCAGCGACATTGGCGATGCTTACTGCTCTGATATTGGGAGCAATCGTATGGCGTCTCGTCGGGACCATTCGCGGATGGAGAGCTGCCAATCATCATCCTAGAATAACTGAGACGAGGGCCAACAGGCACGAGATGCATACTCACCTCAATATTGTGCACGATACAAACGATTTTGAACTTGTGTGCAGCGGGTCGGGAGTCCCATGCAGCAAGAAGCTCCTGTTGCTGGTCGCCGCGTAAACTAGATGGTGTCAGATTAATATAGTTTGCAAGCGGTGGACTCACTCGACTTCGCAAGTCCCGAGTATCACCATGTCAATGCCACCAGGACCCGTATTCGCGTTGATCTCCCTGACCAGGCTATCCGGCGGTTTGACTGTTCCCCGATAAAGTCCCAGCTCGTCCACGATTTGTTGGAAATCGAAACCAAACGGCTGGTCAGCGTAGACCTCCACTGTTCCCCCTCCTTCTCTTCGAGCCATGACCCGTTCCAAGGTCCCCACCAGTGCCATGTACACGTCGAAGTGAAATCCAAAGTGGGACGCGACGGCAACGCGAAATCTTGTCTGGGGAGTTGTGGCCACATCATTCGTGAAGACTACCTGTGGGCATCCGAGTAGTGTTGAGTTGCTTTCAAGCGATGAGTATTGCCATAAAAGATAGGGCAATACGAGGATGCAGGCCGCAGCGACGACCGTCGGTCCACGAGAGTGCATATGGCGGGAAGCAAGATGTAGCCATCCAGTTTTAGCACGTCGGCGCAGCCAGTGCCAGCCAAGAGCTGACGGCATGAGAGAGGTGTTATCAAGTCCCCGATGTTTGTGCGTCGCCCGTCGTGACAGAGAGAGCGCCGGCGTTGGACAGATTTGCTTTTACCCTTGCATTTATACGTCGCTGGAAGAGAAGCCAAGGTGATTCGGGGTGAACGTGGGCACGGCGCGACTCGGAGACTTTAAGTTTTCAATGCATGCTGTCCGTCAGAACGGTGTTAAGGCTGCTGGGAGGCGATTATCAGGACGCCAATCTGATTTCTCCAGCCACAAATGAGCCAAGCACATATACCGAGCAAAAGATAAGCGTTCGTTCGAGGACATGGTGGCGACTTCAAACCGTCTGACGATCGTGTCACGTCCTTCAAGTCGGTAATTCGCAGGCCTTTACATTACGACTAGAAAGCACCATAAACGTCTCAAGCACGACGGCAGCCATCTGCGACGCAAGCTGCTGCCCGGAGAGCCGAGGCGAGCCATTGGGTTGAAGGAGGGAGAGCAGCACTGTGTCGGCGTCTTTCAAGGCTTCAACCTATATTCCAAGAGAAGGAAGATGGAGATCGCGCGTACAACGATTGACGGTCAAATGGCCGCTAGTTGAGGTAGTTGCCGAATGAACGACGGGCGGTCGTCTTCAACTCCACAGATAGCCGTACTTGTCCGTTTTTTTTGGAATCCGATGTTCGTAGAGCGCTCGCGGTAGTTCAAAGCTGCATATAGCAAGGTATCCCACTTGAGGCTTTGAAGAGACAATTGAACAACAGCGTTTGGAGCGAAAAGCTGTAGCCTGTGACAGCTCCTGTGACACGTCAAAATTAACTTGCGCCCAACATGCTTTCTTCTATTTTGCTTCTTGACTCTATAGTACTTCCGCCTCGAGACAAAATCGTCCATGACGACCATAACGATGTCGATTCCAGAGGTCGAAGAACACGATGGGGACCACGAAGAGATCCACCTCGATATCAATCCCCCAGTCAACTTTTATCCGCCGCTGCATCTTACGGTGCGTTTCTGCTCCCTTCGTGCTGCAAGATAAAGCCTAGCTCCATCTTCAGAGGAGAATATGGATCTTAGATATCCTTCGAAGGGAGAGTATCGTCGAGGTCGGTCAATCGCGCGGCCCCGGAAGCTTTGTCCTGACCCAGTGCCAGGTCCTCGATGTCGGTTGTGGCGAAGGCCAACTACTGAGCGTCCTGGCGCAGCCCGCACCATGGTTGGCTGCTCCTCCCGCAATGGTTCTCCCATGCGTAGAAAGCTACAGCTACAAAATCGATGTTACAAACCTGCACATGCAGCGCATTGCTGGCCTCGACATCTCCGCATCCGACCTTGCTTTTGCTATCAAGGACACCCAGCCTCCCTCTGGCGAAGTGTCTGACGAAGATAGCTTTGGTCTGCGTCTAACACGGTTCGAAAACCTCTCTGTCAAGATCTTCAAAGGCGGCCTCCAGACTATCAACGAGGAGTTTATTGGCGTCGAGTGCATCGTCTGCACAGAAGTGTACGTCTTGTTTTTCTTCTTGATGTGTACTTTTTATTTACGCCGCCCCACGTAGAATCGAGCACCTTCCGCCAGACATCCTCCCAGCACTCGCTCCGATGCTCTTGGGGGTCTACAATCCACGGCGGTTGCTCATCACGACGCCTTCATACACGTTCAATGCCCGCTTTACACACCCTTCTGCCCCGCGCGCTCAGCGCGCGCGCCAGGCATTCCCCGACCCTACTGGTCGCACGGACCGTATCTTCCGCCACCCAGACCATAAATTCGAGTGGACAATACCAGAGTTCCACGAATGGTGTCGAGAGGTCGCGAAGGAGTGGGACTACGAGCTCGAGGAGATGGGCGGCGTCGGGCGGCCGTTGGAGGATGATCCCTGGGGACGAGATGAAGAGCTCGGCGACGCGTCTTTTGTTGTGTCGTTCCTCCGCAAAGACGATGTGCCGAAGGAAACGCGCGCGGAGAAGGCGCGCACTGTCTTGGAGGGCCTCGCGTTATCCGGAGAGCCCCACGAACTGCTTGCCGAACATCTACACAAGGCACACGAGTCGGCTGGTCGCCATGATTCCGTTGGTGCGATTGGAAACAAGATCAAGGCCAAGATGGAAGGACTGCGTGAGGCGATCATCCCTCTCGAGCAGATTTGGTTCGACCCTACTATAAGCACACTCTGTGGTGGCTGGATTGAGATCCTCATATGGGCCGTGCGAGAGTCTGAGGGACTAAATCTTTTAACGGCGTCGAAGGAGTGGTCTATCGAGCTCGTCGGTGGCGTCAAAGAGCCGTTGGAGACTTTGTGGCCAGAGGTGGAGCACAGCTTCGACTTGATTCCAGAGGGGTGGATTCCAGGGCGCGATCCAGATGAGGAGCAAGACGAAGATACATCGTCCCTGTCAAGTACAGGCGCGGACGGGGATGTTTCTTGGAACGGCTCGCAATTTGAGGACGAGTGAACCAAGGCAACGACGAGGACGCGACGAGGACAGAAGGCAGCGGTGGATGGGCGGATGCGAAAACTGGTTGGGGTGAAGAGTAGTTATCTGTTCTGTTCTGTTCTGTTCTGAATTCTATTTACGCTGTATCTGGCTCTAAAGCTACGCAGCGGTATCATGTGACTGTCTGTTACCTTGAATGCCTCGATCACCGAGCATCCTTCACTCTGTCTGGACGCTGTCCTTTTTGGACAGCTGGGCCCTGGAGCCCCAAACTCGATGAGCTCAGCCGGGTGTTTCGTCTCTTCAAGACCTTGCCTCGGCTCACATTCGTCTCCGGTTGCTTCTTTCACTCGCAACTATGGCTAGCGAGGCCCAACAACCCATGAAGGAGCATACCTACAGCCTCTTCACAAAGTCTGGCAAGCCTTGGGCGACCCTGTTACTTCTCGGAGACGCCGAACGCGCCATCAGCAACTTACCAGCACTCGTTCAAGGCGAGCCTTGTACCGGAAAGTTCATGTTGGATTTGGAATCCACTGAGTCGATACATACCGTGGTCCTCTCGGTGCGTCTGTGTGTTTCCACAATGCCACGTACTCACTTTGTATCCATGAACAGATCCGAGGCCAAATTATCACCGGTGCCCGTCCCAGTGAGATGTTCACCTTCCTCGACATATCACGCACCCTCTGGTCGCAGTCAATGGGCGATCCATCTCAGCCAGGCGGCCCAAGATGGACAAAAAGTCTCAAGGGACAATATACCTGGCCCTTCTCGTTGGCTATTCCTGTGACAGTGTCGGTGTCGGGGGAGGAGTACCGTATGCCGCAAAGTTTCTTCGAGCGGCACACGCGTGGGCAGATAGAATATGAAATATCTGTTAAACTCATGCGCCCTATGCTGCGCTCAGATTATAGGTACAATGTCTTCTTGCTGTCGGATTCGGCTGACTGGTGGCAGATTGAGCACAATCCTGGAATACCTTCCCGTCTCTCGACCTTCTCTGCCTTCGGGCCTCAGGCAACTTGCTTACGAGCAGCACACTGCCCTCCTCGGACCGGACTCGGATCCAGATGGCTGGACAACGCTGCCTGTTGTTAAAACGTCGGGACAATATAATTCGCGACCTGTTGAAGCAAGCTGTAAGGTGAGTCGAAGATTCGGTATTTGAACAGTGGCCAACCAGCATATAGCTTTCTCTCGCAACACCTGCGAGTCTATACATTTCGCAGTTGGACCAGTAACTCATTTTATTTCAGCTGTGCTACTCCCGCGGCACATCAATTCCTTGTGCGCTGCAAATCGAATGCAACGACCCTGTTGGCCTCGATATTCTCGCATCGCCAGACTCTGTCGTCCTACGATTACGGAGGAATGTGCGGTTCCACTCTCCGGACAAGCCGAACCCATCCAACGATATAACGTTGAAACCGGTGTGGAAAGACGAGTTCCAGTTCTCTGAAATGGCGTCGTGGTGGCTAGCTGCTGTGTCGCCGAACAGAGAACTGGACGCACTGGACTCGACAGAGACGTTGATTAGCGGCGCACGACTTCGCCGGACGCTCAAAGGCGAACTCCATCTTCGCTCGGACCTCATCACATCGTCGTTTATTGCGCATTACTGCCTTGAGGTTCGATGGTGCTTCCCTCTAACGTATTCGCCGACTCTAACTTGTTACTCAGTACGCGGTGGTTCTTCTTCCTTTCGACGCGCAAGGCTACAAATCGCTGGACACGAGTCCCCTTATTGTTCAAAATGTCGAAATCGCTTCTGACTTGGCGGATGGACCGCGCCCTCTGATATACAGCATTCCGTTTGAGACAAGGAAGACGTAACTTTGTGTACGGCCTCCTGACTTGGTGTTGACTCTTTGCTGATGCGTCCTTTTGTAGAGATTCGCCTAGTAGATGGTTATTTCTGGCGAGAATAGCGAGTTCCCCTTCGATGTCACCGTGACGATGTACAGCACCGCCACCATCAACCTAATTGTTTGCTTTCGACCCGGATGGGCAGTCTACCTGTCATGGCTATTGTCTGAACTGTGCTGCATCAACAGAGCTTGGCGGAATGAGTGGGAGCGGCTCAAGCGTCTGGCGCTGAATTCGGCAATCTGGTCTAAATGGGGAAAGTACGTTTCGTTTCCCAGCTTTTTGTGTCTGCTGTGTTCCCCGACTATAAGAAACGATGTATCTAATGGGTCAGGCCTTCATTCCCCCATGGACGCGTCCTTCTCTCCCCGTTACAGGCGGTTCAGCAGACCGGGTCCGGTACCACAGTCGGCTTGTGACCTGCCTGCATATACCCGACGTAATACGCTCGCTCAACCCGTCGCGCGCCGCGAACCTGTCGAGCACGCATACTTCGACGGGAAGGGCAGTCCACGGGCGACCCTCACTCTCCGGAGCAGCGCAAAGTCGTCCAAGTCCATTGCGACTTTCCACGAGAAGGAGCACATCAATGGCTCGTTCCAGCTCACCGCAGAGAAGGGCGACTCGATTCATTCGATCACTGTAACGGTACGCGCGCGTTTCGTTGGACCTGTGCAATGTGTTCTAACAACCAATAAAGATAACCGGACGCGTCATCACTGGTTCCACTATCGACGACTCGTACACGTTCTTCTCCCATTCGCTCCCTCTGTGGTCCAAAGCCGAGAGCCGATCCTCTGGTGCCGCCACCAAGCTCCTCGGAACCAGCTCCTGGCCGTTCTCCATTCCCATGCCCAAAGCTGTGAGCCTCAAAGATGGTAGCCGCGATGTCCTCTATCGTCTCCCGGAGACCTTTCTGGAGCGACACATCCGCGGAAGCATCTCTTACGAAATCTCTGTTCTCGTCTCTCGCGGCAAGCTTCGCTCCGATAGCGAGTACGTGGTCGTGATTTGCATCTTTCTACATTCCCTGACCGAGTACAGGATCAAGACACGATTCGCGTACATCCCCGGTATTCGACCGGACCCTCCCTCCCTTCTCCGCCAGCTTGCGTATCGTGAACATGCAGAGTTACCGGGCCCCGAAGTCGACCCTGTAGGCTGGTCCGCAAGTTCTACGACCGTCGTCCGCGGGTCCGTTTTCAAGACTCGGCAAGCCGCGATCCACTGCATGGTGCGTTCACTTGTAACGCTTGAAGCTCTATTAACCTCGTTCGCCAGCTCTCCCTCGCCAACCCTGTTAGATTGTCCTCTCTTGTTTGCAACGTATTTCTAACCCCCTTCACAGCTTTCCTACACTCGCGGAACCATCATTCCTATCCGACTCACCTTGGAAAGCACCGACGGGCAAGCGCTCGATATCCTCTCCGCTCCAACAGCTCCTGTCGTCACCCTTCGCCGTTGTGTTCGCTACCAGAATCTGGCGACATCGTCCAAACGCGCTGCCGACTGGGTCGATTCGGTCGAGGATATTTGTCGTGCCGCGTTGTGGCCCTCTGCCAATGGAATCGACGCTGCCTATTCACGATGCCTTGAGGGCGAGATCAAGCTTCCCAAAGACCTTGCCTCCTCGTCCTCGATCGGCCTTTTTACCGTCTCTGTATGTCTTTATGACCTTGACATCCCTACTTTACTGACTCTCTTTACAGTACACTATCGCTCTCTCCTCTTTTGAAGCCACCGGATTCATTCCTGCCACGTCTGAGACCATTCTGACTGAACCTGTTACGATTGCTACGACACACGCTCGGGACAGTCAGTATCCATCTTCGCTGCTTCTCACTCGACTAAACATCCTTCAACAGGCCCACGACCTCTTGAATACGCTCCTCCTTCTTACGCTCCCCTTCCTCTTCCACGAAGAAATGAATTTTACGCTGCCCCCGCCACCCGCTCGCAAGGACGCTAATCACGCTACACGACGCTGGAGATATCTCCTACTCCCTTTTGGTTGCGTCGACATGTCGGGAACATGTCGCGTCTACGTCCTCTCGTTTTTCTTCTTGGATCTCCTGTGTAGCGTCTAGTCATACCATCCAACGACATTAGTAGTCCTAATCCTGCACGCACTTTCTTGTATCGCATCTCTGCATAATATTGTATCACTTTTTTTTTTTCTTGGCGGGAGACAGGCACCATCCAAGACTCAGACACACATGGAACCATCATCGTCCTCGTCTCAAGCACTCATCGGCCGTTGGACATGGCGACCACACAAGACACTGAGCTTCCTGGCTACACCGGGAAGACTGTCCCCAGCTACGCCGCAGGCACGTCGACTGCTCAGGCGACCGCCAAGACTGAGCACAAGTATGCACTTGAGAGCAAGGGTAGGCCTCTTCTGGGTACATATGGGACGCTATGGTCTGAACAAGACTACTCAGGCAGAGAGTGGCTGTTCATTCATGTGAAGAGCCGCGCTCCGGCGAACGCGTCGTTGCCGTACTTTGTCGAAGCAGACACGGTTGCTGGACGGGTAGAGGTGGATCTCGACAAGTCCGAGTCGGTCAAGGGTATAATGATTCAAGTCTCTGCTTCTCTCCTCCGTTACCGCTAAGATATCTCAACAATCTTCTAGATTATCGCCGGTGCAACAGCAGTCGGGCAGGAAGAATTCGTGTTCCTGGATCTGAAGCAAGACTTGTGGCCCACGGGGAGCGACAAGGGCGGCAAGCTCGAGAAAGGGAAGCACTCGTGGCCCTTTTCATTCACCTTGCCGACAAAGGTATCTGCGCCGACGGATATGAAGGAAAAGATCACCATTGAGACGCCGCCGAGCTTCTCCGAGCGTGCGAGCCCGGCGTACATTGAATATCGAATCGTGGCCACGGTCAAGCGCGGGGCGTTGAAGCCTAACCAGACGTGCGTTTTCTGTTATTTGTGTATGGGCTGAATGGAATGCATACTGCAGATTGACGAAGAGTTTCGCTTATATGCCGCTCATTCAGCCTGACCCGCCGTCCAAGATGCGCCAAATGGCTTACAAGGACGGGACCGACCTGTTGGGCCCCGACGGAGACCCGGACGGCTGGAAGGTGCTTCCTCCGGTGAAAGTCAAGGGGAGGCTGTTTGACGCAAAGGACATTGAAGTCGAATGCACTGTATGTTTCTCCGTGCTTGCTCTCCGCACTTTGCTGATCCTTGGCCAGTTGGCATTGGCTACACCGGTACTTCTGCGGCAAGTCTCTCAGAAACATTGACTAAATCGCTTCGTAGCTCTCCTACGCCATCGGCGCACCCGCTCCCCTGTTTATGACGTTGAAGGGCGAGGACGAAGTCGCACTGGACACACTCTCGAACCCAAAGGCAATCAAAGTGCATCTTGTGCGGTCGATAGCGCTCGGATCCGATGCCATGGAAGAACGCGCCGAACGACGCAGCAACACTTTTTTCCAAAGCGGAGTGGGACAAGCGTACTTTTGGCCCGCGACTGAAGGTGCCAAAGAACCGGGCATACGCATTCTGCGCGGTGAGGTCGAAGTGAAGAAATCGATCAAGCCCAGCTTTGTCTTTCCCAGATTCACTGTTCGCGTAAGATTCTTCTTCTTTGACTGGGGGTTTTTATTCGCGATCACCAGTATACCATGGACCTTTTGCCCTTCTCCATCACCGGCTTCGTTCCCCAAGGAGGCACGCCTGCGAAATCCACCGTGCTATTCTCTGAGCCGGTCAAGATCGTCACCAAGTCTGTCGCTGTTCCCGTCCATTTCTTGTCCTGCTGATCTCGCAACAGACATATTCCTGGCATCGTGCCTAGATCCTACGCGCCGCCCGGCTACGAGAAGCCTCAGGACAGCGACTACAACGCGGCGGTCGGCCTGCTTGAGAACGGAAATCAGTTTCGTTACATATTCTGCGCGAATTGGCTTGCTAACTTGTGCGCAGACGATTCTGTATGTTCAAGCTTCCACTCCATGCGAAATTGGCCTCATTTGTGCGCAGACCACCACGGTGGGTTCGCTTGATCTTATGGTACTCATTTATTCGTTGTACTTGTATGAATGGAAACAGCCAGAAAGTTGACTACTGGGATAAACGGCGAGCAGGACCGCTGTGACCGCTGTGACCGATTTGGGCTGTCGTCGCCCCTCTCCAGCCACCTCACTTCCACCAAGACCGCGCAGGGGCGTCGCAGTCCACGATCTGTATGTTTTCGTGCTCCAGGTGCGATTTGGCTAACGGATTTGTGCGCAGACCATCACGGGGGGTTCGCTTGATACTCATTTATTCGTTGTACTTGTATGAACGGAAACAACGTACTGTATCATTATCAACTGGACGTTCCGAGGGAGGCGCGAGGGCCGGCCAGCAGGAGATAAGGTAGCGAGTGAGGCGGGGACGCGATCTAACTTATCGGTCACGTAGTGGTCACGCCCTTAGTGTCAAATTCCCACGCCCCTGACGCGCTTGCTGAACCACGCGCGAACGCGATATTTGAGAAATATGGCCGCTTAGGTGCACGATACACCACAGGTTGCGGCAGCTCAACGACAAAATCGAAACTGTCTCAACATTGAACAATGAACAAAGAACGTGTATCTCGCAATCCTTGGGCTTTCACATTGAAATCCGCGCGGATCCAGCGGTTAATAAAGAATCTAGTGTACAGACTCGTCAATTTTCTGCGATGATTCAAGCCAGGCTTCGAAACGGGATCTCAATGCAGAAATGCATAAAACGATGTACAAAAGTGCACGTAGTGCGAGATACAAGACGAGATAACGGTCACTGAGAATTCGGGTCTTGGTCATTTAGGATCTTTGCGAATTTCTCGAAGGTGATGTTGCCTCCAAGCGTCTCCTCGTCAAAGTGATACTCATCTGAGTTAGTGGGGGCCAAAGCGCGCAAACGTCGTCGGCGCGCAATCACTGCCTTCCCCGGGCCCCGTGCATTATAGCCCTCCATGAACATGTCATATAGGTCCTCCATGAATGGCTCGAGCTTGAGAAATTTGGGTGTTGGCGATACCTCTAATATGGGAGTCGTGATGAATCGCCATTTGTTGTCGCAGAGAAGTGTTATGGGGAGATGGTCCCAGGCGTCAAAAGGCGGTTTCAAGTTGACGATTTTCTTCCCGTCGTGATACTCAGGCTGGCATACGATGTGCACGAAGACGTAGAAGAGTGATTCGAGATTGAATCGATAAAGATGAGGCGGAGGAGGACCAAGCACAAGAAGGTCCAGCGCCATGTGAGGCTTGGTTCCGGTGCGCAGATGCGACGTCGAGAGATGTGCATCGTCTCGGAAGACCGACAGGTCGAAATCGTTCAAGACACCATAAACCTTCCCGTCGATCCTGCGATACATCAAATTTTTGAGGCTGACGTCGCGGTGCATGATCTCAGCTTTCTCGTACAACCACCGGTGACCTGTCGGGAGAAGATTCAGGGAAAGGACCACTGATCCAGCAGGTGGACGTACATTCGAAGACACCGCGAAACGCCTCCTGCAAGTCGGCTGCAGTCGTAAGCTCTGTGATCGGATGGATTTCCTCCTGGAATACGATGCGCAGTACTTGAGGTTTGTCCCCAAGTGCATAGCGAGACGCCGCTGAGAAGAGTACTCCTCAAACGCCTTCTCCTCCTTGTAAAGTATTTTGCACCCCACCTCCATCTTTGACCCGGAAACGCATCTGACGCGCCGGAAGATCCCATGGGACTGGAAGATCGTTTCGTTCAAGGTCAACGGTCGTCCGTCGTTTAGCGCGATGGCATCTTGGCCGAAACGGTAAGTTGGCACTCTAGGTGGTGCGGGCAAAATAGACTCTGCGGAACTGAGAAGTTCGCTCCGATGAAAAGCACCGTTAACTGAATCTGGTTTTCTGGAATAGGCAAGGGCGTTGCGACGAAACTGAATTTCTTCGGGGTTGAGATCCTCGAGACAGCAGTTGGCCAAGTTGACGAACGGCGCATACAGTTCGCTTTCATGATTGTGCTGGTTCCACGGCTCGTTGTAGCAGGCCAGAAGATGCAAGAATTTGCGATATCTTTGTATTGTGCTAGCGTCTCGGAGCGTCTTATTGCCCAAGATACATTCGAAACTCCGTCACAGAGATCGTCTTTCCGTCAGTGTGCGTGGAGGTGCAATGAGAATCGCTTTCCGAATCCAAGCCTTGCGGAGTGGAAAATGCGATGGGCGCTGGTGCAGGCGTCGATACGGACATGGAGGTTGTGGACAAGATGACTGGACGTCAAGTTCCCACGCCCCTGAGGACGCACTACGCGCTGAACGTGAGATTTCGAAAATGGCCCCCATTCTTACACTGACACACGCAGTAGTCCGCAGCGGCTCAGCACCTCAACGAAAACGTCAAGTCACCATGGCGGTGGGAAGAACGCTCGCGGAACATGGTAACATTTTAGGATAGAGAAGTATCTCAGATTCGCTAGCGTCCAGCGACGGCGCGAAAGAATCAAACAAGCGTTTGACAATGTCGTAGAGAAATACATTCTTGTTTACTGCTCACAACAACAACACCGTCGTTGTAGCGCGCTACCTTTGTCGGATCCGGCACCGCAACCTGTGCATCGGGGTTGAACGTCGAGGCCTCGCCATGACACGGTCACCAGCTCAGTGCATGTTTATGCCCAAAGAGATCCCATTATCCAAATGCCCTCCAAACAAGGAATGCATCGTTATCAAAGCTCATCGAGGGACATGAGCAGCAGAGTTTCAAATGTATCGTCGCCCTTTGGCATTTGACTGCCCTGAGCAAAGACGCCAGTTAGTAGGTCCGCGTCGGAAGCCGGGACAGTCCAGTTGAAAGACTCCTTCCGCCGATGAGCGACAAAGACGAATGTCGGGTCTGGAAGCTCGGCTCCAAATCGCCGCCATGAAGTATTTTCCGTGTCCTGCACGAGAACAGGCGCGAAATCGAACCACAGACCAAAGGCACTCCAGAACGGCGTTTCTTTGGCGAGGCTGCGTATGCGATAGGATATTATCACCTGCGGATCGCCGAAAGAGGGTGAGGTGAGTTGGATGAGAGAACGGAGCAACGGGGCGAGGAGCAAAGGAAAATAGACGAGATCGCTGCAGAGGATGTGCGTCAGATGGTGTGTCTGGAGTTCTTTTTGGATGTCCAGAGCATGCTGCGAGTTGCCCCAGGCGAGTGGTCTGACGAGGACTGGCCTATGGGATGCGAGGTTGCGTTCGAGTAGAGGACAGACCTGCAACACATGTTATCTTGAGCTTATACCAAGCAGGAATAATACCTCGGGCAAGTCCGTTGCAAAGAGAATATCGTCATGGAGCAAAGTTGCCACCATCGCCGCGTTCAACCCAGTCCCCGATCCAAGCTCGATGAGCCGATTACATTCCGTGTGCAGAGTAAACGGAGGGTCGAACGAGATGTTTTTGGGAGGTTTCAGATAGGTATTGAGGGCATAGGCAGCCTCCCTGGCGGGCGTTTCGAACACTGTTCACAGAGATTGCCGCATCTCCGCACCAAATTCTCCCTGCAATGCCAAAGTCGCGTATTGCCTGTTCCTGGCACGTAATGTCAAAATGTTCGGGCTGGGACGCGTCGGCCGAGGGCGCAGACGGATGTATATCGAGTGGGAGGGGAAAGTTGAGATTCGACATAGGTGTGTTCATGTGATTACCGGTGATGCTCATCCGGCTCTAATCTCCTCTCAGTCCACCATGTCGGTACAGTCCAAGGTCGCTATTCCCGTCAAGTTGACGCCCTTTGGTTTGGCGCTGGCCGGTGCCCTGGGAGGCTGCTTTAGTACTGCGTGAGTCTTGCCGGAAACACCGGTGGTTCTAGACTTACGTTCTCCAGCGTTGTATATCCCCTCGATGTGTCCGTGCATTTCCAGACGCAAACCAGATACTCCCCTCACTCTCTTGCAGCGCAAAGACCCAAATACAAGCTTCAAAGGGGAAGAGCAAGGACGACCTCTCAATGCTATCTATTCTTGCTCGGATATTCAAGAAGGAGGGGATCTTTGGATACTATAGAGGCTTCTGGGCGACGATGCTCAACACCTTCTCGCAACGTGTGTCCTCTGTCTGCTCTTGCGTCGACTGGGACTAAACTATTTCACACAGAATACGCATATTTCTTCTTCTATTCCTTCGCCCGCACCTCCTACATTAATCGGTTGGCTCGCAAGCTTCCGCCTGGAGCCACACTGCCTGCGTTGTCGACCGCTGCTGAACTACTGCTCGGGGCAATAGCCGGAGCGCTCGCTCAGATCTTTACTATTCCAGTCTCCGTCATTGCGACGCGGCAGCAGGTCGGACGGGGAAATAAAAGCACCACAGACACCTACGACGACTCTTTCCTCGGAGTTGCTCGCGAAATCGTCGACGAGGAAGGTGTCGGTGGCCTGTGGCTCGGAATCAAACCTGGTCTTGTTTTGACCGTCAACCCTGCCATTACCTACGGCGTCTTCGAGCGTGTCAAAGGCATCGTTCTCGCTGCGCAAGAAAAGGCAGGGGCCAGCAACAAGCTTACCGCGGGGTCCTCCTTCCTTATCGGCGCGCTGAGTAAAACGCTGGCCACGGTGGTACGTATCGTTTCAGGTCCTTTCGCAGCCGATTCAATAGTCCGTCTAGGTAACATATCCGTATATCATGGCCAAAGTCCGCGTTCAAACACGCACTGCGGACGAAGAAGAGGCGACGGAAAAGCACTTGGACCTTCCATCCCCTCACCACCCTCATCATACTGCCAAACTCAAACATCCCGGGGCCATCGATATCCTGACCCGCGTATTGCGCACGGACGGTCTTTCTGGGTGGTACAGGGTATGTGGTCTTGGCTCCTCCGAATCGCACCGTCTCATGAACTTGTGCAGGGCATGGGTGCACAAATTACCAAAGCTGTTCTATCTCAGGCGCTGTTGTTCATGTCTAAAGAACAATTTGAGCAGTGGGCACTTGCGATTATGATACTGTGGGCGCGAGTTAGAACGTAGCTACAACTGATAGATAAATTATTTGTGGACGCGTTGTTTGGTTCGCAGGTTTGATGCCCGCTTCACCAAGCACACCACAAGGCAAGACTTCGTTTGACCCAAAGACCCCTGCGGCTACACGAGTTTCGTCCTCGAACATTGTACAAGCCTCTCCGCACTACACCACCACCCGGAGACACTCGTTATATGGTGTCGAAGACCGAATAATCATCGACCCCGGCTCACGCATCTGGAAAGTGGGCTTCAGTGGCGAAGGTCGACCGCGGGACGTGTTCTATGCTGGCGGAGTGCTGTGGAGCCTAGGCTTGGGGTCGGATGCTGCAGAGGACGCAGAGAAGGAGCGGATACTGGAGGTCAAGCTGGAGAAACATCTGCGCTCCTGTATTCCATGAGTGAGTTCTTTCATTCATTCCGTCTCATGCCATTGACTCTCTGTGATTGAAAAAAGCTCACTGTTGACCGACCCCAAAGCGCGAAAGGTCATCCTCGTCGAGCACGCGCTGCTGCCGCTGTATATCAAGGACATAATGGCCCGCATACTCTTCGACAATCTCCAAGTCCCCTCCGTGTCCTTTGCATCCAGTCATCTCCTTTCGTTATTGGCGGTAGGCCGAATAACAGGCATGGTGGTGGATTGCGGCCATCTCGAGTCTGTGGCTCTTCCTGTACGTCCGTTCGCGCGCTTGTGCAAGGCAGTTCTCATCCTTTGCAGATTTTTGCTGCCAGACCAATGTACCCACTCATCCGGACAACGCCTCTTGCCGGCTCTCGACTCACCTCTCATATCCGGGCTCTGCTTCTACTTTTCGGCACCTATCTGCCCCCTCCGTCATCTCTCAGCGCTGCGATCAACGTCCCTGCCGCGAATCGCGCTGCTCGTGTACCACAAGAAATCCTCACAGATGCTGTCGTCGAGGAGATAAAAGCGCGATGTTGTTTTGTCGGACCCGCCCTTGGAATTGTTCCGACCGATACGCGAGACCCAACCCCGGGCGACGAACTGTCCTCAGAGATGGACATACCGCCTCCGAGCGACTATACGCAGTCCGACTCTGACTTTTCTTTCGGCAGGAAGAGAGAGCAACATGTCTTCTCATCGGGCTTCGTCGGAGTTTTCTATTATATCCAATCCGCGGGTACCTGGGATGGATGCTACTCGAGAGCGCCATTTGCAGGCGCTCGAAACGTTGTACAAGCGACATTCCTCATCCACGGAGCTGAGGATGCGCGTGTCACCTCCTGCGTCCCAGCCGTCTGGCACTGGGTTGGGAACACTTGTCATTCCTGGCTGGGTCAGGGAACGCGCTGCAGAGGTTTTGTTTGAGGGCGGAGACGTCGATGAACGGAGTCTCGCGGAAATCATCTTGGATTCTCTTTTGAAGGCACTGCCAAATCTATTCGTTATATAAAAACGGCAGCTGACAGGGACTCAGGTTCCCGTAGACCTTCGCAAAACTCTTGCATCGTCGATATTAATTGCAGGTGGGACAGCAATGCTCCCAGGGATTCATTCCGCGCCTACAGCAAGAGCTCATCCGTGCCGTCGCACCGCCGACATCACCTTCACGAAACGAGCGGCCTCTGTACGATCCGTACGCACCGCTCCGCCCGCTGCTTCCGTACTTTGCCATCCTCAACAATCCAAATCCGGGACAAACGAGTTCAGGGCTCGAGGGCTGCCGCTAACGCCGGGAAGGCGCCTGCATTCACACCTGCGACGATGGCGTGGGTAGGCGGGTCGCTTGCTGGGTACGATTTTCACTGTTCCTTCGCCTCTTGTATTTACAAAGCTCATTTCAGGGCACTCAAGACCGGCGGCGCGGAGGTGAATCGCGAGCAATGGGACATGGTGGATGCTGCCAACGACGCCGACGATGGAGAGGAAATGGTGGTGGAAACAGAACGGAAACAGCTCATTCTGCCAGACTGGACGAGGTCGCCTCTCCCAGTTGGCGCCCCGCCCGCTAACATTCCGCCTCTGCATTCATCACCCGCACGATTTGCTGCTTCTCCTCGTGTTCCCGTCGGCGCATAACTCACACACACACTGTATCACCATTTCCATGAAAGAATTTCGTTCCGTATTCTTGTCAGGGTTATTATTCTATTCGGAGCACAACGACGGACATGCACAGCGAGAACGGCGTTAATATCAGGATAAACCCTTGCCATCGAGAAGGTGATCGGTGGGCGCAGTTGATGAGGAGTTTATTGGTCAGGGCGACGCGATATCGTTACGTCCGAGGTGGAAGATGAGAGAACATCTGCGTTGGAAACTCAGAACCATGGTGCAAGTTGTGTTACAGATAAGATAACAGGTACGTCTACTACGAACTGTCCGGACGGTTTTCATGATTATAGCTGGGGTCAGATCCGTGTCCTTGGTATCCGGCTCCTCCATATTGACTCGATGAACCAGCCTGCGGATAATAGCGTCCTCCCTGGTACCCTCCACTTTGATAGCCAGAGTTGTATTGACTCGGAGGCTGCCCTTGTCCAGGCACCGGCGGCGCAGAAGAAGACGGATAGTTCTGCTCGCCCAACGAGAGGTTCGGGTACGGGACTCCATCCGAATACCGCGGACGAGTATACGCTGGTGGTGGGCGCGTATATGGCAATGCGCTTCCTTCTTGCCCCGCTGAGGGTCCTTGCGATAATGGCGAAGAAGACATAGGATGAGGAAGCGGGTGCCCATAACCATATGGGTAGAAGTTATCCATCGGATATTCGCAGACGATGTTCCTCATGCGGCAGCGAGTGCACGCGCTGGTTGGCGGATTCTCCGACTGTACGCACTATAAGCAGTGTAAGAATGAGCAGAAGAAATTGAACAGCCAGCAGCTACCTTGGCCTTCAGTCTTCGGCAACTGATGCATGCGACGAAAGACCGCGAAGATTTCGGCGTAGGTTGGGTACTGGCAGGGGATTTCTTCGAGCTGGACATTTTTGCCAAGTGCAGACTCGGACTGCTCGAATCCAGGGGCAGCTTAAATATCAACACAGGACACTGTATGAAGTGACGCCGCAATAGAGAAGATAGAGCTGCAGATCTGCCGACTGCATTCATCGCGCGTGCAGGGCGAGCTGAGAAGTCGGGTCGGTTCTAGCGCGCTGGCTGCGAGCGAGAGTATGATCGACAAAGAGATTCATCAGGATGTACATCTGCACGGCGCGTAATCATTGAACCAAGAGCTTCATCGGGTGTTCGAGCTGCAAATGAGCGCTGAGGTCGGGAGGTACAATCAACAACATTGTCGTGAAACGGCGCGCTCGAGTTGGCTGTGCAAGATGAACGAGTCATTGTCACGCTCTCCAAGCGTGATGATTTACCGGAGATCGACGCAGAAAAGGATCGCCATACCGGTAAGAGAACACATACGTTGGTCCAACCATTTCAATTCGTGAGTGTACATCAACTAATCTTGAAGCATGCGTGAGTAATGAAGGTATGTGGTGGGGGGTCAAATCGTATTCGTAAAATCCTGCAGTCGTCGAAGAGATAAATACTAGGCTAGGGGGAAGGGCCGTAGCGGGATCCGTCTGCCTAGAAAGCGGGATATTGAAGTATTTGTGTGAATTCGAAAGGGAAGGAAGGAGGGTAAATTGAGGGGAATGGGATAATCTCCTGCGGGGCCTTATGCGCCGGAGGATATGCGCTTTATGCAAAGTTGTCGATCACCCTGAGGGTGAGTTTCGTACCATCCAAACTTGACCGAAGACGCATCCAATCGTCCTCAGTCGAGATCATCTCCATGATCGCAGTGTCGCCGAGAGTCCCCGTCGCAGAAAGGGAGTTGGCCCGACCACGCCCGCGTGCCGTGGGTGAAGTAGGTGAAGCAGGGATCATGTACGCCAGTGCGAACTTGTCTGTCAAATCGACACCCTCCTGGCCGAGGAACTTGTCCTGCAACCGCGCACGCACTTCGCACAGCGTCAAGTCCTCCTCGATGCGGAGGAGGATGATCGAGTTCTTGTGCGCTGCTTTGAGGACGATGGGTGGAAGGGACTCGGCGGTGGTTGTAGACAGATGCGAGTGTGCAGAGTGGAAGGAGTAGAGGGAGGGTGTGATGGTACTCCCGGTAGAGTCGGAGAACGTCGACTGTATCGTGGAGACGGACATTGCCGACGGACTGGGAGATGGGGCCCGTCCTCTTGCGAGAATGTCTCTCCGGTGATATATGTGGGAACTCACGGGAGTGAGAGGCGATCTTGGGCTCGGTGGGCTCACGGATACACCAGAGAACTGTGAGGATAGGGGAGAGGCAGGTGGGCATGTAGTACGAATGGCAATGGGAGATGTGGGTAGGGGGACTTTGGTGGGGCTAGCGGGTGTCACTGGCCGGCGAAGCGGAGGCTGGGGAGGGACGTATGAGGAAGGCCGGGGGAACGCGTCTATGTTCGGTAAGTACGAGTCGATAGAATTCAGGACGAAAACGAACCATAGAAGTGCGCATCCAGAACGCTGTCGCCATCAGACACTATTGAAGAGACCGACTCCCTCCATTGCTCCCGAGGGAAGATCGCGTCTGCAGATACATCGGTCATGAAGCTTGCCGTCGACAACCGTGCTGAATTGGACTCCGGGATGTAATATCGCGGCATGACGCCCTCGGCCGAAACCTCGGTACGGAAAGTTGCAATGCTGGCCATCGACATTCTCGACCGACGATCGTCGCTTTCGTCGTCGTTGTCGTCCTCTTCAGGAAGAGTAAGGCCAAGGTCGTTGATGAAGGACATCCCGGATGCCGTCGTCATCCAGGATTCACGAGGGGCACGATGGACTAAATAAACATTAGATTTCGAATGATTTGCCAGAGGAATACGAACTGGTCGTAGCATCGGATGCCCGTGAGTCGGGACGCTCTGATTGTTCTTCGTCCTTGCGGATTTTCTCCGCGATGACGTTGAGGCGCATAGATTTGAGGGTGTCGTCGACGGTATACTGATGAGATTGAGGATGATGGGGATTATGACCGAATTCAAAGGGCTGGTCGTCGTTGATCGAAACACTGATAGAGCTGCGCGCACTGCCGGTTGAAGGCAAAGAAGAAGAGTCCGACGAGGCAGATGAATACGCGCGCGCACGACGAGTGACATCCTCGCGAGAGTCGCCGTTCGAGGAGAAGTAGGACGAGAACACGCTGCTGCTAACAGAGCTGCGCGGGGCTTTGAAGGAAGGCGACTTGTTCAGAGCATTCTTCTTCTCGATGTCCTGATCACGGCGCCAGAATCCGAAAAAGTCCGTGACTGTACGCTCTCTGCGAAAGTCTTCGAGCAGCGTCGGGACGTGTTCCTGCCACAGAGCGGCGATCATGGCGGTGAGCTCTGCCTGCCGCTGGTCGATCGTCGCCTGGCTCGCACGGAACATGGTGCCCTTCTTGGTGAGTCGAGGAATGAGGTCGTGGATGTTTTGCGCGACCGAATCAGGTTCGGGGCCGGGCGGAAGCGACTCCCAGGAGGAGGCGCGGTCGGAGTGAAGATATACTCCGTTCTTGCGGACGCCTTTGCCTGCAACGAGACGCTGGCGTTTAGACGTTGCCAGACGACGGTACTCTCGTTCAAGGGCGTCTTGGAAGATGAGGCAATCCTCCCACCGACGGAGGATTTCATACTCGGTGTTGGAGCCTCTTGAAGAGACCGAGGAGCGGTCGCTTCGGGTGATAGGACATATCCTCATGTGAAAGTTATGGTTACCGCCTGTGATGTGTGAGCAGGGAAGCTGAAAGTAGCCTACTAGTCGACTTGCCTAGTTTGACGGGAGGAAGCATCTCGACCGTAAATCGAGATGGTGCTGCCCGGTAGACGGCTCTCTTCCAGTTCTGTCTTCAACGTTAGCTAGAAGACATGCAAAGGGAACAGACAAACATCGGGGGCTGAAGGACCATCTTCTTGGCCTGGCACGTTCTGCAGAGGGTTGAGAAAGAGGTGGGGCTGGACTGTGTCAGTCTACATACGTTGGGAAGCATTCTGGAAGTATTCGACCAGTGCAGCTAGGGGTATCGGGTTTTCAAACCGGTTGGGTTTGACGGAGCAGAGAAGAGGGAGAAGGGGGGTAGCGCAGAGGGAGGGTTGTCGCGGAGGTGGTAGCGGGAAGAAAGACGGTAGCCGCTGTGACATGGTGCAAAATTATCGAAAACAAAAAGGCCATGATCGATGTTGAAGACAATAAGAGATCCAGTTTGATCGTGGCAGGTCACGTTGCCGTTTGCTTGTGACAAAGTGTCACGCGACGCGCCGAGTTTCGCTGATCAACGTGCAATATGAACTCTCCCAGCTCTTTTCCATTCCGCGACGAGCTCGGACGGAGCTAAGGCAAGCGGGATGAAAACATAACGGTAGAAGCAAGGATTAAGTTGGAATGTTAAATACTTGATATCTGCGTCCAAGAGGACGGTCTATAAGTATCGTCCACCGCACAGCTCGCGCGACATCGACGCCCAAGGATGCCGGGAGATGAAGCGGAGGGTTTGCGTCCACAGCGACACTCCCAGCGGCTCCCCATGTGTCCCCACTCCTTGATAAAGCCAGCGGCAACTCCCTGCCACCTATTGTAGGTCTCGACGTCCTCCGCGTCGTAGCCGGGAGTATGAATGTGAGGTACGAAATCGAGAGCACCTTGAGCGGTTAACCGGGACGCGACGTTGCGGGTGACCATTCTTGTCTAGAAATGGTGCGAGAAACTCAGAAGAGGGATGTCCGGGGTAAGGTACTGCAGTTCACTCATTAAATCGAAGGATAGTTGATCAAGGCAAACCTGGAAACAGACACAAAAATATTTCCCAACGTCCTGACATGGCAAACGGATTATACAGATATTCTCCTTGAAGAACATCGGGTGGTGTGTCCCCGGCGCCACAAACTGACCCTCCAGCACAAAGAAAGTGATGTGTCTAAGGGAAGAGGAACGGAATATCCAAAGTCCATACCGCATTGAATGAGTCATTTGCAGTTGCTGGAGGAAGGCGTCCGACATATAAGAGAGCCAGGTGAGTTGAATCAACTTGAATATCGTCCTCAGCTCCAGAGTTCTTCGATTGGGGCAAGATCAAGACGCTGCAGAACCGCAAAAAAAAAACATGGCAGAGGCCTTTAAAGGCGCAAATCTCTATCGTCGAGACAAAGACGCACGTCCAGCCAACAGCAAGGAGGCACCCCGTAACTTGTCTTTGGGGTTGGAGTCGCAATGGATCATGGTAAGACGGCACTTGTCTGGACTCTGAAGATGTCCGGGAAGTAACGGCGATACAACTTGAAGTTTGGATTTCGATGTAGCCCACCACGTTGCTGGCTGTGGAGGTATTTTTCGTATGGATTACTCAGAAAGTAGCGATGTTGTGCGTATCCTCGCCGAAACGTTCCGAGGCGGTTATCTGCGAATGGTGGGGAAGGCGCGGCGTCCGAGTCGTGACCGTGACAAAACTTCTTGGAACAAGACCACCATGTCAAGTCCTGTATTGCTGCCACAGACTCCACACGCCTGCCACAGGATCCGTAGCCAATTTCGTGTCAACCAGTCTTGCTTGTCTAAATTTTGGGACTTTGCTTGTGTCCGTGCAATGGTTTATTTCTGGCTTGCGCGCACAAGGCGCGTCTCACGCGTTCTCATCTGCTCTGGGGTAGTATGCTCCCACAGGATGTTGGTGGCGCGGCGCGGGGAGTACCCAGGAGTGTTGAACCATGGGGGCATCTCGGCCAAAATAATGGACTATGAGAGGTCGTTTCTATCTGCGGCCGTCTGTTTTTGTTTTTAATCGTCTGCAGTTACATCTTAGGAACCCGAGGCCATCTTGGGAGCTCCAGATCGCTATTTTCCCCGCCGAGATAAGCCAAGTACAGATAACTGAGAATAGCTCGATCATGTGTGGGGAACTCCGAACCCACCGTACCACCCGGGCGCGGAGTGCCAGGGACCCGAAAGTATAAAAATGACAAGACCACTTCCCATACTAATCCATCCACTCCAGCTATGTCGCCCCCGGCGACTCTGAGTGCTGATGCTCGTGCCAGTGTTTCTGACGAGAAACTTTCGCCCAGTCCCGTCGATGAGAAGCAGGATCTCAAGGCTGGCGACATCGAAACTGCTCACGAACCAGCGGAGGGCGAGTTCGCGGTTCTCGAGAACGAGCGGGACATTGCCACACACGTTATTGTGGTGGAAGACGACGAGAGCTTGAACCCGTGGACGCTTCGCGCGTTCATACTTGGCCTCGGGCTATCCGCGTTCGGAGGTGTCCTGGGTAATTTATCTTGCACATTTGTGCTACCTGCGGCTTATTTGTTGCTTTCGCCAGCGGAAATCTACTACTTCAAGCCAGTCAGTCGTTGCATACCTTCTATACAACAGAGCTAAACTAACTCACAGCAAACTGTCCTTGTCTCGACGATGTTTCTTGCCATCATCGCCTTCATCCTTGGGAAGGCGATGGAGAGCTTCATCCCGCCCGTAGGCCCGTTGCGATACCTCAATCCTGTAAGCAGCTCCATACCCGTCAAGGCACACTAGTTCAATCTCGGAATAGCACCCATGGAACAAGAAGGAGAACGCATTTGTTGTAATCATGGCCAGCGCCGCGGCAAACAGCGCTCTGGCGACAGAGGTCCTTGCCGTCCAGCGGCTGTTCTACAACCTCACACCCAACGCCGGCGCTTCGATATTCCTGTTGTTCAGCAGGTGTGTATCTCGAGACCGTTTCTCCGACATCGTCTCACACAGGAAGCCAGCCAACTTGCCGGCTATGGCATTGGTGGTTTATTCCGCAGTACGTTATGCCTTCAATCTCGGAACTCCCCCATTCTATTTCTAATGTACTTTTGGCAGGCGTTTTGCTATACCCCTCCAAGATGTTCTATCCCGGCGTCATCCCACTCATTTCCATGCTGGACGCGCTATACAAAGATGCCGCTGGTGCCGCGAAGAAACGCCGCCTATTCTGGATTGCGTTCATTGCGTACGTTGGCCATTAACATAAATCCATGAACTAATATGTCACGTTCAGGATATTCTTCTGGGAAATTCTCCCCGAGTATATGTTCCCGTTACTCACGGGATTCTCGATCTTCTGCCTGGCGAATCCGCGCTCGCAGAACTTTACCCGCATCTTCGGCGGGGCGAATGGAAACGAAGGGCTCGGGCTGCTGTCGATATGTTTTGATTGGCAATATATTTCTGGTGCGTATGGTGTTCTCGTGGACAGTATCGCCATGCTTATCGGGCATTTCTTTCCGTAGGAGGCAAGTTATCCGTGAATTTGGAAACAGATTAAAATATATCAATGCAGGCTACAATCCGATGGCGATTCCCCTCAAGGCACAATTTTCTAATTTCATTGGGTACATTCTGTGCATGTGCGACCACTTTTCTTCCTGCGGAATGTTGCTAATATCACGAAAACAGGGTTGTTTTCGTCGCCGTTTATTACAACAATATCTGGAATGTGCGTCGGACTATCCCGGTTGAGCACCGATACTGACTCCATACTTTACAGGCAAAATCGTTCCCATTCGTACATTCAGATTCACTTCTGATCGGCAGACCGTTGATTATATATTTTTTAGCTGTCGCAGGAGCTATTCTACGCGAATGGATCTGTCTATGATCAGCTTCTCATCCTCGACGAGAACCTCGAAGTGGACCCCACCTTGCTAGCTCAGCAGGGTCTAGTGAGCGTTCCTGCCTGTTAACATACTCAATTGTTGTTCAAGCGAATTATTAGCCTTACTACACTGCGTCATGGATCGTCTACCTTCTGACGAGCAACTTGGTGCGTTCCCTCCTCAATCCATCAGTCCCCTCGCTCATTTGTTGCACAGGGCATGGCAGCGACTTTCACGCACCTTCTCCTCTGGAACCGCAGCGACCTCAAGGCTGCATGGAGCTGGGCGACGCCGTCTGCTCTCAAGAAATCCTGGCAGAGCTTCGATTGGAAGTTCTGGCAGGACGATGGGGTGCGCGAAGTGCCGAGTGAGGCGGACGAGGATCTCGATCCGCATTATCGGGAAATGCTGAAGGTTTGTTTTTGGTATACGATGGGGCGACGAAGAATGCTGATTGCTGTGAATTAGTACCCGGATGCGCCAAACAGCTGGTGACCGTCAACATATCTCAGATCGACCGTGTGCTGACTGTATCTTCTAGGTACTTTGTAACGCTCATCGTCTCCATTATTATCGCCCTTGTCCTCATTTACAAGACCAAGTCGACTCTGCCATGGTGAGTGCCCTCTCCGACTTCTGTAGAGCTAACGCGTGTAGGTGGGGCCTGTTAGTATCGCTGCTCCTCGGAACCATCTCCATCATCTTTTTCGGTGCCCTTTACGCCATTACTGGGCTGCAATTTATCATCCAGCCTTTCGTGCAGGTTTTTCGTTTCGGCTAGGAGAGTATGAGCGAGTCCTCTGACGTCCTATAGATGATCGGCGGATTCATCCACCCTGGCAAGCCGGTTGCGAACATGTATTTCGTGTTGTACAGCTACAGTACGTTTGCTCTTGTTTGCCGTGATCTTGGCTACATCGTGTGTCTGTAGATGCTGTTATACAGGCAAGCCACACTCCAGAATCCAACGTTGATGTATTTATCTTGTTCTAGGCGCAACTTCTGCTCCGAGATCTCAAGATCGCTCAATGCATGCCTGACTGTTCAACTTGTTCCCATTCTTCTAATCCATCACATAGATACCAAGCTTCCTCCTCGTGCGGCGTTCACCGCGCAGATCTTGGGCACTTTGTTCGGTCTGTTCACCGCTTGTACCGCTTGTTCCTACTGACACATTCTCACAGGCGCGGTTCTGAATTTTGGTTTGTCGCTGTAGCTCATCGGCTTATTTCTGAACCGTGATGATCCCAGTGCTCATGAACTCAATTATCGATAACCAGCGGCCGATTTGCTTTCTGTCGAGGGTACTAACATTTGGTCGGGTTAGAGTTCTGTGTTGTCCCTTGAGGAATGCCTTGCTCACGAACGCGGTTTAGGTCAGCAGCCACAGCAGTATAACTCGCAGGCCATTGCGTGGGGTGGATTGAGGTGAGTTGTCGCTGGCCGCACAACGTATCTCATCTTCTTCTTTAGCCATCACCTCTTCGCCGTAAACCACCGCTACCAGTGGGTCGCATGGGCGTATGTTGTCGGGCTGTTCGTTCCTGTGCCGTTCTGGATCGTCTACCGCTGGTTGCCGAAATTGCGGACCGATTATCTGTACACGCCAGTTGTCTGGTGCGTTTTGCTCGCTTACCATATACGCTTCGTTCGCTGAAGCAGAGGTCAGCTACTACATCGGATGGCTTTGTGTCGGCATTAACTCGTCCGTGACGACCTATTTTGCTATTGCGTACATCTCGCAATGGTGGCTCCGCACGCGCTACCCGCGATGGTTCACAAAGTACAATTATGTTCTTGCTGCTGGTGCGTTCACTTGGTCTTGCAAATTTAAATGTTCTGATTGGCGCAAAGCGCTCGATGGCGGCACCCAAGTGATGGTGTTCATCCTCTCGTTCGCCGTCCAGGGCGCCTCGGGCGCTTCACACTTGTTCCCGCAGTGGTGGGGTGCGAACAAGAACGGGAACTACGATCGTTGTGCAGTTGTTCCATCGTAGTTGTGAATACTGAATGAATGCATTGTTCAACTTGTTGTATTACCGTTGTTGTTAAACAGCATTATGGTCCCACGCGGGAATTCGAACTGCTGGACCTGAACTGTTGCTAGGACACGGCTTACCGAGGATTCACGCGTGCATGAGAGCCGCTTACTGAGGAGCGCGACACGGGACACGGGACACGGCGTTGTACACGGCGAACAGATTGCTTTAAAAGGAGGAACAATCGTCTCAGCAACTCATCTCAAATGCCCTCCAGCGACGGTGCGCAGTGGGAGTCAATTGCAGCTCTATTTCACTGACTCTCCGCAGTATCCCTTGCACTCTTCGTCCCGCTCATCGCCAAGGCTGACAAGATCGATGATGTGACCGCGTTCCTCAAGACGGGCTGCGAGATGGTCGTGAACGGCGAGCCCGACACTATCCAGTGGTTCGGGCTCAAATACGAAGGCTCGGACACACTTTCGCCGTCCTTGGACACCTTCCGGACCGAGGCTGGTCGGGGTGCCCACCTCTCGGCAACGTAGCAGCAGCGCTCGGCGCCAATGCACCGACGCTCCTGGCGTCTGGCCCCGAAATCGCACAAACCATCATCCTCGCGAACAAGGTCGATGCGTCCAAGGGCAAAGGGGTCAAAGTCGGCCTCCGCGTCTTCGTCACCCCGAAGCCCGACAAGGTCGACGTTCTGCGTGAGTTCCTCAAAAGGCGCGATTCCACTTGTCGAGGCGGAGGAATTCACGCCCGTGTGGTATGCGCTGGAGTTTCCTGGCCCGCAGCCGAAGTTCGCAATTCTCGATTTATTCGAGGACGACGCTGGGAGGGAGAAGCATCTTGCGGGCAAGGTTGCGGAAGCCCTCTTTGCAAATGCTGAGAGCCTGTTGGCGAGTGCGCCGGATGTGGTCAAGGTGAATGTCGTTGTCGCCAGCGTGAAGGTGTAGCTAGCTGTTATGTTATGTCCCCGCATTCCCTGACCGTGTATTTACGTGTTTTCTGGCACTGGGAGCTCCACAGCGAGATTTGGGCAATAGTGCCAGCATACACTGACGTTGTTGGTAAACAACTTGTCCTCAACCACCACCATGACAAGACCACGACCACTTCCTGCCGCCTCCTCCCGGACTCGTGTCCGACATGCTCTTGCTCTTCTTCTGTGACGACAAGGAGAAGACCACTGCAAATTTGAATGCACCTAGCGCTTGGGACTCGCTTAGGACGACACGTTTCAGAGGTGGAGCGACTTGTACCAGCCTGGGCTGTGCCATGCGCGCGGCCATACGTATATCGCTGACCGAGGATCGATATTGATATCCACCGCGAACGGGTACGCGCCAACGGGTACGCGCGAACGGGTACGCGGATACACGGCGAGAACGCGAAGGGGTGAGGGCCCGCCGAGATAAAAGGCGAGAACAATTGCAAGTCTCCCCAACAACATCTACATCCCAAATGCCCTCCAGCGACGGTGCGATTTAATCTGTGGCCAGATTAATGGAGGCTGACTTTGTACCACAGTATCCCTTGCACTTTTCGCCGCGCTCCCTACCAAGGCCGACAAGATCGATGATTTCAAAGGGATTCCTGCCAGGGCGGCTGCGAGATGGCGGTGAACGGCGAACCCGAGACTATCCAGTGGTTCGGGCTCAAATACGAAGGCTCGGACACGTTCGCCGTCTTGGACACCTTTCCGGACCGAGGCTGCACGCAGTGCATCGTTCGCTGGCCACGTTAACGGAGCCCTCAACGAGCACGCCCCGTCCTTCCTCACCTCCAGCCCACCAAACGTCGAAAAGGCCGTCGTAATCGCGAACAAGGTCGACGCGTCCAAGGGAAAGGGCGTCAAAGTCGGCCTCTGTGCGTTTCTCACTCCGAAATCCGACCAAGTGGACGCCCTGCCGCGAGTTCCTCGCCGGCGCGATTCCTATTGTAGAGGGGGAGGACTTTACACCAGTGTTCTACGTGCTCGAGTTGCCCGGCGCCAAGTTTGTCCGTCGTCGCTCTCTTGAACGATGCGGCCGACCGGGAGAAGCATGCTGCTGGCAATGTCGTGGGCGCGTTGAAAGAGCATGCGAGCGGGCTTTTGGCGAGTGCTCCTGAGATGGTCAAGGTAGATGTTATCGCTGCCAGCGTGAGGCTTTAGAATAGAATAGACGTATGAATTTACGGCAAACGTTTCTTGTGACATCCATATGGCTTCTCTTCGACCACAACAAGCCCAAGACCCTGACTCGCTCATCCGGCGGTCATGGCACGCAATGACGGACATGCTGTCGCCGTTCTCGTCGTCTGCTCTCGCGCAGCTTCCAGCCCGACAAGTGAGGTACACCCGCGCAGACAACATCCCCGAGACGGAGCCAAACGACGACGGCCAACGCCCCGCCGTCCGAGACTATCTCTCGATAAACCATCCCTGCGCCGAACGTCAACCTCCGCGTCCCGAAGAAGGTCGCTACCGCCGTCAGAGTCGAGGGAAAGGTCTGGTTTGCGAACGAGCGGCACTTGGGTCGCCTGGCTGAATATCGCGGTGCTGCTGGGCACATTGGCGCTAGCCCTTTTCAACGCTTCGAAGGATCCTATTGCTCGCGCGTTTGCGTACGTCTATGCGCTCATAAGCGTCGGTGTATTGGTGATTATACCACAATTCGGTATTCTGTGCGCTTATCCTGGCTCAGATCTATGGCTACGTATTGTACCAGCACCGGATAACAATGATTCGACGACGCGATCCTGGGCATTTCGGTAGATTTATCCGTGCTTCCTCTCATATTCTGAATGTTGAATCTCTGCAGACATGATCATTGGGCCTGTCGGTTGTGAGCACGCTGCTCTTCATTGCTGTTGCAGCCAATTTTATGATTCGAGGTGCGTTCATGGATGCTCTAGCCCTTCGTCTTGCTTCTGACCGTTCAATCTCCCAGTCCGCGAGCTGTAAGCGTTATGCTTCCGTCCTGCTATACCTAATACAATTTTCAGACGCGACAAAAACGTCCCGATACCTGGTGCAGATATATACTACTTCGCTCGTCCGATTTCTCTCCCCATCTACTCTGTAACTCTTACACGCTCATCTTCATTGCAATCGTCGGATGGCACTCGTACCCTTGGACGACAAAGTCCGAGTACTCGAACTTTTCGATGTCGGTGAGGTCGTCGCGGGCCCAGCGCAGACGTGGGAAGGGTTTCGGTGCGCGCTTGAGCTGAATCTCGAGGGCATCGACGTGGTCGCGGTAGACGTGGGCGTCGCCGAGCTGGATGATAAGCTCGGCGGCTTCGGTGTTTGTTACGCGGGCGACCATGTGCGTGAGGAGCGCGTACGGACGCGATGTTGAAAGGGATCCCCAGTCCCAGGTCCGCAGACCGCTGGTACATCAGGCAGGACAGTTTTGGCTTTTCGGTGGGCGGCGCGTCGGGGGCAGGGAGGTGGACGTAGAATTGGCACAGCATGTGGCAGGGCGGAAGAGCCATTTGAGGAATATCTGAGCCGGCTTTGTGAGAATGACTGCAACCGAAAAAAGCAAATCTTAAAGTACCTGCGGGATTCCATGCGCTGAGAATAATCCTCCTGTCCGTCGGGTCCTCTTTAATCTTGCGTATACACTCGCGCAGCTGGTCTACACCCTGGTCCGTGTAATCCGTCTCGCAGTCGACGTATTTCGCACCGAAATGCCGCCACTGGAATCCATACACGGGGCCCAGATCGCCCTCACGTCGGTGGACCCAGTCCGCGCTTCTCCAAAAACTCCTTGCTGCCGTTGCCGTCCCAGATCTTGACGCCCTTTTCAGGAGAGCAGCTTCGAGTCTGTGGCGCCGTGGACGAACCAGAGCAGCTCTTCGAGGATGCCGCGGAGGAAGGTGCGTTTGGTGGTGAGGAGCGGGAGTGTGTGGTCTGCGAGGGAGAAGCGAAGCGAGGGCGGGGCGAAGATCGAGAGGGTTCCAGTGCCGGTGCGGTCGGACCGGATGGCGCCATGTGTCGAGGACGCGTCGGATGAGGTCGAGGTATTGCTGTTCTTCGTGTACGGCTGGTCATGGTGGTCGGAGTGAGAGGAAGAACGCGTCGAGTCACTCTGGCACCATCAGTCACATCACAATTCTTCCTCTCCTTCTGCCACCAATGTCTTTATGGGTTGACCAGGTCCGTGGCAGCTCTCAGTGCCCGCCTTTCCTCTAAAGAACAAACAGTTCCGGCCACGCACCATCGATGACCTGCACTACCACCAGAGTCCTCTCTGCCCGTCTGAAATCACTCGCCGCCTCGGGTGACTTCCCGCACATGCTCTTCTACGGGCCCTCCGGTGCAGGCAAGAAGACGCGCATATCGGCCACGCTGAGGCAGCTGTTTGGTCCCTGGCTGCAGAAAAGGTGTTGTCGCTGTCTTTTCGTTCGGTCAAGTGCTGAAGGAACGCGCAGCTCAAAATCGACCAACGCATATTCCTCACTCCGTCGAAGCGCAAAATCGAGGTCAACCTCGTCACGAGCAACTTCCACATCGAGATTCACGCCGAGCGAGGCGGGCAACTTTGACCGCGTCGTCGTGCAGGAGCTGCTCAAGGAGATTGCGCAGACACAGCAGGTAGATATGAACGCGAAGCAGCGGTTCAAGGGTGCGTGTGTTTCTTTTAGTGTGGCTGCCTCATACTAAGAAACGCGGACTAGTGGTGCATCATCAACGAAGCCGACTCGCTCTCTCGCGACGCGCAAGCTGCGCTGAGACGGACGATGGAAAAGTACATGTCGAATATGCGTGTCATCCTGTGCGCAAACAGCACAAGCCGTCTAATCGCGCCGATAAAGAGTCGGTGTCTGCTCATGCGCGTGCCGGCGCCGAATGCCGATGAGGTTTGGGATCGCCGGTCTATGTGTGTGAGCTGAGCTGAAGGTTGGCAGATGATAACGGTGCTGACGCACGTCGCAAAGCGCGCAGTACTTTGACCTGCCGCCCGAGGTCGCCCAAGAGATCGCCAACGACTCGAACGGGAATATGCGCAAGGCGATTCTCGTCCTCGAGGCGCTCAAGATGCAGTCGTATGTTCCCTCGTCTTCATCTGCAATCAACCCATCCATGACTGTCTCACCCAGCCCCGACCTCTCCGGCCCAATCTCCATCGCGAAACCCGACTGGGAAACATACTGCCACAAGATCGCTAACCTCATCGTCACGGAACAGACAGCCCGCTCGCGTCATGGATATCCGCACAAAGTTTTATGAGTTGCTTCAGCCATTGTATACCCCCGACGGTCATCATCAAGGTCTGTAGTATTCTGGTTTCTGGTTGTGGGCTCATTGACGCGCATAGACTGTCGCGGAAGCGTTGGTGACGCAGGTCGACGAGCCGCTCAAGGCGGACATTATGCACTGGGCTGCGTTTTATGTGTGTGTTCTTTGTCCGTCTTGTTCCGTTCTCTGACTGCTTAAAGGAGGTGCGCATGCGGATCGGCAGTAAAAAGATCTACCACCTGGAAGCGTGGGTCGTCAAAGTTATGAGTCTGTACAAGGTGAGTAGTTGTGTGCTGTTCGAAGTTTGGTTCCGAGTTGACAACAACATGCGCAGAAATCCTTCTTCCAGTTCGATATGGACGAGTTCGACTAGCGTTGTATCATCCTCGAGCAGTTCTCGTGTATTATATCTCCTCTTTCTTGGCCGGTACCGACCGATCGACGCAAATATCATCCGGTGGGCGCGGCGTCGACGTCATCTACACAGGTCCCGCTCGGTGTGATGCGCCGCAATGTTTACCCCTATATTGAAATTCACCGAACCAGTGCGCGAGACGCTGATATATAAGGCGCGATAAGCCTGAATCAACTTTCCTCCTTTTCCTTTGCTAACGCTACAACCTCACACACACACACACACACACTTTGAGCATGAGCCACCATCACCACCACCACGGAGGCGGGGGCGGGGGCGGAGGACATCATCATCATGGGGGGGCGGGCCTGGTTTCGGAGGTGGATTTGGATTTGGTGGGCCGGGAGGAGGAGGAGGGCATCACCAGCACCACCATGGCGGCCCAGGACCAGCACCAGGATTCGGGTTCGGTGGCGGGCGAGGATTTGGCGGACCAGGACCAGGATTCGGTGGCGGCTCGCACCACCACCAGCACCACCATCACCAGCCAGGACCAGTTATGGGGGATCGTCTGGGCACTATCAAGGCGGAGGAGGCGGAGGACACGGCGGGGGTTGCTGTGTTATCATGTAGTCCATGGCCAATATTCTTGGCGTTGAAGATCCGGCCTGTAAAGTAATTGTTCTGTAATGCTATGCCCATGCGATGGTGCACCACACGTATCATTGCAAGGCACATAGCAGGGTATACTAGAGACACTATTGTATTGATATCTTAAGTTTCTGGAAGAACGGGGAGATAGGAAGGCGGGGCGGGGCGCGATCAAATCGTTGCAGATGGGGGCACGGAATAGTAGCTCAGCGCGTCCTCAGGGGCGTGGGAACTTGACGCGAACAAGTGACTGATATGTTACGCGACTTGTACACAACCAACCACCATGACCACAACCTCCCTCTGCACCAGCGCCCATCGCATCTTCAACTCCCCAGAGCAAGGGTTCGGCAAGCGACTCTCGCTACGACTCCAAGCACACTCAGAAGGATTATGCGCCGTACCTCCAGGAGGACCTCTTGCACGAAAAAATCATCACTAGTGGACCAGTTTTTCAGAATGGATTCTATGCATTACGGATACTCAGAAACCCCTGAAAACGGAGACAGGCCCCACGTTCGTGAAGAAATGAATATCTACAACCAGCCGTGGAACACCTACACGCACGAAACCCAACTGTATAAGCCCTTCATCGAGTTGGCCAACTACTGTATCGGGACAAAAACTAACCTCAGATTCGGTCGCAATGATCCGATTATTGTCCTCGGGTCTAATGCGCCTCGAAAGCCCGACGTGGTGAGCGTTTGGAACGCCGCGTTGACCCTCCGCAACTTCGACGTCAACACTCTTTCCGATCTCAAAGAACCAGGCCCACGGGGGAAGCCTTTTCATTGGAGGGATCTTTTGACTTTCTGGGAGTTCAAACATGTACCGAAGGGTGGTACGTATAGATATCCTTGTGGCCCTGCCGCTCTGATGTAGTTATGAACAGTCACTAAAGATTCCTTCATCTCGACTCGAGCGGTCTCTCCCCCAACCGCACCTCCGCCTCCGAAGAAGGCGCCGACAACTTGCTACCTCCACCAGCGATCGCGCTACGAGAAGTCAAGAAGGCGGCCCTGGCTCAGCCTGACGATGACCAGGTCTAGCGAAAAGCCCACCTCGAACCCAGACGAGCCGAGAGAACGAAAATCCGCGGACACAATGCGCCAGCTATGCACTCGAATTGCTCACATACGGTGGCCTTCGCAGCCACGTTATCGGTGCTCTTATCACGAACAACTTCATCGAAATGATCTACTACGACCGCTCTATCATCGTTAAATCGGAAGCCTTCGACTTCAGTAGACGACAAAAAGAGGTTCAGTCGCTCTGCTCACGGCCGTCGCAACTCTCTCGGAGTGGCAATGGGGATACTTTCCTCTTTTGCCCGCACCAAAATATATCCCCAGCATGCGCTACGAGCCGGGAGTGCTAGTTAGCCCTTTCGGCGAACAGGTCATCACGCTAAACGGTGGACGAGAGTTGACTCTGAACGAAACAATCTTCCAGTCGCATGGGATCATCGGGCGCGGCACGTGTGTATCCCGGGCGAAGATGAAGGAGGGAGGCAAGAACACGGACGTGATTGTGAAATGGAGTTGGCCGGCGAAAACCAGAAAACCCGAGGCCGAATTCATCAAACACGCAACGGACAAGGCAAGGGTAAACGGCGATCCGTGGGTTCTCGACCACCTCCCGAAGATTCTTCATAGTGAGACAAAGGAGTTCAAGGAGGGCACTCCTCAGCGACATCTTGCTACGCACTTCAAGGACGATTACGAACTTCGAGAACTGCGCCTCATTGTCCAGGAGGAACTCCATCCAATCACGGAGCTCACCGATGCAGACGAGTTGCGGGAGGCGTTCCGCGGTATCTTCAGATGTACGTTCACCTTTTGGATTAGTGGGCCTTTCCCTGAATCTCTTTCCGACAGGCTACGAATGGTTGTACAACGTCGCTGAGATTATGCACCGCGACATCAGCCGCAATAATTTGATGTATCGCAAGATGAACGGGAAAATTTACGGTGTCTTAAACGATTTCGACCTGGCAGTCTTCCGAAACGACCCACAACCTTCGACGTCGAAACAGCGCACTGGAACCAAACCGTACATGGCAGCGGACCTTCTTGTGCCTGGTCCTCCTCCGCCTCACCTTTATCGATTCGATCTCGAATCGCTCTACTATGTCTTCCTGCACATCGTATGCCAGTATCACGACGGGAAGAAAATCGACAAACCGCCTTTTGACGCATGGGATCATCTCCCCATAACACTTCTCCGCCTAGCGAAGCGGGAGTTGATCTTGAGTGCCATGAGGGTATCACCAACATTGAATTTTCTCAATCTCCGCGTGTTGATTATGGACCTACACGCCATGTTCAAGGATGGCTATAATGCACGGGAGAAGGCAGAGGACATTCGTCTACGACGACAGTTGGTCCCCACTGACGCGGACGAGGATGACTTTGACGAAGAGACGCTCGGAGGCAACATCACCTTCGAGAAATTCGCGCAGATCCTAGACCCGAAGTCCCAGTGATCATTATCTCGTCTTGTATCTCGCACTACGTGCACTTTTGTACATCGTTTTATGCATTTCTACGTTGAGATCCCGTTCGAGGCCTGGCTTGAATCATTGCAGAAAATTGACGAGTTTACACACTAGATTGTTTTGACGCTGGAGACAGTTCATTCTCAGGCATCCTTGATTCAGTGGTTGAGCTGCCGCAACATGTAGTGTATCGTTAACCTAGGCTAGTTACCTAGCGGCCATCTTTCTCGAGAAATATCGCGTCTGCTCCTCAGGCGCGTGGGAATTTGACCTTGCAATCAATTGAAATTTGCACTGTCCACAACCAACCACAACCTGAATGTAACGCCTCCAGCTGCTCCGGCGCCTATCTCATTTCCACTCCTCAAAGCAAGCGTTCGGCAAGCCACTTTCGTTACGCCTCCGGGCACGGCCAGAAGGAATATGTGCTGCACCTCCGGAACCTTTTGCACGACGGCTATGGTCGTAATAACAGATAACAGATAACGGCCAGCGTTAAATCGGAAGCTTTTTCAACTTCGCACAGAAAACCTTTATCACTGCGCTCAACGGCGTCGCAGCTCTCTTGGAGAATCACTGGGGATATCGTCCTTTTTTCGACGCAAATTTTACGGGGCTCACCTTTCAGCAACTCCGTCATGAAGTTAAACGACGGAAAACTGTTGACCGTAGGCAGCGATCTTCCAGTCCCAAGGGATCATCGGGCGCTGCACATCTGTCTCCCAGGCAAAGAGTTCGAGGAGGACTCCCCTCAGCAGCGTCTCGCTACGGACTTGGGGGACGATTACGAACTTCGAGAACTGCGCCTCGTCGTCCAGGATGTCCTTCATCCGATCACGGAGTTCACTGATGCAGACGAGTTGCGGGAGGCGTTTCGCGGTATCTTCAAATGTACGTTCACTCTCTGGATTAGTGGTCCTTTCCCTGAATCTTCTCCCCACAGGCTACCGATGGTTATACGAGAAAGCCGGTATCATGCACCGCGACATCAGCCGCAATAATTTGATGTATCGCAAGATCAACGGGAAAATTTACGGTGTCTTGAACGATTTTGACCTGGCAGTCTTCCGAAACGACCCACAACCTTCGACGTCGAAACAGCGCACTGGAACCAAGCCGTACATGGCCGCGGACCTTCTTGTGCTTGGTCCTCCTCCGCCTCATCTTTATCGATTCGATCTCGAATCACTATTTTATGTCTTCGTGCACATCGTATGCCAGTATCACGACGGGAAGAAAATCGACAAACCGCCTTTTGAGACATGGGATCATCTCTCCACAACGGCCCTTAGCGACAAAAAATGGCAATTTGTTTTGAGGGCCATGAAGCTATCGCCCACATCCAACTTTGTCGGCCTCCGCGTGTTGATTATAGACCTACACGCCATGTTCAAGGATTGCTATAATGCACGGGAAAAGGAAGAGGAAAATCGTGTACGACAACAGGCTTTGGCCACTGACGTGGACGAGGATGAAGTGGACGAGGAGACGCTCGGAGGCAACATCACCTTCGAGAAATTCGCGCAGATCCTAGACCCGAAGTCCCAGTGATCATTATCTCGTCTTGCATCTCGCACTACATGTACTTTTGTACATCGTTTTATGTATATGTCTACGTTGAGATGCCGTTTCGAAGCCTGGCTTGAATCATTGCAGAACTTGAATCGTCGCAGAATTGCGTTCTACTCAGGTATCCGAAAAGACCCCGATTCTAATGAGATGAAGATAAAAGTACAATGCAATTAAATATCAAAGGCCAGCGCGGCATTATGCCAACACCTTCCTCAGCCCTTCCTTTGCGCCGGTGTAATCCGGTCGGGGAACTTTACATCCCACTGCACAACCAAATTACCCTTGGTCTTCGCAGACCCATCCTTCCGTATCGGCATCCCCTCGTTGCTGACGATCGTCTCCTGGAACGGCTTGACCACTCCAGGCGGTATCGCAATCTGCAGCTTCCTCCCGTCCAGGGCCTCCACGAGCTTCTTCCCGCCCGTCCCAGTCAATGCATCGAGCAGCGGTATCGGCACTTTACACACGAGGTCATTCCCCCTCCGCTCAAAGAGCTCGTGCGGCTTCTCCTCGACGACGAACACAAGATCTTGGGCGTCGCCGTCGGCCGTGTCATTCCCTGCGTGCGGGAAACGGACCTTGGTCCCGCTCTTCCAGCCCGGCTGGACGTGGATCTCGTGCACCTTCTCTTCAGACGTCCCATCCAGCAGCCGGCGCCCGACTTTAACCGTTTAGTTGTACCAGAGTACAATTCGTCGAGGGATAGTTTGAGTGGTCGTGTGATTTCGCTCGGGGCTTGTGCTTGTTTGGTGGGGGAGACGTTGCGCCGTCGAGAACCAGGCATACCGCCAGGCATTCGACTGAAGCTACCTGGGAACGACGCGTCGTCCATGTCGACGTCTTGCTCGAACATGGTCTGTCCTCGACGTTGACCGCCTCTCCCTCCACCCATACTCCCGAAACTGCTCCCGCCGAAGCCCCCGAACCCACTCCCGGAAAAAAATGACCTACAAGTTGCCTGTTAGACGCCGAACTTGCATGAAAACCAAAACTCACTCGAAGATCTTGTTCGGGTCGCTGGCAGAGAAGCCACTTGCGCCGGGGCCCGACGAGAACTGAGAATGTTGCACCCCCAGGGAACGCGCTGCTGCTGCTGGCACCCGGGAAGCCCCGAATCCAGACGAAGAGAACCCAGGGCCACCGCCTTGGCCTTGGCCTGGTACGGGTCCACCGGATTTGAGTCCCTCTTCGCCGAACTGGTCGTATATTGCGCGCTTGTTGCTGTCGCTCAGCACTTCAAAGGCCTCAGAGATCTGTGCGAGAGGTTAACGTTCATGTCGACGTCAGGGCGGCTACCTACCTCTTGGAACTTCTGACTGGCCCCTTCAGAGCCCCCGTTGCGGTCTGGATGCCATTTGAGAGCCTAAAACTTTAGAAGCGACTGGGAGGAAGGTTCACTACGCACCATCTTTTTATATGCAGATTTTATCTGGGCATCGTCGGCGTTGCGCTCGATGCCGAGAAGCTTGTAGTAGTCTTTGCCCATGTTGGGGGATTCGTGAGAGTGAGGTGGGGCTGCGGTGGTGGTAGTTATAAGGAGAAGTTGAACGCGGTCATCGGTGGGGACTCCAGAACGTGCTAGAAACTGATGTCATTGTGGCTGTGCGATAAGATTGCTTGCACCCCGCATTGAACCAAGAGTTCGCCAATGTAGCCTTCACAAATTATTTGTCTTGTAAACAGTGGGTACTTGAGGCAGTCAGCAAACAACTTGAGGACAGGCGTCGTTCTTTGGCGATTTCATGTCTTGGACAAAAATATCTCCAGAACAGCCAATATGTATTGTCAAGTCAGAGAGGAAATCACATAGGCATAAGTCATATCAAAAGACGGTGCATACGGGCATATGGGCATAGACGATGAGATAATCATAAGCATAGGCACAAGCAGGGAGGCTGGCGTGCCGAGAGCTCTAGGAGCTCAGCGCTCAGCCTTGGATCCGGAGAGCTTGGGAACCTGGTTGTCGATGCGCATTCGCAGTCATGATAAACTGCCTTGCGCTTTTGTTGTTTTAGTTCGTTCTTGAACGTGATATTCAAGTTCTGTACCGCAAAAAACGCGTTAGCAACACAATTCAAGAACAGACTAAACAATTCTACGCACGCATAAGCTGGAATAGATGGCACTGGAGGCATTGGCTGGCTTCCAAGGCGTAAACGAGGGTTGCCAGTGCGCCACTCGAGTAGCCGGGCGACGAGAAAGTGTTTCCGCCCGCATCCTTGGCCGTTCGCAGCCGTATTCGTCAACATTCATGGACGGAATCGTCCGATGAGGACGCAGTCCGCGTCGCGCTTGCGTGGCATAGTGTTCAACGTGGCTGGGCGGCGGCGGTGGTTCGTGTAAGCCGAGGTATTGCTGCGATGTCGGCGAACTTCTCGTCCGACGACCCAGAGGATTCGTCCGATTCCTTGCGCACGCGATTCCCTGGACCCTTTCGAGGCGAGCCATGGCCAGATCGAGGGAAATAGATCATCGTGGGGGCGGTGGCACAAGTCGCAAAGCTCGCCTGTGCTCGCGTTCGCGTGGGCCAGCCGCAACTTGGAGCGGTTCCGGACGGCAGACATCCCCGTCGCGATGAGGTCCCCGGTATCGAGCTTCCGCAGGCCCAGCATTACTTTGAAATTCTTGGCCTGTTCCTCGGTGACAAAGTAGTTGCCAATGCAGCCTTCGCCGGTGCAAGTGTGCTGGCCAGCTTTCGCAACGGGTGGGTTTCGTGCGCCGCAGAAAGGCGTGTCGCATTCGACGTACATGTGCTCCGGGTACGGGAGCGGATCGTGGTTGAAGTAGATCGAGGGCGGGAGGATGGGTTCTGGCTCTGGCTCTGGTGGTGGTGCGCGCAATTCGGGGTCCATCATTTCCGTCTCTTGGCACGACCGAAAGAATTCGTCGTAGCCGCCGCCGGTGAACACGCTGCTGCCGAGCACGCTGTGTTGGTGGTCCCGCTTCTCTTGCCGTTTCTCGGGACGCAGACGTCCCGCAAAGGCCTTGAAGAGTCCACCTGTGTGCTACCATCAGGGCTGCGGGTCTGCGATATGGGCGAGCCAACTAACCAATCTTCTTTTTACCCATGGTTCGTTTGGGATAAGTCGCTAGTGGCTAGATTGCTAGGGTTGGGGAGGGGGTGCGGTGGGCAAAGTGTCGAAGGGGCCTTTAGTTGGCAGCGTCCTTTTATTGTGAGTGGCATGGCTGTCCTGTCGAGGGATAATGCCAGAAGGTTCAAAGCACATGAGATAAGTCTCTTTCTGTCTCTTTCGTCTGGACCAAAGCAAAGTCACAGTTTTCCGCAGAGAAGATCTAGCAGGGCCAACAGGCTATTTCTGGATAGATTAATGCAGAACCGGGAAACAGGACACCCATTTGAAGAGGCGGCTTCAGTTTTACTCGTTTCTGGCTGCTGGTGATCCCGGCGAACTTCATGTCATTCACGCACAGGCCATCCCTGGCCAGGTCCCAGCACAGGAGACGACAGCAGCGAGCCTTCTTGAGTCTGGACTCTGGAGCTTATATTAGTAAAAAGAGTCGTTATGAGCAGCATAAAGCTGGGCGAGGGTCAACGTCGATTTTATGCGGCTTGTCGTGTTTGGAGTAAGACGGCAAGCGGATGGTTTGGTGAAGATATGGTGCAAGAAATGCGATTTCTAAGTGTCGAGACTCTTCCGGAACTAGAGCAACGAATTTGACCATGGAGGCTCTCGTTTGGCGGGACTGGGCACGTGACATAAGATTTCTTCTTTCAACAGTTTTTCCGTTCTGTCTTCGGTGACGATGTAGCAGATAAGATGTTTATTCCCGGTTTTAACAGCCTTGTCCTCCGAGTCGGTTACTGGTACATACGCAACAAAGGGTCCGCGAGCAGCTTTTCCAACACCGTATCAGTGAGCATAACCGACACATTTGCTCCGTCCTGGTACCAAGGTCCACCAGCCTGCGTCTGCGGCATCCCTTCCATAACCTGAACAACCCCTTCCAATATAGGCATGACCGAATGCACCAACGACGGCCGCCCCGCACCGAAATCCACCTCGTATACTCCCAGCCTCAACCACGATGTGACGATTGCATTCCTGCTTCCAAGGAACCCAGCCCACATCCGGCACGAATCGACGTCAAAGGCCATTTCGTGCAGGAGGGCGGCAACTCGCGGAGGTGTGAATTGGACCATGGTTTCGCGGATCTCCCGCGCGATTTGTGCGAGGGACGTAGCGGCTGTTGCGGTTGCCCGAGCGAGGACGATTGGCGAGCCTAGGAAGGCGTCGCCGAGGGGACGGGTGAGACGGTCGCGTATGCCCAGAGTGAGGTTAAAGTGGAATGGTTCGTTCTTTTGCGGTGCGTGGGCGCGAATAAGGGCGGACCAGATGTGTGCTTGAAGAGCGTCGAAACGACTGATCCTGCCTTCCGAGGTCGATGCGGCTGCCCAGATTCGGGACAGTTCACCTGCGGTGAAGTAGAGGATATAGTTGCTGATTGGTTGGGTCAAGTCCCATTCCGCCCAAGGAATAGGTGGCCCGTACTCGATGTCGCTGATGGACTGCAGATGTGCAGGAATTTTGGTCGACTCCAACATGAAGCTAGGACAACCGCTCTGCGACTCGGCGGCCCACCAGTCGTAACGGTAGATGGGAAGCTCGCGCGATCGCTCGATGAGAGTTGGGTCTGGGGAACTCTCGTTTATGTCGCCCGCAGCAGCGTCGTCGAGGTCGGACGGGGAGAAGCGTCGACTGAGTAGGGGGAGCGGTGTGGTCAAGCAGAATAGCGCGATGGATCTCCGCCCAGTCTTTTACAAACATGGTCAAAGTCTGCGCATCGGCGAGCGGATGGCACGATTTGAGAGCAATGGCTGCACCACCACATTTGTATCTGGTAATTTGCACAATGAGGGCGGGCCGACCTCCACTAGGTGCCAATGCTGGGGTTTCGGGCAAAAGGTTCAAAGCGGCCAGAGAAGTCGCATTGAAAGCAGCAACACCGGAGGTGCGGGCTTCCAGGGACGGAAAGACTGATGCAACAGTCCCATCGCTACTAGCGACCACGAATTCCACACCCGGGTCGTCGGAAGCCCCATAGACGACCTCCAGACGACGAGAACGCGTCGTATGTCTTAGAGGGATCGTATGGGGTGTATTGGACTTGGCCAGCCCATTGCGGATAGACGTTGAGGGTTTTGACCAGCGATACTCGAAGCTTCGCGACATCCAAGGCACGATTATCTTGTTGTGATGGGCCGTAGACCCAGATTGCGGCTGTGGGAGCGAAGTTGCCGACGCTGGAGTCGAGAATCGACAATGCGACGCTGCGCGGGGGCCCAGGAATGTCAGGGAACAAGCGGGAGGCAGTTTCGACGATGGCTGGATGCATGCTGGGGTTGCATTTTTAGAGCGTACGAGTCAACGCGGATGCGAGAGCTTACTTCATCACGTCTGCCTCCGAACACTGATGCTTTGCGCCCGAGCCGTCCTAAAACGCGCTCTAAGTCGCGCCTATGGCTCCTCTGCAAGTCCACAGAAAGGCGACACAGGTACACCTCTTCAATAGCCCAAAAATTGATTCATGAACCTTGAGCAGTCGTGGTCGGAATGTCTGGTGGTATCGACTCCTCCGTCTCTGCCAAGCTGCTGGCCTCCCAGGCAAGCGAAGCACTCAAAAACAGACGGCCCAATCTCACTAATTCACCCAGGACTTTGATCTTTCCGCGGTATTCATGCGCAACTGGGATACCAGAGACGAATTTGGCACGTCTGAAAAAGGATGCGAGTGGGAGAAAGACTGGGACGACGTGCAGAAGGTTTGCAGGGCGTACGGCATTCCTTGTCGAATGGTGAGTACACTCGGCGGTTTTTACTCGCGTCTGCTGAGCGCGCAGATTGACTTGTCCAAAGAATATTGGAATCGCGTGTTCGAACCGTCTTTGAGGCATTGGGAGGACGGAATCACGCCGAATCCAGACGTGTGGTGTAACCGGTACTGTCTTTTCTGCTATAGTGCTGCTCTTTTCTCTTCAACTTGCGACAGAGAAATCAAGTTTGGCGCCTTGCTCCAGCATCTACCTCATCACGGCGAGAGTAAACCACCTTGGCTTGCAACGGGTTAGTCGTCGTGTTTGAAGTTGCCCTTTACACTCTAAATTCTTCAAGGGCATTACGCTCGAATGGACTGGCACATGTCGCGCCCGCGGCTGCTTCGCTCCCTGGACCCACGAAAAGATCAGACGTACTATCTCTCGTCTATTCCCGAATCTGGGCTCGCTCGGGCTCTATTTCCCCTCGGGAAGATCACCAAGAACAAAGTTCGCGAGATTGCACAGGACGGGCAGATGCCGTCTAGTGTTCTCGAACGCGCAGAGAGCATGGGCCTCTGCTTCATCGGCGAGAAGAAGAGGACCGATTTCAAGGACTTTATCTGTGCGTTTTTACCCGTTATGATTCCTCTCCTCAGCTCTTCTCATTATTCGACAGCGTCGTACATTCCCCCGTCTCCCGGCCCCATTAAAATGATGTCGACTGGTAAGACGTTAACAGAGCATGACGGTATTTGGAGCTTCACTATCGGCGAAAACATCCGCCTCCCAGGACAGCCGCAGAAGCTTTACGTCGTATACAAGGACGCCCCTACCAATACAATTTTTGTGGGTCCGGCACAGTAAGCGCGCGTTCATGAAAATCGTCGCCAAACCTACACACTGATGCACGCGATTAGAGAACCGAACCTCTACACCCGCACCGTCGAGGTGAACGAATTCTCCTGGATATGGCGGGACTCCCCCCCGCAGGAGCTACACAACGGCGTCAGGTTGGTCGCGCAAATCAGACACAAGATGGTGCCGGTTCCGTGTACTGCGCGAATGTGCGTCCTGTCTTATTATTCTGTTATCTCGGTGTGAACTCGATGACACAGGGTCGAGGGAGATCCGCCGAATGTGCGAATCGACTTTGATGAGCCTTTGAGAGGCGTCGCATTGGGGCAGGTCGCTGCTCTTTGGGATGGTGATTGGTGCCTTGGGTGTGGAGTCATCTCACAGACGATAAATACCACTCCAAGTATGAGGTGATTAACCCTGTTATAATGCCATTTGACGGGGCAGCCGGGCTTATAGCGAAAGAATCAGCGTCAGGCCTGCATGTCGACCAAAACAATATAGATAAACGACTTCATTTTTGGAGGGACGGCTGCAACAAGCGGATATAGACATGCACGAAAAGAAGCTGTGACTGCTGGACATTGTTCGAACATGCGCAAAACGAAAAGGAATCTTTATTTCTTTCTCTGAATAAACCACAATGGATATGTAAGGCTAAGAAGCTGAAGAACGAGCGAGGCTCTTTCAATGTTGACGCTGACAAAGTAATCGGCGAGCAACAAGTGCGCTGAGGACGTTGACAATCCTTTTCGGATAGATCTAGTGAAATGAGTAAGTAATGAGACCTAAGCAGAAGAAGAGAGGAGAGACTAACCGGTCACCCATATGCGCGGCGTGCAATTGCGAAGTGCCTTGACTAACTCATTGGCCTCCCAGATCTCTCGAGCGTCTACGAGAAGTAGGACGCCCGCCCGACTGTCGACCGAGGACGGTTCAGGCGCAGGTACAGGAATAACAGGGGCAATGGGCATATCGATTGAGACGACGCTGCTGCGCTTGCGACGACGGGGGATATTGGCATGAGTCGGTCCCAGCTCGCCCTTGGGTTGGATGTTGGGGAACGCGGGGCTGAATGAGAGCCAGAGGGTGAACCCACGGCGTTCCCGGAAGGTGAGAGGGGTAGAGGACGTCGACGAGGACGGAGTGATAGATGAGGGGAGGTCAAATGCGGTGGGGACAGACATGATACTGGATGATGGTGAGACGAAGCAACAAGCAGAGAGGGAGAAGCTCACAATTTGTTACGAGGGTGTTTGCAGATGGTGGTGAGAAGGTAAGAGCAGTTTGTGTGACGAGAGCGTAACCCACTGTCGATTTTATACAAGAAGAAAAAGGGACTGAGACATTTACTTCCGCGTATGGAACTCCTTTTTGGGTGAGACAGAATATTTGACGCCGCGGAACGAAAACCAGTCGGAGAGGCAGCTGCGGCGTAGGAGCGCAGGGAACAGAATGCATGTACATATCTCAGGCCGAACGGAGCATATTTGGGTATATTCAGCAATTCTACCCAGCTCCGTGTATTTTCGCTCGCATTCACTCAGTTCCCACTTGTTGGACCTGATATTTTGAGAGAATGTTTTCGTGAGGTATTCAGAGGGCCCCATACATTTACCTGACCTATTAGAACCAGTGGTCAGAGCGGTAGCATGTGTACACAACATCCCACTCGAATCACCCCATAGTTTAAGCGACCACTGTTTCCGATGGCTCAGGCAACTATGTGGGGCCCTCAGCACACCCTACAAGAGTATTTTATAAAAATACCAGCCCAAACAAGTGAGAACTGAGCCTACATGAGCAAAAATACATTGGGAGGGCCAGATTTGCCAAATTAGGGCAAGTGTGATCCAATCATTACCAAATTTGGACCGGGCCCTGCGCCTAGATGAGCATGTCAAGAAAATACCACTTGTTAGGTGATACATTGAAAATTGAGCTCAGAATCATTCAAATACAATAATATGACAGTAAAACATCCAAGAAGCTTAGGCTTGCGCTACGGCATGGTTTCCCAGGCCGGGCTTCAGCACACCATGAATGTCGCAAGGTCCAAACGCCCAAGCATCGCTATGGAGGTAGAACAAGGTGTATTTGGCCATCCAGAGAACCGGCGCCGGTATAGGGGGAAAGCTATGGCATCGTCAGACAAGAATGAACAGATAGCCAGACAGATACTCACTAGGGTGCGCTTGATTTGTCGTGGCATACAAGCGCGAGTGGCATCGTAGGAAGCGATGTGTCCTTCATCATGCGCTTGCTGAATTGGGCGGCGAGATCTTTGAGGTCTTGCTCGGTGAAGACTGCTCGCATCTTGCTGGATTCGAGTGTAGGAATTTCCTAGTAATTTGGTACAATTTCAAGGCGATTCGTGGGCGAAAGGGAGCAACTCCCCTCGTGCAAGTGCTCAACCAGCTGTTCCGCGAAGCTGTCCAGCTTTTCGAGGATTGTAGAACCGTCGTACACAGCTGTCCCTGCCTGAACGGCCTTCAGATACGCCTCGAGGTCGTCCAAGCCGCCCATGAAGGCATGATGTTGCTCGACGTTGTGAGCCATGGCGTTTTCTCCCATCTTCGCTTCGAGGAATGGAAATACCAGCGATTCTTCCATGTGATGGTGGTGGTGCAGCGTTTCGAGCTAGATTGGAGGTTGAGGGAAATGACCAGCTAGCGCAGAATCGCAGAACACGCACGACACAGATGCAGAAGAAGACAAAAGGCTTGATTTGCTTGTCCTGGATACCTTTGGCTTGCGCGTAGATTGCGTTCACGCCACGGATGAACATGTTGTGAGCAACGGACATTTGTCTATTGGAGTTACTAGTTAGCCTGTCGCGTAGCTGTTCGAAAGCACAAACGTACATGGCTTGGTTGTCGAAGACATTTTTCCAGTCGCCTGGAGGTCGAGCTGGAAGGCAGGTTTAGTATAACGCCGACTCGGATAAGAAGCAATGGGCCTTGCATACCGACAAGAGGGAATGGGTAGGGCATGGCGATGGTGGGAGAGGCCTGGAGGCATCAAGGAGGTGCGATGACACTCATATAAGTAGTCGAGGCGGAGTGACCAAACGCTGCGGGCTGCGTGCGGCTGCGCTTCGCGGTGATGCGCCATGAACGGGTGGCCGCTTTGCAACAAGTGTGGCACGTCACGCGTCACGACTTGAACCAACGCAACTTGAAGTCCAACGACGACCATTCATTTGCAAAGAGACCTAGTAGACCCACATAGTCCTCTAGATCTGGCTTCTACGCGTGTCTGAGTTTCTTTGTTTCTCAGTACTCTTCACGCGTCCTCTGGACTCCTTCGACTTGCTCCAACAAGATAGATCGCTGGGTGGCTTAGGAAGGAAGCCCATTCCTCGCCTGCGCGGACTCAGGGCAGAGCTTCTAGGGACCTCTGCGAACGCATGCAACACTCTTCTGATGACTTGGGCTGCGTCGGATTAATACTCGGATTCGTTTTGCCCGTCGTCGCTCGAAATCAGGCCAGTGCCTGCTCGACTGGGATCTCAATTCAAGCTGCGAAAATACTTTAATAACGTATGTAACGACGTTAACGTTCCTTCAGGTCCAAGGGCGTGATTATCGCGGTCACCTGATACAATGACGCGCCGCAATTAGAGACACATTGTTTGGGACAAGTTCGAGCGAGGGCTAGGACCGATCCTCGGCACCTCATCGTGCCCGAAAAGACTCTCAATCTGGCCAAGTCTGGCCCTCCCGTGAGGCGGAGATCCTCCGAGCCCACCGAGCTTCTCCGGCCCCATCTAATTATATCGTTCTTCGAATGTTCGGAGTATTTGATTCCCCACCCAACTTTTACGTGGCTTCGCAAGCTGCTCCTGGCTTCCTGGCTTGCACTGAGCATAGCAGCTCGTTCGCCACGTCTATCCAAACCAGCAAGTTCATCGTCACGGTTAAAAGGCCTCTCCCGAGTCAGCGTCGCGTCATCATCGCCTTCAACTACGCCGCCGACGCCGCTATCGAACGAACAAAGATTATTCAGAGGATGCTTCCTTTGATGGATATGTATCATGTCCCTCTCAGTCGTCCAAAACCCAGAAACAGCGCCTGGAGAGCACTTGCAATCCAATGGCTCGAGTCCCAGAGTCCGAGTCACTTTCGGTGCTCTAGCAACGGTACGCCGCCCCCGGCGCCCCGACAGCGGTACGCCGTGACAATCAAATGGAATTTGATTCGTCCCTCGTGTCGATCGTTGTTAGCCGATCCAAACGCATCAGCATGCGAAATGGCCATGCTGCTTAGCGCTTAAAACAGCGCTCTGTTCCTCTAACCACCACCACCCATGCCCTATCCATTTGCTCCCATCCGTATGTACCGCAGCTCTGTTGTGGTCAACTGGCTAATAGCTCTGCAAAGCTCGAGCTCCAGGCGAGTGGAGCGACGTGTTCGACAAACAGGCCATGTATGTCGACCTGCAGTCTTTGTAACCTCCACTCAACCCTCTCAGCGAGATGTCGATCTCGCACAACATGTTCATTCGCGGTCTCAACTGCATATACTTCCAAGCGCCGGGCATTACTGAGGCTCAAGTCAAGCCCTTTGTCTTCTTCTGCATCAACTTTGTATGTTTCCTCCTCTCTGTGTGTTTCCCTTCAGGCTCATGATTCCGAAAAGTTCGGCATGCTGCACCACCACCACCACATCGAGGAGACACTGATATTCCCGTTCTTCGATAGCAAGATGGGCAACAATGCGATGGGACATAATGTGGAGCAGCACCAAGCATTCTTGGGCGGCTTGGGACGACCTCGAGACGTACCTCAAGGAAGTTCAAGCTGGTACCGACACATATAACTCCGCGACTGTCATCAGCAAGCTCGATAGCTTCGCCGACCTACTCGTTGAGCATCTTCGGGATGTACGCGCGCCAACTTCCCTCGTGCTCCTCTTTGCTCACGCGGTATAGGAAATCCCTACTCTCGAATCCAGCATCATGCGGAAATTCTTCACCCATAAGGAACTGCATGATCTCGAGGCCCAACTGGAGAAGCGCATCTTGGCAGAGGTTTCACTCATCACGACGCTCCCTCTCGGACTCATCTGCCACGACAAGTCGACGGCGCCCTTGTAAGTTGACTCTCAGCGCTCATTCTTGGTCTCATAGTCCTGCTGTAGCTTCCCTCCCCTTCCGAAACCCATTCTGTGGGCGGTCAAGTACGGCCTGTACAGACTGCACAGCGACGCCTGGGCCTTTGGCCCTTGTGATGTCAACGGCGTTCTCAAGCCTGGTCTCGGTAACGATGGCCCCTTCCCCGACGCCTAGACACATTTTAGACTTGTTGTTGTGATGTACCGATAGCATCCAATTTCCTTTCCCTGTCTTTTTTTTGTTTTGAGTGCGCCGCAAGTGAGGATCTGCGCATTTCAATCAATTATGAAATGAATGAATGGATCGTCGTCGCTGACTTGAATTGCCTGTTTGACGTCGCCAATCCAACGCTGCTGTCCGAGACTCCGTGGTAAGCTGCCGTCTGGCTCTATGTAGGCGCTTTCTAGATGGTAAATATATTGCGCTTCCACACCCGCGAGCGCTAATAGGCGCTGCCATTAGTGGTTATGCTTTGCAAAGTGAAGCAAGATAACTTGAAGATAAGATAAGATAAGGTGCTCCAGGGACAGATAGCTACAGGGACAGATGTGTACAAGTCTCGACTAGTATATCGGTTAGTACACGCGCCTGTCATAAAAAAGGCTAAGACCTGTGCGCGCGAAAGCTGGGTTCGACTCCCAGGTCGAGAGTCTTTTTCTTTTGGTCCTTCTTTGTCTTGTTCTTTTTCTCTGAAAAATCGGCCCCACTCATTAATCCACTCAATCCTCGTTCTGCGCACAGTTCGCCCTGTTCTTTTCACTCTCGTCTTCCCAACCATCACCGCCAATTTGATTTTCAAACTCCGCAGATCGACGGTATAAAAGCCAATTCAGGCCCTTATCGCTCTTTGTCCTAAACCACCACCACCACCAGCGAATTTCGAATATGAGCGACAAATCCTCCTCTTCAGGCTCTTCTCCCGCCAATGCCAACGGCACCAGCTATACCATCACCAGCACCGGGACCAACTCTAATGTGCGTCTCGTCGTCGCGTCGGCATGGTACTTATTGCTTATTGACCTCTCGCAGGGCAACCACTACTGCCATCGCGAGTCGAGCCAGGGCGGGGGGTATCACTACTCCAACTCGTAAGTCGTCGTCTTTGTCCTTTGTCCTTTGTCTGTCTCTGACTCGGAGGGCGCCTCGCAGCAACGGCAGCTACTACTACAGCAACCCGAATGGGTCGACGTACTACAATAGCGGCAAGGGGTCGTCGACCTACACAACCCCGGGAGGGTACAAGGTGAACAAGTAGATGCTGGTGAGTTCATACTAAGTAATGTGGGTGGGAGGGAGAAGCTAAGAGCGCACTGGCAGAACACAGTTTTTCCGAAGCGAATTACAGTACTGTGAAGAAATCGTTGTACGATACAAATTTGTTTGTCATTGAAGATATGAATTGAAGTTGTGCTATGAAATATGTGCCTGGCCAGAGTCAACTACAACTAAGCTCACTCTTCTCATCAGTGTCTTCCGACTGTAATCCAGAAGCTTCGAGTTCGGAATAATGGGCTTCTAGCAGTGCCCACGCGCGAGCCCTCGTGTACTTCGCGAATCGCGAATCGTGCAAGGATGCGTAAAACCTGGAACCGAACCGAAGAAAGGCATCGAGGCGATGATCATGACTTGCACGATTCTTCGAGCTCGCGACTCTAGCACGCTATCTACTCACCCGACTCGGAGCACACCTCGCAGCAAGTAAAAGAACAAAAAATGCAACCGTGTGAATGAGAATGATATGGATCCCAAGATTTCGTTTCTGCGATATTCCATTCCAGGCCGTAAAGTACAGTCACAGTACGCCTCAAGGTCGACGGAAGGATCTTGGTTTTGCGGGCCCGTGCCCGATTTAATTGTGCAAGAAGGCGTAGTAGAGGACAGAGAAGACGCGTTGACTGTCAATGAGAAGCTAGAAGCCAACCGTGTGAACAAAAGGCAGGGCTTGAGGCGCGTCGCGACTCAACTCGTGGGTATGGTGCGCGCGTCGAGACTCGAGACCGTGACTGCGGGCATGGAAGGACCTCGGAGCAGTTGCATGTCATGATCATGTCGCCTGGCATGGTTCCTGGAAGCGTTCATGATCATGGTACAGGATCTGCGTATAGACGGGTGGCCGGTGGATCAGAGGGAGGCGGAGACGTCGAGATTGGTGGACACGGGCGGGCGAGGCGTCCCACTCAGTTGAGTGGGTGTATACAATTCTATTGTTCCCGCTGTCGTTCGGGGATTCAGCCTGAGAGCCTCGAGGAGAGTTCCGAATCGAGGGAAACAATGGCGAGTTTTTTTGATACGTTGAGTCGTGGTTCGGGGATCCGATGGCGAGAACGAGAACGAGATGTTGGTGAGTGAGAGTAACAATGGGTTGAATTTACATGTCCGCGGGAGGTCGTAGATTGAATGTATGTCCACAGATGGGAAGAATTTGAAGTCAGCGCCGCTAAGCTTGAAGGGAAAGGGCAGCCTGAGGCTCAGCAGCTAGATTCTTGCCATGGCTGAATGTCGGTACGGTCAGAGATCGCGTGGTGAGAATGCGAAGGAAGTATCGTCACATAAGTGACCCATCGGTCCCATCCTGACCTTGAACCACCGCGACGCTTTTGACTCTGTTGCCTGTCGTCAAGATCTCAAGCTGCTGCCCATCTCTTCGCTGAAACTCCTCGGAAGTGCAACTCAGGATTCTCACTCGGAACCTGGTATACAGCCCGCAATGATCCCGAATGGCATCATCGACAGCAACGATGCATCTCCTCCATATCGTGCCACAATTCCGCCTGGGGGTTCTGAAGACGCCGCCGAATCCTCAGGATGCCCAACAACTCGTCGAGCGTGCGCGTAATGGACGGCGTTTGGGGACGACGGGACCGCGGGATGAGTGAGAGTCTCACAGTCTGTCGGCTGCCGGCATTTTTTTTCTTCTTCTGCGAACGGAAGTATTGTGTCCGTAGAGCGTATAGGTTACCTTGGGAGAAGTAGCTGTGTTTGGACTGAAAATTGTATCGGGCAATGCCTTTAGTCACAGATCCAAGATCAGATTTTTAGCCCACGACTCTCTCGCTAACGCGGTCATCCCGTCGTTCGATGGCCTCTGCGCGCTACTCGGCCGCTGCGACTCAAGCACCAGGAGCAGCTTCGTCTTCCCTCGCTCAAGGACCTCAACTTCCCCGTACCGCTCCCGCCCCGCCGATGCCCCCAGTGCATCAGGCCAGGAGCTGCCCTCGACGTCGGCCCAGCCGAGAGCGGTAAACCAGTGGTCACGATCTCAGCAACAGCAACAACCCTCTCCAGCCGCTGTCTGCCCACGACCAGCAGCAGCAACAATATGCCGCCCCGAAGCCGCATGATCAGTCAGGATATCCGTCGGTGCCAGCGACGACGACGACGGCTGCAAATGGCATGTCAGCCCAGCCAGCACGACGGGAGGCGAAGCGTGCTAGGACAGTCGTCTTCGAGACAGTCGACGTCTCAGTCGCAGGTGAGTTATCGCAAAACTTCCCCTTTGTCCCGACAACAACGTGGTATTTGGCAGACCTCCGCATCAACGTCCCCGACGGCATATGCACCCTATCCGACCTACTCCCAGTCGTACCAGGGCCAGTACACTGCATACCAGCAGCAGCAGCAACAGCCCCAACACTATGTCCAACAGACTCAACAACCACCTCCGCACCCATACCCCTCTCCTGGACCCGGACCTCCTTCAGCCCAAGAACCCTGGGAGCATCAGCAGCAGCAGTTTCAACAACGGCAGCAGATCCAGGCCCAGCAGCGATATCCTGTTGCCAATGCTGCCTATTACTCGCAACCAGCACAATATGCACCGTCCCAGATGTCGGCACCACAAATTCCAGCACGACCAGCAGCAGCAGCAGCAGCAGCCGACGCCACAACATATCGTGAGACAGCATTCGCAGCAGCAGCAACCCCGTGTCCAGTCTGCCGCTCAGCTGCAGACTATCCATCCCTGCCCAGACGCAGCACACGGCGTCTTCGCATTCGCCGGTCCAGCCTTCCCCACAACAACAGCATCCACCGCCGTCCCAACCACATCCGTCTCTCTCGCTGCATTTACAACGCTCACACTCACAGACCCTTCACCAACAAGCCCCAGCCCGTCCCATGCCTGCCCAACCCCCAGCTCAGCCCAAACCCCCAACCTCAGCCTCAGGCACCCCCGCCTCCTCAGGCCCAGGCCCCGCCTCCTCAGCACGCACATCCCCACCAGCTGCTAAGGAATATCCCTCCCGCGGCTTCTACCTCACATCAGACCCATAATCGCCATCCACAGCAGCCACCCGCACAATCCGTCTTTCTATCTCGTACGACTCCGCTGGTACCCACGACTTTGGATCGTCAGGCGCAAACGCAGACACAACCGCAAACGCAGAACCCACCCCCGCCGCAACCCTCGCCGAGGGAACACCAACAGCTGCATAATAATTCGAGCAGTATATATGGTGGAGTCGGCGTCGGTATCACCCCGCAGCAAACCCAAAAAAACCAGCCACGACCACAGCCTCCGCCGCCGCAACGAGCACCCCCTCAGCAACGACAACCCTCGCAGGAACAACACCAGGCATACCAGCATCCTCCCCCGCCCGCCCCCTCAACAACAACAACAACATCCCGCGCATTCCCAACAGCAGCAGCAGCATTATCAGCACCAACAACCGACGCAGATACAGGTCGTCCAGCATGAGCCATCCCCGACCTCGATGCAGACCAGCTACGCCACACAGGCGCAGCCGCAACCACAGAGCTATTCGAGGACCGAGCCGTCGTCGAGTTATGCCAGGAGCGAGCCTACGTCGGCGTATCGGAGCGAGCCTCCACAAGCGCAAGCGCAAAGCGGGTACACGACTCCGAGAGAGGTGACGTGATGAACGGTGTTCGTGTCCTCGTTCTTGACTTTTCTGTCTGTATTGACCTGCATGTAAAGATCCTGGAACATTGCCGCATGTTGTACGCGTTTGCCAGCCGATATGGTGCGTCATACTTAGTATATCCCTTCTAAAATATTAAATCCACAAACCAGCCCAAATGCAACAGTCGGTGCAACACATTCAGCTGGAGCCAGGCGAAATTGCGGAGATGGCGCACCGGGCAAATGAGGTGGTGAGGCTATTGGGTGAGTTGAAGCGGATGGATCATTTAGCGTTGAAAGCCAAGGAAGGCTTTGGAGACAAGGTGGGGGAACAAGCAGCAGCAGCAGCAACACGCTCTGCCGCAGCCGCCACGACGCGCGACGCCAATACCGATGGAGGTCGATCAACCTCAGTCTGGGGCAGGGGCGGACTCGAGCGGTGTGCGGGCCCCGAAACGGCCTTGGGAGGTTATGGAAATGGACGGCGAGGAAGTCGATGAGTTGGAGGTGCGTTTTTCTTTCCTCTTCTTTCCGCTACAGTTATTAATCCTTTGAAAAATAGGACAGCGAAGAGGCGCCGTACCCAACACCGCCCCCTCCAGCGACCTCGACCGTAACCGCCGCACCCGCGACGACGGCGGAGCAGGATATGGAGCTCATTCGCACGAAGCGGGCGGCGACGAGTGCGGGTGGTGTCAATGGCGCGTTGACAAAGACAAAGTATCGGAAGCGGAGTGTGAGTTTTTTTTTCATCGTTTGCTTCTGCTTTCTTTTTTTTTTTGATAAAAATTCCTTTTGCTTACGGATTCCAGCAGCGCGCGACGCCCCCGGGCAAATGTCATTCATGTCATATTCGCGAGACCCCCGAATGGCGGCGGGGACCAGACGGAGCGAGGACTTTGTGTAATGCATGTGGGCTGCGTACGTTTTTCTCTCCCTCTTTTTTTTTTTTTTTTTTGACTGTTAAAATGAAGACTACGCCAAGTTGTTGCGCAAACGCGAGAAAGAGTCGGCAAGCAATGGCGGTGCGACTGTCGCCAAGATTGACATGGAGACGCTGCGTGCTTCTGCACGAGCGGACCAAGGGGAGAAGACTGCGTCGGCGTCTGCTTCGGCGGCAGCGAGAAAAGCTGCTGTCGCTGCTGCTGCTGCTGGGGCGGGGTCCTCGGCGAATCCTGCGTCGAAAGCTGCACCATCTCAGTCACAATCTGGTCCCCGGCCCAGAGACGACCAACACAGGATCCGGATGAGGACTGATGTTGAGATGGAGGACTCGTCGGAGAAGACGGCCAGTCCAGGTCCAGGTCCGGCGTTCGCGACCTCCCAACAATCACAATCACAGCTCTACCCCCGCCGCCCCCAGCACCGGTACCACCGCCACCACAACCCCAAGCGCATCATGAGAGTACATTCCAGCTGCAGCTATCGACCAACTTGTCGCCGTTGGAGGTGATCGCGCGGGGGTCATCGACGAGTGTTGGGACGTGGGCGACCAGTGCGCATGCCCCCGGGCCTCCTACGAAGAATGGGAATGTGCATGCAAATGGGAATGGGCAGAGGACCTATGCTCCGGAGCAGCTACAACACCAACATCAGTCGTTTATGCGGACTTCCCAGGTTGAACTTGTGTCCCCGCGATGATTATGTTGTGGGCCCTACCATTTACATTGCTTGTTTGCTCTGTTGCTCTGCTGCTGCTTTGTTTTGTTATGCTGTGTCTACCTACATCTTCTTGGTTTCTGCTCATTTGGGTTGGATTTCCTGTCCTTTTCCTTTACTAATATCGTGGATTCTGTTCTTTTCCTCCCCTGCATGCATGTGTATCTTGACCTCCCCCATCCATCCAATCTACTTCACGTCCTGCTTTTATATGTACGGTACCCCCCTCCTTGCCTTTTTCGGTTTGTCGGCCCCCAAAAAACTATGCTACTGTACTTGTATATACCTTTTTACATCGCCACGCGCTACATGCCTATAGTATACGTACTTGTAGCGGGCCGGGGGCGGGGGGCGTTAATTACTTAGTGGTCGAGGTTAGGAGCACTTTAAATTTGGACGGACGGCGTGTATCGTGATGTCTTGTGCTACCATACCGCATACCGCATACTTTATAGGCGGCGTGGCCGGTTGGCTCCAGCCGCTAGGTAAATGTAATCTCTGAATAAATTGAATTGAATGGCACGCTCGAAGGAGATTATGGGTTTCGTTTAGTTTTGGACTGAGATTCGAGACTAGTTAAGATGTTGGCGCGGCCACGGCGTTCGTGGATCTATCTAAGATCCGGAGCAGCCCGTGGAGAGTGGCTGGTAACATTTTTGGACACTATTATTGCCAGAGTATCTCAAATTCACTATGACATGTACAGTAGCTCCCGCGACGGCGCTAAAGGAAGTTTATCTTATCAGCTTTTCACAGAAAATGTCAATAGAGCAAGCAGTACTTTCATCCGAAATCGGGACTACCTTGGTCGGATTCGGGGCCGCAACCTGTATGTCGGGTTTGACGAAATCTAATAGTACTACTTGAGTCAAGGCTTCAAATCGCACAATCTCGACCCATAAATGCATAAAACGATGTAGAGAACAAGATACAAGACCACTGGCACTGCAAGAATTTTAATCAGCCATTACATAGGATCTCCTCGAATTTCTCAAAGGTGATGTGACCACCAAGCGTAGCCTTGTCGAACTCAGTGAGTGGCAAACCGAGCAGGCGACGTTCTCGGTCCTCCAGCGCTGCATCCACCCGTGCATTGATGCCCTTCCTGAACATGTATAGGCGCAGGATCAACAGTTGAAAGGTGAGGAATTTGGGAGTTGGTGATACGTTTGTGGGACTCATGATGAATCGCCATTTTTTGTCGCCAAGAGCTCTCGTGGAGAGATGATCCCATGCGTCGAAAGGCGGTTTGTCGTTTTTCTTCCCGTCGTGATACTGACATACGATGTGCACGAAGACGTAGAAGAGCGATTCGAGATCGAATCGATAAAGATGAGGCGAAGGAGGACCGAGCACAAGAGGGTCCAGCGCCATGTACGGTTTGGTTCCAGTGCGCAGATGCAACGTCGAGAGATGTGCGTCGTCTTGGAAGACCGACAGGTCGAAATCGTTCAAGACGCCATGAACCTGCCCGTTAATCCTGCGATACAACAAAGTATTGAGGCTGATGTCGCGGTGCATGATACCGGCTTTCTCGTATAACCATCGGTAGCCTGGGGGGAAGAAGATTCAGGGAAAGGACCACTAATCCAGAAGGTGGACGTACATTTGAAGATACCGCGAAACGCCTCCTGCAAGTCGGCTGCAGTCGTCAGCTCCGTGATCGGATGGATTTCCTCCTGGAATACGATGCACAGTACTTGAGGTTTGTCCCCCAAGTGCATAGCGAGACGCCGCTGAGAAGAGTACTCCTCAAACGCCTTCTCCTCCTTGTAAAGTATTTTGCACCCCACCTCCATCTTTGACCCGGAAACGCATCTGACGCACCGGAAGATCCCATGGGACTGGAAGATCGTTTCGTTCAAGGTCAACGGTCGTCCATCGTTTAGCGCGATGGCATCTTGGCCGAAACGGCAAGTTGGCACTCTAGGTGGTGCGGGCAAAATAGACTCCGCGAAACTGAGAAGTTCGCTCCCATGAAAAGCACCGTTAACTGGGCCTGGTCTTGTGGAATAGGAAAGGACGTTGCGACAAAACTGAATTTCTTGGGGTTTCCCAAGACAGCAGTTGGCCAAGTTGACGAACGGCGCATACAGTTCGCTTTCATGATTGTACTGGTTCCACCGCTTGTTGTAGCAGGCCAGAAGATCCAGGAATTTGCGGTCTTTCGTATTGTGCTGGCGTCTCGGGGGGTTTTATTGCCTAAGATACATTCGAAAACTCCGTCTCAGAGATCGTCTTTTCGCAGTCATACGGCGCGTAATCCTTCTGAGTGTGCGTGGAGGTGCAATGAGAATCGCTTGCCGAATCGAGGCCTTGCGGAGTGGAAAATGCGATGGGCGCTGGTGCAGGCGTCGATATGGACATGGAGGTTGTGGGAAGGTGTAATATTTGCACGTCAAGTTCCCACGCCCCTGAGGACGCGCTGAACGCGAGATTTAGAAAATGGCCCCCATTCTTACATTGACACGCAGTAGTCTGCAGCGGCTCAGCTCGACCTCCACGAAAACGTCAAGTCACCCTGGTGGTGGGAAGAAAGCTGGCCATTCCGGAACGCGGAACATGGCAACATTTCAGGATAGAGAAGTATCTTAGTTTCGCTAGCGTCCAGCGACGGTGCGAAAGAATCAAACAAGCGTTTTGACAATGTCGTAGAGAAATACATTCTTGTTTACTGCCCACAAATCAGTCGTTGTAGCGCGCTACCTTTGTCGGATTCGGCACCGCAACCTGTGCATCGGGGTCGAGGCCTTTCTGGCGCCAAATCTCAATCTGTCGATCCTTTGCGACCTTGCCCGTTTGTTTCTCGTACTCAGCGACAGACGTCGGCTTCTCACCGCGTGGTGTTGCACGTAAAGCGTGTCTGGTCTCGGGGTAAAAGTCGAATGTCGCAGAATGGGTGACGACCTGCGCAGAATATTGAATGAATGAAGATCAGCGTATGAGCGGAGAACGTACGCGATTATCCTATGAAACAGTTTTAGCCGGCGACGGTGAGTTGAAGAGATAAACTCACCCAGAACGCAATCGAGTTGGGCTCCCACTTGAAGCGCACTTGGAAATCAGGATTCTCGGCGATTTGGTGGAAGAGGAGCGTCAAAATCGCGTCGGATTCCGCTTTGGGCACGCCAACGATGCGTCGCGTGAAGCCTACGGCAGATAAATAGACGTCGAACGCAATCAGTAGATGGTCGGCCATACCTGGGTTAACGTAGACACTCTTCCAGCCAGTGACTGGGTGGACACGGACGACAGGATGGATGGTCTCTATCGGTTCCCGACGAACGGGGAGACCAGCGGCGCGCGAGCCGTCAGCCTGAGCGACGGCGCTGTGCAAGGCGGTCAAGCCCTCGAGGTACTTTTGGAAACCGGGGCTGAAAGACGAGTAGAGGGCGTATCTGCGAGCAGGATTAGCGATATTCAAGCTGGAGATGGATTAGAACGCACCCCGAGCTCCACAGAGTGTCCCCGCCGTACTCTGGCCCAGTGATGACCTTGAGTGAGGTTGTACTGGGAGGCTGGACCTCGTACGACACCTTCAAACGGCGATGAACAACCGATTGTGTCGAATACGGAGGAAAGCTCACATCCGTGTGCCACAGCTCGAGTTTCGAAAAGGATGCAGGGTCAGGTCGGCGTGAGGAGTCGTTGTATACGACTGTAAACCGGTTAGCAAGATATTGATGTCAAAGACGATGACGGACTATGGACTTCTTCCAAACCGTTTCGCGGAATCGGCGTCGTTGCGTGCTTAGTGCAGCGGCCCAAAGTGGCGCGCGATGTCGAGCTGGCCGTAGATATCGATCTCTTGGTCGCGGAAGACTGTAATCGGATCAACAGGTACATTGTCTGGGCAAAAGGGTTCACAAACAGACAACTCCGCGCTCTGCAACCAGCAATGCGCTGGGTTTGCGTCAGATTAAACACAAAAGACGTTGCGCAGGCTTTACAGCTCGTCCTTCTGCTCATTTGAGAGCTGTCGCAGGTCTATCCCAAGAAGTTCTGTCCCAATGGCGGGCGTGAGATGCCGAACCTTGCTCGCGGCACTGAGGAGGCTCTTCTTTTCGGGGTCAGCGACCAGTCCGCGGTCGCTCACGGCGACTTCGGTGAGGGGAGGCCAGGAGACATTCGGGAAAGACGGCTGGTTTTCGGGCTAAGGTCGCGAAGGATAAGAGATTGAGTGCGGAACCTTGAATTGAGCAAACTCGTAGGTGTCGTCTCCGTCGTCTCCGATAGAGGGCGAGTAGAATGGGTTGAACACCTTGGCCGCATCCGAGTTGGAGTTCTCTGCCTTGAGCGCTGCGATCCGATCGGTGGTGGAGGGAGCTTCGTCCTGGGTCGCAACGGGAGCCATTTGGAGCTGTGAATGAGCAGGAAGATACCACGGTACTTATATGGCGGCCAGAATCGTGCAAATACTTGCGCCATCGGAAGGTCGCCTCCGATATACGCCAGACGCGCCGGAATGACGGAAATTGTTCTCACAGTCGCAACGTGACCCTGAACCATTTCCACTTGGTGCTCACACCGGTTCCACCCAAATGGTCCATGCGGCATTCTCGTTGATTCTGACAAAATAATTAAGGAAGAGAGTAATAAGGAAACGACGACAGCGACGAAAAACATCATGATGGGATTAGATGAGGGTGTTGACCTGGGGTATGGCTGTATGTATGCATATGCAAGTTGAGAATGCAAGAGGAGAGTCTACGAACGCCATCATCTACATGCCCCCGTAGGCCTGCTGCCCGGGGCCGCCATAGGCCGCCTGCGGAGCTGGGGAAGCACGACCGTAGATCTGAGCTGGACCTGGAGAGGCGCGTCCATATGCCTGTTGTGGACCTGGAGACGGGGTGCGTCCAGGGCCAGGATAGGCTTGTTGTCCGTATGCTTGTTGAGGTCCTGGTGAAGGTGTCCTCCCAGCACCACCATATGCCATCTGCGGCCCAGGGCTTGCTCGTCCAGCCATCTGGGTCATCGGAATCGCATCATTGCCTGCCCACTCTGGTGGCGGTGGCCCATGAGCCTCGTTGAACGTCTGAGGAACGGGACCGTGGTACGGGTCGTAGTAGCCTGCTGTGTTCATCGCAGCGGGGTCGTCGCGGTATGGCTGGCCAGGGTTAAGATGGGGAAGAGGTGGGACGGCGTATGGGTCATCCGAGGAAAAGTCGGTAGAGGAGGCATTGTAGGTGTTTGCCACGGATGGCGCGCGCGAGAGATCGTCGCCAGTGTCAAACCCAGATCTTCCGGTATTGTGTACGGGCATGGCATGGGTGGCGACACCGTCGCCGTGGGCGTTGAGTTCTGGCCATTTGATGGCTTCGTTGTCGTCGAAATCTCCTCCGCGTTTGCGGGTGCACTTCCAAATGAAGAAGCCGGCTACGCAGAGCAATGCGACACCTCCAGCGGCAGCCAGACCTGCTATGCCGCCAGGGCCCAGTCCCGAGCTGGTGTTTTTGGTGTCCTTATTGTCTGCGGCAGCGGTTGACGAGAAGCTGCTGCTGCTCAACTGCGAGGTGATCGTCGAGGTGACATTGACGGTGATAACATCTCCGTCGGACGTAGTCAAAGACTGTGAGACCGACTCGAAAGTGCTGGTAGGCGGCGGACTGGGCGTCGTGATGGGACTGGTCGTCGTCGCCGAATTGGAGGAAGCCGTCGTAGTCGTCGTCGTTGTGTCGCTTGTGGGTAGGGAGGCTGAATCGGAAGTCGGGAGGCTGGCAGAGTTGGACAACGGGAGACTGGAGTTGGCCGAGTCGTTCTGCGCGTACCCGCCGAGGGCTCCAGCGAGCAGCAATAGAAGATGAAGGGGCTTCATGCCAGAGAGTGAAAGAGAGAGCCGTTCGCGTTACCAGTCACCACATCAGCGGGCTGTACTCTCCCTCATGCAAATTTTGCCACCGCCTTGCCACCGCAGCCCCGTCGGTGTTTATTTCTCTCTAATTGACCTATATCTTGGGACCTTTCCTCTGAAAAGCCCGTAGCATACACCCCCCATAGCATCAAAGGACCGCAGCAACGTTGTTTCTTGGCACAACGAGTGATCCTTTCCAGAAGGCTTTTCCCCAGCGCCGCATGCCAGTTAGCTCAAGTGCGGCGATATTGTCGTGGCCAAAATCCACGTAGAAACCGCTTCAGTTTACATGTAAATTACTGTGAGAGCATGCATCGTTCAGCTCCTTTCAATTTGGTCGCGACAAACAGTCTGTCACGTCAATTCAACCCCAATGAGCTGCCATCACTCTCACTCCCCGCCCTACGCAGAGCTCAACCCGAGCTCGGGCGCTAAATGGATCAAGAATCTCACTCGCGACCGCATTAGCCAGTTCAACGGCGGCCACTTCAATGATGTAAACCTCGGCGCCGTGCTTTACGAGCGCAAGGAGGATGGTCCTGACTTTGTCAAGCTCCAGGTGTCAGTCCTCGTTATACACCGAGAAATAGACGTCTCACGGCACCAGATGGAGTGCACCGGGCTTGACCAAGCCGCTCTTCGAAGAGGCAATGAAGCAGGAGTTCAAGCCCGCAAAGAAGGGCGACTCGTTTGGACCGAGCTGTACGTCCTGTTCCAAAGCCAACTCGTGTAACTCACGCGTTATGTAGGGGTACGCGGTCTGTCTCGTTCGTTCACGCCAACTCATCATTACAGACGAACCACTGGTGGAAAGTCACTCTGAACATCCCGAAGGAGTTTGAGAAATACGAGCGGGTGACATGTAAGCCCTCCATCTCCGCTACTGTTCCGTTTCACCACCTTCCGTAGTTGAATTCGATCCAGGATGCGAGGCCATGATCTTCGACGTTGACGGAACACCGTTGCAAGGTCCGCGACCCAACTGCCGACCGAAACAACATACTCATGCTTCCGCAGGTATAACTGGCGGATACGGCGGCGACCGTCGCGTCGAGTACATCATCCCCGCTGCTGCCCGTAAAGCTGGCATACACAAGTTCATCATCGAGAGTTCTTGCAACGGCATGTTTGGAATGGGTGGTGGCGGCATTGGGCCCCCAGACGTATGTTCGCATAATATCCACCCGTTGGGGCTCTCTGACGCCTCCGCAGCCAAACCGCTCCTTCCGACTCGACATGGCTGATATCGTTGTTCCGAACCAGGAAGCATGGCGTTTGCTCTGGGACTTCCAGACTCTACGCGAGCTCGTCGATACGCTCCCAGGAAATACTCCGTACGTGTCCGCCAGTAACCCCATTGTCCTGTTAACCTTTGATGTAGGCTGCAGAACCTCGCCCTTACCACCGCCAACGAAATCATGAATGTGTTCGACCACCGTGATCTCAGCTCGATCAAGCGTGCGCGCGCTCTCACAGAGAAGGTATTCGGTACAGGCTGGGACACGGATGCGGTGTATGATAACAAGGACGCGCCTCGCAGCCTTGTATGGGGCATTGGCCATTGTCATATCGACACGGCATGGCTCTGGCCGTACCGCGTCACGCAGCAAAAGGTTCGTACTGCGTTCAGCCAATACCCTAATGCTCAGTCGACTTTGCAGACCGCTCGTAGTTGGTCGACTCAGATCGACCTCATGGAGCGGTATCCCGAGCACAGATTCGCGTGTTCGCAGGCTCAGCAGTATAAATGGCTCGAGCAGCAATATCCCTCCCTGTTCGAACGGCTCAGCACCCAAGTTGCCGCAGGCAACTTCCACCCCATCGGCGGTGCGTGGGTCGAGCATGATGGTAATATGCCCTCTGGAGAAGCCTTTGTGCGGCAAATGGTTCTCGGGCAGCGCTATTTCCAGTCCAAGTTTGGATTCCGGTACGTTGTATCATTTAGACGCGTTTTATCTTCGAATTATCTTGCTCGTAGTTGCGAGACCGGCTGGTTGCCCGATTCATTCGGCCTCAGTGGAGCACTTCCGCAGCTCTTCCGGGGAGCGGGTATGAAGTACTTCTTCACCCAAAAACTGAGCTGGTAGGGGTTTTTTTTCGGTTCCTTTGACGCTAGCTCATTATTTTTCCAGGAACAACATGTATGCGTGCCTGCTTACCATAAAACGCCATTTCATATAACCTCCAGCAACAATTTCCCGCACTCGACCTTTAACTGGGTCGGCATCGATGGAACGCAGGTTTTGTGCCATATGACGCCTGTCGACACATATACTGCGCAAGCTACAGTTGGCGATGTGAACAGGGCCGTCTCGAACCACAAGGTCATATCTACCCCGTCCTACAGACTCACTTTTAACTGTTTGTACAGAACCTTGAATCGTCAGACACCTCCTTGTTGGTATTTGGAAACGGCGACGGCGGAGGTGGTCCGCTGCCCAAAATGTTGGAGAATGTGTGTTTTTTTTTTTTTTTGGCGGTTTGAATTCCTGTTGAGCAATGTTAATGTAGCTCCGCCGCATCCGGGCTACCACCAACAAACACCGCGAGCTCGCCCCGGTGGTTATGGGTCGCTCTGTGGACGAGTTCTTCAATTATCTTTCCGAAAGCTCGACGGCCGGGAAAACCCTCCCCAACTGGCGCGGAGAGCTGTATCTTGAAGTATGTGTTGATCATCTGCGCTTTTCTTTCTTTCTGATTTTCGTAGTTCCATCGTGGAACGTATACCTCGCATGGTGCGTCCATATTTCGCTTACTTTTTCCGGCCTCAACGCGTGGCTTTGGTAGGTTCGATCAAGAAGGGAAATCGACACTCGGAGATCTTGCTGCGCGATGTTGAGGTAGATTACCTATGCTCTGGTTGGCCTGAGAGAGTGTGCTCATCGTTTCCGCAAGCATGTCGCTACGCTGGCCTCGCTCATCGGGAGAAAGAAGTACGCGTATCCGAAGCAAACGATCAATGATTCGTGGGAGAAGGTGCTACTCAACCAATGTGAGTTTTATCGTACTGGACCCATCTAAATGTACTCATATCGTTTCCTGCTAGTCCATGATGGTTCGTTCGTTCATCTCTAGCCCTATGCTTGATTTATTTATTACTTTTCCAGTTCTTCCTGGATCTGCCATGTAAGCCCACCATTTGATCTTATTCCCCAATTTTTGAACAAGCCCAGCGGCATGGTTTACGACGACGCGGAGCAGCTGTATGCCGAAGTCAAAAAAGACGGCCAGAAGATGCTCGACGACGCGCTGGATGTCATTCTCGGCGGTGCCCGGCCCGCTGCCCACGCAACTGCGCTCGACGAACTCGTCGCGTACAACACGACGTTCTTCCCGCGCCGAGAAGTCGTTCGGCTGCCATTGACTGGCGGACTTCGGTCACAAGTTGCGCAACTCTCTGCGGATGGCAAGGAGGGATATGCGGTGGTGCATTGTGTGGGTGGAGCACGGCCTGCTCCAATTCAGACTACACCAGTAACGGAGGCGTGGGGCTTCACGCCCGTCTCGGGTGGGTCCTTTTTTGCTTCAATCTTGAAATCGAATTTTGACATGGTAATAGTGTACACCAATGGGGCGGACCACTTTGTCCTTCGCAATGCAAGCGTACAACTCACCATTTCGCGTGGCCGTATTACCAGTTTGGTTGACGTCGAGCTGCAGTGCGTTTGCTATATATCTTTCATTTCTTCTTCTTCTTCTTCTGACTTCGCACCAGACGCGAGCTTATTCAGGAGGGCGCAACTGGAGGTCTCGTAATCTTCGAGGACCGGCCGAACTATTGGGATGCCTGGGGTACGTTTCGCTACTTTTTCTCTGAGGTTTATGGTCTAATCATTATATAGATGTCGAAATTCACCACTTGGAGAAGCCGACCCAGCTCGAGTTTACCAACGTGTCGGTTGTTGCACACGGACCTCTTCGTGCTGCAGTGCGTGCAGAGGTTCGGTATGGACAAAGTACCGTCAGCGTTACGGTGAGTTGTGTAGTGATGCAAGGTGTACTGGTTTCTGACCAGTTGCTTTTGCAAAGATTTCACTCGATGCGGTACCAGCAACGACCAAAGCCGACTCAAGAGGAATGTTCCGCTTTGACGCATGGGTCGACTGGCATGAACGGCACGAGTTCCTCAAGTGTATGTTGTTCTGCTGTAGCGCGAAAATATCGATTGATGGCTTTCTATAGTCGAGTTGCCGCTTGATATTCACAGCGATAACGCGACGTACGAGACGCAGTTCGGTTGGGTCCAGCGCCCGACGCACAAGAACACGACCTGGGATATGGCCAAGGTGCGTGCCTTCGGCATTCAGTCCTTTTTTCTTCTCCTGACATGAATGGCCTCAGTTCGAAGTTTGCGGTCACAAGGTACACCAATCAAGCGCCGACTTGAATTCGGTCGCTGACTCTTTCTTTCCACAGTACGCCGACCTGAGTGAATACGGTTACGGTGTTGCTTTGCTTTCAGAATCCAAGTATGGATTCGCTTGCACCGGAAACGTTTTGCGCATTTCGCTCCTTCGTGCTGCGACCGAGCCAGACGCAGAGCAGGATCAAGGTTTTTTTTTTTTTTGAATGTTGCTTCCTGGCTTTTATCTTCGCACAGGCGAGCACACCTTCTCATGGGCCGTCATGCCGCACAAGGGACACTTCCTCGAGTCGGATGTGCCAACTGCTGCCTACCTCTTCAACTCTCCGCTCTACGGTCCGTTCCCGTTGTGTCAGTGATTTCCCCTCTAACATTTCGCAGTACGCTCCCTCAGTGCGGGCGCCTCTGCCCGGAGCCTCAACACCATGTACCCGCCTTTCACGGTTGTCGGCGCGCCGAATGTTGTTTTGGAGACTGTCAAGCGGGGAGACGACGATTCGTTCTCATCAGGCGGGACCACCAGCGTCGTTCTCCGTTTATACGAAGCTTTTGGCGGACACGCTAATGCTCAGCTGCGTATCTCCACTGGGCTCGGCGTCGAGGCTGCGTATGAGACGAACTTGCTGGAGGAGGTCACTGACAAGGCGGCGCGGCTTGCGTTGCGCAGTGAAGGACGGGAGTTGGGGTTGGATTTGACGTTCCGCGGGTTTGAGGTGAAGACGGTGAAGCTTATTATTGGTGGCAAGAAGACGAGGGCGGAGAAACGGGACAGTTGGGTGACTGTGGATGCGTGAACAGTGTCTTATCTAATCTGATACCACGGCTTTCCGACTCCCGAGGCTAATTGACCTCCGGAACTAACGCTCTTTAAAAACTACAACATGATCAATGGGCGTCCCGAGAGCTCGCAAGAATTGTGGAAACGTTATGTTGATGCACGCTTCTTTGGTTCATCCACTTCGGCCGACACCCACCTTCTTCCGTGCGTCCGTGCTATATAGTCGAAGGCGTCTTTCTCGGCGTTGTTGCCGAACCCCCCACCCATGGGAGCCCCGGAAGACGTGACAGTCGACTTTCACCACGTACAGGAGGATGCTGGGTTTGTGCACGTTGTGGTCGAACGACCCGCCTGGAAATCGGTCTCGCTCGTGCTCATGTGTACGCTGGCGATGATTACGAACGTCAGTCTATTTCTCGATCTTTCAATCGTTTCTTACAAAGCAACAATTCCAAGGTCGCATCCTCCTCGGCGGTTTCCGTGTTTCTCCCCGTCATCGGAAAGGATCTCGATATCCCAGAGACCCAGCTCCAATGGCTCATCTCTGCGTTCTCTCTGTCCTCGGTGTGTCTGCTCTTCCTTCGGGTTGTTTCATTGACAAGCCTTCTCGCAGGGATGTTTTCTCCTTCTGTTCGGACGCATAGCCGATTTACACGGGCGTAAGAAAATGTACCTCGCCGGAACAGTATATTTGGGGCTGCTATCCATCGGTTGCGCGTTATCCAAGCACGCTAATGCCCTGTTCATTCTCCGGGGATTCCAAGGGCTCGGGCCCGCGGCATTTATTCCGGCTTGCGTGAGCTTTCCCCCCTCTTCCAATTTTCTGCTAGCTGTTATTGAAACGCAATCTTTTAGCTTGGGATTCTAGCTCATGCCTTCCCGCCTTCCCGAGCTCGATCTGCCGCTTTTGCGACCTTCTCTGCGGGGGCACCTCTTGGGGGAGCGGTGGGGTCCCAGATTGGCGGTCTCCTCACACAATATACAAAGTACTGTTTCGAGCCATCCTCATTTTCGCATCTAGATCATCTCTTTTATCCAGGGAAACTTGGCACTCTGCATTCTACCTCATCGCCGGCCTCTCGTGTTTTTGCGCGGCCTGTGGGTACTTCCTGATCGACCCGGACGTCCCTAGCAGGGAGAAGGACCGCCGCGTGGACTGGCTAGGCGCAGTCCTCGTCACTGCGGGGCTCGCTCTACTTGTATTTGTACTCTCTCAAGGCTCCATAGCCTCGAACGGATGGAAGACGCCTTGTAAGCCAGTATCTGCCGGTTTGTTTTAAGCTAACCCGCACTTGTTCAGATATAATAGCTCTGCTAATCCTCAGCGTAATACTCCTAGCGGTGTTTCTCCTCTGGCAACACTACCTGGAGAAAAATCATGCAACACAACGACCGCCTCTCATGAAATTATCCTTGTGGTCTCGCGCAAAGGGCAGGTTTGCGGTTATGCAGGCGATTGCATTCTTCCAGTGGGCAGCGTTCCTGTCGTGGTACTTTTGGGCTCAGGTATACGGCAACGAATGTCATCGCGGGTAGCTAGCTGACTCCAGCCTCAGGTTTATTATGAAGACTACATGCACCTATCCGCTATTCACACCGCGGTGAGGATGTTGCCTATGATGGTGACGGGGCTCGTTTGCAACATCATAGTCATGCTAGTTATCGGCCGTTTGGACTTTGTGTTTTTAATTGGCAAGTTCGCGGTTTTTTTTTTTTGCTGCGTCGCCCTTCACTGAACAAAGGCAGCCTGTGGGACGTGTTTCACCGGAATAGCACCGCTGCTCTTCGCCCTCATCGTGCCATCGGCACCGTACTGGGCTTTCGGCTTCCCCTCGACGGTGCTCTCGGTGTTTGGCGCGGATTTTGTTTTCGCTGGCGGCACGCTTTTTGTTGCAAAAGTGTCACTTGCACACGAACAGAGCCTGGCTGGGGGTATATTCCAGACGCTTACACAGGTCCGTATTGTGCGAATCACACCTCCCCGCCATGTAGTAACCCGACGCTTGCAGTTGGGAACGTCCTTTGGATTGGCGATTACGACGGTTGCGTTTGATTCCGTTTCCTCTGGCTCGAGCGAATCTGCGCCGTTGAAGGCATATAAAGCTGCTTCCTGGGCCGCTTTTGGCATGTCTGTGTTCTGTATGCTCACATTGATCTACTCTGGAGGTCAACGGCTGATTTCACTGGATAGGTACACTCTTAGCTGTTGTCTGCCTGCGCGGGGTCGGTCCCATTGGGTCGAATGAGAAAGCGAGCTCAAAACCAGCTACCGTGACCCCGTCTGAAGAGGGACCGTCAATCACAGACGAAAAAGATACAACGGTGTAGAAACTTTAGAGACCACATAGACTACTTGTATATCATCTAATCGCAATCGCATCAGATGGCTTTCACTTTCGCTTAAACCACGATGAACAACATCCCACCAGAGATTCTCTGCGCTGTGTTCGAGCACTGTCTTACTGGGAGTCGACCTCGCTGCGTGTCTTCCGCCGAGGCGCCACTGCTGCTTTCCCAGATATGTCGTCGATGGCGAGATGTTTGTCTCAATACGTCGCAGCTATGGACGAACGTGGATTTTGGCGAGCAAGGTTCTCCCGAGCTGCTCAAACTCTGGCTTTTGCGTTCAGGAATCCAGCCGATCTCTCTGTGCCTCCTAACGTACAACAATGAACCAAGGGCGCGTGGGCTTGTGGATGTTGCTGCCCTGCATCGAAATCGGTGGAGAGATGTGTGTCTGATGCTGCCGCACCGAGTACTTGCTATGGCGTTGGAGTACCTTCTCCCATCCCTCCGTTGCCTCGAGCTGTTTCCTCTGAACCGGACAACGGGTTCCCTGCCAGTCATTCGCATTGCAAACGCGTACGCCCCGATGCTACGTCGTGCCACACTCTCGCAGCCCACGAATTACCAGTACGAGCTGCCCTGGACGCAGCTGACTGACCTACTCATATCCGGACAAGCCACCCCGCTGTCGAGCGTTACCCTTCTCCGCGAGTGCCCCAACCTCCTCCATCTATCGCACGATTCGCCGATAATGGACGCGGAGTTGGTGCTGGAGCATCCGAATCCATACCTGCATGACACTTTGTGTTCGCTGAGCACGCAAAACGAGTGGATCCTCCCCTATCTGACGCTCCCCGCTCTACAGCGGCTCGACTTGCGTCCAGCCGGTGGGGTCGTGGAGAACATCAACACGGACGCGTTCCTCCCTGCATTCCTCCGGCGCTCGGCTTGCGAGTTGCGGTATTTGTGTTTGTCGGTGAATACCATTGGGCAGGAGGAGTTTGCAAAGATCTTGCATGCGGATGCAACGCGCTCGGTGGAGCATCTTCGATTGGTGTTCTCAAATCCATTCCGCGAACATGTCGGTATCCTCAAGTCGGAGGAGGTTCTCCCGAAGTTGAAGTACCTCGAGGTGGACGATTGGACGGGCCCTGGTGACCATTACACGGGACTGTTGGCGACCCTGCGCTTGCGATATGCACATCATAGTTTGGAGGCATGCAAACTGTTCTTGTACGCGAGGCGTTGGCAGATATGGCCCTACGAGGCACGGGTGCCGTCTGTGGAGGTTCTGAAGAGTTTTCAGGAGCTTGCGGATGCGGGGCTCCGCTTGAGGGTGATGACGCGGGAGTTGAAGGAGGTGATGCAGACGACGAAGGATATGGTGCTTTTAGATCGGTTTCCAAGCTGGTGTGAGGATATTTACGATCTCGGAAATGAGTAACTTGTATCACTGCACGTGATCGCGACACCTGTTTCTTTCCGACGTCGATGAGAGCAGTCAAGAGTGTGTCCGTTCCTCACTTCCCGCCCATCGATTCACAAACCTAGGTGTTCTCCTGACCTGGTTTGCTCCTTTTCCCTCATGGCCGCCGGTCTGAAAACCGCTGGCAGCGACCCTGCAGTCAAGGAAATCCTGATGGCGCTGAACGAGAAGGGCGGGTTCATCATTGAGGACCTTGACGACTACCATGTGGTCATAAAGGCGGATGACGAGTATCGCGTCCGCAAAGAGTTGGAGGTCGAGGTCAGTTTTTTGTTGTGTTTCAAGTTGATTCGGGCGCTTATGCAGCTCGTTCCCTTCAAGTTGGAGAAGAACACGTATAGTCTAGAGTCTTGAAGTTTCAATCGTACTCGGGACAGTGGCAGTTTGGCTTTCAGCAATGTTTGACGAGACGCAAAATACATGTATTAGTGATGATTCAAGTCTTCCGAGTGCTTGAAGACCGGGGCAGCCCTCTTTAGATGCGACCAAGCCAATTGCCCATTAATGGTAATAATACGTTCCTATGTACACTAAACTATACAATCAACCAGCTCCGTCCCAAGTCCAGTCCAGTCCATTAACCTAGTCTTCAGAATCCCCAATCATCTCCGCGACCCTCATCCCAATATTCGCCGCCATAGCGAAAAACAACACGGCACACAATACCGTCGGGCCATACTTGTCATAATAGAGCCCCTCGGCACTCCTTGCGCGCAATCGGTACGCGCGATATACGAATATCGCCGCCGAATACGCGATCGCGAGTAGCGCAGCAAAGGTGAAGAGTGCAGCACTGATCAGACCGTACGTGTCGTTTGGTTGGGTAAAGTTGAGTAGTGTTGTCGCGATGGTGCCAATGAAGACGGCGTTGTGGGCCCATTTCTGTAATCGGTTAATTTGGCCGTTAGCTGGGTCAAGGGAACACGCACCAGGAATGTCCGCTCCGCCGCAAAGTACACTTTGGGCTCAATGCGTACAGGAACGGATATCCGTTTACCGGGCGGAGCATGAACATCGCGAGACAACCGCCGCTCCTCGTCCTGTGGGCGGGGTAAAAGTGGGTCATCTTCATCACGCTCGTCTTCCTGTTCGTCTACTCGCAGCGTTGCCGTCGACTCCTCCTCTTCATCCCTCCGTTTCTGTGCCCGCCGCTCGCCCTTGAGCCGATCCCTCAAGGTTTCGTCAAACGCCAATGAGGGTGCAAGAGGGTCAATCGACAACGTCCGCGATTTAGGCGGTATGGATATGCCTTTGCGCGGACTAGGGCGTTCGGCATCTGCGTCACCGTGTCTGTCTGTATCCCTCGCCTTGCCCTTCCTTGACGCCGCCTGCAACCCTCCCTCCGCCTTGAGCATCTCCTCCCGAAACGCAATAGCCTCCGCGACCTCCTTCCCGCTCAAACCCGTCCGCTTATCCTCGTCATGTGCCGGCTGACCGTCCGCGTCGTCATCCTCCTCTCCTTCCGACACTGGTTCATGGTACACCGGAGCCTTCAGCCCATCGTCGCTGCTCGGCGTCCGCGTTCCGCCCGTAGAGTGTTTTGTCGAAGAACCCGCGGACGGTGTATGTGACGGCCGTTCAATCACGCTCAGATACCCCGTATCTGGCTTGAGGATGTCAATATCCACTGTGAGCAACAACGTAACGCATCAGTCTACTCGGTCGTGTGCCGCGAAAGAAACCACACAGACTTTGCGGAAGCCAAAATGGGACAAGATCGACGCGGTTAGGTAAAAGCGTGGCGCAACCATGAATAAACTTGCTGCGAACGTGCGTGCAAAATTATGAGCCCACGAGGCTAAGCAGGATTCTTACTTATGCCCACTCACCTGAACTTGGGGACCGCCTCAACAAGATGCGACTGCACCAGGTCCATCACCCACTCCGGAGGCTCTTGCCCGAATTGCGTCTGCAGCTTGACTTCAAGAACGCCGTACCTGTCGAAAGGGTTGGGATAAACCAGACTTGATCGACTGCCAACGCACTTGAACAGCTCCCTGTCATCTGCCGGCAGTTGCTCAAAGGGATAGTCGATCCCAATGTCCGTGCGCCGCCAGTTGTCCCCCGCTCTACTACGTCCATCCCAATTATCCTCTCGCACCATCGTCAGCTCCGTGTCGAGTGAAATCCGCACACGAGCGTCGCCTGGCAGTTGGAATGCCGTCCGGTTGTAAAACGAACGCATAACTAGAGGCTCGGTGAGAATACAAACAAACTCCTTATCTGGATGCATACCGGGTTGTAATTTCCTCGACAGCACCGCGTATTGCACCTCGTTCGCAAGCTGGATCATCGAATCGACTTCCTGCTGCGTCTTTTTGCCCTTGGCCACCAACTGCTGGAACTCCTCATCGACGGTGTACTCGCCTCGGAGGAACGCGTTGACAAGATGCTCCTTGATTGGGAACCGCGCCTTGACGGATTTTTCGCCAGTCCAATCTTCGCGATGAGTTTTGCGCTCGACAAATATCTACGGAGGAGGTTGGAAGAGCGACCTAACATGTTTGAAAGAACATACAGTTTTAACACCCATGTCGCCGTACCACCGGAGACGGATGGCCTCTGCACCCTCAGTCTTTTCAAGACGGCCCAGGTACAGTTCGAGGTCTTCATTGTCGAAGTATATCGACGTAATGGCTGGAAATTACGTCAACTACTGAACCAATGTCCAGCCTCAAACGCACCTGAATCCTTGACGTCGAACTCCTTCTCAGCATTGAAGACTATTCTGCGGTTAACATCGTCAACAGGGTATTTCCAGATAACGACAAACCCAAGACAGGCAAATGTCGTAGAATCGCAAGCTTGAGCGGTACCAAGTTGTCTGGATGCACCCAGTACTTGGTCGTTTGACGCACGAAGGCACTCTGACTCCCGCCCGCACTCGAGTCTCCCTGGACAGGATGCCCTCGCGTGCGTACGAGGTCGTACAGCTTCGAGAGCTTCACAATCAACGCGTCCCAATTGTACTTGTAGAAGGCTCGCTTTTCGAGGTAGTCCTGGACGAACGTCGGCTTGAGCGGGAGGTCGGTTTGTTTCTTCAGCATCGTCAATTCAAGGTATTAGCGCAAGGTAGAACGCACGTCATGTTTCTGGAAAGAAACATGAGCATTCCTTCACACAACGAGAAAACGATAAAATACCTTCAAAATCTTCATGAAGCCCGTGATATTCAATTTGGTATACAGCGCCAAATCATGGACGTCCGCAACCAAGTTGGCGACCTCCTCCTCGAGCCCATGGAAGCGCTCCTCGAGGGCATCAAGCGAATGAGCGCCCAGCGAGGAGATGTCGTCCTCGGATTCGGTATCATCATCCGACCCGCCGTCAAGTCCAAGACTGTCGTCCAACTGCGTCTCGGGGTCGGGACTGCTCGGGGAGCGGACCCGCTGGTGTCGTGGACTGCGCAGAGCGTTCTCCTCGAGAATGCGTTCCTCATTTACGAGGCGCCTGACGTCCTTCTCCGCGTCCCGAATGCGGTGTGCGAGTTCAGTCGTCTGCGCTCCCGAATTAACAACCATGTCCCGCATACAACACACCGAAAGCAACGTGCCTTGGCCTTTTGAAAATCATGAATCTTATCGAGCTCCTTCTCGAGCAGCGCGGTAAACTCCCGCTCGTCGTTCGGCCCCCAGCCCCGCCCCGTCGTACGAGCCTATAGTATCCTGCTTAATTCCGCCAGCACAGACAACCGAAACACACGAACCTTAAGCTCGCGCTTCAACAGGTTGTAATCAAGATAGAATGGGCGCCATTCGTTGTATAAATCTGTCTGCAGAACAATGAGATGGATGTCTTTGACGAAAACATGGGCATACGCTGATTTTTCGACCAAACTTCATAGCCAAGTAAGAGGAAGAATGTCAAGGTATGTTTTCATAACAGATAACTCCGAGGCGTCGTGATCGTCGTGGGACGGAGAGCCGTTGCAGCCGACGCACGTTCGTCGGAGAACGATGCAAAGAGTTATGGCACTGCGTCACACCGCGTTCACCCCGTGATCACAGCTATCAGTGGGCGTTTGTGGACACCCAGATAAATACACGCTGCAAGAAAGCTGTAACAACAGAAAGTCTATCTTCGTTTCCACCGTTCAACCAACGCCCGCTCACGCGCCTCGTCGTCATGCACATCGTCCCACATAACAAAAGACATTTCCTCTCGATTCGCATTCATAACGCGCCCATACTCGAGAAACAGCCTGTGGGAGGGCCAGTTCAAAAAGATCGAACCTCTGGAATGGTGCACGCACCTATAGTTATACGCCACCAAGTCCTCCTTTCGCCAAAACTTTCTGCTCCATTCCCGTCCCGCGTCAGCAATACGCCGTGCCATTTCATCGTGGGCCCCGCGGCCGCCTGGATCTCCACGGAAGAATACGAGCGCGTCAAGAAGATCAGAGTATGAGTTTTGGATCGGGACAAAGTGAACCCATGGTGCTAAACGATCCGTAAACCTGCGAGGGAGGGAATAAATATGTGGAAGAAGTAAAACGAGCGAATTTTCCGACCATTCTGGATATGTAGTCGCTTTGAATATCAATGAGCCCGAGTTCATGAGCCTCTTGAACCGACTCGACCAGCCGTTCCCGTCGACCTGTTTTCCAATTGAAAGACGCTTCAACGAGAGAGAAAACACTCACATCGAGGATAAACTTATACTTCGAAGCCTTTTCCATATCGTGGGCTGTTCGCATTTCGAACATCTTCTCGATCTTTTTGCACTCGCTTGGCTCGCAGTTGATCGGACGCCCCGCAAACGCAATATCCAGCAGCGAATTCACGTATCTTGTGCGCGGAACCTCTTGCGGCAGTCCAACAGGCAAAGCCGACTCCTCAGGTACAGCAGACGGCGGCACCAACACGCTAACATTCGCACTGCCAACACTCCCAGAAAGAGCCACCAGCCGCACACGATGTGCCTCCCGCCATCGGCCATCTGCCGCATGCCATATCCCAGTGTTGCTACCTCGCCACTGTATCCTCTCGTCCGTCCGCTCATCCCAACTGAGCCCCAACGGCGGCGGGCAACCCTCAAGAGGATAATCATCCGGCACCCAATTCAACGGCAACGCTGGGCGAATGTCGCTGTGCAGCGGAGTTGTGCTGTAGCTGAATTGTGGGATCAAGGACCGCTGGGGCCCGGGTCCATCCCCATGCGGGAGGTAGGCGCCATGTGTCCGGAGGTGTGAGGGGTGTAGGCAAGGATCCATCGCCGGGCGATGGTTGTGGATGAATGTTTTGGGAGGGAAATCTGCGGCTGGGTAGTCGATGTCGAAGCTGAATGTAGAATTGAGAACAGATAAAAAGATCTCCAAGTGACCTACATCGACGGAGCGGTACCGGGAACGGAAGGCTTGCCAGCATTGGGATGCGATTCGTCAAATGGGAGCGGAAGAGCGTCAAGTCGCGCAGGGGAGAACGGTGGACACGCTGCGAGCCAACCATATTTTGCTGGAGGCGGGTTTGCCAGATCAATATCTAGGAAGGGTCGACTTTTTTTAAAAAAAATCGGGCAAGGGAATGCACGCACATTGGCTCTTCTTCGCAGCCTCGAGTGCTTGTTGTTGGAGTTCCCACTGAAAGAGTTCAGTAAGAGATTGAAGACACGGATAGAACTCGCATCGGTAACTGAAAGAGGTCAGCGAAGAAACGAAGAAAAGGATAGAGCGCGCCTAAGTTAGGGTTGTCATGAGGGCTAAAAACCGCTCGAAACGCCGGTAATTCATGCTGGACTTCGGCCAGCAATTCGATCATTTGAAAGGCGCCTTTAGCAAGCTCGAATCGTACTTGTTCGTTCTCCGGCAGCGTGAAGTTGAGCATACTGAGCCCTTCATCGACATGATCCTTCCCAATCGTGTACGAGTCCGCGTGGGCCTCCCAGTCGCGTTGCAGCCCCTGCAGGTCCAGCGGAATTTACTCCATAAAACGGCGCCAAGTCGCGGTCGATCTGGTCGTACTCGTCGGGCAATTGTACATTGTTCGCGATAACGAAGCTTGCGGAAATACAGTGAGTTGTATGGGAGAAACAAAAGGAATGACGCTCACCCCCACCAAACATCATAGCCTTTCGGAGGAAGGCGTCCAGTAGCGACGCGTATATTCAGCAACGGCCTGGCGAAGAGTCGTGCTCGCTGCGGCGAAGTTTGATCGCCCATTCAGATTCTGCTCGGGAAACGAGGGCAAAGATCGGGTGCGGCGCAAGAGGGTTGACCTTCCAAGAGGCCGTCTGACCGAAATGTGTGCTCGCCTACGGAGGCGAACGGGCGACGTCGGTGGGGTAGATCGAGGGCTCACGGCGCGTAACAGTCTGCGTCGCCCAGCGGGTGTACGTGTGGGTGACGGAGCACGTCCTCCGGCAAGCTTGAACGCGATCTTCGTGGAATGCTGGGCGTCGAAGACGACGTCACGCATGAGCGGACCGAACCAGAAGAGGGTGAAAAATATGGCGAGTAGGAGGACCGGACGACGCAGCGAGCGACGACGAAGAACGGCGTACATCGGAGGGCCCATGGTAACGGAAGATTTTGGGGTGGAGCAGAGTCCGAATCGGTTTAATACTTGTTCGGAATTGCAGCATCCGCGGCTTCGCTGTCTCGTTCACTGCAAATCGGTTCCGTCAAGCTTCATTTAAGGTCGTTTTCAGGCGCTTCCAGGAACAGTGGACGGAGGCGAGGACAAGTGAAGCTGGGAAACCATCGAAACTTTGAGAGCCGAGGGACTTGAACTTCGAGTGGCAAATACGGTGTTGGGACGTGCTGGTAGTTGTATCGCGAGAGTGGAGATAGAGACATGGCCAGTGACGCCGTGACGTGACCACACCAAACCTATCCACAATCATAATGTCGACGTACGGCGCGACTTCAGCACTCGTACGGACCCGCAGCTCGTCCTATTATGCGGACAAAGATACTTCTACTCGGGCAGAGGCGAGCCGGCAAGTCGTCGATCAAGGAGGTGCTCTTCAACGCGCTCCCACCGAAACAAACATTTTATCTCGAGACAACGATGCGGGTCGACCGGCATCCCTACGAGTGAGCTGCGCGACATGACCCACTCCTCGGCTCTGAGTCGCGCGTAGCACCGTCATACCGCTCGAGATATGGGACTGTCCAGGCAACGTTACCGTCGAGACCCTTGGCGCCCCGCTTGTCGCAATTCAGCGCCCTCATATTCGTTATTGACATACGTGTTCGTGTTCGTCTCTATGTCCTGTACTTTATATCAACACCGTCTGCAGGATCTATACAAACAACCCATAAGCAAACTTGTCGAGTTCATCGTCGCCGCTCATCACGACAATCCCTCGCTTTTCATCGAGGTGTTTGTGCACAAAGTCGGAGAAACTGCAGGAAGAAGATAAGATTGGTCTGTTTTTCATCTTTAAACACGCGTAGCCTTTGTTTACTGAGCTCCAACCACCCAGAAAACTTCCGTCAGATTCAAGAACGCGTTCAAGACGCTCTTATGGAGCGCGAATGCGAGCAAATGCCTTACAATTTCCATCTCACGTCCGTCTACGACCACACTCTGCACGAAGCGTTCTCCAAGATTCTTCACAAACTCATAAATCCTCTGCCGTTCTTGGAGGAGCTTGTAAACGTCTTTTGCGCCGTACGCTCTTTTCGAGGCAAAAGAAAATGTCTCATCGAGCTGCACAGAACTCCCAATCTCCCAAAGCTTTTCTCTTCGACATCGCTTCCCGTCTATACGTTGCGACAGACAACTCTCCCGTCGATTCTGCAACACATAATCTGTGTTGCGACTACCTCGCAATGCTCAACTCTTTTGGGTCATTATATCGGTGAGTATCTTTCTAGCAGCAGATAAGTCTTACCTGTCCGAGTAGAACGCCGACGTCTCGCGATAAACGACTTCGAATACCTGAAGACGCGACGTTGACACCCGCCAACGGCCATTCGGCTTCCATTCCGCCACAACCGCCATCGTCCACGCCACCCCGAACATCCTCAGAGACAACTCCCTCCGCCTCAATTCCGCCATCTCCCTCTAAGCCCACTTCCCAACCACCGGCGTCTCCAGAACATCGCTTCTACCCTTCCGCGGCCGCTTCCTTGCACCCTTCTGCTCCAGGGACGACGCTCACGTACCATCTCGTAACCCCACATCTTGCTCTCGTCGCGCTTGTACCAACAGCGGTGTACGAAGGGAGGAGAGGTCTGCTAGAATATAATGTTGTGTTTGTGCGTGAGGGCGTGCAGGAGATTTGGGCGGTAGAACGGGAGGTACGCGGGGTAACTGCATAGTGTCAATGGAGAGCGATTCAATTCATCTACTTAGACGGCCCTACATGTAACTTACTGACGACGGCAACAGAATAGAGCGTCTAATAACTGGCACCGGCGTCGTCGGTCCAAGTCGAGATATTCGATGTAGCACGCGTTCTCCACGTTTCCTCATCATTCGTTCATTTGATCAAGTTTACAGTATATGCACTCGCTAACGCTTAGGCTGCGGCAACACGACCTGAGCATCGCCTCCCGACTGCGCCGACTGACAGGGCCGCAGCGCAACTCTACAGTACAAAGATGAACGAACAGAACTCGAAATGAACTTTTCGCCATGCCTCAAACCACCGTCGCTGTTCTCGGTTCTGGCGCTGCTGGCCTGGTCACCGCACACGTTCTCTCGCAAGACGGTTTCGACGTACGCGTCTTCACCCGCGACCGCTCTGCCGGCGGACAATGGACCAAAGAACGCATATACCCTGGCCTGCAGCTCAATACCGTGCACGGAGAGTTCTCCTTCTCTGGGCTGGCGATGGAACGGCCGCAGAGTTCTAACAAAACGGGTGGTCGGTTGACGGGCATCGACTTGAATAAGTATATGGAGGTGTATGCGGACGAGTTCCTGCAGGGGAAAATCGAGTATGAGACGGACGTGTTGGCCGTTCGGCGGGAGAACTCGGAGAGCGGATCTTGGGTCGTTCGGCTTCGCGATATGAAGACTGGTGTTGAGCAGAGTCGACGGTTCGATAAGATCGTGCTTTGTACTGGAGGCACGAACAAACCGTGGACTCCTCCGTCCCTCACCCCGCCCGAAAACCTCAAAGCAACGGTTATTCATTCGGCGCATATTGGTGCCAAGGCCAACGATATCTTGGAGCAGACAAAGGACGGACAGCCGATCGTAGTCATTGGTGGCGGAAAGTCTGCCCAAGAGTACGTCTTGAAGCTCGGGTCAATCTTGGCACTCATTCATTTCTTGCTGCAGCATCTCCGCATTGATGGCCAAACATGGTCGCAAAGTCACCATCGTCTACGAGCAGACCAATTCTTTTACCGCTTACAAGAAGCCACTTCCGGACCGCTTACGCCGGGGAAGGTGAGTTCCTTAAAGTCGTTTGCCCTCCGCGATTCATTTATTGGCCATAGATTCATGGCAATCATGTCTCCGTATCCAAACTATCGCTCGAGACTGGAGTAACTCTCTTCTTGTTATTGCTGTTCACAGATGTGACACGAGAGAGTAGACACAATCTGCACACAACCTGGCTCGGGGGAAAGATCGTCCGCGGATTCTGGGACCGTCTCGTTTCGAATTCAGTGTGTTTTTCTCATTGTATCATCTTCATCAACTCTGCGTCTAAAGCCCATTTTTCAGATCCAAGTGATGCGTATCCCAAAGGACTCTCCCCTCCGACACACGTATCCACACTTCTGGAATACTCAATTCAACGACGAGGGCATCCCGCGGGCCGATGGGTTCCACAAACTTGTTTTGGCCGGCAAGATTCAAGTTGTTGCGCCCTGTTAGGATGATCGGATACTCTCCGCGGACTGACGACAAAGACGGGTGTAGCGAGGTACTGCTGAGTAACGGGGAGGAAACTCAAGGCCAAGATCGTGGTTTTGGGAACTGGGTACCAGTCCACCTGGGGAGATATGTTCGATGGTGCGTTGGCTCGTCTATATCGCGGTCATGTGGCTAACGCGACGGATAGAAGAGACCGCAGCCTCTCTCGGACTACATCGACACCGGGTTGAGCCAAGCCAGTACGACGAATGGTCTTCTTATACTTCCCTCGCTGGCGCCCCCGCACAACATCCAGAGGACAAGAACTGGTCTTCTTCGATTTACAAGGGCATCATACCCGGCCAAGAACATCCTGAAGCGGGATTTCGCGATTAACGGCGCGATCGCAACCGTCAATGGCGGGTATACCTTCGAGGTCATCGCGCATGTAGCGCTTTCTCTTCGAGCATTTTTACTTCAACTCCAACGTTCCTTCCCTGCAGTGGATCTCCGCATACTTTCTCAACGACAAGCTCGAACTTCCAGCTACGCCAGAGGCAGCACTCGCACACACGGAGAGAGGACGCACGTTGGTTCAAGAAACGCTATCCGTCGGTGAACATCACCGAGAACGAGGCGCTGCATAGTTGGATGACATTCTTCAAGTGCATATTTCCCACCTTGAGGATTCATTCCCGTCCTGACCTTTGCTTGCAGCTGGTCTCAATTCTGCGACGAACTTCTCGAGGACATGCACCTGAGGAGTTTCCGCAGCGGGCGCAACTGGCTGACATGGGCCGTTAGTGTGGTTGATGTCAAGGAGCTGGCAACGTTGCATGCGGAGCGCGTAGAGATGAGGAGCAAGGGTCGGTACGATTCGAGAGAAGGAATGAAGAGAGTAGGGCGACCAATTTTACTGTTATTCCTGTGATTAGGGACTCAGTAGGCAAGATTGAAGACGTCGTTGAGGCAGGCAAGCTGCTTTTTGGTTTGGCCCATCGGGAGCTGGTTCCTGTCATGGTTCGTTCAGCAGAAATCTAGAAACGCTACCTCCATACACCAAATTTCTATCTTGGTTTACGTAGATGTAATCTCGGTGCCAATTGCTCCGTACGGCGCCTACGGCTAACACAGGCAATGAAAAACGAGCATCGCCGTCTGCTGATAACGCTATATTCTCGGCCATACCGTCGAGCAAGGACAAAGTGCGCGCGTGCATCGCCGGGTGCACGCGCGGTGCAGTACCTTCGACGTTCGCCGCGGCGAAATTATCTCCGGTCCGCCGATCCCCGAATGGAAAAAACACGATCACGTCCTCCATACATGGCCCAACCCGTCCGCATTAAAGTAGTTATCGCGCGCAGCCTCTTCCTGTGAGACACTGTACTGCGGCGGGGCGTAGGAACGCGGTGCGGGGGAACCACTCGCGAACATTGTCACAATCTCCACAGATTGCCTGAGGAAGGGATGCGAATGCTGTGCTTGTATTCCTGGCGCCGGTGTGAATGCGATGGCTTTGAACGGGAGAACTTCGACCGAGTACTACGTCCGGCGTGAGCGTACGTTGTTTGAGAAAGAGGAAGCGAAGAACAAACCTCGACAGCAAAGTGTGCGATCTGAGAACTCGGTTTGAGCGTTATTGGGAGCGGAATCTCGCCTTCGAGTCGCCGACGCGTGACCTGTGCACCATGCGAGCCCGAGGGTCCCGCAGCACTTTCAACAGACGGCCACCATGAAGCGAATGCCATATTCTCGGCTGGATCGGCCGAGAGGTCAGCATTGGCGTCAAACATCCCAGTTCGTTTTGATGCAGGCGGGATCGGACGCAGACGACGACGGAGCGCAACAGTAATGGCACGCGGAGCAGAAAGCAGGTCCAGCGCCTGCACATCAGTCGAAGAGAGATAAATCATGCAGGGAATCTGCGAGCCCCGAGTATAGCACAGCTAGAACAAGGAGAATAAGCACGATGGGTTCCGGCGAACCGTGGAGTCGACGCACGGGCTTGGCTACAAAAAGCTGGGGCGGGAAAATTGTTACAAATTTAGAAGGGTTCACATTCGCAGACGCCCAACTTACCTGACATGTCGCCTCTACCCGCCTCGTGTTGAAGACCGTGCCACGGACAGTGAATGATGGGAGCTGTTCCCAGCCCGTTGGGTCCGCTTCGGGGCCAGGGAGCGGGGTATTGCGCTGGTATGCGAGTTGCCGTTGAGGAGATGGCGGTGAGGGACGCGTGGCTGGGACGTAGTTGAAGATCGTCTGAACCCTAGACAGCTTTTAGCGACTCGGTGACATGGGATAGAAGGCCGAAGTGTACCTCGAATTGACATGGAACCTGCTCCGGGTGATGTGCACCACGAGGACGTACTGGACGCTCGTCGGAAAACGGCGCTCTAAAAAACTTTGGGGAAGGCGGAAGCTGCCTCGGTGTCCTGGGACAGCTACAGAGTTGGGTATTTCTATCGTAAACGGCCATTCGTAATGACCAGATAGCTTGCGTGCGGGCATTGCAGGATTGCGAGGATCGCCGCGTTCCTTGGACCACAAGACCGACTTGAGCTCGAGAAACGAGAGAGGATCTTTCTCATCCGGACCGGGAATGACCTGACCGTTCGCCTGCCAGAGAATGGGTGAGCAGGTCGTAGGAGACGGCCACACGAAAATGATGAGGGAGGGAAATGTCAGGACAGACGCGTACGACCGTGGGGTGCTATGGCAAGTAGCGTTTCTTGAGCATTTGCGAGAACCAAGTAGAGTCTCGGGGTAGATAAAGGACACTCACCACGACACTGACAGCGGTGATACTGTCCGAATGCTCGAGATCCAGCACAAGTGTACCAAGGAGACGATCTCCTTGAAGGATCGTTGGCAGTTGAGCTGGGTTGGGCGACCGACTGAGGAGTTTAAGAGTCGCCCAAGGCCGGTTACCGCGCGAAGTGAGGGTGAACTGGTGTTCTGTCATGAGCCGGCGCTGCGCCGGAGCTAAAGAGTAGCCCGGGGGACGACGCGGGGCGGTCGAGTCGTAGGAGGGTGGGATGGTGGGATCCATCGAGTCCAGCGTCCGGACGATCCGCTGGACATAGTCGTCCATTTTTGTTTGGAGTTGCATGTAGGGGTAGAGACCAAGCTGGGGATCTCTCTTTATAGTCATAAGCCTTTTATAGTTATCTGGTGCAGTGCTTCTGGGTTGCATATGGAGGCCATCAACTTCAAGATTGAGAAACGCGAGTAACTCGGACTCCGTGTCACGCGTTAAAGAGCATGTCTTTCGCCACAAGGTCGGTCTCCTTCTTTATGCGTGCTCCTCACCCTCACCCTCACCGCTCCCAGCTCGGCCGCCTTTGGCATCAAACCCAACAGCACCCCAGCCGCGTCTAGCTCCGTCTTCGGGGCACCAAAACCAGCACCGAACAATGTCTTTGGTGGTGGCTCCTCCTTTGGCGGCGGAAACGCGTTCGGACAGCCGACTGGCCAGCAACCGCAGCAAAACCAGACTGGGAGCGTGTTTGGTCAACCTGCAGCTCAAAATCAGCAGCAGCAAGGCGGGTTATTTGGACAACAACAGCCAGCGACCGGACTCTTTGGACAACCTCAGCAGCAACCTCAGCAGGCAACAGGCAGTGGACTTTTCGGGCAGCCGCAGACGCAGCAACAGCCAGCCGCAGGTTCCGGTCTGTTTGGCCAGTCGCAACAGCCAGCTACTGGGGGACTCTTTGGGCAACCGCAAACCCAACAACCGGCGGGCGGGGGACTCTTTGGGCAGTCGCAAACGCAACCGGCGACGGGAGGCGGTTTGTTTGGACAATCGCAAACCCAACAACCAGCGGGCGGGGGTTTGTTTGGCGGAAATAGTGGTGGGGGATTGTTTGGCGCGTCTCAAAACAACGCACAAACGAGTGGAGGGCTGTTTGGCGGATCTCAGACGACGCAACAACCGGCAGCATCCGGGGGACTCTTTGGCGGTGGCACTTCGGCCTTCGGCGCCCCAAAGCCCGCAGGGTCAAGCTTGTTCGGCGGACAACAACAACAACAGCCTCAACAAACGTCTAATTTGTTTGGCGGCACGTCGACCACGACTAATCCATTGTTCGGGGGTGCCTCGACGAACCCGTTGTTTGGCGGCGCTAAACCGGCGCAACCTCAAATGTAGGATTCGTTCGGAAACCTCTGATTTTCTGACGACGTCGCAGGCCACAAGGCACTCCGCCCTTCGCGAAATCCACAAAATTCAACGATTTACCAGACAGTGTAAAGAAGACATTTGAAGAGATCGAGTAAGTTATTCTTCCGACGACTTCCTGGCTTCTTACCCGCGCAGCACGCATATTCAAGGCCGCATACAAATCAGCAAAGACTTGCACCAGCGCAAGCTGGGAACAGAAGCCACCAAAGGTCGCGATCTGATTCGCGTCGTCCATACGGTGAGTTAGCCTACCTGGACATCGGCCTCGGCTCAATTGCACCAGGATGTTGTCAATGCAGCAACGGCCATACATACAGACCTCACCTTTGTGCGCGATCTCCGCTCCAAAACGGATGCCGCTGTAGAAGACACTATCGTCGCTACTCGCATCATCGACGGCTACAGGAACCCGCATGCCAATATGGCCTATCTGAAAGACCACGCTGGATTCCCACTCGAGTGCGTTTGTTGCGTGTGATATTCGACCAAGTATGATCGATTTGCAGGTTCTTCACACGCGTAACAGAGCAGATGCGCGAACGACTTGCATGGTACAAGTCGACCATCGAGGTGTGTCTTTCTCCGTTATCTCCGAGTTTATTGCTTCTTTGTGATTCCAACTCTATTTCACAGCAAATCGAGCGCAAGCTGTCCTCGTCAGCTGGGCAGGCGCAAACTCCACAGTGTGAGCTTCTTCTTCTCTTCTCTTCTCCACAACAACCATCTTATAATTGCGCCTTTCCAACAGCTATTCACGCGACACTGCAAGCGCAGAACGCAACCTTCCTCGCACTCGCTGCCAAGACCGCAACGCTGGACGCGCAGTTGCAGAGGATAAAGCAGCTGTACGCACAACTACATCGAGCGAGGACGGGGAGCTTTAGGGATCCGTTCGAGGGCGACGCCGGAGAGAGACAAGATTTGGGATTGGGCTCGCTGAGGATGTAGTTATGTAGTTGCTGTCGCCAATGGTACTTTGTACATACTCTGCATTTTTTGCAGTCAGAGCTGTTCAACGAAGTCACGGTTTCAATTGGGACCAGGCGCTCACCATCACCACCAGCGCCGTTTTCTGCTTTAGTCCTCTACCATGGCCAGCATGAAACTCGACCTCACGCGAATCCCTCTTCTCGAGCTTTACAAGTATCTTGAATGCGACGCAAATGGTCTTACAGAAACTGAAGCTCGTCGACGGCTTTTAGAATTGCGAGTGCAACAGCATGCGCGACGACCACCAGCGCTCATGCGGGTGCATATCCCCGCCTCTGAATATCTATTCAGAGCTTATTTGACGAATAGTTTGCAGGATTCCTCCGCAACCCGTTTGCCATTATCTATGCCGCCTGCGCCATCGCACTCGTCGCACTTACTTGGAGCAACTGGCCAACCTTCATTGGAATGGTTGGTCTCCTCCTCGGGAACATAGCGCTCTGCCTTGTAGTCGAACAGAACACACTCAACGCCCGCCGCAAACTACGGCGTCACCCCGACTTTTCCGCCTGTCTCGTCCAAGTCAAACGTGATGGCGTATGGACGTTCGTCGTAGCTGCTGATCTCGTTCGCGGGGATGTTATCATGCTCGTTGGGCGTTACGTTGTCCCTGCCCAGTGTCGCTTGATTGTCTGTAATCGCCTTCGAGGGGCCGGTTATGCTGAGAAGGTGGTTGGAGACGTCTGCCAGTTGTAAGCAAGCAAAGCTTTCCTCCAACGAACACTCAACTTCACCTAGTGGGAGTCAAATCACCTCAGGGGACGGCGAAGCCGTCGTGATTGCTACGAAGGACATGTTCACTCCCTCTCCACTCGATAATTCGTCCGCCGCGTTGCGAAATGAACTGGATTTCTGGCCTGTTTGGCATCGCATGTCTGCTTCTCATCGCAACCGTTCTCGTCACGGAAGCTCTCGTCGTCTACACACGCTTCCATTACTCCTACCATCGCGGGATTAATACGCTCTTGGTCCTCCTGCTTGGCAGTATCCCCATGGCCCTACCAAACGCCATCTTTATCACTCTCTCGACGGCAGTCACCAACCTTGCATCCAGTGGTATCTTCGCCACGCGTCTTGAAATCGTCGAAGAGCTCGCCCGCGTCACACACGTCGTTCTCGAGCTTTCCGCGCTCATCGAGCCCACCCTCGCCGTCTACGAGGTCAAGACCTACGGGCCCTTCACCGCCGACGAGGTCCGACTCCTCGCTCGATACGCGAACAGCTCAAAACCCTCTGCGTCCGCAACAGAGCGGCTCGGTGAATTCTTTGACGGCGGACCCGCAGGCCGCCCGGACATCGAGATATTGCACTACCGCCCACTTTCTCTTGCCAGTATAATCGCGACGTACCGTGACAGGGGCCAATGCAGAGTGAAGCGAGTAGCTATGGGTCTGGTCGGGCATGTTTACGAGGAGTGTACCCGGAACCGCACAAACGCGCAGCAAGATCAGCTCGAGCAGGATATCGAGGCGTATGCACTTGAGGGGATGATTACTAAGGCTCTGGCCTACGAGGAGCTGAACGAAAAGTACGACAATGCCGATGCAACGGAGGTAAATTGGGAGGAGGCTGAGGGAAATGGGTTGGAGTTGGTCGGAATACTCGCATTCGCCCCTCCATTGAGAGACGGTTCAGAAGATGCAGTTGCGCAGCTTTTGTCGGATGGCGTAAAAATTAAACTAGTGTCGTCGCAATGGCTAGCCATTACGAAACATATCGCCAGGCAAGTTGGGTTGGACGACAAGATCTTTCATCCAGCAGTCTTCCGAAACGAAAGGTTGGGAGCCTATCCGACGCTAGATTCCCTTATTCTGGATGCTGTTGGTTTTTCCGTGTGAGTTGCGCCTTTGTTGGTTTTTTTTTTGAGCTCAGCCTGTATTCCAGAATGTCAAGCGAGCAGAAACAAGATCTCCTCCAGCACCTCGAACACATGGGCCACGTTTGCGCATACCTTGGTATCGGGCTTTCTTCAAACCCACTGCATGCCGTCCTCATATCTTTTAGGCGACGAATTTAATGGTCTCGTCTCACTCTCAACCGTTAGCCCGACCGTCAACACGGTATCACGCGTCCCGGGCGATCTTCTAACGACGCATCCATGTCTCCCCAAATATGTGTCCGCCATCCGACTTTCCCGACAAGCATTATCGCGTCTAAACGACTGCATTATCTATATCGGGGCAACCACTCTTCATACCGTCCTATGCTTTCCTATATTGGTGTTCGCCTACAAGTTGAACTTTTCGCCGTTCGCCATGCTGCTCATCAGCGTCAACACGAATGTGCTGGTCCTAGCAATGGCGTCCGAAAAGGGAAGTATACGCAGTAAACCTCTTCGGTGGAATCCCCCTGGGATTTTCGTTTGGTTCGCAACCTATGGCGTTTATTCTGCAATGTCGACGTACGTTCCCGCCTTTTGGTGTTCATACCCACCATTAACATCCGATGATAGAATCATACTACTAGTTGTTGCGACCAAAACCGAATTCTTCCGCCGACTCTTGGCGTTGCAGCTTCCAGAACAGCAAAACACGCTTGTCTACCTGCAGACCTCCCAGATAGTCAACATTCTCGCTTTGCTCGTCCGTTTTGATCTCCGAAACCTTGAAACAAACACCGTCATCATGGTCGTGGCAGTTCCCAGCCATCGTCTGCCTTGGTCTATTGGCTTCCTCCTTTATCGCTGCGTACGCGGACTGGGGGTTTGCGGGACTGCAGTCTGTCAATGGTGCGGGGATCGGTATTGTTTGGATATGGGTACATTTCTTTCTGTGAATCGAGGAGCTAATGATCATTGGTAACAGAATGTTGTCTTCTCTGTCCAGTTAGTGCTGGCTCTGGGACTGAGAAAGCGGACTTGATGCAGAGGGAGTCCTAGTATCCCCAACCCCAGTACAACGAGTCGTGATTAAGTCGTCGTATCTGCGCTGATACATTACAGCGCAGCTCGGTGATAACGCATCGCGGTCTGGACTGTTGTGGTTTCCCGCAACTGGGGAAGGGCTGACATCGTCCGACTCGGAGGCGTGACCGAATGCTTTCTAACTTTCCCCAACACACTGGAGCTATTACTGAACAGATTCGCGGGGCCACGGTCTGAGGCGTGACCAATACTAGTGCTTTCCAATGACCCCAAGATGCTGTAGCGCCAGAGCCTACCAACTCCCCAACATATAGCGCTATTACAGTTGTTTTTTGTTTGGGAACTTGGCGGGACCCGCGCTACCAAATGGAGTTAGCGTGTTCAGCACATGGACGTGTCAGACGACGAGAACGACGCGTCCAAGTACCGTAGCAGCAGAAAAACGCGCATATATCTACCGAGCACAAGAGCTGAATGCCGTTTCAGTAGAGTAATAATCGAAGGACAGAGATTCACGTCAATGTGCGTGACGCCGTTGTGACAGCCCCACTAAAATTTTCATTGGGGTTTTGGTTGTTTAAAGCTCTCTTGCCCTCTCCCGTCGTGCAGCATGGCTGCCGGGTTCCCCAAAATCGCAATGCGACCACTCCTTGTGGCCCTTGGCCAGCTCAGAGTCCGTCCTCATCGCCGCCTACGTCGCTGACGCGTACTCATTCTCCCTACAGGTCTCCATCCCCGTTTCCACGAGTGCCGACGAGTGGATCTCTGCGGAGGTCCTTAGAGACGAGTTCGTGCACGAGCAATCCCTGCTAGACGCCGTAGACAACACCGCCGAACTCGAGAACGAATTAGAGGCCACCGTCGAGTTGACCGCCCGATTCTTGGGGCACGTCGCCAAAAAGGCCAACCAGTTGCCCGAGTCCGTTGACGCCCGCACTTCCCTTCTCCTCCACGTCTTCAACCACTTTTCCTCGACGTATCTCCACACCAAGGACATCCATTCTCTGGCCGCGTCATACGACACCGAAGTTCGCAAGGCCGTCCTTTCCGCTTACTTCCGCGCCATCTGTGCCCTCCGCGCGAGCTCCGTTGCCGACCAAGTTCCCCCAGTCCCCAAATCCGCCCTTCTCACCGCTGTCGCCGACAAAAAGGCCACTGTTTTTGCTCTCTTCGGCGGGCAGGGCACCAACGAGGTCTATTTCGATGAACTGCAGGCCCTCTACGACATCTACCAGCCGTGTGTCGCCCCATTCCTTGCGACAGTCACCAAGGACGCCCTCGTTCCGCTCGCCGAGGCCCAAAGTTCCACATTCCACTACACCTTCGGCCTCGACGTATTGTCTTGGCTTTCTGGTGCCTCTCCGCGCCCATCGACCGCGTATCTCGCTTCGGTTCCAGTCTCGTTCCCTCTGATCGGGCTCACCCAGCTCGTCCAGTACCTCGTGGCATGCAACGTTGCAGGCCTACTCCCGGAGAATACCGCGCTACGCTCGCTGGCGCGACCGGCCATTCACAAGGCATCGTATCCGCCGTTGCGATCTCCGCATCGACCACATTCGAGTCTTTCACCGCCAATGGTCTCAAAGCCATCAAGTGGCTCTTCTTCTCCGGTCTTCGCGGCCAACAAGCATTCCCGGTTGTCGCGCTTGAACCAGGCATTATCAACGACGCCGTCGAAGGCGGAGAGGGTACTCCCAGTCCCATGTTGTCCGTCACGGGCTTGAAGCTCTCCGAGCTGGAGTCGCATATCAAGAAGACGAATACGCATCTCGCGGAGAACGCGCAAGTCAGCGTTTCACTCCACAATGGCCCCCGCGCCTTCGTCGTTACCGGACCTGCGCGCTCCCTGTATGGCTTAGTCACCAGCCTCCGCAAGGTTCGCGCCCCGAGCGGCCTCGACCAAAGCAAAACCCCCTTCTCTCAGCGCAAACCCGTCTTCTCGGTTCGCTTCCTGGTCGTCGGTGTCCCGTACCACAGCGGGTATCTGGCTGGCCAGACGGAGAAGATTATGACGGAGGATTTGAAAGGAGAGGAGTTGTGGACAGTCGACGAGTTGCAGATCCCCGTTTTTAACACGGAAGACGGTAAATTTCTTTTTTCACGTGTGTGATGCTATCGCTGATTCCTTTTCAGGATCCGATCTTCGTCAGCTATCGACTTCCATCACCCAGTCGCTTTGCGAGCAGATTTTCACCAAGCCCATCCACTGGTCTGCGGCGACCAACTTCCCGGAGACCGCAACACATGCCGTCGACTTTGGGCCTGGTGGATTGAGCGGCATTGGCCCGCTTACCGCCAAGAACCTCGACGGACGGGGCGTTCGGGTTATTGTTGTCGGAGATCGTGCCAAGGGCGACGCGGAGTTGTACGACTCGCAGTCTGTCAAGTACGAAGACTGGTGGAACAAGAAGTTCGCTCCAGGTTTGGTCAAAGCCAGGTGCGTTTCGTCGTTATTTTTCTGATCTTTTCCAATTCAACATCTCCAGCGATGGTACCATGTACGTCGACACCCCGTTCTCGCGCCTTTTGGGCAAACCGCCGATCATGGTTGCGGGTATGACCCCATCGACGGTCAAAGCTGGCTTCGTCAGCGCCGTTCTCGATGCCGGATATCACATCGAGCTCGCTGGAGGCGGGCACTACAACGCGGCCGCTCTTCGCTCCAAGGTCGCCGAAATCCAGGCCGCTATTCCGGCTGGCGTTGGCATTACCCTCAACGCTCTCTACATCAACCCGCGCCAGTTCGGCTTCCAACTTCCGCTCTGGCAAGAGATGCGCAAAGAGGGCCTGCCCATCGAAGGTTTCTGTGTCGCCGCCGGTATTCCCAGCACGGAGAAGGCCGCAGAGATTATTGCCGGCCTTCGAGATGCCGGTATTCGCCATGTAGCATTCAAGCCCGGTTCCGTCGAGGGCATCCGTCAAGTTGTCGCCATCGCTGCATCCAACCCTGACTTCCCCGTCATCCTCCAGTGGACCGGCGGTCGCGCTGGTGGTCATCATTCGTATGAAGACTTCCACCAGCCGGTTTTGCAGACCTACCGTTCCATTCGTCAACAACCCAACATCTCGCTCGTTGGTGGCAGTGGTTTCGGTGCGGCGGAGGACGTTTGGCCGTACCTGACTGGAGAGTGGGCCGTCAAGTACGAGATGCAGCCCATGCCGTTCGACGGGTTCTTGTTTGCCAGTCGTGTTATGGTTGCCAAGGAAGCACACACGAGCTCCTCCGTCAAGGATCTTATCGTCGCGGCAGCCGGTGTTGACGATGCGCAGTGGGAAGGGACGTACGTGAAGCCGACTGGAGGAATATTGACCGTCAAGTCGGAGCTGGGCGAGCCGATTCACAAAGTTGCCACTCGCGGGGTGAAGTTGTGGAAGGAGTTTGACGATACGGTATTCAAGATGCCAAAGGACAAGCGGGCGGCGTGGTTGCTCGAGCGTCGGGACGAGATCATCGGGAAGCTGAACCGCGACTTCAGCAAGCCGTGGTTCGGGTGGAAGAAGGACGGGAGCGTCGCGAAGGAGCTCGGCGACATGACCTACGAAGAGACGGTCCTTCGTATGGTTCGTCTCATGTTCGTTTCCCACGAACAGCGCTGGGTGGACACTTCTTTGCGTAACCTGACGGGTGACTGGCTTCGTCGGGTTGAAGAGCGTTTCGCGGGCGTTAACGGCGGTGGAGAAAAACCTTCCCTCCTCCAATCTTACACTTCCCTCGACGACCCGCTCCCCTTCATCGAGTCGTTCCTCAAGGAGTACCCCATTGCGACCAAGCAACTCCTCGCCGCCGAGGACTCGGCTTATTTCCTGGCCATTTCGCAGCGCCCTGGTCAGAAACCCGTGCCGTTTATTCCGGTCTTGGATGCGACCTTTGAAGTTTGGTTCAAGAAGGTCCGTTCCGTTTTCTTTCTCTATTTCATGTTTTAATAATTCGACTTTAGGACTCTCTTTGGGCCGCAGAGGATATCGAGGCCGTTTTCGACCAAGACCCTCAGCGCGTCTGCATTCTCCAAGGCCCGATGGCCGTCAAACATTCCAAGGTCAAGGACGAGCCCATCAAGGACCTTCTGGGCAACATTCACTCGGAACTCGTCCAACGTCTGCTCGCGTCCAAGTACAACGGCGACGCGAGCAAGGTTCCGACTGTTGACTACCTCAGCGCTCAGCCCGTCGCGGCTCCTGTTGTTCCATGCATCAAGGCCACCGAGGGCAAGAACGAGGTCGTTTACGAATTTGTCGGCCGCCTCCCCAAGACGTCCGTTTGGCTTGAGACCTTGGCTGGTCCCGAGCTCGGCTGGCTGAGGGCTCTCACAACCTCCACCACCATCGTTCAAGGCACTTCCTACATCGACAACCCGATCAAGCGGCTTCTGGCGCCTCGCACTGGCCAGAAGATCGTCGTCGGCTACAACGGCGGTTCCCCGGTGTCCGTCACCGTCTTTGGTGCTGCACGTTCCTACGGAGAGCACAAGACTGCATTCAAGGCTGTCGAGATCAAGTACTCACCCGCCTCGAATCTTATCGACATCACCATTTTCGAGGACCGCCGCGAAGTCTCGGTTCCTCTCTCGCTCCAGTTCCAATACAAGCCATCGCAGGGTTTCGCCCCGATTCACGAGATCGCTACCGGCCGCAACACCCGCATCAAGCAATTCTACTGGAAGTTGTGGTACGGCGACGACGCGGAGCTGCCCGCAATCGACATTCGGGAGACCTTTTACGGTCCCGAGGTCACCATCCAGGCTCCCGCTGTCGAGGAGTTCTGCGCCATCGTCGGCAACCAGGGCGAATCGTTCCAGACGGTTCGGAACGACGAGGTTTCTGCCCCCATGGATTTCGCTATCGTGACGGGCTGGCAGGTATGTCTTTTTCTTTGAATTTGTCACTTTTTTCTGACGCATTTTCTGTACAGGCAATCATGAAGTCGATCTTCCCGGCCTCCATCGACGGCGACCTTCTCCGCCTTGTCCACCTTTCCAACGGTTTCCACATGGTCGAGGGCGAGAAGCCACTCCGTGTTGGCGACGTCTGCAAAGCGGAGGCGAAGATCGTCTCGGTGAGCAACACGGATGCCGGCAAGGTCGTCAAGGTCAAAGGCCACGTTTTCCGGGGCGGCAAGCCCGTCATTGAAGTTGTCTCCGCGTTCCTCTATCGCGGACGGTTTACCGACTACGAGAACACCTTCGAGACCACGGAGGAGCCCGACTACATCGTCAAGCTCGAGTCGGACGCTGCCGTTGGTGTCTTGCAGTCGAAGGAGTGGTTCGAGTGGATCGACGAGTCCAAGCCGCTGTTGGCTGGCACGAGCCTCATCTTCCGCGTTCAGTCGCAGGTCACGTTCAAGGACAAGACTGCCTATAGCAACGTCTCCGTCACTGGCCAGATTTTCGTCCGCAATCAGCTCAAGGAGCTCGTTCCCGTCGGCTCTGTTGATTTCCACCAGGACGACTGTCGCGGGAACCCCGTTGTGGCATATATTCAGCGCCACGGAGTCGCCCAGGGTCTCTCTGTCCCACTTCCCAATGACGGATACACGCTCAGCTCAGCGCCGATCGCATTCCACGCTCCCCTCACCAACGAGCCGTACTCGAAGATCTCGGGCGACTTCAACCCCATCCACATCAACCCGTACTTCTCCGACTACGCCTCGCTCCCTGCCACGATCACTCATGGATTGTGGTCCAGTGCGGCGACTCGTCGTTATGTCGAGACGGTTGTTGCAAAGGGTCATCCCGAACGCGTTCTTGCGTGCGTATTTTTTAAAACTCTTTCTCAACTCTTTACTCATTTGAATTCAGCTATGATGTTTCTTTTGTCGGTATGGTCATCCCCGGCGACGAACTCAACGTCAAGATTCGGCACGTCGGAATGCGCGACGGCAACATTGTCGTCAACATCGTCACCTCCAACGCTCGCGGGGAGAAGGTTCTCGAGGGCTCGGCTGAAGTTTCGCAGCCGACAACGGTCTACGTGTTCACCGGGCAAGGCTCGCAAGAGCAGGGTATGGGTATGGACCTCTACAACTCTTCCCCCGCCGCTCGCGCTGTTTGGGAGGGCGCTGACACCCACTTGCTCGCCGTTTACGGCTTTTCCATCGTCGAGATCGTCAAGGACAACCCGAAAGAGAAGACGATCCACTTTGGTGGTATCAAGGGTCAAGCTATTCGGCGCCGTTACATGGATATGACCTACGATACTATGGACAAGGACGGTAACGTCAAGACCCTCCCGCTCTTCTCCGACATCGACGTCCGCACCCCCAAGTACACCTTCAGCCACCCTCAAGGTTTGCTCTTTGCGACCCAGTTCGCTCAGATCGCCCTCGTCGTCACCGAGAAAGCCGCATTTGAAGATATGCGCATGAAGGGCTTCGTTCAGAAGGACTGCGCCTTTGCTGGGCACAGTCTGGGAGAGTATTCCGCCTTGGCATCCATCGCGGATGTCCTGCACATTTCCGCTCTTGTGGACGTTGTCTTTTACCGTGGTATCACCATGCAGCGGGCCGTCGAGCGTGACGCGCACAACCGCTCCAACTACGCGATGTGTGCCGTCAACCCCAGCCGCATCTCCAAGACCTTCACCGACGCAGCTTTGCGCGAAGTCGTTGACACCATCTCGACCTTGACTGGTTCGCTTCTTGAGATCGTCAACTACAACGTCGAGGTATGTTTTTTTCTCTCGTTGTTGAAGCTTGTATTCAATAAAATCCACAGGGTCAACAATACGTTTGCGCCGGCGAACTAGTTGCGCTGCAGACCATGACGAATGTGCTCAACTACTTGAAGGTCCAGAAGATCGACATCGCCAAGGTATTTCCTCGGTTTCTGCTTCGCCTATTTGCTGACTCGTGTTCAAGTTGACTGAGACGTTTACCGTCGAGAAAGTCAAGGAGATGCTGGGCGATATCGTCAAAGAATGTTTCGGTCGTGCTCAAGACCAGCAAAAAGCCGAAGGATACATCAAGCTCGAGCGCGGGTTCGCCACGATTCCGCTGCCCGGTATCGACGTTCCCTTCCATTCTCGTTACCTTTGGGCCGGAGTCATGCCTTTCCGTGCATGTGCGTAATCATTTTCTTTCGTCGGTAACATTCTTATCGTCTTGGCAGATTTGTCGAAGAAGATCAACGTCAACCATCTCAACCCCGACATGCTCATCGGCAAATACATTCCCAATCTTATCGCCATTCCTTTCGCCGTAACCAAGGAGTATGCGCAGATCATCTACGACCAGACCTCTTCGCCGCGTCTCGACAAGGTGATCAAGAAGTGGGACCAAGAACAATGGGCCAGCGCGGAGCAACGCCAGAAGCTCGCGTATATCATTCTCGTCGAGCTGCTCGCGTACCAGTTCGCGTCTCCCGTTCGCTGGATTCAAACCCAGGACCGTCTCTTCACAGACTACGCGTTTGAGCGTCTGATCGAGCTCGGCCCCTCCCCCACACTCACCGGAATGGCGACTCGAACCCTCAAGGCCAAGTACGAGGCCAAGGACGACTCTATCAGCCGCACCCGCACCATCCTCTGTCATTCCAAGAACGTCAAGGAGATCTACTACCAGTTCGAGGACGAGACGGAGGCAGCAGCCGTGGAACCCGAAACGTCTGCGGCCGCAACGGCGACCCCTGCTGCTTCAGCCCCAGTTGTTGTAGCTGCTACTGCTCCTTCTGGCCCCGTCGCGACCATCGAGGACGTTCCCGTCAAAGCCATCGACATTCTGAGCGTCATCGTCGCCCAGAAGTTGAAGAAGCAGGTCAACGAGGTTCCGCTGTCCAAATCGATCAAGGACCTTGTCGGCGGCAAGTCGACGCTCCAGAACGAGATCCTTGGCGACCTTCAGCTCGAGTTTACGTCGGCTCCCGAAAAGGGCGAAGAACTCCCCCTCGAAGAACTTGGCAGCGCGCTTTCGGCTGGTCATAGTGGCGCGCTTGGCAAATACACCACAGGGCTTGTCTCCCGTGTTGTCGGAGGAAAGATGCCTGGCGGGTTCAATTCTTCCGCAATCAAGGCGCATCTGGCGAAGAGTTGGGGTTTGGGATCGGGGCGCGCGGATGGTGTTCTGCTGCTTGCGACGACGATGGAGCCCGCAAAGCGTCTCGGCTCGGAAGCCGAGGCGAAAGCTTGGCTCGACGGTATTGTCGCTATTTACGCGCAACGCTCGGGCATCTCGTTGTCGTCTGGAGCTGCTGCTGGAGGCGGAGGAGGCGGAGGCGGAGGTGCGGTTATCAACAGCGAGGAGTTCCTCAAGTTCCAGGCGGACCAGGAGACGTTCGCCGCCCAGCATATCGAGTTGTATATGCGCTATCTCAACCGCGACTCTCGGGCGGGCGAAACGGCCCTCGACAAGGAGAAGGCCAACAGTCTCTCGCTGCAAAGCAAGCTCGACAACATCGCCAAGGAACACGGCGACGTTTACATCGAGGGTATCCAGCCTATGTTCGACCCGCTCAAGGCCCGTCGCTTCGATTCGTCCTGGAACTGGGTGCGTCAAGACGCCCTTCTCATGTTCTACGACATCATCTTCGGTCGTCTGACAACTGTGGACCGCGACATCACTGCTCGTTGCATCGCCCTCATGAACCGCGCCGACCCCGAGGTTCTGGCGTATATGCAGTACAATATCGACCAGACCGATGCTTCGAAAGGCGAGACCTACGCGCTTGCGAAGAAGTTCGGTCAGCAGTTGATCGAAAACGTCCGAGAGGTTATTGGCAAGCCGCCTGTCTACAAAGACGGTTCGTTTCTACTTGATTATGTTTTGATTCATTTCTAATATTTTTCTAGTGACTTTCCCGACTGCGCCGCACACCGAAGTCACCGCCAAGGGCGACATCGTCTACTCCGAGGTCGTCCGTGAGAACGTCCGTAAGCTGGAGGCCTACGTCGAGGAGATGGCAAGCGGCGACACCGTTTCGGGCACCGTCAACATCAACAAGATCCAGGAGGATGTCCTGAAGCTCTGGACGGTCGTCAAGTCGCAGCCCGGCATTAGCCAGGAGCAGAAGAACCGCATCAAGGCGTTGTACGAGGGCGTTGTCCGTTCTCTCCGCAAAACCCCGGAACCTCGTCGCAACCCCGGGCATCGTCAGCGCCGTTCGTCGTCGCAGTTCCTCCGCCCTCAAGTTGCGACTGTCACCTCCGTGACCGCCGACAAAGTCCCTCTTCTCCACTTGAAGCGCAAGGTCGGGACGAACTGGGAGTACAGCAGCAACTTGACCGGTGTTTACCTCGACATCCTTCACGAAATCGCGACCTCCGGAACGACCTTCAAGGACAAGAACGCCCTGCTAACTGGAGTTGGCAAGGGCTCGATTGGGATCGAAATCGTCAAGGGCCTTCTTTCTGGCGGCGCCCACGTCGTTATCACAACCTCCCGGTACAACCGCTCGACGATCGAATACTACCAGTCCATCTTCCAGACGATTGGCAGCCGCGGTTCGGCCCTCACCGTCGTACCCTTCAACCAGGGCTCCAAGCAGGACGTCGAGGCCCTCGTCGACTACATCTACGCCAACCTCGGCATGGATCTCGACTACATCATTCCCTTCGCCGGTGTCCCCGAGAACGGACGCGAAATCGACAGCCTTGACGACAAATCCGAGCTCGCCCACCGTATCATGTTGGTCAATCTCCTCCGTATCCTCGGAGAGGTTAAGAAGAAGAAGGCGAGCCGCCAGTTCGTTACGCGTCCGACCCAGGTCATTCTCCCCTTGTCCCCCAACCACGGTCTGTTCGGGAACGACGGTCTGTACTCCGAGTCCAAGATCTCGTTGGAGACGCTCTTCCAGCGATGGAGCTCGGAGAGCTGGGGTGAATACCTCTGCTTGGCCGGCGCCGTTATCGGGTGCGTTGCGTATTTATTATATCGCTGATGTTGTTGACTTTTTGTACAGTTGGACTCGTGGAACTGGCCTTATGGGCCCCACCAACATCGTCGCTCACGAGCTCGAGAGCTACGGTGTCCGCACCTTCTCCGCGAAGGAGATGGCGTTCAACATCCTCGGGTTGATGCATCCCCTCCTCTTCAGCATCACCCAAGTTGAACCAATCTGGGCCGACTTGAACGGCGGCATGGACAAGCTCCCCGATCTCGCCGACATTACTGGTCGCATCCGTTCCGACCTCATGAAGAAGGGCGAACTTCGCCGCGCTATCGCTCTAGACAACTCGGCCGACTTCAAGGTTGTCAACGGCGGCGAGGCGGAACGTCTCCTCCAGACTGTCAACGTCACCCCTCGCGCCAACTTCCGCTTCGACTTCCCCACCCTCGAGTCCCACGACAGCTTCGCCGACCTCTCGAAGTTGCAGGGCATGATCGACCTCGACAAGGTCATGGTCATCACTGGTTTCGGTGAAGTTGGGCCTTGGGGAAGCTCTCGCACGCGTTGGGAGATGGAAGCGCGTGGCGAATTGACCATCCAGGGCTGCATCGAGATGGCGTGGCTCATGGGCTACATCAAGCACTTCGACGGTCGTCTCAAGGACGGTTCGTTGTATGTTGGATGGGTGGATAGCAAGAGCGGCGAGCCTGTTGATGACAAGGACGTCAAAGGCCGCTACCAGAAAGATATCTTGGAGCATGCTGGTGTTCGTTTGATTGGTGCGTTGTTTTTTTCGCCTAATCGCCATGTACTCATTCACTTACAGAGCCCGAACTCTTCCGTGGCTACGACCCTCACAAGAAGGTCTTCAACCAGGAAATTGAGCTCCTTCACGACCTCGAGCCCGTCGAAGTCACCGAGCCCGAAGCGCAAAAGTTCAAGCTCCATCACGGCGACAAGTGCGATATCTGGGCGGGCGAAGGCGACCAGTGGTTCTTCAAGCTCAAGAAAGGCGCCCTCGTATTTGTCCCGAAGAGCTTCTATTTCAACCGCACTGTGGCTGGTCAGATTCCGACCGGATGGCACGCTGGTCGTTATGGTATTCCGGACGACATCATCGCTCAAGTCGACCGTGGGACGTTATGGGCTCTCGTGTCCACCGCCGAGGCACTCAACATGTCTGGCATCACCGATCCGTACGAGCTGTACAAGCACATGCACCCGTCCGAGGTCGGCACTTGCCTCGGTAGTGGTATGGGTGGAACTGTGAGTATGGCGAAGATGTTCAAGGACCGTCGGGACGAGCGGGATGTTCAGAATGACATTCTCCAAGAAACGTGCGTCACTTATTTTTCTGTATTCTATCCTCCCTCATATTTCTCAGTTTCATCAACACGACTGCCGGTTGGATCAACTTGCTGTTGATGTCCTCCAGCGGACCCGTCAAGATTCCTGTTGGTGCTTGGTGAGTTTTTTCGTAGAGAACTTTGACGCGGAAGCTAACCCAAATTACAGCGCAACAGCTCTGCAGTCCCTCGAGATTGCTTGCGACACCATTTTGTCCGGGAAAGCCAAGGTTATGATTGCGGGCGGTTTCGACGACCTCTCAGAAGAAGGCTCCTACGAGTTCGCCAACATGAAGGCTACCAGCAACGCCCAATCCGAGTTTGCGATGGGCCGCGAGCCAACCGAGATGTCTCGTCCAGCAACTACGACGCGTGCAGGGGTGCGTATTAGCGCGTTTACCTTGATGCCACGAAACTTATTCTCTTTCAGTTCATGGAAGCCCAGGGTACCGGTGTTCACATCGTCATGAGCGCGAAGACGGCGCTCGAACTTGGCTGCCCCGTTCGCGGTATCCTCGCCTTCACCTCGACCTCGACGTACGTTCCCATTGTTTATAATATTAGCAGGATGTCTCAAACTTTTTTTGCAGCGACAAAGCTGGTCGTTCCATCCCAGCTCCTGGTCTTGGACCGCTCTCCGTCGCTCGCGAGGTGTCCTCCAAACACCCTCTTCCGATTCTTGACCTGGCGTACCGCTCGCGTCAACTCTCCTTCCGCCGCAACCAGATTTCGCAGTGGCTCACTCACGAACACGCGCAACTGCAGGAGGAAATGCAGCTTCTCAAGGCCCAGGACGATGCTGTCGACAACGAATACTTCGGTTCCCGAGTCGCGAACATCGAGAAGGAGGCGTCCCAGCAGGAGAAGGATGCATTGGCCATGTATGGCATGCTCGAGGGTACTGACCCTCGCGTTTCGCCTTTGCGCCGTGCCCTCGCAGTCTGGGGCTTGACGGCTGACGATATTGGTGTGCTCTCGATCCACGGCACCAGCACCAAAGCCAACGTTCGTATCTCTTCCTGTCTCACTATATCTGTGCTTATCCTGTCCTAGGAGGAGAACGAGACGCGTATTTGGAATGACATCTTCACATCGCTCGCACGTACGCCCGGCAACGCTGTACCTATCATGGCGCAAAAGAGCTTGCTCGGACACTCGAAGGGTGGATCTGCTGCTTGGCAGATGGCTGGTCTGCTTCAAACCGTCACCAGTGGTATCGTTCCGGGCAACAGGAACGCAGAGTCAGTTATTTTTTTTTCGTCTCCGAACAATTCACTAAAGGTCTCCAGTAACATCGACTCGCACTTCCAGGAGCGCAGCTTCTTGATGTTCCCGTCCAAGTCGGTCTACACCGACGGCATCCGTGCTGGTGTCATGTCCTCCTTCGGATTCGGACAGGTCGGCGGTATTGCTCTCATCCTCAACCCGCGCTACCTCTTCGGCGCCGTCGAGAGGTCTCAGTACGACGCCTATAAAGTCCGCCACCAAGTTCGCGCCCTCCAATCGTACAAGGCGATGAGCGAGATGATGATCAACAACTCCCTCGTCCGCGTCAAGGAGGCGCCTCCGTACACGCCTGAGCTCGAGGCACCGGTTCTTCTCAACTCGCTGGCTCGGACGAGTCTTGACATCAAGACCAACTCGTACAAGTTCAAGGAGGTCCCTTCCAAGGTCCCGATGGATACCACCAACGTCGCCGCCTTTGAAAGCTTCGCCGCTTCCCCGGCGACTGGCATTATCGGTATTGGCGTTGACCAAGGTTCGCCTTGAAATCTCTTTTCACAAATGGTTTTATTAACTGGTCGCCAGAGCTCATCTCCGCAGTCCCCTCCTCCAACCCGACCTTCGTCTCGCGCAACTTCACCTCCAGCGAGATCACCTACTGCCAAGCACAACCTTCTCCGTCGTCCTCCTTCGCCGCCCGCTGGGCCGGTAAAGAGGCGGTCTTCAAGTCGCTCGGCGTGAAATCCAAGGGCGCTGGTGCTGCCATGCAGGAGATCGAGATCGTGAACGACGACGAGACGGGAGCGCCGATCGTCAAACTCCACGGGGAGGCAAAGGCCGCTGCTGCCGCGAAGGGCGTGTCCAACATCTTGATTTCCTTGAGCCATTCCGAGGTACGTTTGACCTTGTTTGAAAGTGAACGGCGAGACTGACGATGTTGTAGACCGTTGCGATTGCTTTCGCCCAAGCGACCTCTTCATGAACCATTGACGACTTTTTTGTGAACTTGCATTAGAATAATCGACATCGCTGTTTTCTGTACCACTATAATCGCATTGCAATAGAATTTTCATTTCTCTCTCTCCGACGAGTCTCCGTGAATCGCGACATCCATGATCCCTTTGGAGATCCCTTTGGAGCTTGACCTTGAACCACCATGACCACTGTTCTTCGCTGGGGAATCATCTCAACGGGCGGTATTGTATGTTCCATCCAGCTGTACTTCCTTCTGGTTCTGAACTCTCTGGCCAGGCTGCGCAGTTCGTCAAGGTATAGGTACTTACAGTCGCACAACAAAATGCTTATCAGGACGTAGGATCTTCTTATCGACCCCAAGACGTGAGTACCGCTCAGCCCACCTAATCCTCCAATCCACTCGCCCCAGCCGCAATGTAGACGACATCGTGCACAAGGTGGTCGCAGTCGGCAGTAGGAATGTCGACAAGGCCAAGGAGTTCATCGCGGTGAATGCAGATGGAGACGGCTCTATCAAGGCGTATGGGACGTATGAAGAGGTTTATGCGGACAAGGTATGCGCTTTTCTCATCGTTCCTCACAGACTCACATCCACATCTAGGAAGTCGACGTCATTTACATCGGTTCGCTTCTTGGTCTACGTAGGCGAATCTAAGCGCGCTACAGGAACGCCTCACACATACCACTACGACAATTCGCTCGACGCGATCAAGGCCGGGAAACACGTCCTATGCGAGAAACCCATCACGTCCAACGTCGCGGAGCTGCGGTCGCTGCTGGCCGCGGCGAAGCAGCGCGGCCTGTTCTTTATGGAAGCGATGTGGACGCGTTTTCAACCTCATGCAATTGCGGTGATTGATTTACTGGAGTCTGGAGAGTTGGGTGCGCCGGTGGTGGTAAATGCAGATTTGTCCGGGGATTTTGATATCCATAGTATGGCAACGTGCTCGTCTTTGCCGAGCTCCCTCGATAACCTTTCCAGACATCCCCAAGACGCATCGTATCCTTGACCCTGCTTTGGGTGGTGGGGCGCTGCTAGATCTGTGCGTTGAGCATCAACTTTGCGCTCATTCTCTCATTCCTTTTCAGTGGTCCTTATCCTCTCGTTTGGGTCAGTTATCCGGCGTTTCTCAACCTCTCCTGCGTCTAACTAACCACCTAGGCCATCATGTCCCTCTTCGAAAACCCCCGCAATGAATCTACCGCTCCCTCGAACATCGTTGGCAGCATCGTCAAAACCCCACTCACCGGCGTCGACGCCAATACCTCCTTCACCCTCAACTTCGACAAGATCGGCGCCCAAGCCATCTTGAGCTGCAGTATCAACACATCGACGATGTCGAACCCGGGGGCGACTATCCGCTGCGAAAAGGGCACGATCCGCGTCGCTGCGCCGATCTATTGCAGCAAGTCGTACAAGGTCGAGTATTTTGGCGAGGGCAAGGAGCGAAAAAAAATTGTAAGGGAGGAGGAGAAGATGTTTGAGTATATTGGGCATGGGATGCAGTTTGAGGCCGATGAGGTTGCGAGATGTGTGAGGGATGGGAAGAGTGAGAGTGCGTTGTGGGGGCATGATAAGAGTTTGTTGGAGATGACGGTATTTGACGAGGTGAGCGGTCTTTGCGATTCATAATTTGGGAGACCAAACGCGCTACAAAGGTTCGGAAACAAGGTGGTTATGCGCTGCCTCCTGGTGTAGAGAAGGTGGTTTGAGTCAAGAAGTAACAACAAGCTGGATTCACGGTAAAGTTTGATACAAAATTTGGCTGGTAATGGAAACACAACATGCATGCAGAGTCTGAGGGCGAGGATAATTACTTGAGCGCTTCTTTCATCTTCTTCTCCATCTCGTCGACGTCGCCAGTCTCGATCCTCGTAATCGACTTGCCCGTCGCCTTTTCGATTTGGTCCATCTGCTGCCAGGTCTTCTTGTCGTGCACAAAGTTTATCGAGATGCCCCGTCGTCCAAAACGACCTGTTCGGCCTGAGGGAGTATTAGCAAAGGAGAGAAAGGAAAGAACGAACGAACCGATACGATGAATGTACGTCTCGATATCCGGTTTGTCGAACTGCCCACCGGGCCCACCGCCTCCCGAGTTGCGTTCGTACATGAGCGGCAGGTCGTAGTTGACGACCATGTTGACTTGCAAGATGTCGATCCCGCGGGCAATGACGTTGGTCGTGATCAGGACCTGAGTTGCATTGGGTTAACGAGATGGAGGGAAGGCAAGACAAGGCAAACCTTCTCGCGTCCGTCGCGGAAGTTGTCAATGATAGCGTCACGCTCCGCGGGGTCTTTGGCACCATGCAAGGAGGCAACCTTGTGTCCCTCTGCGATCATCCTCGATGCTATACGGTCCGCGGTATGTTTGTGCTGCAGTAGTTAAGCGATTTTGTTTGTTAAAAAAAAAGAGCAAGAGAAAATAACGCACTTGACAGAAAATAATACTCTGTCCAATGGTCAAGAGCGCATACAAGCGGACAAGCACGTCGTATTTGTCCTCCTCGTTCTTGCAGTCCATGTAAAACTGCCGAATACCGCTGATGCTCAGCTCCTCCTTCTTGAGCTCGATCTTGTTCGCGTTGGGTGCAAACTTGGATGCAAAGGTGCGGACATTGTCGGGGAAGGTGGCGGAGAAGAGCAAGATCTGGAGGCCATCGCGAGGAAGCATGCTGAAATAAATAAATGAATGGATATCTTTTGAGACAGCAAGGAAACGCACTTTTTGACCCGCAGCGTCTGATCACCCAGCCCGTCCTGGTCAAGCATGTTGTCTGCCTCGTCGAGGACGAATACTTTAATCCCGGTCGGGTCAATGATGCGTTTGCGTAACAAATCCGACATTGTGCCCGGTGTGCCGACGATAATGTGAGCCTTGATAGCGCCTGAATCGCGCGGAAGATTGTCCTTGATCGCGTATTCGGTTTGGACGGGGGTGAACTTGCCCATCGAGACGACGACGGACATGATTTGACGCGCGAGTTCGCGTGAGGGGGCGAGACAGAGGGCCTGTGTCAAAGAGTTAAATGGATTGCGCAACTGGGCGACGCGACACACACCTGAGGTTGCGGCTTGGAGAAATCGACGCGACTGAGCATCGTCAAGACGAATGCGGCGGTCTTCCCAGTCCCGGATTGCGACTGCCCAATCATATTCGTCGGCCTTGAGGGCGCGTCAGTATGAAAAAAGTATGTAAAAGAAAGGTTGCTCACGGATTGGACAACATCAGAGGCAGCGCGCGCTCCTGGATCTTGGACGGCTTTGTGAAACCCATGTCGTAGATGCCCTTGAGCAGATCATCGTGCAGACCGAGCTCCTCGAACGTTTTTGCGCTGAAGAGCGGCGAGTTGGGGTCCCCCTGCTGGTCCGCAAGCGTCACCTAGAAAGTTATTCCGCGTCAACCAAGGCAAATATATGCAGCAAAAGCCAGCCAACTGACATCGACTTCGAACGTCGACTTGATGAGGTCGCTGTTTGGCCCTTGAAAAAAATGAGCTGGGGCTCATTGCAGGCAGAATACACACCTGGCTGAGATGCCGCAGCAGCCGACCCTCCCGCACCAGCAACTACGCGGTAGGAGAATCAATGGGTTTTGACGCGACGCGGAGGCAAAAGTGCACGAACCTGGCGTGTAGAAACCGTCAGCGTCCTTTTCCATCGCAGAGTCGTGTCAATCGGTGTCGTCAGTCGTCAATAAGGGAGCGGGAGGAGGGGCAGGACGCAGCCGCGATCCACGCAGATGAGGGTTCAGAGCAAAAGAAAATTGATGTGTGGACTCTAAATCAGTGACCATAACGCGCTTTCCCGCCCTCAGCACGACCAGTTCATGCCACCAGGCCCAGTTTTCAACTGGGTATGTGTCGCATCCTCTGTAGCTGATATCCTGGTTCGTGCAGCCCGAATTCGGGCTGCGCAACTCACCAAGGACGCCTCTCTTGTACACACCGCCACGAGTTTGAACAACAGCAGCTTGAAGCCCTCTGTTTCTTCAGGGCGACCTCATGCCGATGGAATTAAACTTGAAACTTGGTCTGGAGCTGCGTTGGACGCACGCGACGCGTCATCGGAAGACAATGCAGGGACAAAAATCGTCCGTCTTGAAGCACTCGTTAGATTTGTGCTTATTGCGGTTCATTCAGGCTGAGAACGATTTCCTTGGGTCGGCCAAGGACATTCCCGCCGTCCGGGAGAGCCGCGACGCGTCGTCAGACCGATCTGAACAAGCGACCGAAGTGCGTGTTGATGCTTCTCTGTATTTTGTGCTCAATACGGTTTGTTCAGCCTTTCAGCCTCGAAGAAAGTTCACTTACGGCGGCAGCCAGAGACGATCTCGCAGTCCATGTAGAACCAGAAGTCGCGGCATCCCACTCTCATGAGGAGATTGAGGCCGTCCATGTAGACGAAATCACAGCGAATGGAGAGCCCGAGTCTTCTCCTATCGCCAGCTCCGCGCAACCTCTTCGTGACGCCGATTTGCCGGTTATAACGCGCCAACTCCAGTCTTCCAAAGTACCATCCTCTAGAATCGGACGTCTTTTTCACTATGGTGGTGAGTATTGTTGCTCTCTCTGAAACTCTGAAAATAACCGGCAACAGGACTGGCTGCGTCTCTCGGATATGGCGCTGCTTCCGAACTCATCCGCCGTAGTACGACTGCCAAGTCGGACGAGTCTCAGTCAATCATGCTCACAGAAGCGAATGTCACCCGTCTGGTGTCCAAGCTATCGCAAATGCGCGGTGCGGCGCTGAAGCTGGGGCAGTTTTTGAGCATTCAAGGTATCTTTCGGCTTCGCTAATAAACGGAATATTGATATTGAATGTAAATTCAGATACACACGTCCTCCCAGCTCAGGTTGACGCGATTTTCCGTCGGGTACAAGACAGCGCAAATTATATGCCGGACTGGCAAATGGAGGTCGGTCTCTCGGCTTTTCGACTTCAACTCGGCTTACATCCATGTCAACAGCAAGTGATGCAGGGGGCTCTCGGTCCATCATGGCAAGATTCCTTTGAATCCTTCGACCGTGTGCCTTTTGCCGCCGCCTCCATCGGTCAAGTGCATACTGCAACTCTCACAGCAAGCGCCTCGCCCACCGGCCTTCCAGAACGCATCGCGGTCAAGATTCAGTTTCCCAACATCGCCAATTCGATCAAAAGCGACCTGGGATACGTCAGCATGTTGCTTACCGCAGGGAGGATGCTTCCGAAAGGGCTGTTTCTTGACCGGACGATGAAGGTGCTTTCTTTCTGATTCGGTACACAACACAATGCTGACCCACGCACTTCCCCAGGCTATGAAGGAGGAGTTGGCGGACGAATGTGACTATGCTCGCGAGGCCGAGTCTATTCGCAAATTTGGGACCCATCTCGCGGGTGATAAGCGCTTTCGGGTGCCGTGGGTTTGGGACGGCGGCACTGAGCGGGTTCTTGTCATGGAGCGCGTGGACGGGGTCAGTGTCGGCGACGCGAGTGTACTCAACCTGAGCCAGGAAGACCGGAATGAGATCGCCGCCCGCATAATCGAACTATGCCTCCTCGAGCTATTCTCTTTCAGACTCATGCAGACCGATCCTAACTACTCCAACTTCTTATGGGACGCTCGTTCAAGGCGTCTCTCCTTGATTGATTTCGGCGCAACACGCGCTTATGGAAAGGAGTTTATGGATGGGTGGTTGAGGCTGTTGCAGGCTGCCGCTGCGGGTGAAAGGGACGCATGTATAGAAGAGAGTAAGAAGATCGGGTATCTGACGGGGGAGGAAAATGATGTTAGTTTTTTTCTTCGCCGTTTCTTGCGTTGGTTGTGCTGAAGAACTATTATTGCACAGATCATGCTCAACGCACACACCGACTCGCTCATCCTCCTCGCAACACCATTCGCCCCTCCAATTGTCACGCCCCAGCCGTTTTCCTTTGGCCCCAACACTCCCTGGGCCGGGATAACGCAGCAAATACGGGAGCGCATCCCGGTGATGATACACAATAGACTGACGCCTCCGCCGAGAGAAACATATTCTCTCAATCGCAAACTCAGTGGGGCGTTCTTGCTTGCGTCGCGGCTCGGTGCAACGGTTGATACGAGGGCGATTTGGGAGAAGGTCGTGAGTGGGTACGAATTCTCCTCGTAGATCAAGGAGAGATGGAAAAAAGTATTGTAAAATCATAAGTAAACTCGCTTTTGAATCGAGTATTATTATAAAGCGGGTGAATGCGAGCTTACTCTAATCCAGCGCTGAGCCGCACCAGAAATTTCGCGTCTGATCTGATGTCAACTCTCATTTTGCCAGCAACACCGACATTCGAGAAAACGGAGTACATACAAGTGCGACTATGAAAACGAACGCCTCAAGCGCCGTAGCCCGCGGACGCTTATCAGGCTGGGCTTCGATGTTCGGCATTTGGCATTTGTGGCGCTTTAAATAGCTATGCCTCATGAGTTGTTGCCTTCATCGACTCGGCCCATGGAGGTCGCGAGAACGAGAGACGCTCGGCATCCATTGACTTCCCCTCAGTTGACAATCGCTCTCCGTGGACCACTTCACATCACGGGTCCTGGCCGCACTGTCTACGATATCTACCAATCCTTGGGCCACTTCTTCGAACAGAAGGCGAACAAGCTTGCATCTCGCTTGGGGCTTGGTCCACTCTCTGTCCTCGACCGCATCGAGAGGTTCATGGGGAAAGAGCCTTCACATCGAGAGGCAAAAATTCAAGAGCTCAAAGCGACGGTTTCTCCCAAGCTGAAAAAATACTGTTTTCGACTGCTTCAATACACTGTCCTGTACGTGAGTGATCGTGCCGCTTCGTCGTCTTAACTAACGAATCATAGTTCTGAAGCAGCGTGCACACAAATCGACTCGTTCAAATGCATCGTTCTCCTCACCACACGATATCCCGGGCTTCGAGTGGTATTTTTATCTGCGCCGCGACTGGGAAGCAAGGCTTGTTTCACGAGACAGGATTTGGTGGATACTTGGGGCCGTCAGGATGCGTTCGGAGTACTGGGAGACTTCAATTCCGCTCTGAACTTCGCGGCAGAGTGCATGACGGAGCGATCTATCTCTGGGATTGTTGAGGCGTCCTCGCAACCTCTTTGGAAGGTAGATGACACGGAGACTGGCCTCACGGTCGTAGAGCGCCTGATCATTGCCTCCAGCTGCAGGCATGTGCTTACATTTGGAATCTGGACCGCAGGCTTCTAACTTGTGGTTCAGCGGAACGTCAGAGTATTCAACCCGGCTAGCAATACGTTACCTAGGAGGAATATTGGAATGCCCTTCTTTCTGGTTGCAAGATGGTTTGCTGTTCGATGGGATTATACAGAAAATCCTAGGCACAATCATCGCATTGCTCAAGGATTTAGGCATTGATGAGCTGAAGGGCAGTTATACTCAGTCAGAGGCGGCGATCTTAGACGAACTGGACGTCGAGGGAATAGACATCCTCTGCCATTCAGTTGTCCTTGGCATACCAGAGCATATCTTGGCTCACGGACGGAACCGCTCTCCCCCCCACTGCTGGTATCCGGCGTTGTCTGAATTTTTGTTCTTGATGAGGCAGTAAGCGGCATTCTTACGTTGCAGCACTTGCCTTACACCCCTTCACAGCCCACGTACAGAGAATATTCTCCCGCTATCTTGGGAAGGAGTAAAGGACGCAGCTATCGAATCGCTTGTGCCGGCACACTATTCGTTACGCAGGGTAGAAACATTTACCCTCGAGTCCGTATTCATTTCTTTTTGTTCCCGCAATGCTTATTCGCGCCGTAGGAGTCCGACATCTTCCTTGTCTGACCCGCCATCGGAATCTTCGCCATTTCAGCGGATGATGAACCAGATTATCCGCCCTCAAGCCAATGACACCGATTTCGAACGAGACGATGCAGTCGAGGTCGACCCTTCTCACTCAACACCACGAAAATCTACATCTTCGACCTCCGTCTCGTTCACTGGAGCGCAAGAAAAACCATTCCTCGCGGATGAATCGGATGACGACGGCCCGCATACACCCAGAGACATCGACCTTCCAAGTGCGGAGGAGGATACTCCTACGAGAGCACCTTCTCAACTTCCTCGGCTCGAGACAGACGCGATACATGGGAAGGCTGCTCTTATCGATTCGGATGTAGAACTTCTTCCATCTTCCGCCATCATTGCACCACAGAAGAACGACGACCTGGATCAACCTGTAATCAAAGATGTCGCGCTCGCAACGTCATCAACGAGCACTGAGCCTGCCGCAGCGTACGTATGGAACTCCGACCCGTTACAACGCCCTGACAGCTGAGTCCTCGCAGCCCGCGGTTCGTTCCACGACCAGGTTCATCCTCGAGCTCTGTTGGCAACGACGGGTCTTCAGAGTTCGCGAGCGAGAATTCAACGCTCATTCCGCAGACGCTAACTTCCATATCCCCCGCTCCCCTCCAAGTCAATGGGCAACATCCTACATCTGCTACTCCTGTTTTGCGTCCCGCTTCGCCATCACCTGCTCAGCAAGAGGATACACGGGAAGAAGATACATGGGCACCACGACCACCACCCGATGATATCTATAAGCGCCTCGAAGAGTTCTTCCCTGAGCACGATTTGGATGAACCAGTCATCGAGGCTGCCTCCGCACCAGACAGCAATGACCAGATACCCGGGCCTGTACAACGTTCGCCTGCCGCGACGGCCAAGGATAAAGGTCGAGACAAGAAGAGCATCCGTATTGTTGCTCAGGAAAGAAAGAAATACGGTGACGAGATGACCTCCATTCAACGCAAGCGGAGTACTAAGCTGTGGGGTAACCGGCTAGAAGAAGTTGATACGTCAAATCTTTCCGAGTCGCCCTCGACCAGCGATGTTTCCAGCACCAGTGCGCCGTTTATAACTTGTGCCAGTGTGACCGGCTGATCTAACCTGTTGCTCAGCTACATTCAAATGGGTTCGTGGTGAACTCATTGGTCGCGGAACGTATGGGCGGGTGTACCTTGCACTCAACGCGACGACGGGAGAGATGATCGCCGTCAAGCAAGTCGAAACTCCTCGTACTGCCGGCGATAAGAGCGACAGGCGACAAATCTCTATTGTACAGGCGCTCAAGATGGAGAGTGAAACGCTCAAAGATCTTGATCATCCCAACATCGTCCAATATCTTGGGTTCGAAGAGACGCCTTCCTTCCTGAGCATGCAAGTCAATTTTGATCTTATCAGCGTATTTTAATCGTTTTGAAGATTCCTCGAGTATGTCCCTGGTGGATCCATTGGAAGTTGCCTTCTCAAGTATGGCAAGTTCGAGGAGGACGTCACCAAGTCGTTCATATCACAGATCCTTACTGGTCTGGAATACCTTCACTCCAAGGGCGTTATACATCGGGTTCGCCTCGTTTTTCATGCTCCAATGTCTCGACTGAGCTGCTACAGGACCTGAAATCCGACAATATCCTTGTGGAGATATCCGGTGTTTGCAAAATATCCGATTTTGGTACTTCCAAACGTACGGACGATCATAACGATACGCACACCGCCATGCAAGGCACCGTGTACTGGATGGCTCCCGAGGTCGTCGGCGCGAACAGAACAAGATATAACACCAAGATTGACATCTGGAGTATTGGATGTCTGCTGCTGGAGATGTGGACAGGCGCGTCTGGCGACGAGATAGTTGATGTCATGATTAAGGCATGTTTTCATTTCCACGTAGAGGCCGAATTTAACGCGCGTTATAGTTGTACCAATCCAAGCTGCCCCCTCTCCCGGATGGCCTTGTATTGTCACAACAAGCAGACGACTTCCGGGGCAAATGCTTTGCGATGTAGGTGCTTGGTTGTTTGCTCGTTTTGACGCTAACGAGTCTTCAGAAACCCCGATGAGCGATCCACCGCGGCAGAACTACGAGACCATCCATATTTAACGCTCACACCAGGCTGGGTGTTCGACGGGTTCAAGCGCCAGAGGGCGGCCGATACGAATTCGAAGCAACTTCAAGACTATCATGCCAACGGCAGCCAGTCGCTTGCACCTTGAGGAGGGAATCTTAGGTGTACGACATATAGCGCTGTTAGTCTCCCGAGCCGGCCGCGTCTTTACATCTATTCTCCAGATGTCGGCCTACCATGATGATGATGCTCTACAAAAGGAGGACCTGCGGAGCTGCTGAGTAGTAGTGGACGCGGATTATGCTTGGAAGGAGTTTCCTCTAACTGCATCTTGTATTGTCGTGTTACGATTACCAGTGCATTATTCGGTATAGACTCGGTGTTCAACACCCAGCCTCGCGGGAAGGACTAGAGCGTAAACTGCGGCCGTCGTATGTCGATAAACGGTACAATCGCTTTTGAAAGAAAAAGAAAATAGCTTATTAGATTATGTACTTTTGCAAACCGCGTCAACAACCACCGCTCCACCGTTATGTACCGGCCCCGGCGTTGAAGCCAGCGGTCTCGAGGTCGCTGGTGTTGAAGCCAGTGGGCCGAATCCTCGGATAAAATTGGTTAACGGCTGATGAGAGCCCGCTACACCTCGGAGTCAAGCCTCAAGACGACTTCAACTTCTTGCTCTTCTCTTCTTCCGCGCGTTTAGAGTAGATCATGTCGGTGAATGGGCTGTCGACTCGTTGAGTTTGGGGTTGTTGCACGGTGGAATGAAGATAAAGGGAGAAAACACACCCTTCGAAGCGCAGCGCGATAACATAGACGATGTACACATAGAGTGTGATGAGGAGGCCAGCAGAACGTTCGTACCTTCGTAATAGAAGATATTTGTCAGTTCTGTCTGGAAATGTCTCGTGAGGACAGACACGCACCAGAGGGCAGTAGCAGCGAACGACATGGTGCTCCCGACATACATCGGGTCGCGCAGAACATTGAATGGGAATCTGTTATGTTCATGCATTCGCTTCAGTCCTAGTCCTCCCACAGAGAAAACACGAAACCACGCACCCCTCAACACGATGTTCCATAAGTATACCAAAGTAATCGCCGAGGAACGTGCCGGTGACACCCAACGCCCAGGTCGAGGTCAGCACGAAGAGCTGTCCGGTGAGGAAGAGCGCGGCGGGAACGAGCGTGTCGAATGGCGCGGGGAGCATGCCCGGCGATGGAGGCTGGTCGAGGAGGGCTTTGTGGTACCTAAGAAACGTTCGACAATGAAACAACGAGGATAGGACCAAGTACGCACAATGAATCCCGTATCATTCCAAACGAAAAGATGAGGACAGCGAGGAAATAGCAGCCGTAGCGGGCATTCCCGCCGAACATGCGCGTTATCGTCTTGTTTCTGTACTCTGCCTTTTGCGTGAACTCGACTGTGGAGAGTCGAGACAAACACACAAACCATTCTGGGCCACGATATTCCATGCGATGGGGTTGAATGTAATCGACGCAATGGAGACGAGCAGAGACGTCTGATCGAAATCTACGACAATTTTCATATTCAACGGCGCGTCGTGAGGTTGTGTGGAGCGAGCGGATAGCTGAATGTGGAGGCCAGCAAGAGAGAAGCACGTCACGTCAAGTATATTCGCTCAAGATCTGTACCACACTAGCAGGAACCCGTGCTTCGCGACGGGGCAGTCAAATCAAGTGCATAAATGATTGAAAGTATGCAACGGGTCGCACCGCCGCCTCGCGGAGCTCGGCAGCGCGCGACCCGGATTCCCATTTTTTCGTCGGGCAATTCTTTCCTGCATCCGAGTCGAATTCAACCCACGATATCCGCAAAGTATCAAGACCTCATCTCTTCCCCTATCCTCCAGCATCATTTGGAGCGACCCTTGACGCGATTCTGCCATCGTCAGTGAGTGGTTCGCATCGTGCTCTGCTTGTAGGGACTTGAGGAGAGCCTTCGTGTGGTCTGAGCCAGTGAGAGATTGAAAAATTGTGCAAATACCAACATCAGGGTCCCTGTCGACCAGCTTCTTGGCCTGGTCCACCGTCCATCTCAGAGACTGAGCTATCAGAGTCGAGCAACTGTTTTCCGCCGGCTCGTAGCTGTAGTGAGGGATGCGCAGGTTGTCGCAGCAAGTTCTTGTCGTTGCCGTTGCCGTCGTCGCCGCAGAGCGCTTCGGGTCAACTGTGTCAAAATAGAATCTCAGTGCCAGAACAAAAAGCATACGGAGACCCACCCGCGACGACCCGCTCACCCGTTCAAGCGCTTCCCATTCCCATCGACGTTTCTGTTCCCATCGACGTTTTTGCGCTGCAGAGCGCCGCTCTGAGACCTCTACTGACTGAGAAGAACAATCAGAGCCGTCTCCGCGATGCATGGGACTCGCGCACCGTATTGTCTTTGCGTCGTCGTTCTGGCCTAATGCTCGGTGCTTGACGGCCTTTGGATACTCAGGTCGCAAGATGTACCCTGACTGCATGTAGAACAATGAATATACCCCTGCAAATCCCTTGAAGATTACACACCTGGGCGAAGAAAGGCTCTTCCTGTGATGACGGACCCAGCGCCGAATCCCGTGAAATGGAAGACGTGGGGTGGCTGAGTGTCATAGAATGTTGTGTTGTGTTGTGGTCCGAGTCAGGTACCAGAGCGCGTTGCTGACGACTTGGCGTTGTTGCATCTCTATGTATGCGTTGACTCCGAGAGGCCCCCGACAGGGACGATGGGACCTATGGCCAAGTGAGTAACCACGGAGAGAGAGCGAAGGACAACGCACGTCAGTTTTGGTGTCGCCGTTTGAGACGTTGGAGTGCCCGTTGAGCCTGTCTCAGAGTGTCTCTGGGAGTCCATGTGTCATAGGTAGCCACGCAGACGCACAGAGACAGGAAACCGAGCGAGCAGAACGGCCGTGAAGACGACGCAGGTTTGTCTCGACCAACGACGCCTTCTGATTGGCTGACGGACGACGGAAGATGTCTGATTGGCTGACGACCTCATTACGAAACCACTGTCTTTTGTATAATAGGATTTTCTGAGACTACTACTCGTAAGGTAGGGGCCAGGCGGATCACACGGCATCATGTGATCTGGCGCCTCCGACAGAAAACACCTATCAGCGGCCGCAAAATGCCAGTAATTTTGAAAATCTCTCAGTCAAGCCCTGAGGAAGAGTCTTGCTGAGAGCTTGACTGAGAGATTTTGGAAATATCTGGCAATGTGGAGCAGTTAATAGGATTTTTCGGTGCAGAGCTTAGATCACATGATGCCGTGTGATCCGCCTGGCCCCTACCTTACCAAAAAATCTCTCTCTCTCTCTCAAGTCAATCGTGGACGCGTTTGCCGCCTACACGCAGGTCAAATAAACCCGACGGTCGGAGGACAGACTGACTGGTCAGTGTTTGTATCAAATAAACTGGCGGAAGCGTCTTCGAAAAAATCGCTCGACGCTCGGACTGCAGCTGTCGACGTTACACAGTCAACCACCTCAAATCGCGACCAACCTTGCCTACCGGGTACCCAATGCATAACATATCAAGGACTGGCGTAGGGAAAAACGACCAACCGGAGTACAGAGGGTGCGTATCATACAAGAAAGAAAAGGGCAGCACTCAACGACTTTGGCCATGCGATACTTATGGAAGAAAACGAAGGGGGAGAATGAGCACTCGCGTGTCGCAAAGGCAGGCGGATGGGGACGGACTGGGTTAGTCTCAGCCCTTTCTCTCGACAAACAACCGCTGCTGCTTCCAGCCGTCTGCGAGTTGTGAATTCAAAATTAGATACCGGTCGAAACGACATACGCGCTACAAAAAGTCTTCGGCTCTGGCGCGCTTCTTACCCCTCGACTCTGCGCTTTCTGGCGGGGGGAGCGGACGGGGGACGAAGTACTTGGGGTGGAACGCACGTTTTTCTTCCTGTGGCCATCGTCAGCAACAACGAGTCAGGGCATGTCAAACACTACGCACGACACAGAAATTGGGGTCGCCGCTGACACCGTTCTCGTCTTCGTTACCAATGAGGATCATTCCCTTCTTTGCCTCAGGATTCGTCTGGAATTTGGACGGATGCGGAAGCGTTGGGCGGGGTGTATTAGATGGAGCAGGCGTTGAAGACGGTGGTTCGGGGGCGCCGCCCTGGGCGGTGACAGCAGCGACAAAGCTCGGAGCAGGTCGAGGAGGGAGAGGCGCAGAGCCTGGGGGAGGCATCATGGGCATGCCAGGCGGACCGAATGGAGGAGGCATTCCGGGACCAGGTGGGAAAGGCGGCATGCCAGGACTACAAAGATCAGTATGGAGATAAAAGTGAAGACAGTTAACTTACAGCGGGAACGGCGGTGCTCCAGGGACGCCAGGCGGACCGAATGGAGGAGGCATTGGAGGCATTCCAGGACCAGGCGGGAAAGGCGGCATGCCAGGACTGCAAAAATCAGTATGCAGATAAAAGTGCAGAGACAGTCAACTCACAGAGGGAATGGCGGTCCTCCAGGAACACCACCAGGGAACGGCGGGCCAGGAGGACTGGAACGAAAATCGGCATGCAGATAAAAGGTGACGAGAAACATCAACTCACTGCGGGAACGGCGGTCCTCCAAAACCAGGACCAGGAGGGACGAAGCCCGGGGGAGGAACAGGTTGAGCGTACGTCTGCGCAGCGGCACCGTAGACGGCAGTCGCAGGTCCAGACGAGGAGGCGTCGGCGGATCCACCCATCAGCTTTTTGTGCTGCTCAAGCATCGCTCGCAACTCGTGCTCCGACAGAGGCTTGTTCTCAATCTGTGTTTCTCGGGTTAAATGACCTGCGAAATGAATTCAAGTAGACAGACCTTCGGTCGCTTGGCCTGCGGGGCGCTGATGCTGCCCGCCGCAAGCCCCAGCTCAATCTCCTTCCGCCGCTTGTAATCCGCAACATCAGGAGCAGGGATACCCTCCATCCCAAAAATCTCGATTTCATACCCGTCTCGACCGGGAATAGCATTTTCTATCCGCGGAAGACTGCCGTCGTAAGAAAACTGGCAAGACGGACAAGATAAAAACGCACTTTTCCGGTTCAAGCTTGTGGACCTGTTGGATGTGAACCGCGAGACCGCCAGCCGTGTTGAGTCGTCTCGGACACATGCCACACTTGAAGTGCTTTGCTTTTTGGTGCTGCATGAGAACTGCATCGAGCCGGAATGAGGTTGTGTTTGTGAGTAAAGCTGGACAGCACACGTACCCTTCTCATCCTCGAATTCTCGCTCGCAGTACCAGCACCATGGGCGGATAACCTACTGCTGTGAATGAGATGAAGACATTGGGAGGACGGCGTACGTTTTTATTCTTCTTCTTGGCCATGGTTGCGAGGATTCCGGGAGTCACAGACTGTGACGCGGCATTCTTCTCCGAACCTCCTTGACCGCGCTGCAAACAACGCTGTTGAAAGCCAGCACCGACACTCGAGCTTACAAGTCAACTACGGATTGACAAAAACTTTTTTTTCGGGCAAGACGACGCTGTTTTGGATGCCCAACTCAGTCCTATTCAGTATCGTCTAAATCGTAGCTTGAAACTCTCTGGATGTCGGCGATTTATGCGAGATTGGCAATCGAACACCATGTGTAATCCCCACGGGCCAGCTATTGTGCGACCGGTGTTCCGATGTGGACCTGTCCTTGTGCCTCTCCTGTCTAACTTGCAATGAACGGATTTATACGGACCACTCCTTTACCCCAACATGCCGCCCAAAGTCGCTATTCTCGGTTCAGGCGCTGCAGGTCTCGTAACGGCCCACGTCCTCTCCACCGACGGTTTCGACGTCCGCATCTTCACGCGCGACAGCTCTCCCGGCGGGCAATGGGCCGAGGAGCGTCTCTACCCCCAATTTGCATCTCAACACCGTCTACGGCGAGTTTTCTTTCTCCGCCCTCGCCATGGACAGACCAGCCAATACTGCGGCGACGGGCGGCCGTCTCACGGGCGACGACCTGCATCGGTACACTCAAACGTTCACCGAGAAGTTTCTGCAGGGGAAGATTCAGTACGAGACCTACGTTTTGTCCGTGCTGCGCGAAGCTGAAGGTGGATGGATTATCTCTGTACGCGATTTGAAGACCGGCATAGAGCAGACTCTACGGTTCGACAAGGTCGTTTTGTGTACTGGAGGCTCGAACAAGCCTTATGTTCCTTCGTCCCTGACTCCGCCCGAGCACGTCAAAACTAAAGCGACCGTTATCCATTCAGCGAGTTTCGGCGCCAAGTACAACGATATTTTGGAGCAGACCAAGGACGGGCAGCCGGTCGTCGTTATTGGAGGCGGAAAGTCTGCACAGGAGTATTATTTTTCTTCCTTTGTTGTGTCTAGCCTGATTAATGTTAACAGTATCTGTGCTTTCCTCGCTTCGCAAGGCCGCAACGTCACCATTGTCTACGAAAAGACAGACACTTTTACTGCAAGCGCCAAACCCCTGCCTAGTTGGGTCCGCCTCGGAAGGTGAGTGTCTGTTCATGTATCGATACCAAGCTAATCGTGAAACAGAATGCTATCGGTGCTTTCCCCATATCCAAACCATCGTTCGCGGTTGGAGTGCGTGTTTTTTTTTTTCACTTACCAGCTGTTAAGATTCAAGTTGTACAACAGACGTTTCCTGCACACAACCTGGCTGGGATCCAAGATAGTGCACGGTATTTGGAACACCATCATCGGCGATTCGGTCTGTCTCGATTCCATTTTTGCACAAGTTGGCTCAGTCGCAAATACAGTACCGCGCCATGCACATCCCGCCCGCGCCGCACCCTCTCCGTCTCACCTACTCGCACTTCTGGTCGAACCATTTCAACGACGAGGGTGTCCCGCGCCCGGACGGCTTCCACTCCCTCGTCTTGGCTAGCAAGATCAAGGTTGTCGCACCCGCGCGTATGGCGGGATACGCCCGCGAGGACAGGGAAACTAAAACTGCTGGCGTGTTATTGAGCAACGGGGACAGGCTCCATGCAAAAGTTCTTGTGCTGGCAACGGGGTACACGTCCTCTTGGGGCGGTATCTTCGACGGTGGGTTCCATCTGCTTGTTTTCGAGCTTATCTAAAACCATCGTCAACAACAGAAGAGACTGCGACCCTCTCTAGGACTCCATCCTCATCACGTCGCTACAACCAAGGACGACGAATGGGCTTCATATGCTACCCTATCGAATCCTCCAGCCGCACACCCGGAAGCCCAAACCTGGGCGACCTCGATCTACAAAGGCATCGTGCCCGCCTCGAACATCCTGAAGCGGGATCTCGCCATCAACGGCGCGGTCATGTCGGTGAACGACGGCTACACGTTCGAGACTGTCGCACATTGGATCTCGTCATACTTCCTCAACGATAAGCTCACGCTACCACCCACCCCGGAAGCGGCGCTGGCCCATGCGGAACGGGACGCTCGGTGGTTCAAGAAACGCTGGCCAGGATGGAATGTGACCCAAAACCAGGCGCAGAATGCTTATGTTGCGTTTTTCAAGTGCGTTTTCGATTATCTTTCCGACTACAAAGGCCAATAACACCTCATAGCTGGCCGCAGTTCTGCGACGAGCTCCTGGAGGACATGGGTCTCCCGAGCATGCGCAGCGGCCGGAATTGGTTGACGTGGGCGGTTGGTGTGGTGAAGGTGAGCGAGTTGGAAAGGTTGCATGCGGAGAGGGCGGAGATGAGGAGGAAAAATGCGTAAATCAAGGCGCAAACTCATTAGTGAAGTGAGGGGTCATTCAACTTTGGTTCCTTGGTATTGTAAATGTGCACAGGCTTTTCGTTTGATGGCGGATCAATTGTGACCACCTCTTTCTCTCGACCAACACAAACTTCGAGGCGCCTCCGCCGTTCAGCCTTGCTCGATAGTCGCATAAACGACTCTCCTTCGCATTCAATCTCCTTTAAGATTCCAAACAATGTCTCTTGCACTGGAATCTACGCACTTCGGCTCCACAGCTGCTCCGCATAGGGGTCAAGGTCTCTATCATAAAGAGCAACAGCCCCACGTCTTTACACCACATCTACCATGTCTGCCCGCACTCCAGTTGGAACCACCACGGTTTCTCACTCTCCTGGACTCGAGTCTCGCAACTGCAACTACTCGAGCACAACACGTATGAATACGATGGTCATGCCCAAACCCGCAGCTACTCCAGCCCGGAAGCACATCCCTAGCACCAGCCTCCGGGAGCGTCGCGGGTTCACACTCTCCCTGGCCGCAGCTGCACACACCCTCTACGCCCAATCCGTCGCGGATGGTGGCGAGCTGCCAGCGAACGAGAATGATGGGAGAAGGGCACCGGAGGTGGCCTCTCAGGCGCAGAATTCCAGTGGTCCACAGATGCCGAATCGCCACCAGGCTTGTTCGCTAGCCCGCCAGGGTGTGTTCCCGGGCCCGAATGCGCGCGTGGCGGATACTACGCCGTCAATCTAAATTCAAAAGTTTTCCTCAAGTCTGTTCTGTTCTGCTTGGTGTTGGTCCGCTTCTTTTCTGGACCGTGGACAATGGCTGATGGTCTTTGGTAGTCACTGCTAGAGAATTGTTTCACGAATTTTGTATCAACTTTAACAGACGCGTTCAAGTTACCATTAATGTTATACTTTCTCATCCCGTACAAAAATTCACGGTCACCAACTAATAGGCGGCGTGCAGAGTTATCAGTGAGCGTGTGAATGAGTCACCTCCAAGTGACCGAATAAGGCAATTTTGATGGCGGTATGAAACTTGACCTTGGCGATATTCTCTACAATGAGAACGATTGCAGAAGAATGAATGCACTCTATTTTCAGCTCCCGGCTGACTAGTTTTCTATCCAGCATGGCGCCATCATATGACCAGTGGCTGCGTTGAATCGGAACTTCCTCCTTCGGACGATCTGAAAGTGGACGATCATCGGATTATGTAGTGAGTAAAATGGGGAGTGTCTATTTGCCGCCGCCGCCGCAGATGCTAACTAAAAATGCCAAACAGAGTCAGCACCCTCGCTTCCCGGGTACTTGATTGACGCGACCTCATTGTTAAATTGTGCCGACGAGCAAGAGCAAAGAACTTGCTGTATTAATAGCCTCATGTGGAAGTGCTTGCTAGTGCTTGAATCGTACATTATTTCAGGACAACGCAGCACTACTGATCCTGCATTTGGTCTACATCTTCAAGCTCATGGGCGTGCTCAGTGATTTCATCGTCGCCGCGATCGTGCTCCTCTAGAGTCACTTTATTGTCGGTCACCTGACGCAAAGCTCGAAAGATATCAGCCGTCTATGCAGGGGGGTCTATCGTAGGAAAGACCGACAGTTGAAGAATTTCTGCAGTTCACCGGCTTCACTGTTCCTTTCTTCGGCCACAAATGGCGGAACGCCAGTATCAGCATTGGGTGGGGAGACAGCGTGCCAGTAGGCAGGCGAAGACCCAGAGGAATACGAGAGGGAAGGCGCCGGCTCATGGGCATGCTCAGTGATTTCATTGTCGCCGCGATTGTGCTCCTCTAGAGTCACTTTATTGTCGGTCATCTGGCGCAAAGCTCGAAAGATATCAGCTGTCTGTGCAGGGTGTCTATCGTAGGAAAGACCGACAGTTGAAAAATTTCCGCAGTTCACCGGCTTCACTGTTCCTTTCTTCAGCCACAAATGGCGGAACACCAGTATCAGCATTGGGTGGGGAGACAGCGTGCCAGTAGGCAGGGGAAGACCCAGAGGAATACGAGAGGGAAGGCGCCGGCGAGAGTGAATGTGCGGTTTTTGGTGACTCGGATGCGGGATTCAAGGTAAATGGCCTCGACTCCGACGCTGTCATCCAGGTGTGATCTGGAAGAAGACATTAGCTCTTGGTGTGCAAGGATGTTATAAAGAGCAACCGTTGAGCCAAGGGAAGTAATTGGCGGGTTCGTCGAGCGGTGGGGCGGATTCATCGAACGGGAGCACGGACGGGGTAGCGGTATCGGGGAGGGTCGAGACAGGCTGCCAGTAGGGAGGCATGGGTGGCGGCGCCGAATACGGTAGGAATGACGCCGACAAAAAAGAATGTGTAGTTTCTGCAGGGAAGTAATCTTCTGCGGCTGGCCCATGCAGGGACCTTTGGACTCCTCCAAGAAGACCCTCGAGAAACCGTGCGTACAGGTTCGGCCCATGCGACTCGTCGACGGACACATCGGGTGAACCGAGGATACTGATGACCTCTCTGACAAGACGGCGTATTTCTTGACGTTTGTCGATAGTAAGATACGAACTAAATTTTGGCTGTAGTAGCTAAGGCGCAATATTAGATCGAGGAATCTTGAGACATGGTACAAAAGAACCTTCACGAGCATTGAGGCCGCAAAGGTGACGAACACGCTTTGCTCGCTCGGCCCGTGTCGCAAATAGACACGCTGGTCTGGCTGTCCAAAGGCTTCCACCATCGTTTTTATAACGTCGGAGGCCGCCGATAAACACTGAAATCATTAAAAGTCTGCGGATTTTCAAAACAAGCACATACACGCATGAAAAATGGATTCTCGTCAATATTATTGCGTCCAAAGGCATGTCGAAAGCCAAATGACAATACAACGAGCCGGGTATACTTGTGGGCCAGCTTCAGAAAGAAAAAGCGGAACTTGCTTTGCGAATCGCTCGAGTCTGTTTTCCTCCCTGAGTAGCGCCTGCCATTTGTCGCTGACTTGCTTCAACTGCTCGTCCGTCTCGGATGCGATGCATTCGATGTCAACCGCCTGCAGATCAATGAGTATACCCACAACGAGAAAAGCAAAGCAATCCACCTTGTTCAGCCCTGTCGGGTGATTTGGGTCGCTGTAGATCTTGGCCAGAAACCCGGCCATCACCTGCAGCTCTGAGGTGTAAACCGAGATATGGATATCAAAGTTATGCATATTGTACGGTGAGCTGCGCCACCAGTCTGCAGAGCGGCTGGCAATGTAATCCACGTCGCTGATCGTCGGCCGCTTGCCATACTGAGAGCCCAGGGAGCGATCAAGGTTGAAACAATTCAACCATACGCGCGTCCGATTAAGCAAATCCCGAGCGTGGGCCTCGTCGTCGGGTTGCTCAACGTAAGGTTGGTTCAGGTTGAGTTCCACAGCCAGTCTCGACAGAGAGTGAGAAGCAAATTATCAACGTTACGGTATTTAGCGAACCTTATGGCGATCCCAAGATAGATCCAGGCGCGTTCCTCCTCCCACTTTTTGTTGGTTGTGGCGTAAAGCGATAAGAGCACGTAGGCCTGCACCAATTCGACAGATTTTTGCCCACCGATCAGTGCAGTGCCTGCAGCGATCTCGGCATAATACATAGCATGAGGGTACACTTCCGGACGATCCGTGTAGAACCTCGAAGCGACGGCGCACACTGTTTCAGTATGAGCTCGAAGTCCAGGCAAGAATCGAGGACGCACCGACAGTGAACAAGAATGGATTTCGCAGGTATGTATTCCGCGCTGTGCAGAGGACGGGGTCTAATAGGGATGTCGACAGGTTCATATACCGAAAGTATCTAAAGAAAGCTTCAGCATTGCGGCCAAGAGGTCCAAAATCCACAGACATCTTGAATAGCATCTCCGCCTCTTCCAGTGTTATCAGACCCTTCCTTAGAATATGAGGCAAAGTCGAGGGCTCATAATCGGGCTGCATTTTCGGGCGGGCGATCTCATGCTCCATCTCGTCTTCCGCGTCGTCGGCTTCTTCCTCTATTTCTAGCGACCCCCATTTGCTCTTCGATTCCGAAGAACCTAAGAAGACCATCTTTCGCCTTGGTAATACTAAGTGAGTCTCCGAATACGGTGTTGGTGCCTGAACTTAAATTCAACGAGCCAGCGTCACTACCAATGACAGTCGAGGTCGGTGAAGGTGGTCGGAAGACTACTGGTTCTGGTGCGGCAGTCGTTTCCGTGGTCGACTGGTTCAGCTGACCATCTGTCGTTTCGAGCAGTGCCCTGAGTCTTTGGATCTCGGCGGCTTGCTCACGAAAAATACGAGTAAGATCCTTCAAGTTGGATCCACTAGTTGCTTCAGCCCGAGCTGCGTGAAGATACGAGGGAGAACATACGGGGAAGGCGAGGGTATATGATTCGGAATTTCGCATTTGTGGCCCCCGTGTAGACACCGCTTGCATTTATCGGTATCATTTTTGCGCTCGCACTTGACATTGAGGTTTTTGCATCGCCTGCACCGCCGAGCAGTGACTTCAGAACTAGAGAAGAATTCAGATGACTCGGAAAAGGAGTATGCGAGAGACGGCGAACACTGTGGCGCGGACTTTATCATCTGGCTGGCTTTCTGGATCTTGGTCGTGAAAACCTGACTGAAGAAATTATCGGCAATGTGCGTGTCAGATGGAAGAAGCAGCTACCAGATATGCAATGCCTGCAACAGTATGAGCCTTGCCAATTTTTTTATACTTCATCTTACGAACCATCTTCAACGTGGAGCTCGCATCGCTCAAGTATTTGCTCGCCAAGACGGTCCGGGTTCAAAATATCAGTGGTAGGCTATGATCGAGAAGGGTTTAGTACAGCAAAAAGTCCATCAGGTATCGCTGACCAGGTCTCTCCAATCGTCATCATGTGTTATAACGATAGCAACGTCAGAAACCTATGGAAGGGTTAGGACCTTGCAGAGTACTGAAGGACGACAGGAACCGTGGAGAGGATATGTGCGTTGATCGCTCGAGACGGATGGACAATCTGTGAGGCGAGACGATTGAATGTGAGTATGGAGAGTTGAAGCGAAAATACGCACTCTCGGCGGAGTAACCAAGTCGGAGATTGTGACTTCCTCCCCATGCGGACCCACATGCTGCTTTCCTGTGCTGCCTGCGTTTCCCCCGTTGATAAAACCGAAGAAATAAGAGAGCCCCGAACCCTGGGACCCGAATGGAACCGCACCATCCGGGGCCCTGCGCGGCGTCGTGTCCTCAATCGAATAAATCCCCACGCTACCGAACAGAGCACTCCATATACCGAGCCCGAGAGAGATGGTAAAGCCGTGGAGGAAGATGGTGTTGTTGAGAACTTGTGGAATATCTTGTGCGGCCTGGGGGAATGACTTTGTTTGGGCAGCCGTGCCTCGATTGAATCGATATCGAAGGTTCATGTTTTGGTCAGGCACGGTCTTGAATGCAAGATCGAAGCCAGACCCGTCGGCAACATTTTGGAAAGTCGCGATCCCGCCAGCGATAGCCTGCTCCCGTCCCGTAATGAGGTACAACTCGCCGTTGACCATGTCTCTCCCAAGTTCCCCGTTGATGTACTTGTACCAGTCTTTAGCGTTTTGAACGGCATAATTGCGTACATGGTCTCGTCGTCGTGTGATTTTTTGGAGGGAGGACCCGTACGGCAGGCAAAGAATTGCGCCTTTAGGTGCGCTACATCTGAACAGGTATTCGCCTCCAGGGAAATTTCTGTTGAGAGGTCAGACGAGTGCATGGAAAGAGTCATGACCGTACTGGAAATTTGCGTTGTACGACTCGGCGGACGGGGAAGAAAGGAAACTTCCTGCTTCAAAATCCAGATTGTGCAGGTCGGACGTGTCGTATTGCTCCAGCGGTGAGAACCCTTCCGGGACACGACCATTGTTGATGGGGTGGTCCGAGGGTAGGAATATGTTGAAGAAAAAGTCCCAGATTCCTTCGGCTGTGACCATTCCGACGTCGCCAATCGAGACTCCATGGACGAGATATTCTGGCGGCAGGTTACGCTGCGGCTCAGGCACATACAGAGGAAATCCGCGTTGCCGACGACACAGCTGGCTCCAATACACCTCATTCTCCGAATAGATCTCGTCGTGGGCGGGCTGGGGAGCTCTTGTCGCCTGCGATTTGCATGAGACACGAAAAAAGTACATCGAATGCAAACATACCGAGGTCGATGGAGGATGGAAATGAACGCCTCCTTGAGCGCTGATGAATTGCCCGCCGTGTATCCCAAAACTAGCCGCATTTTGGAACATTCCGACTGGATTGGCGACCGCCCCATGTGTCTCCGGCATGTCCACCTCCATAAGGTCGGAGGCCAGAAAGAGGCAAAGACCTCAGGCTATTTAAGGCGCCTCGAGGTACAGCATCTAAGCTATCCTAGAACGTGCGACAGCCTGGGATGGATAAGCGCCCGCGAGCTTAAAATTATTCGATGATTGGAACTCTGTGGTGAAGGAAGGCTGGAGAGAATCGTTGTGATTTGTATTGGTGGTTGACAATCAACGGGTCCCGCACAAGGTCACGGTATTCTCGAGTTCGTCTACTGCAAGTGGAAGTATGTACATTATGAGATATCCATCGCACCGCTCAGACAAGGACTCTGTATTTTGCATAGTTATCCGTCCTGCCAGCCTCAGCATTAACCTTCTCCAGGAAATTTATATTCGGCGAGAGAGTGAAGCTCGAAGCCTCGAACTCGCAGTGGTGGCACGAACTTACAGCAATTTGTTTAGAAAGCCTTTGAACTCGATGAAGAGGTCCGTCATCAGGAAGGAAAATTGGAGTACCGGGCTCCTTCATTTGTCCAAGGAGATCTTCCGCTTCTGGACTAAGTTGAAGACCGTCTGCGTCAGCGGCCAATGAATTCCAGGCCACGATACCTCGTTTAATGAAGGCCGATGCGTGGTAGAGAGTGTATGTGCGGAGAGAGAGGAAGGAGACGGAATCGGGTTGACTTCGGAGCTCGCAGATGACTTCTGCGTTGGTAGAAGGAGCAGATAGCCGGGGTCGTCGCGAGGGCATATGTGCAGCAGGGCTAGAATATTCGTCAAGCGAAAGCGTCCATGCATTATGTGGTCCACTAGGTTACAACGTCGGCTCTGAGAGATGTTAAGGGTGACTCTGAGCTCGAAAACAAGTCGCGCACCTGGTATCTACTCGGAAGAACGGTCATTCCACTTTGGCCACGGTTCGTACGGGTTCTGCCTACAGCATTAGAAAGAGACATGTCGGCCACGAAGAGACGAACGCAGCAAGGGGTGAAGCTGGGCAAGGTATGTGACCATCCACATGAGGTAGCAAGCCGCGAGCGCGAGCATTATCGCAGTCCGAATGACCCTGTACTCTGTCTGAGATGCGGAATGGCTCAAGTTCGTACACGAACACTTGGTTAGGGCCCTTGGGTGTGAATAAGGCGGCACAGGTCATGAGCCCGGCGACAATGGCGAGGAGGAAGAATATGGGGAGAATTGTGGACATGGTGGTAGTCGGAAACAGACGCTGCGTCCGAGTCTGTGACGTGATTTGGCTTTGCTCTTGTCGCCTCCATCCATCCCCGCAGCTTAAACCCTACAACTGCGCGGCATTTCTGCTCCATTGCTTGGAAAGCGCCTTGGCGGAGATTGGAGCTGGACCTGTGCTCCACACAGGACATCACACAACGTCACGAGCCTCTCATCGCCCAACTTACGAACTTGCATGAAAACACCCACCCCACGGACAACTTAACGACTTTCGATGACCATATTCCTCTCCTACATTGCGCTGCTCATCTCAGCAGTACATGCAGACGCATACTCACCCGCCCCGAGGTATGTATTATCATGTCTAACCGAGACGTATTGTGCCAATCGCGCTGCAGATGGGGACAAGCTACCTCAATCGTAACCTCCTCCCTCTTCGTACAAGGCGGCAAGCAGGATGCTACAAACTCGTACAGCTACACCGGTGCCAATGCCCAAAGCGATCTCCTACTACTTCCACTCGCCGTTTCCTTCTCCATCGACTCTCCGCCTTGGACCCTCGTCAGCGACCCCACCAATGACACCAACTCCCATGGACCTGCTGTTGCATGGCATACACTATCCGCCTTCAACTCGTCCACGCAATTGGTCTTTGGCGGCGTACCGACGCCAGTGGTGCCCTTGGCCACCCAACCCGACTCGGCATGGCTCTTGAACGTCTATAACCGTCGGGAGCCTCAGTTTACAGAGGAGCCCGCGAACTGGGATGGGGAGCCCCTTCGCCGCGTTCACCACGCCGCCGTTAGCAGCAGATCCGGACAGGTGTACATTTTCGGTGGCGAAAAGGCCGACGACTCGATGACCCCATTTTCCGACCATTATGCGTTCGATCCTACTGCAGAGACGTTCACCCTACTCCCCACCGACAACGCCCCTCCCGCCCTCACTGGACATGGAGCTGTCATCTTGTCCAGTGGTCAAATATTCCTGTTTGGTGGCTTGGCGGATAGTGGTCTCCTTTCATTCGACACCTTCTACGTTTTCGACACGACGACGAATTCTTGGTCAACCCAGACGGTCTCTTCGACGTCAACCTCCCTCCCCGACTCGCGGCGCGCTTTCGCTTACGTGTTGTTGGATGACAGCGCTATTCTCATCCATGGTGGTACCAGCGGAGACTTTCAGCAATTCTTCAGCGATGGCTGGATATACAACATTACCACCAGTACCTGGACGAATGTCCCTGCTCTCGCTGCAATCGGGGAAAGGAGGGACCATTTCGCGGTTTACTACGGCAGCCAAGTCATCTTCGGGTTCGGTACGGCTATTTTCATCCGCGTCGTAATAATGGCTTATCCATCTTCAGGCTATGGTACCTACGCCCCCGCTAACTCTTCGCTCATACTCTACGATCCCGCAACCCAATCTTTCCCGACCACCTTTAATCCCCTTCCGTTAACTGCTAGTATGAGCCCTACCATTCCCATCGCTTCTTCCACGAATTCTGCAACTGCCACGAGTCACATATTCTCCGGAACTATCACCAGCTCTGTTCATCCAACGGCCACTGGTGGTGATGGTAATAATAATGGTGGCGGACCTAGTGGCGGCAATGGGCATAAGTCGCAGAAGAAAGCCACTGTTATCGCGATCGGCGCAGTGGTCGGTCTTCTGGCCTTTGTGGCTGCAGCACTTGGTGTAGTGTGGCTCATGCGCCGTCACGAACGCAAGCGCTGGATGCAAGGCAGTGTAGGCGGTGATTTTTCGCCCCTAGATAACGAAGGTGGAAGCCGACCATCAGCGGCACGAATGGTCGATGCATCGCCAGAGAGCGGTGGCGTCGTCGGCCATGCTGTGAATACGATAAGCGCGGCAGTGGGCTCTTGGGCCGGCTGGATTGCTGGCGGACTTGGACTCGCGGGTGCTACTGCTGCCGTCGCTCAAGATCGGAAAGAGCGCCGCGATATGCTTGCAGACGAGGACACCCGCGATTTTGGGTATGCCGGTTGGTACGACGTAGGCGACAATCGGTCAACCCGAAGTAGACGTCAAGGCAGCAACGGGAGCACATGGAGTCTCATGAGCGTGTTCCGACCTAAACCAAGACGGGAGGCTAGTGCTGCTAGCGGCATGAGCTACGGGAGCCGAGGCGAATCACTCCTTGGTGCTGGTGAGGAGAAGGATCCTTTCCGCCATGAAATGTACATGCGCGATGTCTCTGGTGTCAAGAGACCTGCGCCCGGTCGCAGGCAATCGAGCTACACCAGTGTTGTCAGCACGACGAGCAACTATGTCGACCCCTTTGCCGATCCGTTTACTGCCCCGGAGCGCGACATTACCGCTCCTGGTGTGCTCTTGGCCGCAAATCGCCCGGGGATGCTGAGTCCCGTTACCGAGGTCTCGCGATCATCTGGAGCATCCAACTCTGGTTCGTCAACCGACCACCATACTTCCGCTTCTATAATCAGTCCCTTCGACTCCCTCTCTCGCGCCTCGACATTTGGGCTATCTTCGAGCTCACATCTGAACTCATCGTTCGGTTCATCTTCCCCTGCGGCAACCGCTGGCCCGTCAACAATGGCCTCTAGAGCACGCGCATCAAGTATCCTCGATATGCGCCCTCCGGCTCCCGATCAGCCTATGCGACGGAGCGACACTTGGTGGACCCGTTTTTCCAACAAGAGTCTTCTTGATCGCCGCTCGACTCGCGGTGCTAGCACTGCTCCAGCGCCGATGGACTTCCATGACCCAAACCCCCCTCCTGCGCGGCTCGGATTCGTGAAGGAAGAAACGGCAAGTGTGATGGCGGAGCGGACGTCGAGCGACGGGAGTCAGAAGGATAGGGCCGCGCGGGCCTCGCCGTATGGGCGGATGTCGACCCATGGCAAGTCGATGTCGTCTATACAGACAGCGGACTCGCGAGCACTGGAGCGGATGGGAGATGTGGGTGTTATTTTGCGCGGAAATCGGCAGAGCGGGAGTACAAGTACGAGGGGGAGCGTTACGACACATGGAGGGAGTGTTGACGATGGGAGGCCACTGCGAGAGGAAGAAGATGTCATATTCAGCTCGCCCGTGGAGATGGTACCTGCTTCAAGCTTCAATCTCCCGACACCACCTACAGCCCCATCACCTTCAAAACACTCACCCGCATCTATTCGACCTCCGCTGTCAACAACTTCCTCAGGATCGTCGTCTGGCGCGTCGGTAGCAGATCGCGTGCGTGCCTATGAACGACGAATGTCTCAGGATGTAGAAGTTCAGACGCCACCACCACCGCCCGGCGAACGTTCGCGGAAAAAATCCCACACGCACACGCATGGTGCCAACTACGGGCTAGTTCCACGACCGAGTTTGTTTGTTGCAAACCCGGGGCTCGACAGGGAGGGATCTGGTAGCCAAGACGCGTGAACGTGAACGCGGTCGGCGTTTCGACTGGTTTCTGTCTTGTCGCTTGTTCTTGCTTTTCTGGCTGACACCAACACCCTTCCCGCGTTCATATTCCTTCCTGTCGTCGTTTTGCGGTCATCTGCCATCGGTACCATCGGCAGCCGACCCGCCCCGACGCGTGGTATCTCCCATTCGTGCGACCTTTCCAAGTGCTGGTGCGGTCCCCTTCGTTGCCTTCCCTACCTACTCTATCATCTCTTTATTTTCATTTTACCTTCATCTACCGATACATCTCTACGTTACTTATGACCGCCCCATTTACGACCTCCCTCTCCTTCCTGTCTGGGCCAGCTGCTGCATACATCCTATACACCACGGACAGCCCCCGCCTGCTGTTTACTGACTTACTGACGGACGCTACCTGCGTAGGCGCCATGGAGGCATGTTGTATACTGTATATTACGCACATGGACTTTGATTAAAAAAGAATTGCAGTGCAATACACGGCTTGTTCGCGAGCTGACGACGCTCACGCATTTAACGCTGTAAAAATGAGCTCAAGACCGGCACCTTTGCAGCTGCCGATCTCGTAATTCAAGTTTCAGGAAGGATGGCGCTGTTTGCTAGAAAATGACAACGAGGGCGAGGGCTGTACGCTTGTCTGGTGGCGGGATGCTTCTGACGGAGCCAACTTCAAACAAACGAAGGTGGTACTTGGCTGTGCGGAGGAAACATCTCATGGATTCCGAACAGCCTTGAGATGGATGGATGATGTGTAATCAAATCTAATCAGCGCCTCAAACAAGAAAAAAACGCGTCTTTTGCCTGGAAAGCTTTTCCATCAGGCTTAGCGTTGATGCGGCGGGGAAGCGCGACCGCGATGGTTAGAGACCAAGGCAACGAGCACGATTATTACTGGCAACGACTACCCAGATAGAGGTGAAACTGTAGAGAGTGTACATGACGATACCCCGGAGCGGGATGAGAACTGTCATCATGTTGGAGAAGTGTTGCTGCGGAGATATCGCTTCGACATTGTCGAGACGCCGGGGCCCGGGGTATATTGGCAATGGCGGGAGAATACCACGATTGGCCCGGGTTTGTGTTCATGTTGTAGGTATGCCTTGAGTTCGCTTGTTGTTGTAGTCCGCTCGTTTTCTCTCTCCAGCTCGAGAGATTTCAGATCCTTCCGAGGCCAGCTTGTCGCCGAGGACCAAGCCCGAGATCAGATGTGATTTACATTAAGCGAATGTGAGATTGAGAGATTTGCTCGGGGCGGCGATCATACATCAGACATACTGGTACCGGAGATGGAGGGAAGACCTCTCGCTTGCTACACCAGAGCCGACTTTGTATCGGATGTGCAATTCGTTCAAGTTGAAGTTGCGTAAGTTTCTGCTCTGGATATCGCTAGAACGATCGCAAGATTTTTTCTTTTTTTTGTCTGTGTTCTCGTCGCGTACGTACCTTTATCCGACGGTTGGAATACCGGGATCAGTTGTTCCACTTCAAATCCTTGAAGGCGGCCGACGGATATCTGCTGTTCGAATTGGTGTGATGAGCGCAGGAAGGGAGGATCGGCGAGAGATGCAAGTGCAAAATCTCCGCCACTGACGCACAAACCGTGTGTTTCCCGCAACCAGATCGCATCCAACAAAAGTAACAGTGTCTGCGCGGTAAGCGTTGCCAACGTGTTACAATAATAAATACACACCTTGTTCTTGTTTTAGGCTATGCCGACCGATAGCGCGACAGTTATGCAAACGGGACCATCGGCAAGCGGAAACGCAACGACAGGAGAACGGACGTTACCAGTTGCAGTTGCTTCCTGCTGCCAAACGTCGTCCGCGGTGAGTCTCGCGGAGCTATGGTGGAAGTCAAGCCGCCCGAGTCCCGAGGGAGAAAACCGATCGACCAATGGAGATAAAGAGATGCAGCCGTAAAAGGAAGGTGAAGCAGATGTGTGGGGGGTGCTGGGGCTGCGTTTGGAGGTGGCGTGGGTAGGTGAGCAAATAAGGCAGGAGAAAGCAGGTTGTTTTGTCTGGCGCCACGACTTGGACTCGGACATGAACTTCTCAGGTGTTCAAATTTGCTTCCGTTGGGAAATTGCCTTTTCGGTAACAATGCGTAGTGCTCGGTAAACGCCGTGGCTGTCGTGCGCCACACAGAAACGTTCCTTGCGTTGCAGGCCGCCTCGAAGGTCCGGTTTATACTCGGTCTTTGGTTGCGGCAACTGTACGGGTTTACAGCAGGCTCATGAACTGAACAGCGGTTTGAATGGGCAATCGTTCGGAATGTCATCTCCGGCGACTTTCTGTCTCTCCGACAAGCGAGGCTGTCGGGCTGTCAGAAAAAGAAAAGAAATTGAGCAAAAAGGTTCCGCGCCGTATCTCTATCTCAGTTCTGCGGGGTCGATGATGATGTGGGGGCGGCGGCGGAGGCAAACGGAGGTGAATGTCGACGGAGGATGTTTACTGCCGCAGTGGTAAGATTGAATCAATGAATGGTCAGCAGTAAAGGAGTGCCAGAGGTCCCCATCAAAGTGCGGAAGAAGCGCTCACGTTAGCGCCCTGAGCGTCTAGTGAACAGCAGCTCCAAAACCAGGAAGGTTCAGGAATCAAGGGCGTGGGACGACAGGTGGTTCCAGGGCTGTGGCTAGCGGAAAACGCGACGCGAACACGCGTTCAGTGGCGTTTACGATTTCGATGTTAACTGTACAATTTCTACAAGACGTTGAGGAGCAGCACGAGCTCTCTTAGGCGACAGCCTCGATCTCTGCAATGTGTTTCTTCGACTCTTCGTCGCCGGCAGCTTTGAGGAGCTGTGGGAGTGAATGAGCTTAGTGCATAGGAAAGCTGGGAAGAGAGGCGGTAACGCACCTCGATGAGCCGCTCGACGTACTTCTTCTGTGCTTCCTCCTTCGAGGTGCCCTTAACGCCGTCCCACGCGTCCCTATCCGCATTAGCAAACGACAACACAACCGGGAGAACAGCTCACCACTTGGCCTTGCCGGTAAAGTCAAGCATTCCCGGACGCGTCGTGGTGTTATCACCGAGCTTGGCTAGAGAGTGTTGCGTTGGGACGTGTCTGTGCGCCACCATGAGTCTGCGCACCTTGTTTAAAGTACTTGTAGAACTAGGTGGGGGCCGGCAGATTAGATAGATCATGGCTGATTAGAGTGACATCAACGCACGTAGAGCTGGTCCTCCTGAGAGGGCTTGACTGGACCGTCCTTGGGCAGTCCACCGACGATTGAGACGGCCTTGTCGAACTTTGCTTCGTAGGACATGGTGGTAGTGGTCTGATTCTTATAACGCCTTGGTCACGGTGCGCACAATCGATGGGGTTGCCTATTCGGGCTACATGAGGTCTGGGGACTCTGGGCCGTCGGCCAGCTGTAAAAGCTTGTTCTGCATGGCGCGGACGATGAAAACCGCAAGGCACATATCACTCGAACAAGCAGGTTTAGATGACGGAAGATGACCTTTAGCTTGTCAAAGGCACGAACGGACGGAATCAATCATCCAGTCGGTAAGCTGTGTGTATTTTCCTCGTATTTTCCTCGTCGAATGAGCTCAAGGAAGCCGAACTTGAATATTTCCATTTTGAGTGGCAGAAGTGACATTTGTCGTCACAGTGCGTCAGCTGGCAACGTTGACCACAACGATGGCGGCGGCACTGTCGCCGCAAGAGATACACAGAAAGCTCTCCGTCCACTCCATAGCTCACAAGTCACCCCGCGTCCGTCAACTTTCCGAAGCGATTCGAGAATTGTCTGACTTTTTTTTGCATTTCAAGGCTCCTGCCGTCTCTGGCAACGAATCAGACTCGGACTCGCTCGACACTATCATACCCAGCACCAGTGCAATGTACCAGGCCTCTGCGCAGCCGAATCTGTCATCCATCGCGGAGCGGCGGTCTGGGAGCGGGGAGGACTCGGAGGAAGACGAGGGCGAGGAGGAGATCGGTGGATGGCGCAGTGCCGACAGAGGGTCCCCACATCTCAACTCAACGGAGGAGAGCGTCATCAAGGCAGGGTATCTATGGAAGAAGGGCGAGCGGAGAAAAGTCAGTTTCTGTTTTTGGTTGTGGATTATGTGGAAGCTGATTCTGCCAGACGTGGAAGAAACGGTGGTTCGTCTTGCGTCCCGCACACCTTGCGTACTACAAGACTGCCGCGGAATACCAGCTTCTGCGTCTGCTTGATCTGTCCGATGTCCACTCGTGCACCAAGGTTGCCCTTAAAAGGCACGAGAACACCTTCGGGCTCGTTTCGCCAGTAAGGACGTTCTATCTCCAGACGAAGGACCCAGGCGATGTGCAAGAGTGGGTCAGGGCAATCGAAGAAGCGCGTCTGGCGCTGCAAGCTGCTGCTTCGGGCTCTGCATCACAACCGATTCCGATTCCTGCATCAAGAGGACGTATTCGTGCAACTGTTCCCCCACCCGTAACCCCTTCGCCTCCCTCACACGGCTACTCGATAACCTCGTCCGACTCGGAGGACGCCTCTCCCAGCGGACCACGCTCATACACTCTCGCCTCGTCGCAACCCCGTCAACCACCAGCTGGCGGCGGCACGTCTCCCTCCACAAAAACCCCTGTCGACCCAGGCAAGATGATTCTGTCCGGCTACCTTATGAAGTGTGGGTCCAAGCGCCGGAACTGGCGTAAGCGCTGGTTTGTGCTGAGCGCCGAACAGCTGGTGTATTCCGGGAGCCACATGGTGTGTAGAGATCGTCGCTAGGAAGCGCTTTCTGGCTAAATGAGGGAATGCCGCAGGATACGAAGCCACATCGACGTTTCCCCTTCAAGGAAGTACTAGACGCCTTGGAATATGATTTACCGCCACATCGACAGACGGCCAGCGGAAGCGCTGGAGTGTCTCCGTCGATGCCGCCCGCAGGGGACGACGACAAGGGTAATACGCACACGTTCAAGATCGTGACGACCAAACGGACGCTGCTGCTGTGTGCACCCAACGAGGAGGACGAGATCAAATGGCTCGGGGCCATTCGAGCGCTTATTGCTCGGCGATCCGGAATTGGTGGTGTCCCAGGCGACTCGACGAAAATCTCTAGTGCGGTGGCGGGCTCCCACGACGTCAGTCCGAGCACGTCGGGCTTTTCCGGAGGCGGGGGCGGGGCCTCGAGTTCAGGTGGATTGATTACGAGAGTGAGGAGGTTGAGCGCTGCAACCTCTGTCCAGGAGGCAGTATAGCAAATGTATATTACGACGACTTACGGTTGGAAGCAACGGAGTTTTTTTTTTTTCTTTCAAGGCTGCGACGATCCCAATTATGGGTTGATTGGACGAAAGCGGTGTATAAACTCCGTGATAGGCGAGGGAGGTGGGCGGGCGGTGTTGAGGAGCCTGTCTGGACACTAGGGTTTGAGAGCGGCAAGGCATGTGGATTACTGGGACCCCATCAAAAGCGGGAGCATCTTAATCTCGGGATCTGCGTTACGATTGCGTGTGACACCTCAACAGCACCTCTTTTCGGAACCAACTTATATACCCTCCCTCGATGCTCCCACTGCTCTTCTCACATCCACCACTGTAGACTGTACAACATCCTCCCACCCAACAACCCGTAACGACCCGAGAGAGCACAACCACCATGCCCGCGGCACCAAAGTCGCCCCAGTCAAAGAAGCCCGTCGTCGGTCCCGTCGGCGGCCCAGGAGCTCCCAAACAGAAAGGCGCAGTCCGTGCGAAGTCGGGCTGCTACACCTGCAGGATCAGACGTAAGGTCTGTCCAATCCCACCCTCCTTTACTGCCCGTTTGCTGAACGCGTGTTGGACCCACAACACAGAAATGTGATGAACGGCCCAATGGCGACGGTCACTGCGAGACCTGTGTCCGCCTTCGCCTCCAGTGCCTTGGGTTTGGCTCGAAACGCCCTGAATGGCTTCGAGTGAGTAGAGTGGCTGGACCCACACGTGCTTGCTGACGGACAACAAAGGAAAACCGCAACGTCGTTGACATGCGCGACAAGATCAAGGCATTTCTAGCTGCCCAAGGCATGATCAAAGGCCATGCTGGCACTGGCCCCCGTGGCGCAGACCAGGAGCTCCCGATCTTGCGTCTTGACGAGGACAGCAACACACCATCCTCGAGCGAGAGTCCGCCAACCCCGACTCTTTCTCTGTCGCCCAGCGAGCCTCCTCGCACCCTCCAGCATACCTCTTCTATTCGCGACCAGCGCTGGATGCCCAGCAGCTACGGTATGCCTGTCTTGCCTGCTTGTGGACGTTTTGTTGATTCTTTTTTTCACAGGTCTTCTGCGCAGCGGCTCGCCCTATGACGGGTCCCCGCACAGCTCGCACCACGAAATGACTCTTTACCCCGATGCGAACCCGTATAATTCTAATACCCTAGTATCTCAATGTAAGAACTTGTACTCGCCCTATTGAGTGTCGTAATCTAGTAAATGTACTCAACCCTCCTCTTTGGCAGGGCCCTCTTCTCGAACACCCGTTGCGGTCGCAAGCCCTGCCGTCGCAAGCTCGTTCGGTGCGACATACACCACCGTCTTCCCCGACGACATGTACTTCCCCTTGGACAACGACTCGACGCCGACGTACAACCTCTTCGCCTTTCACTTGAAACCCGGCGGTTCGAGCGACGAGCTGGTGACCTACTATATCGCCAATGTCATGAACTTGCAGTATATGCTCGTCGACAACAGCCGGATCCAGAGCGTCGTTGTGCCGTCTGTGAAGCTGCCTGGGTCGTCGCGAGAGGCGGCAAGGCTGCTAGCGTCGGTGCACGTCAAGCGTTCGCAATACCAGTCGTCGTCCTTCACCGCCATGCGGGATCACGACACGAAGAGGCGGTACGAAGAGTTACTAGACGTCCTCTCGTATGAAAAACATACCGAGGACGACGCTCTTGCAGCCATTAGCATCATCTCGACCTTCCTCTTCGACGGTGGTGCCGGGGCGTGGGCAGAATGGCTCGGGGTCTCGTACAACTACGCACGTAGCGTCTTTGGTACATCCGACCCTCGCGAAACGCTGCTAACGTGCTCCGAGTCGACACGATTTATCATCAAGACCGCCATCTGGTTCGACGTGCTGGCGGCCATTACGACTCAAGAGCAGCCGCTGTTCCTACGCTACATACGGGAACTGTTCTCGCCGCTGCAGAGTGGGGTGTTTGACCCCGCCCCGGAGCTCTCGATGATGAACGTGATGGGCTGCGAGAACGTCGTCGTGTGGCTCCTTGCAGAGACCTCTGCGTTGTCTGTGTGGAAGCGGGAACAGCAAGCGAACGGGACCCTGAGTATCCCGGATCTGGTCGACCGGGCGACAGTCCTGGAGCAGGAGCTCTCGCAATTTTCTCCTTCAATGGATTCTCGTGCGTAGTTTTAGCGCAGAACACCCCCGAAATGTGCTTACCGCAACCACAGTGTCGTTCGACTCTACACAGACGGAAGAAGACCGCGCCCTGAGCGCCGATATATTCAGGGGGGCCGCGCGCGTATTCCTCCGCTCGATCGTGTCTGGAGACTTCCCCCACGTGCGGGAGATCGAGGATGCTGTTGCGGATACAATGACGCTCCTCCGGACACCAAAAATTCCGACGTCTGTCGTACGGAGTACAGTGTTCGCGTTCTTTGTCTGTGGGGCGTTGACGGATGACCCTCGACATCGCGAAGCAGTGGTCAACCACCTTAGTCTCAATGCCGAAGATCTATCCAAGTCAACGGTCGGGAACAGTGGCTCGATCAAGACGCTGTTGGAGGGGATTTGGAGGACTCGGTCAGAAAATAAACGCGGTCAGCCAGTCGGATGGCGAGATGTCCTGTCGCAGGCCCAGATGCTCCTTGTCTGAGTATGATTTCTGCTTGTTTTTCTGTATTTGTTTTTTTTTCTTGCTCTTGTTTTCGTCTTGCTCTCTCTCTGCACCCATGTAATCGTAATCATCATAATCATCATTTTTGAGGCACATGCGACGGGATATTTGAAAATTTGGTCTTGTTTGTCTGTACAGCATCTGTAGATCTAGAGTGACATCGGAGGATGGGACGAGGCGGACGGGAGTGCACACGCTGCACACGGGTTAGATCAAGACCCGTTGAGACCGTTAAGTGATATGTTTTCTTGCGATCAGAACCGACAGTCAGGCAGTGTAATGTTTCCCAGCCACCCAGATTTGCGGGCTTTCAAAGGATCTGTGCCGTCAGCTTAAAGTTTGCTCCCAACAACGGCCAAATCGCTCCTCCTCTTTCCCCGCGACCACAACTATGGCCTACCGCAGCGCCAACTCCGAATCTAGTGGGAGCCAGTCTCCCACATCCTCTGCTGCCTCTTCCAACGTCTCTCCCGCCTCTTTCAATATCCCAATGCCCGACGCCGACTCTGCTTCGTCTTCTGCACGCGCCTCTCCACAACGCTACCCAGTCGACCTTACCCGCACCTCCAGCGCAAGCAAGGGTGGTTGCTGGTGAGTCCCGCTACCCCGCTTCCGTTGTCCCGAACTCATCGCCTTTTGCACAGGACGTGCCGCTTACGACGAAAAGTACGCGTTGCCCTGTTCGGTGTACCGCCTTCGCGCTAATCCTTGTTCAGAAATGCGACGAGAACCGTGAAGGCGACTCGTGCCATACGTGTATTCGTCTCACTATCGACTGTCTTGGCTGGGGTCCTAAACGCCCCGAGTGGATGCGCGTACGTTCACTCCTTCTTCACTTTATCTTTGGGTCCTCAAGCGATCTGTAGGACAAGGCTGCTGTGGAGCGATACAAGGCAGACATAAAAGCGCAGCTAACACGCGCGGGGCTTATCCGCGGCCAACCCCGGTCGTCACTTCTCTCGCCGGGCATGGGAATGGGAGCCAGAAGAGCGTATCCCCCACATCGACGATCCGCCGACGCGTCGCTGCTGAATTTCGACGGCTCTGGGGGCGAATTCTTCCAGTACGGCACTCCGCGCAATATGTTTCCTGGGATGCCAGGTGAGTTGCCCTGTTGTCTATATGAGTAATACTCACTCACAACTCATCAAAGGAGCAAACAACTCTGGATTCTATGGCATGCCTGGTATGTCGTTTAGCGACCCCAGTCTCGCTGCAGCAGCCGGCGTTGATTTCAACGCCGGCCTATTTGGCGCGCCGTTTGATTCACCCAATTCGTCAGCCCCAGGTTCGGGGCAGATCCCTCCGCTCGAATTCGATTTTACGCATCTCGGTGGGGGCCCGGACACGTTCGACTTTAGCCTCACCGGACACTCCTCATCGAACCTCCCGCTGTTTGCGGGACACTCCTCCCTTCAAGAAAACCACTGCATCTATTACTTTGAGCACGTACGCAAGGTGCAGTTCATTTTTGCCGGCAACTCAGTCACCAATATCACTTGCTCCGTAAGTTGCCGAGTTTTTATCGCTTTTTACCCCCGCGCTGATCGCGTGTACAGATGATAGTTGCCGAGCCCAGGGGTGCAGTCACCAACGCGGTTTGTGCGCTCGCTAGTCTGCATTACACCCGCATGCGTGTATCGCATGGTCTTGAGGCGCCAGATCCAAACCCAGAGCACTCGACGGCAAAGTACTTCCATGACGAGGCCTACTTCCAGCTGCACAATGCCAAGCAGGTGCGCGGGACGTACGGCGAGAGCGACGCTGTCGCAGCGCTGCATCTCGTCTGGTTCTCTCAGCTGTCGGGCGGAGCGACTGATTGGCAGCCCGTCTTCGCGGTTGCGTGCGACTGGCTCGCGCAGCAAACCGACCTCCTCACGAGCGACAACCCCAAGCTCGCTCTACAACGCCTACCTTCTTCCAGTCAGCTCATCGTGAAGATCACTCTGGTTCGTCCTCCTCGTTGCCTGACACAACACTGTTAATTGATATCTGCTTACAGTGGCTTGATATATTCTCGAGTCTCACAGTGATGCGACCTCCGAAATATCTCGCGCTGTACAAGCGCCTCTTTTGCGACTTGGCTGGTTGGCAAGCGCAAAGCGACGAAATTCGGATGGACACGCTTACCGGGTGCCCGGAGGAGGTGCTGTCGGGAATCGCCGAGGTATCTGCGCTCTCACACTGGAAGGCGGAGCAGAAGCGGAAAGGCGCGTTGAGTAACCGCGACCTCATTCGACGCGGGGATGAGATCGAGCAGCGGCTCAAGAAGAGCGCAGAGAGCGCCCCGCCGAGGGTAGACATGCTCGACAAGACGCCGCTGCATCCGACTTTGGTTCTGTCCGAGTCGGAGCAGGTCAATGCTGCGCCATATCCAACCTCGGAGACTCGCCAGCTGGTCGCCAAGATCTTCTCCGAGACGGTCATGCTGTATTTGCACACTGTCTTGAGCGACTCGAACCCAGGTACGTACCTTATTCTTTCTGATCTTTGCCGTGGCTGACCTCGTCTCTGTAGGTGTCCCTGAGATCAGCAGTTCAGTGGGGTTGATCGTCCAATGTTTGGGACAATTACCGTCGTCCGAGGTTGATAGAGCGCTTGTGTTCCCAATTTGCTTGGCGGGCTGCATGACGGACGACTCGAACTGGCGGGAGTTCTTGAAAGGACGACTGCAAGCACGCGATGAGAGCCTGGGCAACTTGATGCGGACGCGACTACTCATGGAGGCGGTCTGGCAAAAACGAGACGTCAGCGGCGCGACTGTCGACTGGCGGGAGACGATGCGCGAGCGGGGACTCAACTTGCTGCTGGTATAGTGTCGCTCGCTCGCCCATCTTGTCCCTCCCCTCGCCACTTCACGCTTCTTCACGACCACCCCCAGCATTATTTACTTACCATATCATTCCACTAGCTATACCTTGCTCACTTACGACGCATACCTTGAAAGTTAAATTAGTGTTGTACATTAGGCATATTAACGAAAAAAACTGCAAACTTGCTTACCTCGAGTGGGAGGATGCGGAAGGGAGGATTTTGCCTTGACCTTGTGATAATATATGCGCGCGCCGGCAGTAATCATGGGCGCCGCAACGGGTCGGGAAGAAGGACAAGATTGGGAGTGATACGTTTCCGCGCGCGCGCCAGTACAGCCCAAGGCGAAAGAAAAAGTTTGTGGACCGGTTCAATACAAAAGAACGCGTCTTGTCTGAATTCCCGGCTGACCGGGAAATCGTCTTGAACCGCGTTCCTTTGGGGGCTTTTGCGCGAGAAATCGACATGGGGGAGTCGGGAGGAGAATTTGACGCGTATGTCGACGTGGTGGGCGCTGAAAAAGAGCTATAGAGCGCGGAGGGTTGACGTTGAAGCAGTGATTTACACCGAGGGCTCCGGGAATTCGTGTTGCAGAATGACCAGAATTGATCCTATGTGTCGAAAATGGTGACAATTCCCGTGGGCGCTCGGGCTTTCCGAGAGCGCCCAGTGCCAAATACAGACGGCGCTCAGCTCCCGCCTGGCCATATATTAGCTCAAGTATTCCGGACAGATTCTTTCTTCCTTTCTTTCTCGTTCGAAAGCGCTGAACTAGAACAGTTATCCCCCGGCCACCTGTACAAACACCGCTCTCTAACCCGCGTACGCCGAGGCCAGATGTATATATTCTGGGTCGACATTCGTCAGTCCCTCTCAACGCTACTCAGTCTGGACTAGGTCAAAGTTCTCTATCGCGTTGTCATCGCACTTTGCTCATGCTCACGATGCCTACTTGCGACTACTCAACATTCAACTACTGTACTATGGAGCTGGCTTCTTTTCCCACTGGAACGATCCCCGACTCCTCGTCGAGTCGAGTCTCCCGCAGTTGACGCCGCTTCGCATCCCGAGCGATACTGTACTGCGGATTCCGGAATGCCCTCACCGCTGAAACACTTGCAGCCTGTATACGTGTCTCACTGGCATCTGCCTCGCCTCACTTCGCGTCGCCTCCTCGCGTGGCCTTGGCCTTAACCGGTCATCCCCGCCGCCGTCGTAGTTAACAGCAACCATCTTTCATAAGAAACGCCCCCCCGCTCTGGCTCTGCATACCTATCAAAAAACGTTGTTGATCTTCTCCCGCACTTGTTCGATGACTGTGCCTGGCCTGACGGCCGATCCAGGCTTCCTTCCTCAGAGATGCAGCTGCCAGTTCAGAGTGTTGCTCGATGTCAGTACCTGTCTGGGCTCTGGACGAATAGGACTCGTGCTTCCCACCGCGCCCAAATGACGCGCTGTGAGCACTTCGAGTCCTGACAACGTAGCAGGACAGATGGATCTGACCGGAAGGAAATGTCATGTCGTTCGTTTTTTTCCAAATTTCTGTTCTTTTCCTCGAGGCGTGGATCTCCGTGCGTTCCCTGACTGGATGAGGGATCCATTCCATTTGCTTCCGCCGTTCTTATTGTTCTCACTCGTTCACTCTATCAACCGAGACCAGATACAAGGCGCATTAATCAAGGTCTCCACCACCGGAAGCGTCGATCTGACATCCGTTTTTTTGGACGTGTGCGAAGATCAAGAAAGACTTAGAGAAGGTCGATGTAAGTAGGAACCTTCGAACGCTAGACTGAACCCAAAATAAAAGTTTCCCTCGCGATCGACAGCCGCAACAGCAACAACCCCCACACGTCGAAACTATTTCTGGGTAAACTACGGGCTGTTCCGCTCACTCATACGGAGTAACACGGACTCGTTTCTTCGTCATCTGCGCACCAATGAATCATTCTGCGCTCGAGGCTCCCGGCTTTGACCTCTTTGAACTCTGTTCGGGTACGGCAATATTATTGTCATTTACATTATTGGAAAAAACGTAGGGTTTCATTTCATTTCAAGTGTGGTCTCCTTGTGGATGTACTTGTAACTTGGGGGAATCAATGAGGGACATCGGATCCCCGACGTGTCCGACCAATTAAACGGACGATTCCGAATAATTAAATTGAGTTTGCGCTCGAATCTAAGACCGAGGTGAGCCAGAGCCACGTATAATAATGGACCTCGACTCTAGATATGTATGCCTGGACCCTCGCCTTGGTCCAGGGTGCTTCTATTAGTTTTTCAATGTGCACAGTACTGGTCCTTGTCCTCGTCACCGTCTGATCATGTCCGTATACAACAGCTGGCGTTAATTGGGTGCTGCATAGGTTATCCGTTATACCCTTTACCACGGTGAGGCGAGTTGGAAGGCGGTATCTTCGCTGATGTGCGTGTGGAAAGTATCGCCTGGCGGCAACTTGAAGTTGATACAATGTAGCACTTGAGCAAATTGTTAGTCTGATTACTGATCCGACCTCAGGCTGGATCTTCAAAAATGAATTGGTTTGGCAGCAGCGACTAAGTACACATACACGTGGGTAGACACAGCCTGAGACAGACGATAGTGCACCTGGCGTTACAGTATCGAGTTGGTCGGAACGCAGTGTATAGCAAGTCCGTGTTTATTGAGCCTACGCGAGGAAACGACCACCCGCAGGATCGTCCGAAAGAGGAAGCTCGAGACACAGCCACTAGTCATGTGATGGCGGACTCTGGTTCCGAGTCGACGTCGCCATGAACCTGTTCCTCTGCTCACCGCTCGTCAGCAAACAGGAATGAAGCGCTTTTTTGCCCGCTTGAGCCCGCAGAGCTGGACCGCTGCCGCTAGAAGATGATGACGTTAGCGATGTCCACCGAAGGCTGTCCGTGGCTTCGTGCTTGCCGCCCTTTCTCTCCGTGCAGCCAGTTCCTTGGGATGCAGGCGAATGTAGCTCTCGAAACTCTCGACCCGGAGCCCCAGATGTTCCAAAATGCCACCAACTTTGCGATACACGGAGGACAATTCATCAGCGCGCAAGGAGGAGTGCATTTACACTCCCCGCCTGCGTCTTCCACTCAACCGGCTTATTGCTGTCTTCAGTATGGTCTCCTTGCTCATTCATCCGAGTCGTCTCATTAGAAACGCTGCAGGTAGCGACGAGGACGGCTCACGATGAGATTTATTCGGACAATGAGCTATATTGCAGTCAGCTCTGGCGCAGGCAGCGGGGGTTTCCTTTGTACGTGCCGCAACCACAGCGTAATCTTCCCTCGGACTATCTCCTCCATGGAGTCTCGATCGGAGATGTCGGGATGGTCACCGCCGAAGGAATTTGGGACTTTTTCTTCAACATATTCCTCCCTTCCGACGACCCCATCAATAACGGCCGCGTCCCGGAAGGTTTCTCGCCGCTGGAGCAATACGACGAGTCCGACGTGCACGACCTAGAGTTTGAAGCGGGGAGTTTTGTCGCCTCGCCATCCGCCGAGTGTTGCAACGCCAATTTCGAGTACGTTGTTGTGCGCTCCCTCATCTCTCGAACTTATACGGCTTGATTAGGGACTTTCCAGGAGGAGACTATCTCTTCCAATGCGCCTCACCCAAAGGCGCGATTCTTTGTCTGCCCTTCGGCTCTCGTCTCCAAAAGCTGGCAAGAAAACAAGAACATGTACGCAGCTACGCAGCGCAGAACGCCAAAGCATGGTACCAATACATCAACGGGACGCTCGGTAGGAATATGACGAACGGCGAGCTGTATGTGATCACTGGATGCGAAAAGGCTCTTGCGGGGGGGATCGCGACCTTTCAAAACGTCGCGGCCGGCGGAAACTTCAATCTCGTATTCAAGGCATTCCCAGGGATTCAATCTGATTACCCCACGAATCCTCGATATCGGTTCAATCGGGGGACGGCCGCTCAAACGAAATCGTTCCCTTCGCCATCGCAAGTCGGCAACCCGGCGGGCCCTCACAATAGTACTATCTTCCTCCATGGTTTTCACGATCTCCCTCGGGCTCGGCCTGTGGGGGTCCCTGTTCAGCAATGTTGGTGTCCATTCCATTCAGGACGAGGCTGCAGAGTGGTCGCGCAAGGGTTCTCATCGCGATGTACCTTTTGGGTCGCAGGGATCAAGTGTGTCGTATTTCCTCAATCTTTTCACTGGTGGAGGTGGTGCTGGCATCGGGAAGCGACGTCTTAGGTGCCCATGGCTCTGAGAGTGGTATCACGAATATCTGAGTTGGCGGCTCCGCGGAAGGTGTGTGCACAGTTCTGTTCCAGATACTACCTAACTGAGGTATTGCCGTCTTTAGCTGGCTCATCCTTCTATCGCCATTCAGCAATACATACTCGAGATGGTGTGCTGTCTTCCGCGTCTTCTTCCTCGCTTGGTCTGAATCGTTTGGATAGTATCCTGACGCCGCTGTGGTCATCACCCACGACGATGACTGGGCAGCCATACTGCGTGATGTACGTGTGCATGCAAGGAGATTGGCGCGGCATTAACTTGGTCTGCAGCTTCCGATAGCCAGTTCAGACGCCGACCTGCTTGGCCAACATGTACGCGAAAAGTTTGAGATTATGGTCGAAAATGGTATGTACAATCTTTTCGTAGAATCGGACTTTGGGGCTTATGATACGTTCAGGCGTTGCGTATTTGGTTTCTGCTGTGTCAGCGCCGTGTCCTGTTCCGGACAGTGTTGCAGAACTACGGACCTAGCACCGGTAAGGACTTGGACTCGTGGCGAGTTTCTGTTGGGAGCGGTGAGGCCGATACCAACTTCCAACGTGCTGCGGGTCTTCTGTACAGTTCTGCACTGAATGCCAAAGAGGACATGACTTCCAATGAGCCCAGTGCGCCATACACACCCCCTTCGAATGGTCCCAGCAAATCCCAAACGGCCGCACCACCCGCAGCGCTACCAACCGATCTCTCGCGCTGGGTACCTCATGCGTCAGAAACAGCCGCTACTTTCGCTTTCGCTTTAGACCAGGGTACACTGGCGCGCGCCGAAAAGCCTCCACGAGTCAAGGACTTGGAGCCTCCACGACCGCACACGAAGGCCGGAGATGATGCTGAGAAATTTGAATGTACGTTCTCTTCTATTAGTAGTCGCATCTCTAAATCGACTTATTTCACAGTTATACCGCCCTACCATTGTTCTCAATCGACACCGATCCTGGTATTACCGTTACCGACTGCCTGGACGGATGACTCGGAATCCGATTCGGACTCGGATGATTCGGCTTCGGACGTCTTCGCCTTTTCTTTACCCCCGCTGGCCATGGACGTCGTTATTGACGGTAGTCCATCGAAGGCTTTTGTGCCAGATGACGAACGCCGGCCTATCGCCCCACTGGATGGCTCGGACCCAGGCGCGAAGGCGGCATTATTATCCACCCAGCCGCGCAAGCGAGGATTCGGAAGTGCCATGCGGGCTTTTTTCAGTAGTAAATCTTGATGGTGTTCTCTGTCTTTTTTTCTTTCTTTTTCTCTTTGTATTTCAGAAGAGGTGTAGGATATGGATTTCAGTATACTGTAGGCCAAATTCTGGTGCTCACTTTTGATGGATCATGATCTTGAAACTTGAACGCTTCCAACCATGCAGACGACACATGAGTGCGACTCGCCAGCATGGAAGCACCTCCCTGTTCGAGCGCCGGAGCCCCGCGCGCCTATCCATCCGAGCTTGCCACGTCTAGGACAGCTTCGATGCTGTTCGACGTCGAGGCCTATAAATAAGTACGGCTGAGATCTTTCCTTCATCTGCCCTACGAATTTATGGAGGTAGGACGTGCAGGAGACACCTGCGGAGCTGGCGGGGCCAGCGCTTGCCAATCCAGTCGGAATGTTCCAAAATGCGGCTAGTTTTGGGATAAACGGCGGGCAATTCATTCAGCGCTCACGGAGGCGTTCATTTTCCATCCTCCCTCCAACGCCGTCGTCGGTAGGTTTGGATTCGATATACTTTCACATCTAATCCAAATCGCAGACGACAAGAGCTCCCCAGCCCGCCCACGACGAGATATATTCGGAGAATGAGGTGTATTGGAGCCAGCTGTGTCGTCGGCAACGCGGATTTCCAGTTGTATGTGCCCGAGCCTCAACCGGATCTTCCACCAGAGTATCTTGCGCATGGTGTCTCCATCGGAGACGTTGGAATGGTGACCTGCAGAGGGAATATTGGGACTTTTTCTTCAATGTTTTCCTGCCCGCGGGACCATCCTATCAACGAAGGTCGGGTTACCCCAGGGCTTCTCTCCGCTAGAACGCTACGACTCATCAAATATCCGTCTCAATTTTGAGGCCGGAAGCTCGATATCGTCACCATCCGCCGAGTCGTGCAACATAAACTTCCAGTACGGTCATGACTCTTTCCATGCACTCGTCTGACATCTCAACAGGAATTTCCCTGGAGGTGAGTACCTGTTTAGATGCAGCGCGCCTAAAGGCGCAATCCTCTGCTTGCCGTACGGGTCTTCCCTCCAAAAAATAACAAAGCGGCGCGACTATGTACGCAATTATGCCGCTCAAAACGCTAAGAGACTGGTACAAGTACATCAACGGGGAACTTGGAAGAGGCATGGTCAATGGCGAGCTGTACTTGATTACGGGACGGGAGCAGGCTATCGCTGGCGGGATCGCGACTTTCCAAAATGTTGCCGACGGGTCTGGCTTCGATCTTGCATTCAAGACTGTGCCTGACCAAAACATGAACCTGCGATATCGATTCAATCGAGGCACGACTGCCCAAACGAAGTCATTCCCCTTCTCCGAGCCGGGACAAGATAATCCGCATACTTCGAACAACACCATCTTCCTCCACGGCTTTACCATCTCTATTGGGCTCGGCATATGGAGTACGCTGTTCGGCAGTGTGGGGATCTATTCGATTGAGGACGCGCCGCACTGGCCGAGGCCCCGAATGGCGCGACTCCATTCGGATCTCAGAGCTCCGGCCTTTCTTACTTCTTCGGCTTTTTTAGCGGGGGAAACCCGGGCAATACAGGAAAGAAATATGTGGGTCCTCATGGAGAGGAAGTCACAATATCCGATTTGGTTGCTCCGCCGAGAGTGTGTTTTCTCTTTTTGCGTCCATATCACGCTCATCCATGTTGCAGATCGTACACCCGTCGCGAACCGATGAACGAATATATCCTTCGCGCGGTGCGCTTTCTTTCCCAAACGCGGACTTGACTGAAATATGTCCAGGTCCCCGACGTTACGGTCGTCATAACGCACGATGACGATTGGAGAGACATCGTATCAGACGTATGAGCTACTTCTGTAGTGCTTTGCAGCGCCATTGACAGCTTCATCGACAGCCGACGGTCGATATCTCAAACCCTGAATATATGGGCGAGCGAATACTCCAACGATGCGAAATCCGCGTCGAAGACGGTTTGTAGTAAGGCCCTATTCTACTTGGACTCACGCTCTTTTAGGTATTGCATACCCAGTTGCCGCCTCTGCGCAAGAACCTCCCACAACATTTCCTTCTGGCTTGGAGGACGTTGCGCCGCTCATCGCTTCAGTCAACGATCCAATAGCAATCAGATTTCCGTCCGAAGTACCGCAGGAGCAGCCCCGTCCACCCAACTCGCCCGTTCCGCCGCCAGCATCCGTCAAGCGGGCCGTCTCGGCATCTGCTCCCAATACCCCCGCCGTTCGAGCACCGTCGAGAGCAGCCTCCATCGCCTCGGAAGCATCGCAGACGTCGCACAAGTTCACCCTCAAAGACCTCCTTGCGAATGGACCCAAGCTCTCCCGAAAGAGCAGCGCTCGCGGTGCGAGCTCCCGTCACAGCGCAGACAGCGGCAGCGAGCCGAGTCACAAGGCAAAGAGCGCAAAGTCGGGCGGTGGAGACAGCGTCGGGAGTCTTACCCAAAAGTACGGTGTCTATCAGAAGGTGTGTGTTTTCTTTGAAAGGAAAATCTTTCTCATCGGACTAGGTCGCCATCGGCAAGGGTGCTACCTCTGTCGTACGGCTGCCACACAAATGGGATCGCAGCGAGGGCGAGAAGATGTATGCCGTCAAGGTGCGAAGCCGTTTTTCAGCATTTTCGTGCAGTCGCCTCACACTTCCATTTCCAGGAATTCCGCAAACGTCGTCGCAACGAGACGGAGAAGGAGTATGTCAAGAAGCTCACCGCCGAGTTTTGCATCAGCTCGACGCTCCACCACGTCAACATCGTCGAGACGGTCGATCTAGTCCAGGACGAGCAGGGAAAGTGGTGCGAGGTTATGGAGTTTTGTCCCGGAGGCGACCTCTACGCTGCCATCAAGAAGGGCGGCATGTCCCCCAGCGAGGTCGAATGCTGTTTCAAGCAAATCTTGCAGGGTGTCGGCTACCTCCACTCGCAAGGTGTTGCCCACCGCGACATAAAACCAGAAAACCTCTTCTTCGACACCCTGGGGCATCTCAAGGTCCGTAGGGTCGTGCCTGCGCCCGTCTCTGACTAAGTGATTCAGATCGGTGACTATGGAGCGTCGACGGTGTATCGGTTACCGTGGGAGGGTACTATCCACATGTCGACGGGGTTGTGCGGGAGCGAGCCGTATATCGCACCAGAGCAGTTCCTGGGCAAACGTACGTGATCGGGCATGCCATTGAAGTTCGTCTAATGTCCGTACAGCCTACGACGCTCGTCTCGTCGACATCTGGGCGTGTGGGATCGTGTACTACTGCCTGCACTTCCAAGAACTCCCCTGGCGCACGGCACAACCCACAGACCAGCTGTATGCCTCCTACGCAACTGCAGCCGCTTCCACACCAGCACCTCCCCTCATCCCCGCCTCCGCATCCACCACCAGCCCGACGACAAACGGCCACACACCCACTGCCTCCGAAACACGCTCAAATCCCGCGCTGCTCTTCCCTCCGACGATAAACAACCTGTCCCCGCGTGCCTGCAGACCGCTTATCCGCCGGATGCTCGAGCCGGATCCGAAAGCGCGCGCGACCATCGAGGACGTCCTCGGATCTGCGTGGATCTCGGGTGTGGAGGTGTGTTGGGAGGTCGGCGAGCGTGCGGCGCATGTGCATGTTAACGCGAGGGCCATGGCGAGGGCTGCTGAGCTCCAGTAGGCCTTTTGGTTGGTTGGTTGGTTGTTTGGTGCGACTCGTTCTCTGCTCGATACTCGTACTGTACATACATACATACTGTCCGTATCGCGTTCGTGTTTTTTCCCGTTTTTTTAGTAGTAATTTCTGTGCGTGGATTAGATACGTAGACTGCTGGCTGCTTTCGAGTGAAATGAAAAATGAATGTAATGTATTTTTGGAGAAATCTGTACCACGGATACGCGTCTGTCTGTTGAATGACACCAATAATAGTCGCGGGTAAATTGACCACAGGTACTCGTCGCTCGTGCGTGAGCGCTTTCCGCGATTCGGGAGGGTTGCTGAACACCTAGCTCTCGATAAACAAGTTGTTCTCAACACATGGAGTGGGCTACTGCTGGACGAAGACTCCTTGCCGGAAGATTGGACTAAAGAGAGAGGGGTTTTAGTGGGTATACTGCCCTTGAAGCTAGGTGTCGGATAGACGACACAGCAGGAGTCCCACACTGGTATAAACATGCCTAAAGGCATTTCCTCTCAAGCTGATATATTTTCCCGGCATATACTGGTTAATTTTCCAGTGAACCCAGCGGATGTTATTTAGAATGCTTCTGCAGACTGAATTGCATTACACCAAACACTCCAAAAAAAAAAAAAAAAAGAGGGTTGCTGAACACTTTTGGTGCCGTGACGGTAACGGTCGAGAATTTGAGCTATTCTCTGTCCTAAAATGGCAGAATATGATCAAAATTTTGGCTCAGTCACCATCAAATTACCATATCTGGGAATTTGAACACCTACCCAAACGAACACCTGCGGTGACGCGTGACACCAGCCGAACACTCAGTGTTGCAATTTAAGAGGTTATTAAGGGTCCCCGCTGAGATCAAGCCCTTAGGCCTTCCTAAGGGTCAAGTTAAGGGGTTGATTCTAAGGGTATTTTAAGGCTTAATTTCCTAAATAGGCTAGCCCTCAAAATCGTCACCCGACCCCTCGCGCTCGCCATTGTCGGGCTCCTCGTCACTATGCTCTGCATTGAGGAGCTCCATATACAATGTCTCCTCCGTGAAGGCCTTCCTGGGACGTTCCATGCGTATTGGGTTCTGCGCCACACCCCCAAAGAGCGCCTTGAGTGTAGTCGGGAGCCAACACGATTGGCGGCGACGTGGTGCAGATGATGATGCAGACGAAGACGACTCCGGAAGCTCCTCATCGCTGTTGGCTGTTTCGTCGACTTCCTGCATGTCGTCTTGCCATTCCTTGACCTGCCGACGCCATGCTGCCTTCGAGTTGACGAGCAGGGATTGTACCTCCCCCGACTCCGTGTCCGTCACTGCTGCAGCGTTGTCGCTGTCGATAGCGGCGGCGTAACAAGGAAGGTGTAACAAACTACTTACACGGGCCTCGGTATGATTCTGTCGTCCCTCACGCCGCTCGCGAAGACCCTCGGCATAGTGTTCTTGGCGGATTTGGCGCGTAACCTATCCAACTGTTAGCGAATGATAAATATTCACACTGCCTGGCATACTTTGCTTTGCTTTGCTATTTTGTCGAGACCCAAGCAGTTTCGTTCTTCTTGTTGAGGAAATCGGAGAACGAGTGCTCCAAGCCTGCTTGATTGACGACCAGCTTGAGGAGCATCTCTGCAAACTCACAGAGCTCTTGCAGTGCTGATTTGTGTGCTCAGGACTCAGGTGTGGAAACAGCTAAGACTAGGAAGAGCGCTAGCTCCAACTAACCAAAAACCAACAACCAACCACCATCAACCTGCCGAGTCGTCGTCCTGACAGCATATGCCAGCTTAAGGGTGCTCAGGAATCCGCTCTACAGAGTGCCCATGGAAGAGATGGCACTTATTCCTTCTGAGGGAACAAGCAGCATATGAAAGGTACAGTGGGGAACAAGCTAGGCCAAGGTGTGTACAACGAGTCTCTAGTCCAAGCAAGGCTCAGAACAAGAGGAAACTCGAGGTTTGGATGTGAAGCTTCCCAACTGTAGCACAGAATGGTTGTAAAAATGTCCTTCTAGCTGCTTTAGACATACAGCTGGGCAATCTCTATCTCAATGAGAAGACCAAGCTCAATGTCCTTGCGCTTTCTAACCCCCAAAAATCTCTCTAACGCCTTATTCCGCTGTCACAACCTAACCAATGCTTGTTCCGTCGCCATGTTTCTTATTCAGCCACTCCATCAGCAAAACCGGAAAAAAAAACATGCATGGCCATACAAGGCCTTACAAACCGCTGCAAAGGCCCAAAGGTCCCAAGCCATCAAACAGCAATATATGGGTTCCCCAGCGAGCATGTTGCAACGTGAGTCCCACATCGCTGATCCAGATCCCCAAGGATCATGCGCCTTGCAAGGCCTTCCAAAGCTATATATGTGACCCAAAGCCAAAATAGTACCAGGCAGCTTCCTTGGACCAGGCTATGCTGCACACGGGGCAAGAAATAGAGAAACTGAATGTATTTGTACACTAATCATACACCAGTGTACAAGCGTACAATGTTTACTCGGCAAGCCAAAAGCTCCTCGCGAAGAGAGGTGGAAATGTCGTGTTGGGAAAGGAGGGAAGGGAGAGAGACAGGTCATATTCACACTACACAGATTGATGAGCACCAATACTGAGTTTAAAGAGAGAATGTACCAAAGGTAGGCGCGCGGGCCGGCGGAAGCAGGTGGACGACCTGCTGTGTCCGCCGTCCCGGGTAACGAGCGTGGAAGCTGTCTTGATGAAAGTCTGCGGTACTGTAGCTCAAGGTGCCAAGGAAGTGGGTGTTTGTGAGTCTTGAGAGCTTGACACTTGCTATTCGGAGGATTTTGCTGTGGGCTTGAAGGGAGACCGCACAGGGCCAGTGTGCGGTCCCGGGTTGCATTCTTGAGGTTTCAGGGAAGACTTGAGGGGGCTTGAAGGGGAGAGGCGGACTCTTGAGCCTGAGGGAGGGAGGGAGGGCGAGAGGGACGACTTTGGCGGTGGTGGGGGGGAGAGAGGAAGAAGCGTTGACGACCATCAAAGTCAACCAATGCCAAATTGAGGTGTCCGCATGGTCACATCACAAGTCGGCCGTGATCATCAGGCTGGATGCAAGCTGGATGCAAGCTGGGATGATAAGCCGACGATAAATAAGCCGTGCTTGAAGGCTCAAGCGCTGGACGCGACTACCTGGAGAACACTTGGCCTCAAGCAAGGAGCCCTCGGATGGTCATCTGCATAGAAATGTGAGGTTCTGGGAGGACATCACTGTTCTTGACACCTGAAATCAACACCTTGTAAAGGTCTTGGCTGGACAGGTTCCCAGTATCTTGCTGGTCGTCCCTTGCAAGGCAATATCTAGCCGGGGATCATCTGGTAATCGGATCAAATGGCCACGTTTACTGCATACAAGGCAATCCAATCGGCATCTTGCTGCCATCACCTCACGCCGTCAAATCAGGTTTTCCCGGTTTTGCTGATGTCAAATCCTTATTCGGCCACCATGTTTGTTGTTCCCTGCCAAGTCCTGTTTGCTGTCGAGCCCAATGTCCAACCAAATCCAACCAAAGCATCCATATTTGCTGCCGAAACCCTTATTCCCTGTCATAACTCTTGTTCGCTGTCACTCCCTACAAGTCCCAATCCAACCAATGCCTTCACGAGTCCAAGGAGCGATACAACACGCTTTAATCCCAGCCCTCAACAGTCCTATAACCCTCTAAACCCTTCATCTCAACTCCAAAACACCTAGACCCTCCGAAATAGCTTAATCCCTCAGACTCCCCAACCCAGAAGCAAACTTGAAAGAAGATTTATTTGTACAAGCCATGTGACCTGCCCAGCCAAACCCCTAGACTGCACCCAAAGCCCTAAGGCCGAAGAGGGGGGGCCAGTTGCCTCCTGAGCAGCTACAAACAGTGCTACTTATATACTACTGCCAAGAAACCATTACAAACCAAGAGAATAACCGAAAATGAGTAAATATGGCACCATAGTGGCCGTTTCTCCGTGTCTAGAGTGGTCCATAGTCCTTAGTAACCTCCCCAGAGAGAGCACAGGTCTCTACATCAACCCCTAAGTGTCCAAATCTGGAATATCCATGTTCCCCTTCTTTCCTGTTGCTGTCCCCTCCAGAACGACAGTCCCATCGTGTAGAGTGACTCTCTAGCTTTCCAACGATGCCCAATATGTCCCCAAAATCCCAGGTAGTCGTGGAGAAATCCAAGGAACAAGTCTGCAGATGACTTGATGCCATTGTTGACACCACGGAATAACTTGGAATTGCTACGAATAGCTCCGAAACGCGGTCAGGTGACTCCCCAGAGATATCACAGACTCTCATCGTCATCCACAAGTCCAACAATACTACGGAATAAGGCTTGTTCCCAGTCGACCCATCCACCGAATAAGACCAGAACTCGAACCAATGTGAAGTTGGTTATTCCCTTTGAGTACATGCAGGTTGGATCTTCCTGCAATAGATTTGGGCTCTGCTAGTGGTTATGTGTACAATGAACTTGTAGTGCTCTGCAGGCTGTCAACCCCATTGCAATCCTTGTTCACCAGTGCAGATATCTCCCAACTAGCTATTCGGGACTCATACTAGTTCTATGATATGCGCTCAAGGAATACAAAGGAATAAGCATGTTTCCACGCCTACTCCAAAAAGCGGCTTATCACCGGAATATCTTCCATGAGCCATAGGTTCTTCAGTTCAATCCAGAATGCTTTATTTGCTGCCGTGGACTCAGCCGGGGCATATATTGCTAGGACTGTAATTGTTAGATCACTGTGCCAAGGGATTTTAGCAAGGATAGCATGTCCTTGGATGAGGCGTCTTATGCTAATTCCGTCAATATTTGTTGTATTCCTATTTAGCACAATAGCAATACCTCCTTTATTTGGAGTTTCAGGGTTAATAGAGTTAAAGATTTTCAATCTTTTGCCCCTCCAAAGGGGGACTCAATTTGGTCAACCTGTGTCTGGGTGAGGTGGATCTCCCCTACTGCCGGAATTCCTATCTTTTCATCTTTCATTAGTCTAGCAAGGTGAGGCCATTTATCCACCTTTCCGCGCATGTATCTCCCGTTTATATTTAGAGCACCTATTGATGCAAGGATATGTTAAGCAAGTCCAGGACTGAGTGTGCTCGGCGGATGGATAGATTAATCTCGCTGTTGCGACTCTGGCCTTTGTCGAAGGCTCCGATTACGCCTTGGTTGTCGGAACGCACCAGCAAACATACGTCGCAGAAATGGAGTTCTTCGAGCGTGTAGATGACCAACTCGAGGGCAACACATTCTAGCCATCCAATATGTCACTGGGTGTCCTCCCAAGAGCCGTGCTTCTTCCATGCGGCCCATTTATCATTAATGATAATCCCGATACCCCAGTCGGTGGATGCGTCCATGGAAATACGTGAGTCTCGAGGAGGACCGCGAGCTACGATGGGACGTGTAACATTGGGAATGGAGAGGGTCTCGATCCACCATTTTAGTGCAGTGATGAGGCTTCGCGATGGGAAGCGCTTGGTGTACGTGTTTCCCTTGAAGGACATCGCAAAGTTGGAAAGGGCAGGAAGGTGGGAGCAACCGAGCAGATAGACAAAGTTGGCACAGAGATCCGTGTATCTTCTGCACATCAAGGAGTTGACATTGCGCGTTCTTGAACGCCGCGACAAAATCCTGCGCCCGTCCGAGGAACTTCAGTCTCTTCTTGTTCGTCAATGATACCGTCTTTTCTGCAATGTCCCACCAGAAACCGATATACTGGGCGGTGAAATCAAAATCCTGCCCTTTGGAAGGATGCCACGGTATGTTGATGTCTGCAATCTGGTGTTTCGCCTGCTCTCTGTTGTATGAGTACCAAAACGATGGGCGGTGTGGAGGTGGGGAAATGTGCGATGCGACAGGGTGATGGAAAATCATAATGTCGTCCTCGTAACGGTTATTCGGGAAGACGCCTTTGGCTTGCCAGATGTCTGTAATCGCTGAAGCAATAGATCCGGTGTTGCTGCTAGACGACGAGCACCCGAATGGACAGCAATGATCAATATAAAACCCGTTGGGCCTGTGAATGATGAACCATCTTTTGTGGGTGGGGTGGATGGGGCAGGTCCAATGGAATTTCACAATATCCAGCATCATGGCTTGAGTACCAGCAGGTGCTGTCGCGATCTGGGAAATATTAAGGACTTGTGTGGATATGGATGCAGGAATTGGGAACAGAACGGCACTTGGCTGTGGAAGGATAGGATACGAGAAAATTGGGATATGGAATGCCAGGTGGAAAGCGCTCGGGAAATGGGAAGGGAATTAGGATATGTGTAGTGTCATGGGAAATCACTTGGATATAGCAGGATGTGCGCAAGGGCGTGGATACGAAATGGAAATAGGCAGGACAGGAAATAGCTGCGTGGGAAGATGAAAAGGAAAGGGAAGGAACATACCAGCTCTGCAACTTCTGCTGTACCAAACTTGGTGGGAAAAATTTCCTTTTCTATGAAGGTGTTGGTGGACGGGTGGCTGGCGTTCCCTTTGGAAAGGTGCCGACACAGACGCAACTTGTCTGGCTCTCCTGGACCTTGAGGCTGGACTGCAATGATGATGGGTGAGCTCTGGAAATGTCCCTTGAGGATGGTTTCAACGACCTGTTGTGGGAATGGTCTGCTCATACGGCTTGCCTGTACTTCTTTGTTCAAGTAGGTGTCAACGAAATCGGGATACTGGTCGGCAGAGGGATGGTTTTTGTGTATGACTGTTTCGAGGAGTGTCGGGAAATCTCCCATGGTAAAACCGAGGCGAAGCTTGTCCGTCAGGCCGGGATGTGCGGAAGTCAGGTTGTGCTTGTTCAAGAAAAGGTCAATAGCGTCTGCGTTGTAGGGAGTAATAACCCGGTTCAGGATTTCGTCATATTCAGGAAGTCGTGGAGAGGACTTGCAAGAGAGCAAGAAGAGGTCCACGTCTGCATGACTTGGTTCACTGGGGGGGATTTGCGCGGCATTTCCAGTCGAAGGCATGGTGGCCGTCGCTGCCGCAGAAAGAGCAAACGTGCAATTCTTCACCGGCTGCGTGACAACAAGTGGAGGATGACGGGCCCTTGACGTTCCAGTACCGGCAGACAAGATGTCCTGCCACGTTGGTGAGGAGACCCGCGTTGACAGAGCACAAGAGCTGCGAGCCGTCTGCGAAGGTGTTGGACTTGCAATCAAAGAGAAGGTGCCCTCTTTTAGCACATCTAAGGCAGGTAACGGTGAGGGCTTTCCTGTTACTGCTGCCCGAAAAGGGAACACCACCGCGACCCCCGTCCGCGGCCACGCGTGGCAGGTGGGTTTGACTGGGAAGAGTGATGGTTGGAGGAGGAGGAACTCGGGGCGATGATGGGAGCCGGTATCATGGTCTCCATGCGAGCTATAAGCATCTCCGATTGGTACGTCCCGACGTTAAATGTAAACGGGACAGCGTTGTATTGCTGTCGACGCTTGATGTCCATAGCTCAAATAGCGGAGAAGATCGTCTCGGAGTTCTCGACCTGATTGAGATACCCAAAGTGTTGCCGCATACGAACGTGCTCTGGCAACTTGAGGCCTGCAACTTCCCTGTAGAACTCTACCATGTTAATGCATGCCTCATTCCACTGGTCGCGTGTCATTGTCTCCTCCGTGATACCGAGCTTGATCAGCAAGGTGTTGGTATCTGTCACGAACAAGGTGATGACTAGTCACATGTCACAGTCACATAGTACGCCAGATGTCACGGTAAGATGTGATGGGGTACCAGGGGCAACAGCAACACAATCAGCCAAGTAGGGAGCCAAGTAAAGGGGGAGCGCGATGGAATAAAAGGACTGCCGGCTACAGCGCTCTAGCTACTTCTTATATACTGGTTGTGGCTATGCTAGGGAGTCGTCCCGGGTCCGCTTCGGAGCCACGTGGCTGTGCTATGATCAGAAGAACAATAAGGTTGAGTCAAGTCAAGTCAAGTCAAGTGACAATGACTTGTCCATGACTCCAATTGACTTGTGCTTTGACTCAGAGAGTCTAGAGCTGGCCTAGGAGGGTCCAGGATGGGTCCGGAGTAGTGTGACATGACATAGCGTGCCTGTCACATCAAGAGAAGCGCAGGATAGCACAAATCTTGAGAAAGTAACATAAAACGGAAAATATATGGAAATAGCAAAAAGCATGGAAGTTGTGACAGTATCCAACACCTGGATCTTTTGCGTGCGGCCTTCCAGGGGATTGATACGGATACGAGCCAGAGTGGCCACTTGCGCATTGATCAAACAAAGGTTCTTGTCGGTGAAGAAACAGATAGGGATGTAGATGTTGTAGCGGTGGAGTTCTCGAAGGCACTTGTTGAAGATAACTGGGAAGGCCAAGCCGGCAACGAGGTCGACCATTGGACGCGGCTTCTTTGGCTCTTTACCAGACTGCCCTTCGGCCGACCTCTTCGCATTAGTGCTCATGTAGTCCTTCACGAAGGCGGCTCCCGAGGTTGGGGAGAGGGACTGGATGGTTTTCACCAGGACAGTGGAGGGGGAGGGGACTTCTTCGGCCACTATGATCAACGACTCGTCGTCGGACGCGTCTGCGTTCGCCTGTGGATCCAGTGCTTGCTCCAGACGCTTCTCCGCCCAGACCTCGTTCCTCCCTCGGATGAGCGTGTTTCTCTCCCTCTTCTGTCTGTCCGACAAGCCGATGGTGCGGTGGGTACGGCGAACTCTAACGGGCTCTTGGGAAGGCCCTGGAGGAGGCGGAGGGTTGCTAAGGTAGGGGGCAGGCACATCAATCGTGATCACGTGAAACAGTGGTGGGCTATTAACGTCCCCAAAATCAGCTTTTTTGCGAAAAAACTCTCAGTGGGGCCCTCGGGCTGTGTCTTCCCGAGGCCTCTACTGAGCCCGATTTGCGAAAGCTCGAATCTTGAGGACGTTAATAGTGTTTGATGCCGCCAGGCTTGTTCTGCGTGATCACGATTGATGTGCCTGCCCCCTACCTTATGGTCTGTCATGTTTCGAACCGTGTCAATTCAACGCGTAATACAAGTAAAATGAACTCGAGAGAGGTCACTGGAAAAGATGTCATGCAGTGACACTTCCCGCTCGACCTCATGCTACCCTATCCTACGATACGTCTGAGCTGCTCGTGGCTCGCGTCGTCTCTATCTCGGAGTACCGCTTCAGGTGACGCCGTCCGATCGTGTCTGATCACGTCTCTCCCGACAACACACACTCCCTTTCGCCACCGCCCTCTCTCACGTATTCCACCTCGCGTTCACCGTCGTTTCGGGCGCCTTCCTCGCCACCTCACTGCGCTGCCTCACTTTCCTTCGACAAATTCACGCCATTACTTCCGGTTGGCCCTTTCGTGCTGGCATACGAATCGATTCCGACGGAGAAGCACAACGGTAAGATGATTCATGAGATTATCCGTACAAAAAGACTGATCTCCCGTGCAGTTGCTCCTTGGGATTGGCGCCCTGCGAAGGAGCCCGAGCAGCACCAGGATGGTTCGGAACCGTAACATTTTTTAGAGACGTAATGTGGTACTAGTACTAGCTCGACACACTGTGGCCTGAGGATTGAAGTAGGATTCGAGAGCGCCGGAACCCAGACAAAGTTTAGCAGATTCTGGAGGCCTTTGGCCCAAGCTGATGTCGTGCAAACACTGGACAAGCTTACGTTCAACTTGAAGCCTGAGCAAGGGGGTTCAAGATGCCTATCAGTCACATGGGGTAGGGGGGGGGGGGTCCCGGGTCCGGTGAAAAAAACTTTTGGTACCTATTTTACATGGGGTCTGGGAGGGCTCAGACGGCCAAAATTTCGCCTAAAATGAGCTATGAGAGACATTTGGGAGTGAATTACACCCTTCTATGTGCTCCCAGTGTATCAAGTGGTCAATCTCGCCGGTTGTGGTGGCCATCACCCCAATTCGGTCAACCGATCAATGCAGCCGAGGAGGTTTGAACTGTTGTTAGATGATGTGGTTGAGTTAGAAATGCGGCCCAAACCTCATACAGAGACATACAGAATATATTCTGAATATTTATGTGAGGTTGTGCTGCCGACATGTACTTGGAAGGTCACGTGGAGCGCACTATCTTATCTTATCGTGGGAAATCATTTCCCGATATAGTAATAGGGGGGGAGGGGGGTCCCGGAGAACCCTGAAAAAAACTTTCCGACGGTATATCCGATATTCGAAACTTGAACCCCCCTTGAGCCTGAGTTGACACTGGCAGTGGGGTCACACAGATCTGGTGCTTCAACTTGTCCACGGGAGTAGCCGCTCGGTCGTCCGCGCGTCAGGGAATAGTTCTCTCCTCCCCGCCACGAGTTCATGGGCACGGAAGAAGCAGAAGCTCTACATAGCGTCGACCGCGACGTACTGATGGAAGTCACTCTGCCAGTGACACCGTGACGAACCACCTTCGTTCCAGCGTCGAGATCGCTGCAGACGACACATAATACTCGCCGAGCATGAACGCACATGCCAGTCCAAGCGCCGGAGCCCACGGGCGCTTATCCATCCCAGGTTGCCACAGCTTCGATGCTGTTCGACGTCGAGACATATAAATAAGTACGGCTGAGATCTTTCCTTCATCCTGCCCTACGACTTTATGGAGGTAGACGTGCAGGAGACACCTGAGGAGCTGGCGGGGCCAGCGCTTGCCAATCCAGTCGGGATGTTCCAAAATGCGGCTAGTTTTGGGATAAACGGCGGGCAATTCATTAGCACTCAAGGAGGCGTTCATTTTCATCCTCCTCCTCCAACGCCGTCGTCGGTAGGTTTGGATTCGATATACTTTCGCATCTAATCCAAATCGCAGACGACAAGAGCTCCCCAGCCCGCCCACGACGAGATATATTCGGAGAATGAGGTGTATTGGAGCCAGCTATGTCGTCGGCAACGCGGATTTCCGTTGTATGTGCCCGAGCCTCAACCGGATCTTCCACCGGAGTATCTTGCGCATGGTGTCTCCATCGGAGACGTTGGAATGGTGACTCCAGAGGGAATTTGGGACTTTTTCTTCAATATCTTCCTGCCCGCGGACCATCCTATTAACGAAAGTCGGGTTCCCCAGGGCTTCTCTCCACTAGAACACGACGACTCGTCCCAGATCCGTCTCAATTTTGAGCCCGGAAGCTTCATATCGTCCCCATCCGCCGACTCGTACAACATGAACTTCCAGTACGGGCATAATTCTTCCTTCTACTCGTCTGAGCTCTCAACAGGAACTTTCCTGGCGGCGAATACCTGTTCAGATGCAGCGCGCCTAAAGGCGCAATCCTCTGCTTGCCATACGGGTCCTCGCTCCAAAAAATAACGCGACGACGAGACCATGTACGCAATTATGCCGTTCAAAACGCTAAAGACTGGTACAAGTACATCAATGGGGAACTTGGGAGAGACATGGTCAACGGCGAGCTGTACGTGATTACGGGACGGGAGCAGGCTATCGCTGGCGGGATCGCGACTTTCCAAAATGTTGCCGACGGGTCTGGCTTCGATCTTGCATTCAAGACCGTGCCTGACCAAAACATGAACCTTCGATATCGATTCAATCGAGGCCCGGCTGCCCAAACGAAGTCATTCCCCTTCTCCGAGCCGGGACAAGATAATCCGCATACTCCGAACAACACCATCTTCCTCCACGGCTTCACCATCTCTATTGGGCTCGGCATATGGAGTACGCTGTTCGGCAGTGTGGGGATCTATTCGATTGAGGACCGTGACACGACAACGCCCAGGGCCATGGCGCGACTCCATTCGGATCTCAGCCCGCCGGACTTTCTTACTTCTTCGGTTTTTTCAACGGGGGAAACTCAGGCGGTACAGGGAAGAAATATGTGGCTCCTCATGGGGAGGAGGTGGCAACATCCGACTTGGTTGCTCCGCCGAGAGTGTGTTTTCTCTTTTTACGTCCATATCACGCTCATCGATGATGCAGATTGTACACCCTTCGCGAACGATGAATGAATACATCCTTCGCACTGTGCGCTTTCTTTTCCAAACGCGGACTTGACTGAAATATGTCCAGGTCCCCGACGTTACTGTCGTCATAACGCACGATGACGATTGGAGAGACATCGTATCAGACGTATGAGCTATTTCTTAGTGCTTTGCAGCGCCATTGACAGCTTCATCGACAGCCGACGGTCGATATCTCAAACCCTGAACATCTGGGCGAGCGAATACTCCAACAATGCGAACTCCGCGTTGAAGACGGTTTGTAGTAAGGCCCGATTCTACTTGGACTCACGCTCTTCTAGGCATCGCATACCCAGTTGCCGCCTCTGCGCAAGAACCTCCCACAACATTTCCTTCTGGCTTGGAGGACGTTGCGCTGCTCATCGCTTCAGTCAACGATCCAATAGCAACCAGATTTCCGTCCGAAGTACCGCAGGAGCAGCCCCGCCCACCTTCAAGTTCTCGTACCCCACCGTCGCTGCATCGGCGCTTCTGGGATGCGGGTAATTCCTCGCAGTCAGGTGCGATGGTTCACGAGACTACCCACACAAAGACTGATTTCTTGCGTAGATGCTTCATCAAAAGATTGGACTGATGATTTCTTTCTTAAGAAGAATCCCGGCGAGCGCCAAGACTCGGAAGCGACCATAGCCTACCGCAGCGCGGACTCCGAATCTAGCGGGAGCCAGTCTCCCACTTCCTCTGTTGCTTCGTTTAACGTCTCTCCCGCCTCCTTCAATGTCCCAATGCCCGACGCAGACTCTGTATCGTCTTCTGCACGCGGCTCCCCCCATAGCTACCCCCGTCGACTTTACTAACACCGTAAGTGCGAGCAAGGGCGCTTGCTGGTGAGTCTCTGGAACCCCGCTTCCGTTGTCCCGAACTCATCGTTTTTGCACAGGACGTGTCGGTTACGACGAAAAGTACGCGTTGCCTGCTCTGTGTACTGCCTTGCGCTAATCCTTGTTCAGAAATGCGACGAGAACCGTGAAGGCGACTCATGTCATACGTGTATTCGTCTCACTATCGACTGTCTTGGCTGGGGTCCTAAACGCCCTGAATGGATGCGCGACAAGGCTGCTGTGGAGCGATACAAGGCAGACATAAAAGCGCAGCTAACACGCGCGGGGCTTATCCGCGGCCAACCCCGGTCGTCACTTCTCTCGCCGGGCATGGGAATGGGAGCCAGAAGAGCGTACCCCCCACATCGACGATCCGCCGACGCGTCGCTGCTGAATTTCGACGGCTCTGGGGGCGAGTTCTTCCAGTTCGGCACTCCGCGCAATATGTTTCCTGGGATGCCAGGTGAGTTGCGCTGCTGTCTATATGAGTAACACTCACTCACAACTCATCAAAGGAGCAAACAACTCTGGATTCTCGTTTAGCGACCCCAGTTTCGCTGCAGCAGCCAGCGTTGATTTCAACGCCGGCCTATCTGGCGCGCCGTTTGATTCACCCAATCTGTTGGCCCCAGGTTCGGGGCAGATCCCTCCGCTCGATTTTAATTTTACGCATCTTGGTGGGGGCCCGGAGACGTTCGACTTGAGCGTCAGCGCACACTCTCCATCGAGCACCCTCCCGCTTTTCCTGGGACTCTCCAACCTCCAAGGAAACCATTGCATCTATTACCTTGAGCACGTAACCAAGGTGCAGTCCATTTTTGCCGGCAACTCAGTCACCCATATCACTTGCTCCGTAAGTTGCCGAGTATTTATCGCTTTACTCCCGCGCTGATCGCGTGTATAGATGATAGTCGCCGAGCCCAGGGGAGCAGTCACCAACGCGGTTTGTGCGCTTGCTAGTCTGCATTACACCCGCATGCGTGTATCGCATGACCTTGAAGCGCCAGATCCAAACCCAGAGCACTCGACGGCAAAGTACTTCCATGACGAGGCCTACTTCCAGCTGCACAATGCCAAGCAGGTGCGCGGGACGTACGGCGAGAGCGACGCTGTTGCCGCGCTGCATCTCGTCTGGTTCTCTCAGCTGTCGGGCGGAGCGACCGATTGGCAGCCCGTCTTTGCGGTTGCGTGCGACTGGCTCGCCCAGCAAACCGACCTCCTTACGAGCGACAATCCCCAGCTCGCTCTACAACGCCTACCTTCCTCCAGTCAGCTCATCGTGAAGATTACTCTGGTTCGTCCTCGTTGCCGCAAATAACACTGTTAATTGATATCTGCTTACAGTGGCTTGATATATTCTCGAGTCTCACAGTGATGCGACCTCCGAAATATCTCGCGCTGTACAAGCGCCTCTTTTGCGACTTGGCTGGTTGGCAAGCGCAAAGCGACGAAATTCGGATGGACACGCTTACCGGATGCCCGGAGGAGGTGCTGTCGGGAATTGCCGAAGTATCTGCGCTCTCATACTGGAAGGCGGAACAGAAGCGGAGAGGCGCGTTGAGTAACCGCGACCTCATTCGACACGGGGATGAGATCGAGCAGCGGCTGAAGAAGAGCGCAGAGAGCGCCCCGCCGAGGGTAGACATGCTGGACAAGACGCCGCTGCATCCGACTTTGGTTCTGTCCGAGTCGGAGCAGGTCAATGCTGCGCCATATCCAACCTCGGAGACTCGCCAGCTGGTCGCCAAGATCTTCTCAGAAACGGTCATGCTGTATTTGCACACTGTCCTGAGCGACTCGAACCCAGGTCCGCACCTTTCTCTATCCCTCTCTGTGCACCTAATCTCTTTTACTTAGGTGCTCCTGAGATCATCAGCTCAGTGGGGTGCATCGTCCAATATCTGGGACAATTACCGCCGTCCGAGGTTGATAGAGCTCTTGTGTTCCCAATTTTCTTGGCTGGCTGCATGACGGACGACTCCAACTGGCGGGAGTTCTTGAACGGACGCCTGCAAGCACGCGATGAGAGCCTCGGGGACTTGATGAGGACGCGGCTACTCATGGAGGCGGTTTGGCAACAACGAGACGTCAGCGGCGTGAATGTCGACTGGCAGGAGACGATGCGCGAGCAGGGCCTCAACTTACTGCTGGTATAATAACGGACGAGATGTCGATTTAGAAGTGATAATTGAGTTGGCGATGAATCGACGCGCGCCAGTACAGTTCAAATCGAACAACTGGAAGTCGTGTAGAAGCTCCTGCGCCGCAGTCAGACTGTGGTGACGGACGACTGACATAGTCCGAGCCTGCCCCAAATCTTCATACTCACTCGCATAAAAGCGCGGGTATCACACGCGGGGCTTATGTGCCGGGCCATAGGGATGCTGTAGTTATAGCTAAGCCCACTCGACTTCTCCAGTCCAGATATCGCGAGTCCAGACGAAGTTCAGGATGCCAACGGACTCTGGAGCTTTTGACGAAAGTTTGTGCTCAATACAGTAAGATTTGCTAGTCGCTGCGGCTCCTCGGCCCACACAAAAAGCTACAGATATTTTGTTATTTCCTCCACCAGCGATATCGATTACATTACACTTTTTTGCCCCTTCCCTTCGAATCCAGAATCCATGGCCGTAATGGTAGTGATGGGTACAATATGTACTCTCGGAATATGTACTGTAACTTTGAGAGAGAGGAGGGAGCGTGGGTTATGGTTTAAGGTCGGAACGAAGGATATGTAGAGGTAGAGGGAGAGGAGAGACGAGATAGGGAGAGACAAGATAGCCATTGTAATACTTGATATATGTGTTGGTTGTGGTTGTGGTGCTATAGCGATGACACGAGACGAGACGAGATGCAGCATGAGGAAGGAAGAGATGAAAGAGAGACGAGATGCGAGTTGGTCGTGAGATGATCGTTATGGACGGTGGGCGGGTAGCGGATCACCGCTTGCGCTTGCTGCCAACATGGAACTCTGCCTCCGCATTCGCTGGTGTAGGTGTCGGCGGGAGGACACAACCACTGTAGGTGTAGGGAACACCGACACCCAACGCGTTCTCGAGTTGCCACGACTGCGGGGCAACCGGCGTCGCTAAAAACTCGTCGTCGTCGTCGGGCCGAAGTGTTGTATTCCCGTCGAATTCATCGTCTTCGTCGACCCACGCATCCTCGTCTTCATCATCCTGCGGTCCAAGCCCCGTCGGAAGCTTCGGCACCACGATAGGGCTCGGAACGCTTAAAGTCGTCGTCGCAGGTGAAGGAAGCAGGCCCTTCAACGGCGGGCGTGCCTTGCTACTGCTTCTTCTGAGAGTCGACTTTGTTGTCCGCACAGGCTTGGCCGTCGGCTCTGTGGTGGACTCCAAAGATGTACCCCATGCAGCATCCCGCGGGGTGATGGTTGGAGTCGGTGAAGCTGGGGCGGACTCTGCGCTGGGAAACGGGATGGATATCTGGGGGAAAGGCACCGCGCAGCTGGACGTATGTCTGTTGGTGAGCACTGCAAAGGCCTCCGATGGGGGTGGTGAGGCTAGGTGGAGCTGCAGAGGCGGGGGTCTGGGGCTATTTGGCGTTGTTGGAGTCGGCGAACGGGTCTGGACTGGCGGGTGAACGGGCGGAGACTGCGGGAATGCGACGTCAGTAAACTTGCTCTGAAACGGTGTGGAGACAAGACGGATTGGAAATAGGTGGATTTCAGGGGGAGGGACGGAAGCAAGCAAACAAACACGGCTAAGGACGAGTACGAACATTGTAGCGGCGGCGGACAGAGCGCATTCCGTCGAGGTCACTCCACTCAAACTTGACTGACCGGAACGAGTGGAAGAGGATTAGGCGCTGTTCCTGAACAACGGATAAGCTCTCATGCCACCAGGAAAGCACGGAACGGACACACCTCGGTCATCTTGAGTGCTTCGAGGTCCTCCAGACGCTGCTCGTTTTCGAGTTCTAGCAGGCGTTGTTTGCGCTGAGCTGCGCGGGAGGGCTGGGGGTCCATTGCCATTGGGCGACGCATGAGGGTCGCCATTGTAATACGCGAATCTGGTTGTGCAGGGAGAGCGGGTGGTAGTAGCGAGGGTCTTTGGCTGGCAGAGACGGTGGTGGTAGGGTTGCAGTTTGTGGAGGAAGGCAAGAAGCACAGAGCCCACAAAATTGGATGCCGATCTGATGACAACCGGTAACGTGGTGTGACTTGCCCCATTTGGCAACGGTCGACTTGGACACCACGGTCAACATCCCCCCCAAATGGCGGCAAAGCAACACTCCTTCATCCGACATCTCGAGTATCGACATACGAGCCGCTCAACGTCCTCCTCACCGTCCTTCAAACGGCCAGCGCTACAGCGACCCACACGATGTCTCCGCTCTTCCCCTGCTTCTTGCCCCATCTAGACGTTGATGCGCGATGGCTACGCTCCCATTGGCTTGACGCAATCATGATCAGATTTTGCTTCTGCTTCTCTTCCCGCCCATTGATGAACCCAAACTTGTCCCAGGCAACTCAACTATCTCTGATTTTTTTTTCCTGCATCCATCATCGAAGAGACCAGCTAAACCAAACCGAGTCGACCAGTCCCAGTCCCGAGGTCTTGGAGTTTTCCAGTCCGCGGCGGAGTACAGGGACTTGTCTCTTTCAGTATTCCTCTTTTGGAGAAGGCCTAGGCCTGAGCAAAGTCAGCCTCGACAACATATGCAGGGATGAAAACCGAGTCCGAGATCTGCTTCGACTCTTGGGGCTCTTGGTTGTATTCTTCGTACGCTGGGTGATCTAGAACTATTCTTGCTGCTCGTTCCTGATCCCTTCGAGCCCCCCGAGTTAGCCCCCCGAGTCTGTGTATATTCGGGAATGCCAGGACGCGGCCCATCTACACCAACTCCTCGATGCCGTACTGGTTGCAGTCTGGCATGATCCCCGCACATCTCGACCTCTCAGGCGGCGCCGGTGCCGTTGAAACTCAACGAGGCGGATGTCGGAGGGTGCAGGCCTTCGACTAGACCATCTGCATTATTTCCTCGAGTCCGACTTTCGCCGATCACTGGAAAGAGTACCGCTCGGAAGGACTAGCGCTTGTCGTAATTTTCAATACACAGGATAGCGCTGAACTTTGTTTCTCTTCGATACGAACGATTGTCCTTGCCCAGACCAGCATCTCTACTAGTTTCCTCGCACTCAAAGCGCCTTCGACTACTGCCGGAGCCGACTGCCAATACACAGGATAGCGCTGAACTTTGTTTCTCTTCGATTCGAACCATTGTCCTTGCCCAGAAACATATCCAGCATCTCTACTAGCTTCGTCGCACTCAAAGCGTCTTCGACTACTGCCGGACCGACCGCTGACCGTCTTCGTCGCTCAATACTGCACCAGTCACGAAGAATGAACGTTAACGAACTCGAACGCGGCAGCGACCTTGAGCATCGTTCCATCGACAGCATCCGTGCCCGTTATTGCGAACCGCAAAACCTGCAAGCCCCTACTGCACGACACCACCGCAACAAACGTGACACGCCCGTCCTACAGCTCAAGAATCGAAGCAGACCAGAAAAAGACGGGTCCGGAGGACGCTGGTAGCGGAGACAGGCCGGTATGGCGAAAGATATGTATAGATTCAGTCTTGTCAACGACGGCTGCAGAGCTCGAGTCGACAATTCTGACATCTCTCTCACCATTCCTTGAATTTCCTTCTGATCATGAACGACTCGGATACCAACAACATCAAACCACCTATTTTCGATATGATGCACTGTATGTATAGCAAGATGGACAGCAAGAAGTTGCATTGAGGCGAGGGTTGGGTTAGCATGGGAAATAAGATTCTTCGGCCTGCCAGAGCCCACGATAATCCATCCATTCGATATGTAACCCTTGGCTCGTCAACTCATACGAGACTTGTTCGTCGAGGAACGGCGCCGACGTGTCTTCGATTACAAGACGTGCAAGACGATGAGGGTTATGGGCAAGCAGCCGCGACCGGACCATGGTGAGGAAGGTGTCGCTAAAGGGATTCTGTTCGAGCCCGAAGGAGAGAGTCGAGAGTCGAGGCAGCAAGTCGGACCGCGATCCGTTCAACGTTAAAGCACTGAAAAGTGCAGGGAGGTCATGAACGCGCGGGCAGTCGCCCTGATATCTCGTCCCACCATAGTCGCGTACCCTGGCAGTGATGAGGAGGATGCTAAGCGAGGGCACACAACGAAGGACGTCGGTCAACTCTGGCATTGGGATCTCGGAATCATTTTCCTCCCAGAGCCCAAGCAAAGATAACTGGCAGTTCGACCGCTGCACGAAAGGTGGCACCAATTCGAACCCTTGTGCGGAGGATATATTAAGGCGTTCCAGGTTTGGGGTGGTTAAATGGCTCAATCCCCAGGTGCCAAGAATATAAAGCCGCCGGAGACTGGGAAGGGTGATCATGATTATCGAGCCGGCATTGAGACCTGCATTATCTACATTTAGACGGAGGTCGACGAGGTTATGCGCTCCTCCTAAGCTCTCCAAGTGCTCGCGCAGAGGCCCTTCCATGTAGCACCTCACCACCTGACGCCATGAAAGGCGCAAATGGTTGTGCTGAACCATAAAGTTCAGACGTAGAAGATTCGGGACGTGCAGAAACATGTCGACGGGATTCCGCAGAGGAGAGGAGAACTGGCAGTGGAATTTCTCGAGCTTGCCGAGGTGCCCTTTAACAGGTTGAAGCAGGCTGAAGAAAGTGTCCATGTCGTCCGAGTCACCAGACGCGCAAAGGGTCAGTTTCCTCCACCGCGCACTCTGGCAGACCAGCGGTTTTATCAGCGAGGCTGAAATTCCAGACATCTCCCGCCACCGGAAATGGATTGAGAGGGAAGCCTCGGCGGATCGAGTTAACTGTGCAGCAAGTCGAGCTTCCTTGACGTCGGATGGATCGGAGGAGACAGTGACTGTGAATCGGGACCACAGCGCCGGGAAAGACAAGGCGACGACCCGCCAATGGTGACAGATATGGCCAAGGTGTCACGGAGCTCGATTGCGGAGCCTCGTCGCCCGATGGTGCTTCGCTGCCCACACAAATATTTCGCAAAGGATCTCGTTTGGAATGCGGCGGATGGGAGCGAGCACAGTGGTTAACCGGACAATTTGGTCATCAGTATCTTCTGTCTGTTGAGCGAGTCGCTGGAGTTGGAGTTGAATGGCGGCGGTTTGAGAGACGAGGCCAGCTCTGCGTAACCGGCGATCCTCAAGCAAGCTCTGGAAAGATGTTCGTTCTATATCGAGGGGGGCGACGTTCATGGCAAGATAGTCGTCGAGGCGGGCAGGAAGCGGGGAAATCGTCTGGGTCGCTGGCATATTGCCAGTGATTTCCTGCATCTGCAGCACTCCATGAGGCAACCGCCACCTGGGCCCGGGTTACTAACCGAGAACTCACCAGATTGAGATTGAGGTACTTCCCACTGGAGCGAAGCAAAGGGCCACTTTATGAACAAGTTGACAACAATGAAACCTGGAAGTTGGAGGGGGACGGATGGAGTAGTGGTTACCGCCATCATCGTCCCTGATCTCTAATTAGTTTTGGAGATCGCGGGTCCTGGAAGGGGTTCGATCCCGCAAAAGGGTAACCAGTGTGGGATATAACGGTTTCGGTAGATGTGCCGTTTGATCCGGATCAGCTAACGCTGGCCGCCGTCCAAGATAATTTCTGACGGCCGCGGGTTTAAGTCCCGTAAAAACTACTAGGGAGTTTTAGTGGGTATTGCCGTTGTCGGCCGAGCCCCACAGTACCGTCCTTAATTGGACATATGGTCTGCCTAAAAGCATTTCTTCCTGTTGAGTGTGTATTCCTTCCTGTCATGACGAGGTTCCAATTCCTACGTCACCCTCTTGTGGGGTTCATTCCGAACGACCAATGTCGGCCCGAGCGGAGGCAATTGCCGAAACCAGTAGGGGAATACCGCAAGGTATCTTGGATGGCCTGCTATCACACCACAAAAAAAAAAAAAAAAAAAAAAAAAAAAAAAAAAAAAAAAAAAAACCTGGAAGTTGGAACTCCGCCTGATCCGGCAACCAAACGGCAATCAGCCGCTTCTCCTTCGCGCCCACCATCGAGGATGCCTGCCCCGCCTGAATTCATCAGCTACGTCGACGCGCAAGCAGACCGATTCATTGCACGGCTCTCGGATGCCGTCGCGATTCCCTCGATCTCGGGAGACCCCGCCTACCGGCCCTCAGTGATCAAAATGGCACATTGGCTTGACGGAGAGCTGAAGGCATTGGGTGTTACTACCAAGCTCGCGGATCTTGGGACACACGTCATGGACGGACAGACGCTCCCTCTCCCTCCAGCGATCCTGGGCCGCATCGGAGAGGACAAGAGCAAGAAGACAGTGCTGCTATACGGTCACTTCGACGTGCAACCGGCGGCCAAGTCGGATGGATGGAACACAGACCCGTTCGTTCTGACGCAGGAGAGCGATGGGCGGCTGGTCGGCCGCGGAAGCACCGACGACAAGGGCCCGATTCTGGGGTGGCTGAATGTGTTGCAATGGCATCGCGAGACGCAGAAGCCGCTTCCCGTTAACCTCGTCTTCTGCTTCGAGGGTATGGAGGAGAACGGCAGCGAGGGTTTGGACGAGCTGATTGAGAAGGAGAAGGATGGGTGGTTCAAAGGCGTCGACTGTATTTGCATCAGCGACAACTACTGGCTCAACACTCGCACTCCTGCCCTGACGTACGGTCTCCGTGGGCTCGTCTACTTCAAGATCAACCTCTCTGGCCCAGCACGCGATCTCCACTCTGGCACCTTCGGCCGCACTGTCCACGAACCCATGACCGACCTCATTTCGCTCATGTCCCGCCTAGTCGACACCAATGGCACGATCCTCATTCCTGGAGTCGACGATATGGTCAACGCTGCCGACGCTGAAGAGCGCGCCATCTACGAGAAGCTCGATTTCACCATACAGGACATCGAAGCTGGTGCCGGTGCCCCGATTGCGCTCTCCGACGACAAGGTATTTCTAACCATCTTCGACGCGTATTTTGATAACATGTTACCCACAGGTCAGCGTCCTCATGGGTCGCATGCGCCAACCCTCGCTCTCGCTTCACGGTATCGAAGGCGCGTTCTCCGGACCCGGCGCCAAGACCGTCATTCCAGCCAAAGTCGCCGGCAAGTTCAGCATCCGTCTCGTCCCTCCGCAGACGCCCAACTCGGTTGAGCCTCTGGTGCGCAAGTACATCGAGGCGGAGTTCAAGAAGCTTGGGAGCAAGAACAAGCTGTGAGTGGTCCTTTCATCGTCGTTCCTCTCAAGGCTGACGACGCCCAACTATAGTGATCTCGAGCTCCTGCACAGCGGCAAGCCTTGGGTCGCGGACTGGAAGCACTGGAACTACGCTGCGGCGATTACCGCGACGGAGGTTTGCGTTCTGTTTCCTGGTCAACGGCTCAACGCTAACCTCCCATCACAGACCATCTACAAACAGACACCCGATCTGACTCGCGAAGGTGGGTCCATCCCCGTCACGCTGTCCTTCGCGGAGGCGCTTGGCGTTAACGTCCTGTTGCTGCCGATGGGTCGGGGCGACGATGGCGCACAGTGAGTGACTTCCTTTCCCATTTTGCTCGTCATACTGAGGACTACCCACTTACGCAGCTCAACGAACGAGAAGCTGGACAAGAGCAACTTCCTGGAAGGGGTGCGTTCGATTTCTTCTTTTACCCTCATCTTCTAATCCGCGCCACACGCAGACGAAACTCCTGGGGACGTATCTCTACGAGGTCGGCGCCGCAAAAGTTTGAACGGGGAAAGGTTGGACTGAGCAAAGTAACGTGTACGATGTACGATGTACTGGTACCGACGGACTGTACTAAACTCGTTAAATTGTTTCTCGGAGACGCGATCACGTGGGGTAGCGCCACACGATTATCGACGCGATAGCCTATGGAGCAAAGGAATACTGGCAGGATCGGGCGTAGGTCGACCTCATTACTCCGAGTTTCAGACATCGGCATAACCTGAATCTCCAGAGCGCATGATTTCTGAATGGTTCACTTCGTTATTCAGAGAATGGTATCCCTTGAGGTCAAGTTATGTACATCTTCAGACTACGAATCAAGATCTACCAGACAACGAAGGTCTCCGGACGTGGTTATGCCGCCAAAGCGGATGTCCACTCCACCAATCGCCTTCAACTCGCGCAAGGTCTCCAAGTGCTCCGAGTCGGGAGGGAATTCGAACCGTGCGTCCGGTGAGAGCTGGCGAACTGTAACATGTAACGATCTCAAGTAAGGACCACCACGTTCTACTTGCGAATTCCTCGCCAGGATCGCTGCGCCGGCAAGCTCAACCAGCAACTCTACTGTGGCTTGTGATCCGTCGTTGGCATCGACAGTGAGCGAGAGACTTTGGAGACAGTGGAAGAAGGTCGGATCTGATTTCAGGTGCTCGAAAAAGTCTTGAATGAGCTGTGTTGGAGGGGATAAGAGTGTTAGCTCGGTGATCTCTGTCTGTTCAAACAGGCTGAGGGCTTCTATCGTCCGTGAGTACAACTCCAGAGTGCGCAACGGTGGGGTTGAGCGGTCAAGGAATGCCTGCACGTCGGCTGCAGGGAGAGTCCGAGAGACTGAGCCGGAGGACTGGGACCTCTTGATGCAGAGAGTGTGCAGGGAGGGGAGAGTAACACCGCGCAAGAAAGCCAACGAGGAGGTTGGTGCGAGAACGAGCTCTTCGAGCTTGTCATGGGTGAGTGGGGTCGCTGACAATGGAAAGACGTGGTCCAAAAATTCGTAATGCGTGAGCAGAGGCATCATAGCCAGCCAGCGGAACGGGATGTCACGGTTCGTGAAGCTGGTGAGCTTCGACCAGGCGAAATTGAATAGGCTGGGCGAGATATGAGCCAAATTCAATTTGCGAAGGGCCGGCATGCTATTAGTGAACAGCGGTGTCTCCAGTTCACGTTCATTATCGTCGTCGAGATCGACATTCACGACAAGGTTTTCCAGCGCAGGGAAATATATCCCAGAACTATCCAGGGTCTTCAAATCCCGTCTGCAGACGTCCCAGAGCTCCAGCGTCTGCAGCCTGGCTGAGTAGGTTGCGAAAATCGGCTTCAGTTCTGAGAACATGAGATTCTCCTGGCCCGCACAGAATATATGAAGGGAGCGGCCGCGGATGCCACCACGGCCAAGCCACGTATCCAGGGCCTGTACCGGCTCGGAGTCTGGAGGGAAATCGGCCAATGCGATGCGTGTCTCTGTCCACAGTTCTGACGTGGACAACGCAATTGCGCGCCACGACTTGCAGACGAGTGTCAGAGGTAACGGCGATGTCTGCGCGGAGACAATGTATCCTCGTGAGGCGGAGGGTAGCATGGTAGAATTCGAAGACGAGGGCAATGATTTCCGGCGGGAGTATGAGTTGGATCATGTTGGCGCTGGGAGACAGCGGTGAGCTCGTTACACAAAAGTTGTTGATCAGCCCATCACGTGCAATTGATTGCTTTCATCCCGATTCTCCTATCCTATGCTCTAGTTCATCCCGTCAACCGGGCGGGCGCGACGTCGACTTGCCACCTCCAAGACCATCTCCATCTCAGTCATGTCCTCGATGGTCTTCCCAGAAATCGCACCTCGCCAACTCAAAACTGCACTCCCTCGGTTGCCAAAACTTGCCTCGGTCAAAATCTGGCACCCCCAGAACCGCCGTGGCTTCCCTATCGTCAAAATTCCAGCTTTCCCTTCCTCGCCGGGCAGCGATGTGGTCGGGGGTCCCCACAGGCTTCGTCCTCGAATCCTGCGGTGCCATAGCCGGGAACCAGCTGGGCGAGCTACACCGCTACGCCGAGCCTCGAGAGCGCATCGTCGGCGTCGATTCGAACCCCGACGGGCTGTTGATACCGGGAATGTACATTTTTGTCGTGGTCCGACCAGGAGGGTATGTCGTCAACATCTCCGGATTCTGTCTCTGACGTTCTCAAAGGGAGCTGGATTATAACTACCCTCTCTGCGCTTCTTTCGCCGACTGGACGCCGCCGGAAACGATCCCCAGCCGATGGAAGGGAGATGAGCCAGAGCTCGCTCCAGACACAGTCGATTTCGTTTGCGACTACGACACCAGCACCGCCGTGAAGATGGCAGACGAGGTGTGCGTCGTGACGGGCGCCTCCAACTGCCTTGAGTTGAGCCTCCTCTTCCCGCAGTCTGAGGCCGCATGGGTACGTTCCCTTTTCCTCTCAACGGTCAATCTTATCGAACTCTCAGTGGTGTTATCATTGCCCCCAGCTCACAGCATATGGCGGGGATCCCGAAACAGACCTCAACTCGATGCGCAACGCGATAACGCTCCGGGCAGACCTGAATGAGCCAGGTTTTGAACAAGGTCATTTCTTCTTGGTGCCATACAAGGATTGCATCGTCTCTATGTTCACCAGAGCCGGATCCCTCGCCTACGAGTATCACCTCAGAGCGATCAGGTTGCCAGCTCGAATCCGTCGCGGCTACCTTTTCCTCCGATTTGTGTGGGGCGTTTTCGAATTTCTGACGCCTGGCTTAATTGATGCTGTGAATGGTGGACTGTCCCTCCCGGCGTCCCTCACGCTAGGGCATAACGATGACGGTGAAGACTTCGATGAGCGTACCGAGGACGGGGAGAGCGCAGACGACGACGACGAAGCTTGCCAAGTCCAGGACAGAACCCAGCGGGATGTCTTCAAGATGCTCAAGTGTGAGTACAGCTCTCCTGCCAGTGCTCTGACCTACCTGACTCACGGCCCTCTCAGCTCGCCCCTTCACTGTCGACAAGGTCGAGCCCGAGCCCTACTGTGGATACTACGAGCTCCTCGAGCACGACTGGCGGTGATCCCATCCGCAAATCTCCGCCGTAGGAAATCAACGCTTTTGGGAGAACCCCGATCGAGACGACTAGATGAGTGGGGTGCGGCACGAACGCTGGACGCGAAGTCTCCCCGTTTTCTCTCCGTTTTACTAGTCACTTAGTCAATTTTATTTCGAGTTTCGTCGCTAATTAGTGTAAACCTCGTATATGTATTCACCGACGAATCGAATGAGCCGGCGCCATCGAGGACGTTGTCGCAATGATGGGAACTGGACTCTAACTTCAAACTCTACCACCATGTCGTTTGTCGCGTCTCCTTTTAGCAGGCTCGCTACCTGAAGCTCTAAAGCTTACCCAGTGAAAATCCGCTCTAGACGAGCCAGTAGGACGTGACAGGCCCTCCTATGTCGGTCCTCCCCGCCATCATCGCGCGTCCGCACCACACTCGCCCGCAGCTACTCGATGGAGGCTCGATCGAGATTTACCATCCGAACTACCCCCAGGGCATGCCGATTCTGAAATTTCAGGTTTACCCATCCTCGCCAGACAACGATGGGGTGGTCGGTTTCCCCTTGGGGGTCGTCCTCGACGCCTGTTTCGTCGTAGCAAAGAACCAGCCTGGCGAGCTGCACGTCTTTGGCACGGGGGTACGCGTCGCCGGCGCGGATTCTGATCCGGACGGTCTGTTGGTGCCAGGAACATACGATTTTGTCGTTGTTCAAGAAGGAGGGTATGCCGCCAGCGTCTTCCGAATTCTATCTCTCTGATCTTCTCAAAGGGTCCTGGACTACAACTACCTTCTCTGCCCGTCCTTTTCCGTCTGGACACCGCCGGTCGAAATACCCACCCGGTGGAAGGGAGGCGAGCCCGCCACTGCTCCACCCCTCACCTCTTTCTCCGACGTCAGTAGCGCGGTCAAGACGGACGACAAAACGTGTATTATGACGGGTGCCTCCACGTCTCTTCAAGCGAGCCATCTAGTCCCCGAGGCTGAAAGCGACTGGGTACATTCCGTTTCATGGTGCCACAATCAATCTTATCGGTCGCAGTTTGCTTCAAACTACCAGCTGCTCAAGGGTTATGGGGGGGATCCTTCCTCTGACCTAAATTCGGAGCGCAATCTGGTGACGCTCCGTGCGGACATGGAGGGCCAAGGGTTCGACCAAGGTCTTTTCCTTTTTGCCCCCTATGCAGACCATGTGGTGGCCGTTTTCGTCATGCCCATAGCCCAAGACCTCGCCCACCAATACCATCTTAGAAGAGTCGATTTCCCAGCGCGAATCCGTCGCGGTTATCTCTTTGCTCGGTTTGCTTGGATTGTGCTCAACTTTCTCACCCCGGGGCTGGCAAATGCCGTGGTCGCGATGTCTCCCCTGGAAGAGCACACGGACGATATGCGTATCCTGAAGCGGAAGAAAGCCCCAGGAACAGGAAGCGGCACAAAGAAGTCAAAGAGAGGCGACACTGCGAGTGGCGGCAACGGCGGAGGCGTCGGTGGGGGCGGCGGCGACGGTGACGAGCCCGAGGATGAAGAAGAATTAAGCGAGCGGCAAAGTCATTCGTCAACAGAGGACGAAGACGAAGCACAGCTCGCCATCTTCGAGACTCTGGACGCGGCGCTCAAGGGTGGGTACAGCCTCTCCCGCTTGACCTGACTGACCCTACTTAAGATCGCCCACTCACCATCGACGATATCGAGGCCGGCCGATACCATGGGTACTCTGCGGTCAAGCGACGCGTGCTCGAGTATATGCGAGCCAACCCGCAGATATCCGCAGTGGGAAACCGACGCTTTTGGGCGAACCCCGATGATCGAGACAGCGACTAGATGAGGTGAAGACGAATGCGCTGCTCCCGAATCCCCCGATCGCGCGAGCTGCTAACGCTGAGGCAATAGGATTGGAAACAAGAAGGTCCGAGGGTTGAGTTCTGGATTGGGACGGCGGAGTGTCCTTGGGCTTGAGCTTGACGAAACGAGCCGCACTAGTAGTACTCTTTTGTCACCCCGTAACATCTCTGCAGCCAGTGGACCGAGGCCGAATGCGCATGTGGGCACGTGAGCTTTGATGCGAACTGAACTCTGACTTGAACAGCATGCACTCGTCGCGTCGGCTTTCTAGCGGGCCTGCTCCTTAAAGCTTGAAGCTTGAAGCCTTTCGAAAGTTGCTTGGGATAAACTTATTCGCAACTTCTCCGCCGAACGTCGATAAGCAGCCTCCGTTCTCCTTCTCAAGAGTCAACTAATACAGCCGCGGTAACCAGCTGTCCACACAGCCATCCGTTCTTCTTCTTACGACTCTATCTCAACCCTGCTGCATCATCATGATGCAAGTGAGCTCTAATTCTCTCGCAGCGTTCACACAAGGATCGGTTCCGAAAGCGACTGCCTCAGCGAAACACACGCACAAGACAGCTCTCACCGTGACGAAGCGCGGCGGCCGTGGAATGGGATGGACAACCACCGCCGCTGCATATGAACCCCAGCTTCGCTCATTGGCTGCGCCCACGAACGGACTTGTTTGCGTGAGAGCACATCACCAAGCCGTCTTGCTTGTTGTTCGTTTCGATCTGCAGCCGGGGCGGGAACAGATTTCTCCGTGTCTACATCGTGAGCGTATCAATATTTTGCGCGCTGAGGATATCGATGTTTAAGGTAGATTTACATACTCAACACGCAGCGCAGCAAGACTCACGGATCCGCGATTCCGTGTAGCGGCCGTTGATATTCTCGGCGGACCTTCAACAAAACTCTCTCTCGGTGAGGCATGGCTGAGCTTGTTATGTTCCTGGAAAGCTCCACTCTTTGATTCCCTTTGTCAAGCATTCTAGATGGCCCACACGCACTTCAATGGTCTTCCTGCATATTTGACAATGTTCTTGCAACGATTTGCTCGCTAAATGTGCTGCGCACCCGACACTGTGAGTCTCACTCGGCGCCGAATCTAACATGGCTCGCACGCGTTCTCATGCACAAAGTCGTTTTCGCGGCTTCTCACCATGCGCTATGAATACTTTCAACGCTCATTCGTCCCCCTCGTCTTGGTGCCAAGTGCTTCTCGGTCAGTACGGCGGCGATGAAGGCAGTCTCATCATTGTTCAGTTCACTCGAAGGGTTGTTTGGCAGTCTGTTCCTGGTATCGGGGCAACTTTACCGGTGCCGCGTTTCTCATATCGGAGACAATTGCCTATGAGCTTGACTAAACAGGAAGCGTCGACGTATGGAGATTTGACCACGGCAAACGCATATAAAAGGCCTATTTTCTTGCAGTCTGTTCTTCACGCCCAGCCTCCAAAATGTTGGCCAAGCTCGCTGTCCTCGCTACCCTCGTGCCCTCCATTCTCGCTGCGAATTTTGCAGTCACGGTCGGTCTCAACAACGCCCTCTCGTTTACCCCGACCACGATTACCGCCGACGTTGGTGACACCATCACATTCACCGTCGTCTCCCGCAATCGTAATTCTAATTTTCCTCTTGTGAACGTTCGACTGACCGACTATCGCAGACTCGGTGACCACCACCAACTTCTCCGGCGCCGTCTGCCCTCCGCCTGTTGGCGGTGTTGGTCCCAACGGCTTCGACTCTGGCTTGTAAGCGCTCTAGATCTCCTCCGGTCTTCTTTGTTACTCAGTCACGATCGTCTTAACTCAGCCTCTCCGATCTCGACGGCTCGCAGCCTACCTTCACCTACACCGTCGTCGACACCGTGCCCCACTTTGGCGCGTGCATGCAGGCTGCTGGCGCCCACTGCCGCGCGGGCATGACGTTTGCGATCAACCCCAATGCGACGTTCACCTACGCCCAGTTCCTCGCTAACGCCAAGGCGTCGTAAATGACTGTAAATTGATAGTGTTGTCCTCTTGTAACACCTGTTTGTGGGATGAAGAATAGTTAAATGGATTATTTTATTGGTCCAAAGAACTAGTAACAGACGAAGAGGAATAAGATATAAGCACCGACGCGACGTCGGGCTCATTGGCTCGTCATGCCCGTCGGCGTTTGAGGATCGAGACCCACCACAATGCTCCAATCTCCGTTCTTCCTCGGTGTTTGATGTGGACTCTTGTGGGTCCATCTCGCTCTGCACTAAAGACAAACCCTTCTCTTCTCACCGGTTTATGTCTCCGCGCTCCAACCTTCGCGCAGATCCTGTCATGTCCTTGCACTGGCATCTTGCGCACGGAGGGAAAAAGAATCCGGATCCACCAATAGTTACAGTCCACGTTGATACAGCCAAGCTAAACGACTCGGAGAAAATTTGGCATGTGTGAGAGCGTGAAACCAGACTGCCTTCAACTCGGCGAAAAGAAAGGGAAATGACTGGTAAGGATGAATCCATGAATAGAGAAGCCGCAGCCAACAGACAGCTGACTGGCAGTGACTGCGAATTCGAACCAATTTTTTTTTTGAAGTGAGACGCCAAGACGGCAAAGAGCGCTCCACCGAGATGCCATGGGGATTCCGACCTTGAGAAACTGTTTAATCATAATTGGAGAAGGCTGCGGCGCGCGCACGGCACTCTAATCATGAATCCGCGGGCTAGCAAATGGCGCACACCGACAGAAAGCCAAAGCATGGAAAAGAGGCGTCTTCAGATGTCTCCAGTAAACCATACCCTCTCGGCCCGACCTTGAATGATCAGGTAGCGTATTCAAGTTGAATGAACACGGAGACATTTGAGACGAGTGGCGCCGGAGTCCACAGATCCTGCCAGTGTACAAAATGGCCGAGGGTGTCGTTGGCCGACCAGCCTGAGATACAGCAAAAGTAAATCGGAGGGTCGCAGGCAAATCTAGTGTTGAAAAGCTATGGAACCACAGTAATTCCGACTCACGAGAGTCGAGACACTTTAAGTTGCTATAATGAGCGAGCGGTCCTCGGAGGAATTTGCAACGACTCGACCGGGAGACGTATTTCGGTGATGGTCAAGAGCAAGAAGACTCCAAGCGCGTGACTCGTGCCCATCAACTTCAACTTGAACCACTGGCAGGGGTGATATGCATCGACTCTGTCGCACTCGGACCCGTCTTCATACATGACCTGAACGCCTTTTGGCCAACCGCGTTCTGAACGTTGAACCTGGACTCCCCGATGAAGGTTCAATTTGCCGATGCAATGTTGCCGACGCTGGCCTCCGCGCGCGGCCGTCGGCGGACTTTCTGTCCTGGCTGTTGACACTTGCCCACTCCATTCGTCGTGCCACTCCGCCCGTACTACGCCTGCCAGTGTCACGCTCACGCTGCTGCTTGCTCCCACACTCCTTGTCCTTGTACATCTGCGCCTTTCACAATGCCATCCTCCCAGCGAATCTTCTCGACACCATTGACCAGGCTCTTCGGAATCAACCATCCGGTCATGCTGGCGGGAATGGATATAGGCAAGTATCACATTTCTGGCCAGTGGATCCATTTTTACAAATTACAGCGGCAGGTCCCAAGTAGGAGAGATAATGTCTCTGAATATCCTCTAAACACTACTCCAGACTTGCCGCTACAGTCACCAATTCTGGTGTGTACCGTGCTCCCGCCTTTGCTCCGACTTACGCACTGCAAGGCGGTATTGGTGTGATTGGAGGGGTTCGCCTGAGCCCGAAGTTCCTCAAAGGCTCCATCGAGGAGCTCAAAAGCTACCTCGAAGACAAGAACGCGCCGTTCGGCGTTGACTTGCTGATCCCGCAGGTAGGGCCCGGAGCCCGCAAAACGAACAGAGACTACACGGACGGCCAACTGTTCGGCTTTCCTTCTGCGCTGACGCAACGAGCTATACGAGTTTTACAGACCCGAACTGATCGATGTCATAATTCAAGGAGGAGCGCGCCTCTTCGTGTGTGCTGTCGGCGTTCCTCCAAAGTGGGCGGTGGACAAGCTTCATGCGGCAAAAATTCCAGTCATGAAGTGCGTGTTCGACGCACATTATATATCTGAACACTATCAATTCCATAATAGCATGATTGGACATCCAAAGCACGTAGCGAAAGCTCTCGCCCAAGGTAACTAACCATCTCTACTAGCACTAGCTTCCGCCGGCGGCTGACACTACTAGGCGTTGATATTATCTGCGCACAAGCAGGCGAAGGCGGCGGCCACACTGGCGACACACCGTTCTCAATCCTCATTCCTACCGTTGTGGATCTGTGCAAGAATTACAAGAGCCCGCTCACAAACGAGCCAGTCATTGTAGTTGCCGCAGGCGGCATTGCAGATGGGCGGGGTTTGGCCGCTGCGCTTGCGTAAGTGCACCCAGACCTCCGTTGTGACCGCTCGACCTTTAACTCAGGTACGGCGCTTCGGGTGTTTGGGTTGGAACGCGTTTTGTTGCTAGCGAGGAGGCCGGTGCGAACCCAACCCACAAGGAGATGGTCCTTAGCGCGGGCTTCGATGATGTGAATCGAACGCTAATCTACAGCGGCCGGCCGATGAGTGTCCGGACAACGCCGTATGTAAAGGAATGGGAGACGACTCGGAAGGGAGAACAGGAACAAATACTCGCGGAAGGCAAAGTTCCGCACGAGGTTGAGCTGGAAAAGAACCCGAAGCGTTCGATGGAAGGCGCTGTCTGTGCGTTTTTGCAATTTCGTGAATAGTTTCGCTTGACTCTGACCGTCCCTACCTTCCAGGGGTGATGGGCAAGGTGGCGGGCGGTATAGAGGAAATCAAGCCGGCCAAAGAGATGTGAGTGAAAGTTGCTTTTTATCCCAAACATCGCTCATCGCCGCTATAGTGTTGATGAAATGGTTCAGACTGCCGCAAAGAGCCTCAGCGCCGCGAACAATCTCAAAGCCAAGATGTAGCTTAGCTATAGCAACCCCGGGCCTGATAGGATCCACGATTTCAACCCAGTTTCCTCTATCTCATTTTTAGCTCTGAAGCTGTCGTTATAATCTTCTCCGTGAAGGGGAACAATTCCGCGAGACGACGAGATAATTGGGGATAAGCATTGAGCGGCCAACTGATTTTGTATTCCGTATGTTCGACAATGCTCAGGCTGTCTCGTGACCGCGTTTTCTGCCAGTGTCCGCGTTTTCTGCTGGCACGGCTTTCGTGTTGCCAGAAAAAGAGCTGGCGGATCTCCGAGTCCGTGAGCTCAAGGCCGGGAGTGGATATTTATATGCGGAAACACAGTCGGTCGCGTACTATTGGGTATCGGAACAGCGCTTTCTCTCCCTTGCACATCACATATGGCGAAATGAATGCTTTCATTCTGAATCCAAATATATCTTTTCCTTCCTAAGATATTCGTGCATATTCAAAGTCACCATTTTCCTCCAGGTGAGCGACTTCTGCTCAATTGCCCTCCGCACTTGTGTTGAGCTGCACGTCTCCACCTCCGCCTTGATTTCGACAAGCTCGATACGGCGCTGCGCCACGTAACGTTCCGCCAAAGCGAGAGTAGCCTCCTCGGAAGGGGAGACCCCCCTCCGCGCATAGATAACCCGTGCGTTGTCTTCCTCCTCGGAAAAAAACTTGTCTAGCGCTGCGAACATCTTGGTCTCCGCGTCTGGGTCCGTCGGAGAGTCGCCATAGTAGTGCGGGGCGAAGAGACGCTCGAGGGTATCGAAGCCCATGAGGAAATTGAGCTGCGGGCGCTGAATGCCCAGTGTCGCAACCCGCTTCTCGAGCGCAACACGTAATTTGCTCGCTTTCCCGACAAAGGTAGGCTCGTCGATGACACCGATAGCGATTGGATGACGGTGATTCTTTGGGACGGTGTCCTTTGCGAGCAAAAACATCATTTCGAGCCGCTGGAGGTAGGACGCGTCTGTCGATGCGAGTGTTTTGTCTGCGTTCCGGACGGACAGGAGGAATATTTTTGCATCGTAGGCATGGCCGTCGGGGTCGTGGCGCGGTGTGTTGGCGAGCGCGAGATGGGCTAGGGTGGGAGGGTTGAATGACGAGTCGAGAATGGAGATGTGCAGTTTGAGTCGGCCTCGGTGGATTTTGCGAGGTAGCGGCCAGCGTTGGTGCGGAATATAGACGAATTCTAATGGCGAAAGACCGCGCTGGACGTTGTTGAGCAGCGCAGCGGCCGCTATAGGTGAAAAACCGCGTGAAAGGGCCATGACCGCAAAAACCAGGTGCCTGTCAAATGTGTCAAAACTCTTTTCCCGTCTGCGATGAGCAGCCTCATCTCGGCGGTCTCCTGGGTACGCCGCGGCGTCGCTGTCCAGCAGCCCACAAAATATGTGCTCGACGACAAAGAGCTGGAGCGTGTGAGTGCGCTGGAGAGGATACAGGTCGAGGATGCACGGAAAGAGCTCGAGCGGGCCCACAAGGCAGCTCTGGCGATGGGAAAGGGTGCAGAGGGCGACGAGGCGGACGACGTTGGCGATGACGAGGATGGTGAAGAGAATGAGGCGGAGTGGGTCGAGTGCGTTTTTTTTTATCCCTGTGATCCTCGCTTCAACTTTTTTTTCCAACAGCGAACCCAGCGACGAGGACGCCATGGACGTGGATTCAGGCGCAAAACCTGCATCCAAGCGGGATCCTAACGATCTTTCGGAATATAATCTGGACGATTACGACGAAAACGACGATGCTGCTCCTGGTATGTTTCCACAACTCTGCCTTTAGAGCAGATTTTAATCGTTTATAGCTGTTGGGCCATTTACCAATATCAAGGGACTAACATACTACCAAAATAATGCCGATGACCCGTACATTACACTAAAAGAGGTCGGTCCTTGCCCTCGTCGAATTCTCCATCCTCACCATTTTGCAGGATGATGAGGAAGCAGAGCGCGGAGACCTCGAAATCCTGCCAACCGATAACCTCCTCGTTGTCGCAAAAACGGAGGACGAGATATCCCAGCTCGAGATCTACGTCTACGAGGAATCGGAAGAAAATCTCTACGTCCACCACGACCTCATGCTTCCCAACTTCCCGCTATGTCTAGAGTGGCTCGACTTTCCACCAACTTCAGCAGGCTCCTCCTCTGCACCGACATCTTCTTTTGGGAACTACATCGCTGTCGGGACCCTTGACCCAGAGATCGAAATCTGGTCACTCGACGTGCTAGACGCGATGTACCCGACATCCGTCCTCGGTCGGCCAGACGAGACGCAGGCGCACGTACCCGTTCCCCTCGGGAAGGGAAAGAAGAAGCGCAAGAAGACCAAACACCGACCTGCTACGACGGGGCATCACGTCGACGCGGTGCTTGCGCTCAGCTGGAACAAGACACACCGTACCCTACTTGCGAGTGGGAGCGCAGACCGGACGGTGAAGCTATGGGATCTCAGCCGCGATCCGAGTATCAATGGCGAGGGTGGGGGCGCCATTCGCAGCTTTGACGTGCATACCGACAAGGTGCAGGCGGTGAGATGGAACGAGAAGGACCCGAGCGTGTTGCTGACGGGGAGCTACGACCGCACAGTAAGGACTTTTGACACGCGGACACCAGATAGTGGTGTTGCTGCGGTTGTTGGGAGCGACGTTGAGGCGATGAGATGGGATCCTTGGGAGGATTCTGGCTTCTATGTGAGTCGGTCGAAATACTCTTGCATTTTGCTAAACAGCTCCAGGTATCGCTAGAAAACGGCCTTGTCGTCAACTTTGACGTCCGAACAATGTCCTCCGACATCTCCAAGCCCTCACCCGCCCGATTCACCCTCTCTGCACACGACGGCGCCGCCTCTGGGCTCGACATCAACCCCCATTTCCGGGGGTGCATCGCGACGGGTGGGAACGACAAACTCGTCAAAGTGTGGAATGTACAAGAGGAAAGCGGGAAGCCGAACGTCAGCCTTGTTACGTCGCGCGAGCTTGGCGTGGGCAAGGTCTTCTCGGTTGCATTCTCGCCGGACGATCCGCTGACGCTTGCGGCCGCCGGGTCCAAGGCGAAGCTGCAGATATGGGACGTCGGTGCGAACCAGGGCGCCAGGAAGGCCTTTGGGGCCAAGTTGAGGGAGGCAGGCAGGGTCCTGAGGGAGCGGGAGGGTGGGCATGGAGGTGTTGTGGGTGTTCAGAGCGACGACGAGGAGAGCGGGAACGAAGATATTGATTGAGTATGTTTGGTGTAGCCCGGAAGCCCGTGATTTTCCCCGCTTCCCCGCATCTGATGCGTTCGGCGCCCCGGTGTCATATAACCTCATATGACCTTTCGGCTTGTGCGCTTTCAACCACAATAATGGCAGACAACGTAGCACTGGCCGTGGACAAGTTCCGTCGACTGCTGGCGGTCTACCCACGCCTCATCCTCGGCTCGAGCGCGTTTGCGGCTCTGTTGCTTGTTTTGCGACTGCGTCTCGCTCGCAAGAGGGGTGGCTATGTTCGCAATTTGGCGAGCGTCGCAGACAAGGAGTACGATGTTATCGTCGTTGGTGGAGGTGATTCAACTCGTCCTGCAAAGTCTTGCCCTAACCAGTTCAGGTACTTCGGGAGTGGTTCTTGCCGCCCGGCTGAGCGAGGATCCGAGTATCAAGGTGTTGCTTTTAGAGGCCGGCGGAAGGTGCGTGCTCGTTTCTCTCTCGTCACTGCGGGATTACTAACGCAGCGTCTAGTGGGAGCGCTCTGCCCTTGAGTCGCATTCCCTCGGGCTTTGGCCAACTCTTCTGGACGCCAGATGCCTACGCCTTCCGCACTGAACCGCAGGTGCACGCAAAGGGCCAGCAACGCTTCTTCCCTCGCGGTATGTCTCTCTCTCTTGTCAGGTCCACCAAACTCATCTCACGACCAGCCAAATTGCTCGGCGGATGCAGCAGCATCAACGCCCAAATGGCACAATACGGCGCCCCAGGCGACTTTGACGAGTGGGCTGCGCTCATGGGCGACGACTCCTGGTCATGGAAGAGCATGCAAAAGCTGTTCCAGAAATTCGAGAAGTACCTCCCGGACAAGGCCTACCCTGCCGTTGATACGACGGAGCGGGGTAACGCTGGTCCTGTGCGTGTGGGCTACTTTAACAGAGTGTCCGAACACTCCAAGGCGTTCTTGACGGCCTGTGCGGAAGTGGGTATTCCGCTCATTCCGGACTTTAATACGTCGAAGGGACCCATTGGAGCGAGTCGGGTGAGTCGTTTGCGTGTATCTTTGTGTCTCGATAATAACCTCCTCTCTAGATCAGTCAGTCTCAACCGTTTCATTAACCTTTTTCATTCTGACATGCTTCAAGTGACCTACATCGACGCCAAAGGAGTGCGCGTGTCCTCCGAGACAGCGTACCTCACCCCAGACGTCCTCGCGCGACCGAATCTGACCGTTGTGATAAACGCGACAGTGACGCGGGTGCTGTTCGAGCAGGTTGGCGGTGCGACGCGTGCTGTTGGCGTCGAGTTTGCCAAGAACGCGAGTGGCCCGAGGTATTCCGCCCGTGCGCGCAAGGACGTTGTGTTGTCTGCTGGCGCGATCCATTCGCCTCATGTGAGTGATTCCTTGCAGTCTCGCATTTTTTCGTACCTGATGTCCTACAGATTTTAATGCTTTCTGGTGTCGGTCCAGCAAATCAGCTGAAGGAACACGGCATACCTGTTGTTCTTGACGTCCCTGGCGTCGGCGACAACCTCATCGACCACCCCGTCATAGATGTGTACTTCAAAGACAAACTGGAGGACTCCGTGCGGATTCTCACCCCACACACGCTGTCTGCTCTGCCGACCCTCATCAAGGAGGTCGCACAGTACCAACTATGGGGGACTGGGAAGCTGGCTACCAATGTGAGTGCCGTAAATGGTACTTGTGAGAAATTCTAATGAAAGTGTGTAGTTTGGTGAATCGGCTGCGTTCGTGAGGTCGGACGACCCTACGCTGTTTCCGCCTGTAGAGTTCCCGCAGAAGTTGGAGGACAGTACCTCTGGTGCCGCGAGCCCTGATCTCGAGCTGTTTTGTACGCCGCTCGCATACAAGGTATTTATGTTCAAGGAAGAATGTTTTGGGCAAGTCAAGCGTTTTGTAGGAACACGGGAGGATTATGTTCGACATGCACACATATGCTTTGCATTGCTATCTTGTCCGGTGGGTTTTGTCGTGCGTTGTATTGCAATTGCTTATTAGGTTTGTAGACCGACGAGTCGAGGCGCGGTGCTGCTCAAGTCGGCTGATCCATGGGCCTTGCCCAGCGTCAACCCCAAGTATGTTGTTTCCCCTTGGCTTTTCCTACTTTTTCTCCCTCTAAACTCCTCATAGCTATTTTCAAAACCCGGACGACCTCGAGAAGTTGTTCCGCGGCTTCCGCCTGCTGCTCAAAATCGCACACGCCCAAGCGCTGGAGAAATACCTCGACCACAGCGACACGAATCCGGAGCTGGACCACGCCATGCACTCCAAGAGCGACGACGAGATCCGAGAGGTGGTTCGGGAGCGTGTCGAGACGGTGTACCACCCGACGAGCACATGTCGAATGGCGCCGAAGGAGCAGGGCGGGGTTGTCGATACGCGGTTGAGGGTGTATGGGATCGAGGGTCTGCGGGTGTGCGATGCATCGATATTCCCTTGGATTATCTCGGGTCATACGGCGGGCGGGTGCTATGCGATTGGGGAGAAGTTGGCGGGTGATATGAAGAAAGGGAATTGAAGCAGTTGTTTTTGTACTAGTATCGGACACAAGTTTTGCGCTGATCTGGACATCATCACGGTAACGTGACACAAAGTCAACCAACAACCCTTCTGCAGACGACAACCATGTTTCGAGGCATCCTGCCCAAACGCATTGCATCCTCAGACTTTACCATGGTCACTCCGCTAGGAGATGCTCCTGCCACCGCCCCCAACAAGGAGAACCAGCCTGGAGTCGGCATAACCCCGACAGCAACGACGACGAGCAAATTGGCCAAGGGCGCACCCAAGACAAGCGGCATTATCCAGTCGAGGAAGCGGGAGCGAGCTAACACGATAAAAGAGAAGGGGAAGGAGCAGGAGCAGGGACACCCTGAAGGCATGGAGGTTGCTTTCGACAAGCTATTGGTGTGTGCTTCTTCTTCTGCACCATGTGTACGACTCTAATGCGATCCAGGAGGACCTCCAGATACCAGTGACGTTGCGGCCTCGACTCCTTGGGATGGAGTCCAACGTCAAGGCGGCCATGCTCAAGTCGTCGCAAACCATGTCGCTGGCACCACTTCTACCGCTCCCAACCGCCCCTCTCACTCCACGCGCTGCGACCCTCCGCCGTACGCGCAGCACAGAGTCGATGGACTCGCCCCGACGACAGGCAGATGCCTCATTGCTCGAAGATCTGGCCCCACCTCGTGCACCCGCGTTGTTCACCGAATCGTCGTCGTCTAGCTCTGGCTCTGGCTCTCCGCGTAAAGCCAGCGGCCACTCACGCGGCTCATCTTTCGATGCCTCGAAACTGCTATCCCGCAGCCAGGTCAACCTGCCATTGTCGGCATCGGTGGTGGACTTGACGGCGGGCGGCAAGACGTCCAAGGAGCGCGCTGGCGCCAAAGACAAGGCGAAGGACAAGAACCTCGCCCCGCGCAGGTTCTTCAGTATCTTGTCGGGCATGTCGAGCACACAGCTGGATATTGAGAGTGTCAAGAAGCTTAGGCTGATGTTGCGCAATGAGTCTGCAAGGTATGAGCGGCGGCTTCTTGTATATCGAGCTGATATGCGGGCAGCTGGACGGAAGAATTCTTGGCTCTGGGTGGATACTCTGCCCTTTTAACGCGACTAAACGAGATTCTCGAGGTAGAATGGAGGTATTTAACGTCATGCCCTGCGTTACTCTGCTCTTACAGTCGTGCAGGGAGGAACAACATGACGACCAAGTTCTCCATGAGCTCCTGCGCTGCGTCAAGGCTCTATCCACGTCCGCTATCGGCTGTTTTGCCCTCCGGAGCTCCTGCCCCACGCCCTTCTTCCAGCTCGTATCGCTCCTTTACTCTGACAAGAAACCTGGAGACGTTGCCACCCGCCAACTCATGGTCGACCTCATTCTCATCCTCTTCGAGCTGTATCCCAGCTCCGCGCTTCCCTGCCTCACCAACAACACCAAAACATCCGGTCCCCGACGCGAAGCCTGGGAAACCGCATCCACTGCGCCTACCCCGAGCAACCTCATCACCCTCCCTGCGCCACACAAGAACCTCTTCTCGCTCATCCGCGCGCTCTTGCTGACCCCGGCACCGCCGCCGGCCGAGGCGCCTGAGACCTCCATCTCGCCCCATGAGTTCATCGAGTCGCTTCATCGCCCCAGGATATACAAGACGTACCTGCAAGAGCTCTCGGACGTGTGCAGGGATTACTTTTGGGTGTTTTGCCATCCGAATAATGCGATTTGGATCTTGGCGGAGACGGATGAGGGGAGGGTGGAAAAGCCCAGAGCGCCTGGCGGGATGACGGGGGGTGTAGAGTTTGAGGCGATAGGCTACTTTGTGGGTCCCTTCTCTTTCTTTCTTGATCGGTGTGCTTACTGACAAGCATGAACTGTAGACAACGCATTTGAAGCTCATCAACTCAATTTGCCAGATCGTGGCGGACCTCAACCTGCCAAAGGCGGACGACCACTCGGCCTATCAGTTCCACGCGGATCTATTCCTCTCGGGCTTTGAGCGTATTGTACTCGTACGTCTTTCCCTCCTCCTTCGCTATTTTAATAGTATCCTCACCAAACCCAGATCTCACGCAAAGCATCGACGACGTACTACCCGACCCTGCATCTCGAGCTCGCCCGCTACGTCGCGCATGCCGGACGCGCGGGGTATGAGCTCCCGTGGACCGTGTCGCGGCTCGTCGGGCTCCCGCCGGCGGGCATGGTGAAGAACCAGACGGTCAAGTCTGCCAGTGGGAGGAATACGCCGGTTGCGTCGCCGACGAAGCGTTCTGGTGGAGCACCGATGTTGCCTTCGCCGAGGAAGGTGGAGCCGCTGAAGATGGGTTGAGGTTGGGGTTAAGAAGGTTTTTATGTTTTATGCATCAGAACTGCGGTGGTGTTTTATTTACCCTGTGCTGGTCGCGTTCTCGACGATCGATATACATATTGGATAGCTGAATTCATTGTGCATATGCTTCATCGCCCGGTTCGAAGTGGGTAACGTACAGTGGTTTCGTCTTGCCAGGTGGTGCCGCCTGCACATCGACCCAGCACGTCTTTGCCTTTGTCCGAATCAGCGTCGTCGGCAGTGGTGCTTGTGATCGATGGGCGCGAGAGATTCTCGTCCGATACTTGGTACACAGCGATTATTCGCGGTCACGAGATCAATTCCAACGCGCTGGTCGCGATGTTTGACGCGGTCGTGGCCGCGCTGAAGAGTACTAAATCTAGACTTGTACCTATGATCTATAGCTAAGCATTCAAATTCCTCTCAACTCAGCAACTAAAGCTACATATCGAATTAAATCATCGTTGCGGCTCCGAATCGCCTCCATCAAGGATTCGCGGTTCTCATATACGACCGTGTTTTCCAGAACACGTTTCGTCGCAACAGCCCAGCAGACCTAGCCATCGTTTAGAGAAGGACAGTAAGAGGACAGGGCGCCTACCGGTAGGATTGGATCGAGGTAGCAGGAATCCTCGATGGTGAAAGTGCTGCTTATGCTCGCAATCTCCAGTACCGCATCACGATATCTCTTCGACGACTCTTTACGGGAAGGCGCAAATACACCATGCAAGTCCGCCAGACTCGTCAGCGCCACCGTCGAGCACAGCTTCAGCACAATCCCCGTCGTGCGAGATTCCGGCACGAAGGAGAGACGAAGCTGCACTGGATTTAAGAGCCCAATGTACCCATACAGCTGCTCGATGAGCTTCCAGTATTCTTGGAACCATGCGGCCGAAGCCGCTTGAACTTTTGAGACGTTAGAGTTGGCAACTTTGCACATAATCGACGCACCGTTGAAGCTGGTCGTTAACTGCCGTGTCCTCCTCAAGAGCATGTTACTCTTCGCCCGCTGGAAGTTGATATCGGCGTTATTTTGGAGTTGAGTTGGCTGTTCAACTATTCGGCCTACTGGAAGAAGGTACACAGAACAAGTACGCACCACGAGACGCTCGAAAGCCGCAAGCAGGCGTTGGTCGATCTCATAAGGCGTTCCCAGTACAATCTTCGAGCTCAAGGCGACCCAAATGAGCTTCGAGTAGACTGATCTGAGCTCGTCTGCCTCGGTGAGTGGAAGTAGCGAGTACATGCCACCCTGGCCAGCACCCCTATCGTTGATCGGAGTACTCGCCAGGACAGCCATATCCATGTTATTACACAATGCAGTATCGCACGCGAGCTCAAGAAAATCCTGCCCACGCCCGAAATCCTGCTTGTGAAAGAAGTAGAGCGACAGACTGAGGTATGCCATCAGCATCGTCGCGGCGTCTGGAGGGGGCCCTAGCATCCCAGCGATGCACCCAAGGACGAGCTGCATGTGCCTGACCTCGTCACCGTGTTTGCCCGTCGCGTATGTCCAGGTCTGGTTTGTCTCGCAATAGTCGAGCATGGCGCCCCACAGATGACAAACGTGCACCAGGACTGGATGTACCACGCTCGCAGACATGTCTCCAAGCATAACGGCGCGGAGCTTGTGAGCTGAGAGGACGAATCCAAACTGGAGCCTCTTTGCGAGGAACTTTTACGTCTAACGCCAGACATCAAAACAGAGACACGACAGATTCAATCAGCACTCACAAACGCAGCATCCTTTCCTCGTGAGTTTCCGATGCTGGAGGGAGAGAAGGTGTCGGAGATTCAGCGTCGTATGAATAGTCGACATCGGTATCATCTGTCGAGGACAAGGTGACAGCACTGGTGGACGCCATTGCATTTGAGTCAAACTGGTCTGGCTCCGCAGTGACGTTCGCGCCTAGTGGGAATGCTGGTTCTGGTTGCGGGGCCTGCTTCGCTCGCGAAAGAAGCTGCTCCAACTCCAGAGTGCGTTCAATCAAGGCGCGCGTGTAGCTCAGTTGGCTGTTGTCGTCGAACTTGCACTCGTCCTCCCTTTTCGACGCGATGCACGTTCTGCACGGCCAGTCTCCGCTGCATTTCTGGGGAAATATGAGGCAAGTTTTGAGGCAAGTATCCACGCACTTTCTTCTTCCGTCTACGTGAGGAACATGAGCGAATTACAAGAGATTTACTAGGATATCGGACCTGCAAGCCGTACAGGCAGCGCCTTTGCGCAGTTCCGGACCATGGGACAGATTGGGAACGACGGTATAACTGCAATCATCATCGATCCGGGCTCTGCAGCAAGGTGTACACGGCTGCTGTCCGTCACAGTTCTACAAGGCGACAAGTGAGCAGAGGACATAAGGAGGCTATAAGCACTTGCGATCTTCTTCGCGCGACAGCGGGAGCAGGTGCTGGGCACGGGTTTGGCTGGCTTGTAGTCCAAGTTATGCTCGCGGGGTGCAGCCGGGACAGGCGACAAACCCCGCCGATCCTCCTCGGTCGCAACGACGGAGTACTTGGCACCCGTAGCGCTACGTGCCGCCGGCTCGACGGACTCCTTCGAGTTTTCCAGATGATGCTTAGCGCTTTCAGAAATGTCATCGAGGTCCATCTTGTCCTCTTCTTTTAAGGAATCCAGCTCCGGACTTTTTCGGGCCAGAGATATGATACCTCGCAGCCAATTAGCTGGAAACCACGGAGTCCAAAGCGGCAACATACCTCCATCGTCTTTCATATCAAATATTTCCCACACCTTGCGCATGAAGATTGGCTCGTTCAAGTTGAGCACACCATCTGCCTGATGAAAGAGCATTCAATAATGGAACGTGTAGGACGACACCCACGTCATGAAAAATGTTGGCCCAGTGGTCGTCGTGAGTAATGACCACGGTTGCATTTGGGACCTACGCGCCTTATTAGCAATAGCGGACGCTGAATAGTGGCTGATCCATACGGCCCGTAAAATCACTTGATTGATAATTTGGGAGGGATGCTGTTTGGAATATGAGTTCATCGTGAGACGTTATTCGTGGTTTACCTTTGATGCAGTGGGTTGTATATCGGCTATTCTCACCTCCTGCGCGCTGAGAGCAGCCTGGGACCATTTCCCTTGGTGTGATGTGCCACCTGTGAAAAATGAGAGGGAGAGCGACATTAAGGATCCCGGCGAGCCAAACGGGACATAATCGCTTGGCGTCCTCGGGTACGGCGTCTCGGTAATCTGCGAAATGCCGACATGGCCAAAAATCCTCCCAAAAATCCCTTCTCCTAGGGAGATAGTGAAGCCATGAAGGAAGACCGTGTTGTTCGGAGTGTCGTTCAGTCGGTCCCGGTTGGAGAATGTTTTAGTTTGTCCGAGGCCGCCATGAGTAAATCGATAGTCGACACCGCCATCCCGCGTTGGGACGGCTTTGAAGCAGAGATGTTCGATGTGGTTTTCACCAGGAATGTTTTGAAACGTCGCGATCCCACCGGAATGAGCTTTCTCTGAGCCAGTTATGAGATACAGGCCGCCATTCACCATCCGCCGACCCCTCATCTCGTTGATGTACCGGTACCAGCCCTCGGCGTTGCGAGCGGCGTAGCGCCGCATAAGCTCTATGTTTTCCAGTTTTCGCAGGCTTGAGCCATTCGGGAGGGCAAGTAAGGCCCCCGTCGGACCTTGGCAGTCAAAATGAAGCTCGGGAGGTAGCTCTCTGTGATAATGACGGGCTTGAAGTCAGTTTCGAGTCGCAGGAAGGCAGAGGCACGCACTGCGACTCTGAATCTACATTCCAAGCTTGGACCGACGTAGATCGGACGTGGCTTCCGGGTGCGAAGTCGTGACAAAAGACATCGATATAGTCGTAGGTCGGTAATGGTGAAAAATCCGCTGGAACGCGGTTGCCGTTGATGGGATGGTCCCCGGGAAGGAAAATGTTGAAGAAAAAATCCCATGTACCGTCTGGAGTAACCCTACCGACGTCGCCGATGCAAACACCACGCTGCTGATACTCTTGGGGAAGATTCGCCTGGGGGGAAGGCATGTAAAGCGGATATCCGCGGCGAGACCCCCAGAGCTGGCTACAGTATACGTCGTTTTCAGGGCAAAGAGGCTGCAACAAAGGACACTTGAGATGGCGAAAAGATACTGATTGACCACAAACCACAGCCTGTCTCTGCTGCCTAACTGAAAATGATGTGAGACGTGCATCGTCGATCAAGAGTAGGTACCTCCAGCGTCGCCATGAACGTTCATGTTGCCTTGCACACTGATGAATTGGGACCCGGTGACGTCAAAATCTCTTGCATCGCGAAACATTTCCGGTGGTCTGAAAGTAACATGTTCAGCGCGACGCACACCATCGTCGGCGGAGGTTCATGATCTGTATGCTCACCTCATAGCCAAATGATCTTGCATGGGAGGAGCATTTTGAAGACGTACGGGAGGCTGAAACATCCTTCGTAAGTCGAAGTGCGGAGTCGAATGCCAGTGGATTGTCGCGTCGTCTGTCGACACGGGCCACTTATGAGTGGATGAGCCGGGAGAGTGCTGCTGTGGAACAGCCACAATAGTACTGTTAGAGATTTTTTTATAGTGGCGTAGACTTCTGATTCTCATAACCGACGTCTCTCTGTCGCGCATACCACAGCTGTTTAACTGTGAGAAGCCCGTTCAGCTTGCATAATAGCTGGAAACGCTTGATCACTGGTACCCAGACCACGGCGAATATGGCAAGTGGAATTGCAACAACACTCCGTTCCTGAATACAGGTGACCCTGGACCAGGATGCAAGAGACTGCAACACTTGGAGATTTTGAAGTTTTACGGTGTGCGAGCCATGTGGAAGCGCAAGGACTACACAGGTGAAGTTGAAGGAGTCTCCGGGGAATCCACTGCGCACGAGATTGGTTAGCTCAGACCTGTTCAGATATGAGATTGGATCTTCAAACGTTTCATATAGGATCATTTCCGAGCTACAGAATACACCAGTCGCCGATGCGTAGCTTCCAGGCTCGTATTTTCGGTTCAGCACACCTCGGTTGTCATAGTTTGGTAAAGACCGATCGCGAAAACCGTTGCGCGGTGCAAGGGTGTCAAGCTGCCTATCAGTGACATGGTTAGGGGGTCCCCGTAGGCCGGAAAAAAAAATCCGACCCTATATCTGACTTTCGAAAGTTGAAGCCTTGGCGCGGTGGCTCTGGCTAAGAATGATTATATGCATGCGACTATGTGACATGATGCATCGTATGGGATGACCGTGGCCTCCGTGACGGCTCCGTCCACAGCACCGGTGTGTGGAATTAATCACAGTAAATTCATGTGAAAGCCGGTATTTGATCCACGACAAAAAATTGGAGAACAACTAGGAGGAGAACAAGACGAAAACAAGAGCAAAAAGACAAATACAAGGAGCATCTGGGCCTCTCGCAGCACATCTCGCCATCCGACTGGCTGACCGCGTTTATTTTCTGACCGAGTCCTCCAAATCTCCTCCAACAACGTCTTGATCGAGCCACTGTTCTCGACCGTTGACGTGGATAGATCTCGGTGACCACTGCTTCGCGATGTCGAGGGTCATCCGTCAACGCCCCACAGACAAAGAACGCGAACACTGTACTCCGTACGACAGACGTCGGAATTTTTGGTGTTCGGAGGAGCGTCATTGTATCCGCAACAGCATCCTCGATCTCCCGCACCTGGGGAAAGTCTCCAAACACGATTGTGCGCAGGAATACAAGCGTGGCCCCCCGGAATATATCGGCGCTCAGGGCGCGCTCTTCTTCCGTCTGTGTAGAATTGAACGGCACTGTGTTTGCGGTAAGCACATGTTGGGGGCGTTCTGCACTAAAACTACGCACCAGAATCCATTGAAGGAGAAAACTGTGAGAGCTCCTGCTCCAGGACCGTCGCCCGGTCGACCAGATCCGGGATGCTCAGTCTCCCATTCGCATGCTGCTTCCGCTTCCACACAGACAAGGCAGAGGCCTCTGCAAGGAGCCATACGACGATGTTCTCGCAGCCCATCACGTTGCCATTCATCATCGAGAGCTCCGGGGCGGGGTCAAACACCCCACTCTGCAGCGGCGAGAATAGTTCCCGTATGTGGCGTAGGAACCGCGGCTGCTCTTGCGTCGTGATGGCCGCCAGCACGTCGAACCAGATGGCGGTCTTGATAATAAATCGTGTCGGCTCGGAGCACGTTAGCAGCGTTTCGCGAGCGTCGGATGCACCAAAGACGCTACGTGCGTAGTTGTACAAGACCCCGAGCCATTCTGACCACGCCCCGGCACCACCGTCGACGAGGAAGGTCGAGATGATGCTGATGGCTGCAAGAGCGTCGTCCTCGGTATGTTTTTCATACGAGAGGACGTCTAGTAACTCGTCGTACCGCCTCTTGGTGTCGGGATCCCGCATGGCGGTGAAGGACGACGACTGGTATTGCGAACGCTTGACGTGCACCAAGGCTAGCAGCTTTGCCGCCTCTCGCGACGCCCCAGGCAGTTTCACAGACGGTACAATGACGCTCTGGATCTGGCGTTTGTGGAAGAGCGCAAGTTCATGACATTGCCGATGTAATAGGTCACCAGCTCGTCGCTCGAACCGCCAGGTTTCAAGTGAAAGGCGAAGAGGTTGTACGTTGGTGTCGAGTCGTTGTCCAAGGGGGGGGGGGGGGGAGTACATGTCGTCGACGAAGACGGTGTTGTATGTCGCACTGAATGTGTTTGTGAGCATTGTGAGTCTATTGTCGACTGCATCCGTCCAACTATCAGCCGGCGAATTGGTAGGTTGTGCTGCTTGCGACGTAACATCTATTCTTGTTTTAGACACCAAAGTCAGAACAACATCATCCGTACCTTCTACCTCAATTGCATCTTGTCCCATCACCGACTCGAATGTGCTTTGCGAATCTCTTCGCACAGTAGGTCAATCCATCGTCTCGTAAACTTCAAGAAAGCCTACTCGCGAACATAAACGTCGATGCTTCGCCAGTTAAATGGGGCCCACAAGAAACTTGAAGGTTCCACGACACGGACGCTTGCAGTTGGTTCTGGACAAACTTTTCTGCTCGTTCCCATGAGGAAGGCAGTAATGTCTCTGCTCGCGGGCTGTACTCATCGTATCAGCGACGGTCCTCTTGGTATGCATTGTGGCTTACTGCTGGAGTAGAAGAAGGACCTCCCCAAGCGCACAATACCAGCACTGAGAGGTCAAAGTATCATGTTCGGCAGTCCACTTCTCCACGCCCTCCAGAATTGAGCAGCAAAGGATATCGATGCCTTCGACATCGATAGGAACAGATCCGAGGTCTGCACTTCCGTGTAAAGTCAGGGAATCGACACCTAAATCCTTGAGCATCACAGCAGTCTTGACGAGGAGTTTCTGAAGGACTTCGTCGAATAGGGAATGAGCTTGTAACCAGAATGACGGGCAATCCAGAATTCCTGCGAGATAGCGAATTGCAATCGGCGCTAAAAAGTCTGTCGGGTCGCTGTCGAGCATCAGTTTACAGGGGTTGGAGGTTTCCGATAACACATACTTGCAGTTTGACGCGAATATAAGACGCTCAACGACAGTTACACCATGCACCGCGGATTCGAGGTGCCACAATAGAGGTAGCGTCTCCTCGACCATCAAAGAGATATTTGTTTCGAGCAAGCTCTGGACGGCGAGGTTTCGATAAAATACAAAATCGGGGCAGCCCCGAAAACGTCCTTCCGACTCCAAAGGTCGACGAGAGCTTGCTTGGACGAATGGTCGTAAATTCTCATTCGTCTAGAGTTTAAGAAGATGGACCTCAGACCCGGGTATTGCGTCGTAAGCGACATGATAATTTTGAACGCATCGATCTGGGTGGACGCGGCTTCGGACCTTCACCACGATTAGCTTGGAGTCAGCAGATGCACGAGAGACGCACGGAAGAGCATATTTGAGCAGTTTGGAGCAGCGCTGTTCCAACTTCTGTAACTTTTTGCATTCAAGTTCCGATCTGCTGAGCTGCTTAATTGTCGCCTCTCGATCGAGTCCATCGCCCATGAGCGCTTGCACCTGGTCGCAGACAGCGAGCGGACCTAGCCCAAAGAAGTGATGGGCAAGTTTATTCGCATGTCGTCCAACATACTGGCCTGTATTACAATAGAAGGCCCAGATAGTTCGTCCAGGGCCGGCAACGGACGAGGGCTGCTGGAGAGCGAGAGCAAGTTGGGCCGACGTTATTGAGTCGGATGGATGCCTTGATCGACGAAGGGCTCTAGAGCTCTCCATGGAAGGGGACGGGGGAGGAAAGAAGTGAGCTGTTGGATTGAGAGCGGAGGACTAGGCCTGTGGACAAGGCTAAGAGTGAGAAATGCAAAAATAGCTATACAGCTCTCGACACGAGGCCACAGCATTTTAATGAACGTCGGGGACGAGGTCTTTGTCGTGCACCCTCCTAATACGAAAACGGAGCTCGAGGTAGAGCAGGTGGTGGTCGCTGAACGTTGAGCGTCGTATCATTCGGATCAAGAACGTTCCAAGTCGGCTCCGTTCGGCCGATCGTATGTCTCCCAAAACCAAGACGCTCATTAAACCGAACCGACAACGAATTATCTCCAACGAGCACCTCTGCGCCTAGCCCGAGAAGCCCAGTCTTACATGCGTACGTGTAGAGCAAATATTAATAATCGACTCGATTGAAACTGTAGTCGTATGCCTGGTGCCAAAATTTTGCAGCGCGCGAGATTATCGCGAAGCAGGGGTGTCATATTGTCGAGAATGGTCGGGGGAGCGAGAGCATCAGACGCGCCGACGGTCAGACATGCACCGTCGAGGCAATATCGACTGCGGGCGTTGATGGAAAGCGGAGTTGAGCCAGCCCGCCGAGTTGCAGAGTGAAGTCGATGACGGCTCACGAAAGCCTGTGCACGAGTAGGTGTGCGAGCGGGAAGTGAGACATGCTTCTTGAAAAATGACCAATACGGGGAGTGGTGGGCGATTCAGGGAAGGAGGCTGAAAACACCGACTGTTCAAGACATGTCCCGCAAAACGGGACGCGACGGATGAAAGTATGACCAAGATGCGCATGGGACATGGTTTGGCGAACAACAGCGAATGGGAGGGGTTGACGGAACACCTGTAATGCACAGCACATTTGTCCCAAGACTTGAAACCGGCACGCGAAAGCAGCGAGCGCCGCCGGCGGTGATCCGTCCATATCGCAAGGACCACCATCCGGATAGATGTAGTCGAGACGCTGTCGTAGTGCCGTTTCGTGTGGTCAGGATATGAGGTCGATGTTCCAGTGCGTGATGATGATAGGAGGAGAACTATGCGTCGTGGCGGGAAGATGCTGACCACAGCATCAATGAATTTCGGCGGAAGCCGTCGACGATTTGCGCAGGAGTGTTCGACGGCGGGGTTTGTAAAAGAGACAAGTCGACGATTGTCTTGTTGTGCACTCCGTCCCAGCTCTAGATGGTGGTCGTCGATCAAGAACGGTTCCGTTCCGTTCGTCTTTCTCCACAACGTTCATCCGTCGCGTCGTGTCCTCGTCGTCTCCGCCACTACTATTCCCTGATTCCGTCGGGAGGCGTCTGTGAGACGCCGTGTCAGGTTCCAACACGACTTGACCCGCAGAGTGATTGCTCGGAGGATTGGTTGGATGGACATTGGAGTTTGTCAATTCCGTCGAGAGGCGTCCATGAGATGCTGTGTCAGGTTCGAGTTGACCCGCAGAGTGATTACTCGGAGGACTGGGTGGATGGACATTGGAGTTTGTCAATTCCGTCGAGAGGCGTCCATGAGATGCTGTGTCAGGTTCGAGTTGACCCGCAGAGTGATTACTCGGAGGACTGGTTGGATGGACATTGGAGTTTGTCTCATGCGGTGAGGCGGCCATTGCCCCACGGACGGCTGCAGCTTCAGCTGCGCGTGTCTTCTGCTTTGCACGTCGATTTTGAAACCAGACCTGTATTGGATAGGATAAGATAAAGTTGAATGAACGAGGTATGACTAGCCTGTACACCTCGGGCGGTCATGTCGAGTTGAGTGGCGAGTTCTTCTCGCAGCGCAACGTCGGGCTTGGTGTCCCGCTTGAAGACGCCTTCGAGAATCCGCAACTGGGCGCTGGTCGTGCGTTTCCGATGCCTGACTTGGTTGGGAGTGTATGGATGGAACGCGGGATAACCCCATGCCAGTGATTCCCATGAGTGCTTCTCGGACATCGAGGTTTGCGGTCAGCTATGTCACAGATCTTTGACGGCCAATCATATTGTCAACGCCCTCAATAGCCTGCTACTGACCTCTGGCCATAAGCATGCTCCGCAGTCGCGATTTCGGAACGATAAGGGATCTGACACACTTCGTACGTCGCCCGTCGCCCCTTGTGTATGGCAGTGGCTAATGTCCGATGACCAGAGGGCCGAACAGTGTGCTTCATCTCCATCCGCGCGAATTCGTCCGCCGGCGGACCATGGCCACCGCCTTGGCAAGCCGCGCAAGCAGTTCGTAAACTCCTTCGTCAAATTCCCCGAAATCCACTTGACAAACCGTTACTTTCCTAGACGGCCCGTGAAAATTCCCAAAAAAAGACGGCGATGGAGCGGCGTTTGCAAGCCAATCCTGGCTTTCCTGCCACGGTAGCCGCACCAAGAGTCTCACAACGGCTCCTACATTGCGTTGGGATGACTTTTGCTTGCTCCCGGCCAACCTCGCGCCGTTTCCTTGGGCTATACTTATCAACATGAACGGCGTTTCAGTTAGTCCGTACCGCGCCTCAAATTGCTGACACGCAAGTATTTCGAAGAGGCCCGCCTCGGCTATTAGGGTTTTTCGGTTCGGTGACATCATGCCACTGGCTTATACAAAACCAGCGCAATCGCAGGTCTCTCTCCTCTCATGGCGACTCTTCACAACATCGACGAGGATAGCTCGCAGCCATCGACCCACCCCTCTCGCTCTCCCGTCGTGCAACACCGCATCTTCGATGAATCCAAAGTTCCCAGGCGACGTTCTTCCAGCGCGTCTCGCGTCGATGTCGACTTTTTCGACCCCGCTGGCGTGCATGGCCTCCAACGCACCGTTACTGCCATGTCAGAGCGGAGCATGAGGAGGCCGACCTCTCCAACAGACTCCGACGGCACGCTCACCCCCGGCGACGGCCCCTTTGACCTTGAGAAGACGTTAAAGTTTGTCAAGAAGAAGTACGTGCCCATCCTATCTACCAGACCACAGATTGACAACTCGCCAGGCTTGAAGAAGCTCATGTCGAGAGTCGCGAGCTCGGCGTGGTGTTTCAAGACCTGCGAGTCGTCGGACTCGGCGCAACGGCGTCGTATCAGCCGACACTTGGATCGACACTCAACCCCTTCTCCATTATCGAGAAAATCGCCGCCTTGCGCCATCCGCCTCTCCGCAATATTCTCGATGGATTCACCGGGCTCGTTCGGCCAGGCGAGATGCTACGTGAGTCGGCCTCGCATATGTCGCAATCTCGCTTACCTTGCATTTCAGTCGTTCTTGGCCGGCCGGGTGCAGGCTGTTCCACCTTCCTCAAGACTCTTGCCAACCAACGCGCCGAATATCACTCTGTTTCAGGCTCCGTGCATTACGATTCGCTCACTCCAGAAGAAGTTTACCGTGGCGACATTCAGTATTGCCCAGAAGACGACGTACACTTCCCTACCCTCACTGTTCAGCAAACTCTAGAATTTTCTGCTCGTCTTCGTGCCCCGCAAGCCCGTGCACGTTTTCAGAATCGTGAAGAGTATATCGCGATGATGGTGGAGATCCTCTGCACCGTCTTCGGGCTCCGACATGTGCGTGGGACGTTGGTCGGGGACAATGCTATCCGAGGTGTGTCGGGAGGTGAGAAGAAGCGCGTGAGTATTGCGGAAGCACTTGCGACGCGTATGCGTATTGGCGCCTGGGACAAGTACGTTCACCATTTTATCCCCGATTTGATTCTAAGTGATTGCAGCTCTACGCGTGGACTCGATGCATCTACTGCGTTAGCCCGTCGCCGGCAATCTTCAAAGTTATCACTTACTCATACATAGGTTGGAGTTCGGGCAGGCACTTCGCATCTCTACGGATATCGCACGACAATCGACCATTGTCTCAATCTATCAAGCCTCCGAAACCCTCTACTCTCTCTTCGACAAAGTTTGCGTCATCAGCGAGGGCAGAATGGTGTACTTTGGACCCGCCGACCAAGCCCGGGACTACTTCTTGTCGCTCGGGTACGTACCGCAAGTGGAGCGACAGACCACACCCGACTTTATCGTTTCGGTGAGTTGACGACGACGAGTTTTGCAGTATCAGCTAACGTTTCATAGGTGACCGACCCGATAGGACGTGTTGTCCAACCGGGGTTGTCGCCGGCTGAGGACGCCCGTCGCCCGCGTACTGCGGCCGAGCTCGCGGACCATTTCCTTGCCTCGCCGCTGATGAAGAGTAACCTCGAGGACATCGAGGCGTATCGGCAAGAGTGCGCTCCTGGTCAGCAAGATCGTGTGCAGAATTACAAGCGGAGTGCCCGGGCTGAGCATGCAAAGGGGACGCGACGAGCATCGTGCGTTTCGTCTTTCTCTCCTCCGAGTTGCTCTGGCTGATTTTAGTTAGGCCGTATACGACCTCGATGTTTATGCAAGCCCGGGCGGTGATGCTGCGCCGAGTTCAGATCATAATGGGCTCAAAGACGTCCACGGTCATCAATATCTCGTACGCCTCATGATCATATTTCTCTCTCGCGGAGGCTGACCATTGCCTGTTTACAGGACGTTTGTCGTTCAAGGTCTTATTGGTAAGAGCCTTTTACCACACTGACACAAGGTATCCGAAGCTAATGACCATTTCTAGTCGGCTCGGTTTTCGTCAACTCTCCAGAGTCGACGTCGGCGTTCTTTTCTCGTGGAGGTGTCATGTTCTTGTGAGTTGGATGGTGCAATTTCTGCACCCTAGGTTGGTTGACGACCTCTTAGTGCTCTGCTTTTCTCGGCGCTTTCGAGTATGGCTGAGGTCGCCTCTTTATTCGCCCAACGGCCCATCGTCCTTCGCCAGAGCAAAGCCGCGTTGTATCATCCCTTCATCGAAGCCGCTGCATTGACGCTTGTCGATATGCCGATAACGTTCTCTACTTCCGCGGTGCGCTATTTTTTGCATGGGGATTTGACATATCTGCTGATAATGTCTATCAGGTCTTTTCGATTATTCTCTACTTCATGGTAGGCCTTCAACGGACTCCGCAGCAGTTCTTGTACGTTACTCGAGAGTTTCATGCAACGAAATTCTCATCTTCTATGCAGCATATTCTTCCTGTTTTTGTTCAGCATGGCGCTCACGATGAAGGCCTTCTTCCGAGCCATTGCTGCGGCTTTTAAATCTCCTGCCGCGGCGCAATCGTTTGTCGGACTCGTCTTGCTTATGCTCGTCTTGTACACTGGTTATGCGATTCCGAAGCCTGTGAGTGTTTACTGTTTACTTGTGGACAATCTTCTGATCTTGCTCTAGTCCATGTACTTTCCTTCCACACATTCGATCCTTGCTGACCGCACTTTTTCTAGGATCGGCGCCTTGAGATGGATTACGTACATCAACCCTTTGCGCTATGGCTTCGAGTCAGTCGTCGCGAATGAGTTTCGTACTCTCAACGGAACCTGTGCCTCGTTGGTTCCCCAGGGTCCAGGATATGAAAATATCACGCTGGCGAACCAGGTCTGTGCAACTGTGGGATCGGTCACGGGGCAACCGTTCGTGGATGGTAATGCGTTTATCGCGGCATCCTACGAGTACTCGTACAGCCACGAGTGGATGGTGCGTCGCTGTCTTGCGGATTAGTTCGTTGCTTATATTTGGGTTAGAACTTTGGCATTGTCGTCGCGTTCGGAATTGGCTTCATCCTCCTCCTCCTCCTCTTTTCCGAGTTCAACACCTCCTCGTCCGCCGACACGCCGGTCCTGTTGTTCAAGCGCGGTTCCAAGAAGGTTGCGGCGTTGAGCAACACCGGAGACGCGGAGAAGGCATCTAGCGACGCAGCGACCATAACGGGGGAGCCTAATAAGGAAGCTGTTGCAGCCGCGCCTCGCATGACAGATATTTTTTCCTGGCAAAAGCTCAACTACATCGTTCCCGTCAAGGACGGGGAACGGAAACTGCTGGACAACGTCTCAGGATATGTCGTTCCCGGAAAGCTTACTGCATTAATGTCAGCGTTTCTTTATCCTTCCCTTTGCTTTTGATTCTCATGGTACTGCAGGGGCGAATCTGGTGCCGGTAAGACGACCCTGCTCAACGTCCTCGCGGAGCGTACTACTTCGGGCGTCGTGCGAGGCGACATTTTCGTCAACGGACACAGACCTCCGCACGATTTCCGCTCGCAGACGGGATATGTTCAACAGATGGACACACATGTACCGACCGACACGGTCCGCGAAGCTTTGTTGTTCTCTGCAACGCTGCGCCAGCCTGCGTCTGTGCCGATGGAGGAGAAGATCGCCTAGTGAGTCTCTTTTGGTCGTTCGACAGCCGACATGTGTACTGAGCGTTTTCTGCAGTGTGGAGACGTGTCTCAAGATGTGTGGGCTGGAAGAGGTCGCCGATGCCTCGGTTGGAAGTTTGGGGATTGAGCATCGTAAGAGAACAACGATTGGCGTCGAGCTGGCTGCGAAGCCGCAATTGCTTCTCTTTTTGGACGAGGTATACTGGCAGTTGGCTGTGTGTTCTTGGCCGTTTCGTTGACTTGTTGCCTTAGCCCACTTCTGGTCTCGATTCGCAAAGTGCATGGGCAATCATGCTGTTCCTTCAACAACTCGCCGCAAACGGTCAAGCTATTCTTTGCACGATCCACCAGGTGAGCTCGCCGATTCATCCCCGTTTGTCTCCCCACTGACCTTTTCGCAAAGCCTTCGGCCGAATTATTCCAGATCTTTGATCGCCTCCTTCTCTTGAGGAAAGGCGGACAAGTTGTGTATTTTGGAGACCTCGGAGCCAACTCGTCCACTCTCATTCATTATTTCGAACGGAATGGCTCTCGTTCCTGCCAGCCGCATGAAAATCCGTGAGCTATTTTACCCATGAAAAGTGCCATTTTCTCACTTCCGCGGCCGTTTAGGGCCGAGTTTATGCTTGATGCTATTGGTGCCGGAGCTACTGCTACGAGCGCGCAAGACTGGTGCGTTTTTCGTTATTGGGCTGACCTTTGCTTATTTGGCGCGTAGGGACGCTGTTTGGCGAAAGTCGCCTGAATCGTCACAAGTCCAGGAGGAGATGGAGCGCATTCATGCGGAAGGACGTGCTCGCGGTGCCGCCGAGGCCACGTTCCATTCCCAGTTTGCGACACCGTGGATCCAGCAAGCGACGAATCTGATGCGTCGTGATCTTCGATTCCGTTGGAGAGATGTACGTTTTTTCTCTCTCTAGACGGACGTTGCCTGACGTTTGGATGCAGCCCAGTTATCTCATTGCGAAGCTGGTCCTCAATATTGCTGCGGGGCTCTTCATCGGCGTACGCTTGTTTTGCTAGACGTTTCCAGCTCGATTCTCACCTTCAATTTTTCAGTTTACCTTCTTCAAGGCCAAGGCTACTCAACAAGGAACCCAGAACCAGCTTTTCGTGAGCCATTTCCCTACTGCTCGCCATAATAAACAACAACTCATAATGATTATAGGCGATCTACATGTCGACTATCCTTGCTGCGCCCTTGTCCAACCAGCTCCAGGTTGTGTTCCTCGAGATGAGGAAGATTTACGAGATTCGCGAAGGGCCTACGAGATTTTACAGCTGGTCGGCACTCATCACCTCTGCGTTCTTGTCCGAGCTGCCTTGGAACATTGCTGGGTCGTCGATCTACTTTTTGTGCTGGTTCTGGACTGTGGGATTCGACAATGACCGGGCTGGATATACCTACCTCGTGAGTACATATTCCTCCTGCTCATCTCATGATTCTCATCTGCGGCTGCTAAAGATGCTCGGCGTCGTGTTCCCGCTGTATTACACGTCTTTGGGGCAGGCGGTCGCTGCGATGGCGCCGAATGCTGAGATTGCTGCGATTTTGTTCAGCTTCTTCTTTGCGTTCATCTTGACTTTGTGAGTTCTTCTTGGTTACCTTGTCGCCCGGAAGCTGACTTGTTGTTTCTAGCAATGGCGTGCTGCAACCCTTCAGAGCGCTCGGGTGGTGGAAGTGGATGTACCACCTCTCGCCCTTCACGTACCTGACGGAAGGTCTTCTCGGCCAAGCCCTCGGGAAGCACGCTATCACCTGCAGCGCCGTCGAGCTCGTGACGCTGGAGCCGCCCACCGGAGAGACTTGCGGACAGTTTATGGCGGCGTATATCAAGAACGCGGGTGGATATGTCGCTAATGGGGACGCGACGTCTGGATGCCGGTTTTGTTCGACTGCTACGACGGACGAAGTGCGTTATTTCGTTGAGCGGTTTTGAACTTTACTCACAGCCGCTAGTTCCTCGAGGCCAGCTTCAATATCTTTTATTCGCACCATTGGCGGAATACGGGGCTGTTGTTTGCGTATATTGGGTTTAATGTGCGTTTCTTCTTCTTTTGCTCTTGTGTGAACTTAAGGTTGGCACGACGCAGATTGTCGCGTTGTATGTGTTCACGTATATCTTCCGTATTCGTACGACGAGTATCTTTGCGGTGTTCAAGAGGAGCAAGAAGAGCGCGACGTAGAAGTAGACGGCTTAGAATTAGATAGACCACGATGTAGATAGACTTGTAGTATTAGGGTTGGCCATAGACAATAGATTCTTAGAGACACTGGAGGGACGACGCAGCGCTTGTACCGCAAGAAAGACATGGCGCTTTCGTGGTTTTAGGATGTCTGTTTCCGAGTAACCCTGGTCGAACGGGCCGACAGAGTGGGCCGATGTATATTGGACCATCCTCAGGAAGAGCTCAACGACCGGCTTCAGCATCAAACGCTCTATTGCTGCAAAATATCTAGTGTAAAGGGTAGCCGACGAGTTTTCTTCTGCCGAGGATCTCTCCAATCTAGACATCTATGTAGCAAATGCAAAAAAGTTGGGGCAAAGACGCGCACCTTGAAAATACCGTAGGCCTCGACAGCATAGATGCCCACGCGTGCGATCTCGCCGCTCTGGATGATACCGCGCCAGTAGGACAGGTCGATGGCGCGTCGGTAGAGGGTCTCGTACGCCGTGCGGAAGGTCGCTGCGTCTTTGGGGAACTGCAGCTCGGCGCGGTAGACCTGCTTGACGATTTCGCGGAAGACGGCAAAGTTGTAGAGGAAGGATTTGCGCGCGGCTGGGATTTGGGTGGGTTAGAGGTGGTTGTAGAAATAAGGGGAGGGAAAGAGCGAGACGTACGTCCAATCATCTCAGAGGCCTTCTTCCCCGTTGGTCCGAGTCGCTGCAGAGTCGCTATGAACGGCGTGTTAACTTCCGCGCGGTAGAGACTGAACCAGGGTGGACGCACATCCAGCAAGAGCCTCGGCCTTCTCCGCTACCGGTCCCAGAGCCGTCTTTGCTGAAGACCACAGCTGACCAGCATTTTTGCTTAGCTTCTCAGCGTTTTTCGAGATTGCTTCCTGTGCTGGAACGGAACGTCGTTGAGTCCTCCCATCCGCATATTAAGGACAGCAAGACAACGTACAGCCGACAACCTCTCCCGCCTTCTTGGTTGCGTTCTCCCAGAGCTGGCCGGCAGTCTTGAGGACCTCTTGGGCTTTTTGCTCGGGTGATGGGGGTTTCGAAGAGTTGAAGCGGGCTCCGCCGCGACGAAGAAGGGGGCGGGCTGTCTGCCGCAGCGACAGCGAAAGGAACGACGACATGCAAGAGCAAGCTGGAAAAATATCACGTGTATGTCCCGGTTTCTCCCGCAATCTAATCGGTTGTAGATACCCGCACTGTAACTAGTTGAACGTATGGGACACAGCGCTGGCTCAAGCGGGCAAGAGCATGACTATCAAGGTGCCCGGGTGCCGTGGCTCCTCCATCGTCGCAGACGAAAGCGGAGGGAAAGCTGGGCTTCACAGCGTTAACCATGCCCCCGCGGGTACTCAGCAAAATCAGAATCGCAGACAGAGAAGATGGATAAGGGAGCCGGATGCTTGCAAGATGCAAAGCACCGCTTTAATCTGGACAAGTGGACTCGAGAAACGGGGTACAATATAGACACGATCGCGCAACCGGCGTCACGGTTAGAGTAGAAAGGCCGCTGAAGGAGGCATCCGCCCAGCCGAAAGAGCGCGAAGGTGTTCCCAGAGAAGCGCGTTTATTGACAAAGACGGAAGAGGACGCGGATACACAGGGATTAGGAATGCCCGAGCTTGTTATTGAGGGAATCTACAGCGATTGAAATGTAAAAATTCGGGCCGCCTGCCACTGTTAGCGCCGATGAAAGCGAAGGAAAACATCGCGGCGTACCCAGTGAGTACATCTGGAACAATGGCCTTCCCGCCTATATGCATTATCCCGTCCGAGTACGCGCGTTCTGCCTCGCGACCTTGGTGTATGTGCAATCTCTGCACCGTCCCAGTAATGTCCTCTGTTGCTCTCCGTAACCGACTCGTCGAGGTAGCCTCCGGGTCAGTCGCGTCCATATCTTGTATGGTGGGCTTGAAGATGTCAATAGGTGCTGAGATGGATGAGTGAATCGGTCTCGGAGGCGCTCCTCGTGGTCGTCTTGCTTTGGTGTCGGCAGACGCAGAGCGGCAGAGGGCCCGTTGACCTGGTGAATGCGATACCGGTGCTAACCCAGAGGACGTTGACGTACGGCAGACCCGAGATAATGCGGTGGGAACAGGGGAGGATTGCTGTAGGCGCCGAACCGCTGCTGGTCGATCGGCTCTGGCTTGAGGAGTAGTATGAGGCTCTGAGAGTTGGCGGTACGTGGGGAGGTCGAGCAATATTCGGCTTGAAGTCAGAGATGTGCGACGCGTGGTATATGGAACTGGAGATATCTTGAGATGGTCGGTGAGGCTCGTGAGGAGAACAATTGAAAACATGGACGTACGACGGAAGATATGGCGGGGCAGGCAAGCTGAGGCTCGACAGACGGTGTTCTTTCGTGCCGTCGGCGCTGGTTTGGCCGCTGATTTGGTGGTGGGTGTGCTGGGGAGTCTGGGGAGGAGGATCTCTCGGACGAGTCGGACCCTTGTGTTGCTGCTTCGTTGTAGGCGAGGTCGAGGTCGTTTGTCCAAGCGCAGTACTGGCGAGGGTACGCATAAACTCGTGAGGGGATAGCTGGATGTACAACACCGTCGTAGAGGCAAAGCGAGATGGATGGGCCACTGGTGGAAGATTCGGAGAAGAGACTACACGCCAACACAGCAACGGGACGAACTTGGGAGAACGAAGCGGTTTCCCAAAAATGTGGAGACGGATCAAATTTTCGCAGGGGCGGGGTTTGTAAAAGAGAGAGAAAATTGTGATGCCAAAAAAATTGTACTGTATTATTACAAGGGGTCTCCGGTCAGGTCAGGTCAATTTATTCCGTAGAACCCCAAAGGAGCCCACAGTGCCTCGTACCTACGCACATGTGCCTACCATGTACGCTATGAGCATATACAAGGTACTACCGTTGAGAGCAGTTGAGCCAGTGACTCCACCGTCGCGCAGAGAAACAATGTACACGGGAAAGGCCGATGATGAAGCTGAACCGGAAGATATGTCGGTGGACAACGTCCTGTGAATGACGGTGTTCGACTCTACGTCCCCGCCCATTAAAGGGAGGCTGCAGGGTAAAACCTCGTGGGGGACGCACTTCGGTTTCTCCTAGGCGCGTCAACACTCCCCTGCAACCGGGACCTATAGTACCGGTCAATAAGGCTCCTGTGTCGGATTGAATTAATAGGCGTGGGAGTGGAGCAAGAGTCAGGAGCCTACAGCTAAGCTCGGAAGCCACAGAGGTCGTCCGAAACGTTCCGAAGGAGGCTTGTACTGCTCCGTTTGTCTTCGTTCTATGACGAGGATGGTGCTCGAAGAGTCGTTGTGTGAGCCGTGCTATCGACCGACCGGGCCATTCGACGCCGCGGTCTTGTGGACCCAAAAAAAGTCGGTGTGCAAGCTTCTGGCTTCGATGAGCTCTGGTGACGGCTCTGTGCAGAGTACTGCGTCATGTGCAAGCATGTGGGTTCATCCAAGCCTCGTAAGCCATCCTAAGCCGGCCGATGCTCATGGGCACTCGGTCTCACAGCATAGTGGTCATGGTGGGAACAAGTTATACAGTATATGTGGTTCTCAACGCGACGGTCGGTGGCCCTGAGTGGATCGTAGACTTCGACGGTGCGGGCGGTTGAATTACTTTACTCGGTTCCCGAGAGTTCACTGTCCAGCACTTTCCAGGATCCAGCGTGCAGCTATACGGAATCGCTCCCCCACTGCCGGTGTACATGACAGCGTGCTCGGACTCCGCGTAGGGGGCCATGCGTGGGGGCAACTGGTTCAGCACTGCCCCCGCAGTGCTTGCAAACGTGGATCCACCGGAGCCGAGCGAACTGGTGGTTGGGGAGGGGGCGCTCCAGGGCGGTGATGCGGTTTTCCATGGCACCGACCCGCTGCTCGAGCGCGTCGGCGCGCCTCTCGAGCGCGCCGACGCGCTCCTTGATATCGGCGACGTCGGTCTTGATGTGGGCGACATCGGCTTGGATAGCGCTGAGTGTGGAGGCAATGGTTTGGAGAGTTGGTCTGAAACAGGGTCGCAGTGAATACAAGCAACGGAAAGATGGGATGGGTTGACGCACTCCATGTTAATGGAAAAGGACCTGGGGAAAGGGCCGAACTGCAAACCCATCTTTATGAAGAGGCGAGCGTGCTTCGGAGACGTATTACAGACAGCTAAGCTGCCTTTAAAGCTTTTCAGCTCTCCTGATCGGCGGGGAATTTGTTCCTCCGGGTCCATTCTACCGAGTACTTGGATTATAGGGTCGACAACGACCCACCAATAATCGGGGCCGATGACTATACAGCTGGGTTCAGTGCTTGAATAGAGGATGTGTCGAAAGAAACGACGTACGATGCGCCGCAAGGAACCTGCCGTGGCTTCCACCAATGACGAATTGTTTGCGGCCTCCCTCGGAAGACACACCGAGGTCGACGAGATGCCGAACCGTCGCCATGCAGTCTTGCACGTCGAGGGACCCGCAGTTGCCTATCAATGCGCGGACGGATGCTTCACCAAACCGATGCTTCACCAAACCGGTGTAGTTTGGAGAGACATTGTATGTATCTATCCTTTTGTCAGTCGCATGTCTGAAATTTAGTGAGCGAGAAGCTTACATCCCCAGAGCGCATATGCGGCGATTTCCGGAGAGAATGCCGTTGTTGAGCGGCCGCGTGGGCCGCCGTGGATAAACTGGAGGCAGGGGTAGCGTCGGACAGACGAACGAACGACGATCGTTTCTGTCTTTCCCCGGTTTGGTGTGGCGACGATATAGGATGAGAGCTGCGAGAGAGCAGTCGAGCGTAGATTTGGTGAGGATGCTTACTGTAAAGACGCGAATATAAATGGATTGGCCAGATATGGCGATGTATAGTGGATGCGCAGGAGTGGGGGGTGTGTTGCTTGGGGACTCTGAGTTGGCGCGATATTCAGCTTGAAGTCGGCCGCATGATGAGACGAGCTAGAGGAGTTTGGGGAATGAGGGAGAGACGAGGTAGAGGAGGAGCAAATTAGAACTGAACATTGACTGAACAACAAGAAGACTTGGTGGACGCTGTTGTCCTCGAGCTCGGGACATGGCGCCACAAGTCACGGTCACGGGGCGTGACATCTCTCTCTCTCTCTCTCTCCCGCTACCAACCCGCTACCATCCCTTCGACTCTCTCCGACGCGTCATCGCCATGGACCACGTCGCACCAGGCTCGAGAAGATTTGTCGGGCTAACCTGTTCGGTCCGAACGTGAAGCTTCACCATGACCTCATCCATCCACTTTGCTTCAAAAGCCCACAACTTGAAGATTTTTACCCTAGCCTTATGTACAAGATAAATATCGACTCAGATTCAACACATATTCATATTCCTGGTGTGCTTAGTCTCCATGGCACACACAAGTCAAATACTTTTTGACTCACCAATATCTCTGCATTAGCTGTTCCTGTTATCAACTCTTGTTCATTTTTTGGGATGTGGCCTTTTTGGCTTTGGACCGTTCATGTCACCTTCTTCATCCTCTGAATCCAGTTCTTTCTTGGAGCTATCATCCTGATGGCCACCCTGTTTTTGCTTTAGAAAACAACTATAAAGAGCCAGAAGAAGTGAATATACTTTATCCTGGCTACGCTTGCGTTTCAAGGGCCTCTGTGAACTCGGTCCAGCATCACTCAAAGACTGAGCATCTGGGTGTGATGGAGGACCCGAAAGCTCATTATCAATGAGAAAGGTTTCAGTCTTCTTCACTGGGTTGCTTGGTCTTCCTCGCCGCTTTTTGGGCGGGGGGGATATAGACTCATCAACAGTCAGGTGAGAGGTTGTTGTCTGTCAAGAATATTAATAGCTAGAGGAGCTATGTGCACAATACACCATACTTTTTTGTTCTTGCTCCCCTTTGGACGACCACGGCCACGCTTCACTGGTAGAGCAGTCAATGATTCCCCAAATCGTAGGGTGACCACGTCCAAGCCCAAGTACGCCTCCGCCGTTGCTGGTGGTGGGGTTGGTTCTCTAGCAACATGACATGTCCAATGGTCCCTGGAGGTAGTTTCAAACGTGGCCACAGGAGAACCTGGTCCAGTGAATGCTGCTTTAGGATGAGCATCTTGTGTCAAGATAGAGAGGTTGAATGAGATATTGCTGCTTGGCCCAATTGTGGATTTTTTTATTATCCTACCATGGTGTGGAGCCCTTGATGCAACACTTCCATGATCAACAGTTCTGTCTGAAGCAGAGGGTTGAGCTGAGGCCTCAAGAAAGATGCATCCTATTGGGTGTTTTGTTTCAATAGAGATCAAGTCATATGAGAGAGTTTTTAATCTACTTGCCTTCATCCTGAGAGACCTTGAATTTGCTCATCATCAACTGGTTGAGATCGTCCAAAGTTTTGAAAATTTCAGACTGCTTATGAAATTAGGGGAGAGAATATGCCTATGTATGGACACTCACACTTTCTGGACTATTCCATTGACTAGATGTATCATTGTCTGTCGCAACCTAGACTGGGTTAACATGAAGTCGCTTGAAAATAGTGATACCACCAACATTTTGAAAGAGATTGCCCCAGTCATCATCATGAGTAATAATGGTTTTCTCAGTTGAGAACTATGGCAGGTGTAAGCAAAGTCAAAGTCTTTAGCTCAAGATAATTGCACGTACGTTAAAGCGGTAGAGTGCTTGTCGAAGATAGTCATGCAGAAGCTGAGATGGGTGGAGAATCCCAAGTTTGGGTGTCAAGTCCGCAGTGATAACAGATGGTGTATTGTTGTTGCTACTGGTTTTTCCTGGTGAGGAAGCAAAGAATCCAGAGAATGTTGTGCTGCTAGAACTAAATGGGATGAAGCTGCTTCCAGAGTTTGGTTTGCGTGAAGTGGTGATCTCCTGAACAGACACCTGGCCAAAAAGCCTCGACCACAGACGCTCTCCAAGAGAGATAGAGTAACCATGAATGAACACAGTTTGGTTGGCACTTAAGGGACCAGTAGCCTGAGGAATAAATCGTTTTGTACGAGCAGGGGTTCCTCTGCGCCAACGGTAGTCATCCTTTGTTGAGCTGGGCCTAAACAGAAGCTCAAATTCTCTGCCTGCAGCAACATTTTGATATGTCCCTATACCCCATGACTGTGCTTTTTCGCAGCCAGTGATGAGGTACAACAAGCCGTTGGCCAGCTGACGACCACGCCCTTCAGGTGAATTCACATATTGATACCAGTTAGCTGCATTCCTGCCAATATAACTCCGAAGGGTCTCCCGATGTTCAAGTTTCTTGATGATAGACCCATGCGGTAGAGCAAGCACAGCACCCTCGGGCCCGACACATGTAAACCGGAACTCTGCGCCAGGAAATTCCCTGTATCCAATTAGATTTTGTATTCTTTCTGCAGAAATTGCACATACTCAGAGCCGTGATCTTCTTCTGCTTCTTCATCTGTCTCTCGAATTGTGTGTGAAGAAACAATATCTCCTGGCTCGTTATCCAAAGAAAGAACATCATTGGGCTGATATCTGGGCAAGGGCTGGAAGTCATCTGGAACACCATGGACGTTGACTGGGTCTCCGGCGGGGCAATAGATATTAAAGAAGAAGTCGAACACCCCATCAGGAGTTACTCGACCAACGTCCCCAATTGCCACTCCATGTGCACGGTTTTGTGCAGGCAGGGTACTTTGTGCTTCTGGAACATATAGAGGGAATCCGCGACTCTGGTAGAGCAGCTGCTCGCAATAGACCTCGCTAGGAGCAAGATTGCGCGCCATTGTTCTTCCCTGTTGGAGGAGTGAGCTGATCACGTCGAGTATCCGAACATGGCATTTACCCCACTGAGAAGTGAGCGGAGTAGGGGTCCGGACGGAACTCCCTGACCTTTTAAGCACTGGCATCAGACCAACAAGTCTAGCTATCGAGACTATACTCACTACGAGCGCGAGCGACGGCGGCTTGCGGGGCGGAAGGGCCTGGGTAAGTGTGATTGTGCACAGTCCCGGCTACGAATTGGCCGCCAACGATGTGGAAACCCGTTGCACTCGTAAATAGCTGACCACTACAAGGTAGTTGCTGAGTCCAGAGCAGAGTTTGGGACCAGCTTGTCTCTCGTACCTGGGAGCCGACGACTCTGAGGGTGACGCTGTGGGAACTACCAGCGACCCGGATATTGAGGACGGCGACGGTGAGCGGGCAAGAGCATAACCTTGAAGGTGCCGTGGCTCCTCCATCGTGCCAGATGAAGGCGGAGGGAAAGGTGGGCTTCACAGCCTTAACCCCCGCGCGGGCACTCATCAGAATCAGAATCCCAGACAGAGACTTGACAGAGAAGATGGACAAAGGGAGCCGGATGTTTGCCGGCATCGCTTTAATCTGGACAAGTGGACTCGAGAAACGGGATGCACCGTAAGAAAGCCGTGCAACCCAAGAATAACGGCGACGTTGGCAACTGCGGACGGAGAAGGCGTCGCATCCAGTGATCATCCACCCTGCCGAGACACGCGCCAGACGCGGGCCAAGACATTCCCAGAGAAGCGCGTTTATTGAGAAAGACGGAAGAGGAAGAGTATGCGCTGGGATACGTGAAAGAGCAAGGAATCCCTCGAGATTCTACACGCGATGAGATGTAGTGAGGCTGCCACTCCAACACTTTACGAGAACACTGTTAGCGCGCATTGAAAGCAAAGGAAAGGCGCGACGTACGGTACAGTGAGTACATCTCCGGAAATCCCGCCTATATGTATCATCCCGTCCTTGTAGCTTCCGTATGCCTCACCCTCGCGACCTTGTTGTCCGTGCAAAACGGGTGTAATACGCTCTCGCTTGAGTCGGAGCGCGTGACATAGACGTTGCAGATGTATTTCCGATTTCGAGTGCAAATGGGAGACTCAGGGAGAGCGTTGCCTGTACTAGAGCTTGGAGAACGAACAACAGCTAATATATATTATCCAAGAAAATTGTGCAATTTACTCTGTACAAGACTTGATGTTCCGACTCTGCGTAGTACAGCGAGTCGTTGAGTTCTGCCCCAGCACGGCTGGCGAACGTGGAGGCTCCGGATCCGAGCGAGCTTGTGGCTGGAGAGGGGGTGATGCGGTTGGTGAGGGATGTAAGAGTTGGCTCGATGTCCCCGACGCGGCGCTCGACGCGCTCGAGAAGCTCCTTGATCTCTGCGACATCGTTCTTGATCTCAGCGATATCGTTTTGGATCTCTCGGAGCGTGGAGGCGATGCTCTCCAGAGTTGCCCGCCTGAAACAGGGTCGCAGTGAATACGAGCAACGGAAAGATGGGATGGGTTGACGCACTCTATGGTGGATCTGGGGAAACGGCCGCATTGAAAGCCCATCTTGCTGAAGAGGCGAGCGTCGTATTACAGACGGCTAAGCTGCCTTTAAAGCTTTTTCAGCCCTCCTGATCGGCGGGGAATTTGTTCCTCCGGGTCATTCTACCGAGTACTTGGATTATAGGGTCGACAACGACTACCAATAATCGGGGCCGATGACTATACAGCTGGGTTCAGTGCTTGAATAGAGAATAATGTGTCGAAAGAAACGACGTACGATGATGGCCACAAGGAACCTGCCGTGGCTTCCACCAATGACGAATTGCTTGCCGGCTCCGTCGGAAGACACACCGAGGTCGACGAGATGCCGAACCTATGCAGTCTTGCACGAGGGACCCGCAGTTGCCTATCAATGCGGGGACGGATGCTTCACGAAACCCAACGGAGCTGGTATCTATCCTCTTGTCAGTCGCATGTCTGAAATTTACTGAGAGAGAGAAGCTTACATCTGCCGCGATTTCCGGAGGGAATGCCGTTCTTGAGTGGTCGCGTGGGCCACCGCGGATAAACTGGAGCCAGGGGTAGCGTCGGACAGACGAACGACGATCGTTTCTGTCTTTTCCAGGTTTGGTGTGGCGACATAGGATGATAGCTGTGAGAGAGCAATGTCGACTGGAGAATTGGTGAGGATGCTTAAAGACGCGAATATATCAGCAGGTGACGTTTAGACGTACGGCGAGCTCAAAACCTTCCACGCAACGTTCCCTCCCTCGTCTATCCGGCCAAGAACGATTTCATGAGGGATAGTTGGCGTGCTTCCCGAGCAGAGGAGCCGACTAGTACAGTCCGTAGCCAGCACGTTCCACGAAAATAACCTTCCTTCCGTGTTTGGAGTCAGATCCTTCGCTCTCGGAGGGCCGTCGGGAATGTGTTCGTCGTAGTCGTCTTGCTTTGTGTCGGCAGACTCAGAGGGCCCGTGGACCTGGTGAATGCGATACCGGTGCTACCCCACAGGACGTTGTTGTACGAGATATGGGAATGCGAGATATGGGAACGGCTGGTGTTTCCGGTAGAAACCGTACGATTCGGCTCTGGCTTGAGGGGTACGGAGTTGGCGGGACGTGGGGAGGTTGGGCAGTGGATGCGCAGGAGTGGGGATGTTGTTGCTTGTGGACGTTGGCGCGATTCAGCTTGAAGTCGGAAATATGAGACGGGCTAGAGGTGTTTAGGGAGTGAGGGAGAGACGAGGCAGAGCAGGCTAGAATCGTGCATGCTGCAACAAGAAGAAGACTTGGTGGACGCTGTTGTCCTCGAGCTCCGGATTGACTAGGTAATCGAGTGGTCAGCAATAGAGCGGTATTTGTCTGATTGGTTGTCGGTAGGCCAGAGTGGACGGAAAACGACGATTTATTCGACATGGCCGTTGAGCGAAAAGGCCACAAGTCACGGTCACGGGGCGTGACATCTCTCTCTGCCGCTACCAACCCGCTACCATCCCTTCAACTCTCTCCGACGCGTCATCGCCATGGACTACGTCGCACCAGGCTCGAGAAGATCTGTCGGGCTAACCTGTTCGGTCCGAACGTGAAGCTCCACCATGACCTCATCCATCCACTTTGCTACAAAACACGCGCATCAATTCTTGACTCCTTATGCCACTGTTCAAACCTGCCCCAATGCCGCCGTCCCCAGCACCATCTTCACGTCGACCTACCGGCGGGTTGTTCGACTCACTCCGACGCACCACCTCGCCCGAGCCACAACCAACGCCGACCGGCACAGGCCACTCCGCCTACCACTCTGCTCGTTCCTCCGAATCCTCCACCGACGATGCAGTATCTACCCGCAGCTCGTTCTTCTTCCGGCCCCACAAGATGACCACGACCTCCCCGCCCACCGAGCCCGAACCCGACCGCCAACTCCGCACCACCACCTCCATTCACTCCCTGGCATCCTCCAAATCCATCTTTTCGCTGAAGAACTTCCACCGCACGCTAGAACGCGACCCCAAAGTCGTGCTGGCGCGCGAGAAGGTTGCGCAGGCCCATGAGGCAGAGGCAGAGGCCGACCGTGCAGTCCTACACGCTCGTGCCCGCGTGCGCGATGCCATGGAGCAGATTAAAGAGCTTGACGAGGAGGCAAAAGACGAGTACGTGTTTTCTTTTCCGTTGTTTTCTTCTTGCATCTCTAACGTACAAACAGGTCGATGCGCGCAAAGGCGAAACGTGCAGAGGCTTCGTTGGTTAGCAAGGCGGCGCGTGCTCTTGGCCGCCACGACTAGTGTCGATGATACCCTCCGTATATCCCTGGAATCTACTTATCCTACTTCTGTATTAGCTGTATCAATACCCATTTCTTTCTACCGCGTGACTTGGCCGTGACCGAGTCGATGCGCCGCCTGTCTTTGCTCCTCGTTGCAGCCGTTGGTAGCAGCGCGCTACAAGTGCCATTCCAAAGGCCCTTACAAGCCCCCAACCCACCTCTGATCTCACCCGACCTCGACGCCTTCGTGAACGCCGAGCTTACACGCTGGAACTCGTCCGGTCTCTCTGTCGCCGTCATCCGCCAACACACCGCCACACCGGGCCAATGGAACGTTGAGTATGGCGCCTACAGCATTGCCCAAGCCGACGGCACGCGCGTAACACCCGACACGCTTTTCGCCATCGCGTCGAATAGCAAGCTGTTCTTGGCCATGTCCGTCGGGCTGCTCATCAAGAACGACAGCCTCGCGGAGCGGCTGAGGTGGGATACCAAGATCAAGGATGTGCTCCCCGAGTGGCAGCTCATGGACAACTCCATCTCGGACGGCGTCACGATACAGGATATGCTCTCGCACCGAACTGGGTTGCCGCGACACGACTATTCTGGTATGCCGAGGAAGGGCGGCGTTTCTGAGATGGTGTGTGTTGTGTTTTCCTCTCGTTATTGTGTCGGAGGTTGACTCTGGACGCGTAGATATCCACGATGCGTTACCTCCGTCCCTCAGCCGAGCTGCGTGAGCAATACCAGTACAACAACCTCATGTACGAAACGCTGTCGCACCTCCCGCGCACCCTCCTCAACCAGTCCTTCGAGTCCTACATCTCCCAGCACCTCTTTTCCCCGCTCGGCATGCGTTCTTCGACCTACTCCATCGCACAGGCAGAAGCGAGCGGACTGCTCGCTCATGGATTCCAGTACCATCTGCAGGATTATCTACATGGGAGAAACGGGACTAGGACGCCGACTGTGCCGTATTTTCAGAGACCGGGCGAGGAGGGGATATGGGCGGGTGCTGCGGGTGTTTTGACATCTGCGCGAGATTTGGTGCGTTGCGATGAATAATGCAGACGCTACATAGTGCTAACGTTTTTGTTCTAGTCGATGTGGGTCGCGATGCTACTCAACAAGGGTAGGCATCCGCTGACGAACGAGACGGTCATCCCTGAGGATGTGGTTGACCACGTCGCGACGGGTGTTAGCGTCTCAGCAGGCAAAACATCCTTTCCCGAGCTGGTATCGTATCATATCTTCTTCCTTTCCAAACAAACTCACCACCCCGCACAGAGCCCAAAAGTCTACGGCTGCGGGCAAGACCGCTACTCATACCGCGGACACGAAATCATCGAACACGGCGGGAGCAACCCCGGGTTCAAGACCCAAGTCGCGCGGTTCCCAAACGACAACCTCGCGGTGGTGGTCCTGTCGAACGACGAGAACGGCGGGCATATCATGGAGAGCGTTAAATGGTGGATCGCGGACAGGGCGTTTGGATTGGAGAGCATTGATTGGGCGAAGCGGTGAGGTTTCTGTGTTTGCTTTTTTTGCGTAGTTTGCTGACTCTTAACTCTTGCCATGCAGATACGGCGACCAGTTCCTCGAGAACGTCAAGGATAATCGGGAAAAAGTTACACCACGTCCGTCCTCGCCAAAACCCCCCACGACGTCCTGGAATACAATGCAAGGCACCTTCACGCACGGCGCATACGGGCCTATCTCCCCGTGTTTCGTGGCGACGTTCAACGCGGGGTTGTCGGAGGCGTGTACGGAGGTGATCCAAGATAGCGTCGTCCAGCGCGTACTCCTGGCACAGCTCGAGGGCGGGCCAAAAGACCTTGAAGCGCCTGAAGTACCGACATTCATCGTCCCATTCAAACGCACCTTCTCAACATACCTGCGTTTCCTCCATTTCGACGCAAACACCTTCAATGTGTCGTATATCTGGTCCAACGCGGATGTACGGCGGCGCGAAGGCTTTGACGTAGATGGAGATGAGGGAGATGGGGGAGATGTGATTACGGGATTGGACGACCGATATGTTGTCGAGTGGGTTGAGCGATCCGAGTCGGACGGAGAAGGGGATGGATGGGCGTTTACGGGCAACTTTTGGGGCAAGGCGGGGGAAGTGAGGGAGTTGAGGGGTAGTTCGCCGAGGGATCGAGCGGAGGTTTGGTTTGGACGGGTGGAGTAAGCTGTAAGCTGGACTGGTTACACACGCGTTGTTCTCAGCAGCGGCATGCTGTAGACTAGACTCTGGTAAGGACAGCTAATATTTATTTATTTAGCTGTTTAGTTTTGCGGGATGCTGAATGTATTGCTGTAGTTTCCGACGGCTTTGTATCAGTATTGACTTTAAAGTCCTGGGGACAGTTAGTTCTAACATTGATCCAAAACTTTGTTATGGAAAAGTTATTTGAGTACAGGAGGGAGGAATGAGGCGGGCTCCGTACGTAGCTAACCACCTACATCGGCCTAAATCATGTATGTTACAGTATGTACTCTTTGTTGGTGAACGTGTCATGTATGTACAGCAAAAAATGTGCACCGTTGCTCGATCTTTCATTTGCTTCAAACTTCAATCAAAAAATGACCTCCCCCAGCCGCAATTGCCGACTTGAACATGCATTCCTTGATCCTTTAGCTCACGCAACCCAGCCAACTTGTCGTCGGGAAATGCAAAGGCCATTTTGTCCGGAATGGCATATTCGATGCGCAGCGAGCAAAGCCTCAACAAATCGCCTTGCAGCAGGAGTCTGCGCTGCTTGATGGCCGTCGGCGCAAGGTCGACGAATAGATCGACTGGCGCATCCCGGGCCGCGGGGTGGTTCAATGTCCGGCGGGTCAGAAATCCGAGGTTGGTGAGCTCGGCGCAGAAGCTTGCGTCGGTTGCGAAGCATTGGAAGAAGTGCCTCACGACCTCGGGAGTGGGGTAGCAGAGCTTCAAGTCGGTCAGGTTGAATCTGTCCGTGAATTGGAGCAAAGATTCGACCGTCCGCGGGTCGAAGGTTAGTTTGCGCAGGGGTGGCGATGAGCGCAGCAGGAAGGCGGATATGTCCGATGTGGACAATGAGCCCTCTTGGCCAAGTTCGAGTGTCGTCAGGGCGGGAAATGTGACTGCCGAGAAGAACATATCCAGAGGGGGGTGCCATTTATAGTCAACATGCAACTCCCGAAGAGCTGTGTGGCGGAACGGCTGGAGAATGACGGAGCCGTCGGCATTGTGCAGCGATACACGCAATGAAGTGAGCACAGGTAGTTGTTTGAGCGCCGAAACACATTCCCCAACGTATGTCGGGGCAAAAGACATTAATGTCGTCAAATTTTGCCAAGGTATCGTATTCGACACTGGCCAGATAGGAAGGTTTCGGAGCACGAGAGTGATGAGGCGAGGAGTATGGCCAATGCGACCCATTGGGGGCTCATAGAAGTAGCTTTCAGGGTGGACACTGAGCTCGATGTGCTCTAAGACCGGGAAGCTCAGGAACCAGTCACCTAAGGTATCGATATTGGATCCATATATGTTTTTCAGCTCGAGTGTCTTCAGCCTGCTGCAGTATTGCACGAAGAATGAGCTGAGTTCTTCGAAATGAAACTCGGAATTTCCATCCGAGCCGTCTTCGTCATCTTGTTCGTCTGTGTCTTCATCATCATCATCATCGGGGAACCCCCAAATCGTGAGGGATAGATCGCGAGTCCCCGCGCGCCCAAACCAGTCGATGAGGACCTGAGGCAAATGGGGAGGCAGCGGCTTGTTTAGGTCGACTTCCACTGACTGCCACAACTCCGACATGTACAAAGCGGTACATCGCCAGGCAGAGCAGACTCGGGTCAGAGGAAGCGGGGAGAAATCAGGTTTCGCCGGCTTGCCAGCCTCGTAGCCGTGATAAAAACCAAATATGAGCGACAGGATTTCGGGAGGAAGGGTGTCCGCTGGGTAGGTGACCGACTGCAGCCGCCTGCGAAGGTCCGATAGGCGGGTTTCGGTAGCTTCGAATGCTCTCTTCTGCTGCGCTGCCTCTTCCTTTTGGCGAACCAGCATCGCCTCGAGCTCGGCGACCTGAGCGCGAAGCTTGGCGTTGTCGACGTTCATCTCGCGACAACGGCGTGGAAGTTGAATGGAAAGCCCGTCACGCACGTTATTCTGATGATGATAAAACGCACGAGACGAACAATGGGGAGAGAAAATACTTTGTTATGGAAAAGTTATTTGAGTACAGGAGGGGAGGAAGGAAGTTGCAAGAGCTCGATAGTAGCAATGAGGCGGGCTCGGTCCTAAATCATGTATGCTACGACGACTCGGAAGATAATTGCCACATCTACACATGCGTGGTATGTACGAGCACGAGCGTTTGCGGATACTAGTATGTACAGCCGTTCTCGTTGAGTTCAAACAACCCAAGTCTCCCGCTAAAAGAATGACCTCCTCCAGCCGCAATTGCCGACTTGAACATGCATTCCTTGCTCCTTCAGCTCACGCAACCCCGCCAACTTGTCGACGGGAAATGCAAATGCCATTTTGTCCGGAATGGCATATTCGATGCGCAGAGTGCAAAGCCTCAACAAATCGCCTTGCAGCAGGAGTCTGCGCTGCTTGATGGCCGTGGGCGCAAGGTCGACCAATAGATCGACTGGCGCATCCCGGGCCGCGTGGTGGTTCAATGTCCGGCGGGTCAGAAATCCGAGGTTAGTGAGCTCGGCGCAGAAGCTTGCGTCGGTTGCGAAGCACTGGAAGAAGTGCGTCACGATCTCGGGAGTGGGGTAGCAGAGCTTCAAGTCGGTCAGGTTGAATCTGTGCGTGAATTGGAGCAAAGATTCGACCGTCCGCGGGTCGAAGGATAGTTTGCGCAGGGGAGGCGATGAGCGCAGCAGGAAGGCGGACACGTCCGGTGTGGCCAGTGAGGTGGACTCGCCGCCCTCTTGGTCAAGTTCGAGTGTCGTCAGGCCGGGAAATGTGAATGCCGAAAGGAAGATATCCAGGGCGGGCGGGCGGCATGCATAGTCGACATACAACTCCCGAAGAGCTGTGTGGCGGAACGGCTGGAGAATGACGGAGTCGTCGCCATCGTCCAGCGGCACACTAAATGAAGTGAGCGCAGGCAGTTGTTTGAGCGCCGAAACACATTCATCAACGTATGTCGGGCCATTTGATATTAATGTGGTCAAATTTTGCCAAGGTATCCTAGTCGATGCTGGCCAGATAGGAAGGTTTCGGAGTACGAGAGTGATGAGGCGGGGAGTATCGCCAATGAAATCGAATGGTGCATCATACATGTAATAGTGTTCAAGATCGAAAGTGAGCTCGATGCGCTCTAGGACTGCGAAGTTCAGGAACCAGTCCCCCATGGTATCGATATTGGTTTCGTGCATGTTTTTCAGCTGGAGTGTCTTCAGCCTGCTGGAGTATTGGTTAAAGAATGGCTCGAGGTGTTTGAAATGGAACTCGGAATTTTCATCCGAGTCGTCATCCGAGTCGTCATCCGTGTCATCTTCGTCTGTCTCTTCACAATCATAATCCGCGAACCCCGAAATCGTGAGGCATAGATCGCGGGTCCCCGCGCGCCCAAACCAATCGATGAGGACCTGAGGCAAATGGGGAGGCAGCGGCTTGTTTAGGTCGACTTCTACTGACTGCCACAACTCCGACATGCACAAAGCGGTACATCGCCAGGCAGAGCAGACTCGGGTCAGAGGGAGCGGGGACAAATGAGGTTTCGCCGGCTTCCCCTTAGCCTTGTAGCCGTGATAAAAACCAAAGATGAGCGACAGGATTTCGGGAGGAAGGGTGTCCGCTGCGTAGGTGATCGACTGCAGCTGCCTGTGAAGGTCCGGTAGGCGGGTTTCGGTAGATTCGAACGCTCTCTTCTGCTGCGCTGCCTCTTCCTTTTGGCGAACCAGCATCGCCTCGAGCTCGGCGACCTGAGCGCGAAGCTTGGCGTTGTCGACGTTCATCTCGCGACAACGGGGGAGACAGCCTGGAATTTAGGTGGAAGTTGAATGGAAAGCCCGTCACGCGCGTTATTCTGATGATGGTAAAACGCGGCCACGAGACGAACAATGCGAAGAAAATACTTTGTTATGGAAAAGTTATTTGAGTACAGGAGGGGAGGAAGGAAGTAAAAATACCACGATAGTCGCAATGAGGCGGGCTCGGTACCTACATACATCGGCCTAATCGTGCATGCTACGACGAGACAAGAAGATAATTGCCACAATACTCCGAGGGAGTAACCATGTGCGTCGACGCATGTACGAGCGTTTACGAATATGTACAGCCGTTTCTCGTATCCTGGCTTGATCTCATTCACTGGCTTCAAAAAGTTCAAACAAACCAAGTCTGCCGCTAAAAGAATGACCTCCCCAAGCCGCAATTGCCGATTTGAACATGCATTCCTTGTTCCCTCAGCTCACGCAACCCCGCCAACTTGTCGTCGGGAAATGCAAAGGCCATTTTGTCCGGAATGGCATATTCGATGCGCAGAGCGCAAAGCCTCAACAAATCACCCTGCAGCAGGATTCTGCGCTGCTTGATGGCCGTCGGCGCAAGGTCGACGAATAGATCGACTGGCGCATCCCGGGCCGCGTGGCGGTTCAATGTCCGGCGGGTCAGAAATCCGAGATTGGTGAGCTCGGCGCAGAAGCTTGCGTCGGTGGCGAAGCACTGGAAGAAGTGCGTCACGACCCCGGGAGTGGGGTAGCAGAGCTTCAAGTCGCTCAGGTTGAATCTGGCCGTGAATTGGAGCAAGGATTCGACCGTCCGAGGGTTGAAGGTTAGCTTGCGCAGGGGTGGCGATGAGCGCAGTAGAAAGGCGGACACGTCCGGTGTGGCCATTGCGGGGGACTCGTTGCCTTCTTGGCCAAATTCGAGTGTCGTCAGGGCGGGAAATGTGAATGCCGAGAGGAATGCATCCAGAGAGTGGTACCATCTATAGTCTACATGCAACTCCCGAAGAGCTGCGTGGCAGAACGGCTCGGGAACGGCGGAGTTGTCGTCCGGGTGCAGCGATACGTGTAAAGAAGTGAGCACAGGCAGTTGTTTGAGCGCTGAGACACATTCCTCAACGTATGTCGGGGCAAAAGACATTAATGTGGTCAAATTTTGCCAAGATTCATCGACCGACATTGGCCAGATGGGAAGGGTAACGTGTCGGAGTATGACAGTGATGAGGCAGGGAGTATTGCCGAGGAGACCGCTCGGGGGCTCGTAGACGTAGCTTTTAGGGTTGACACTGAGCTCGACGCGCTCTAAGAGCGGGAAGCTCAGGAACCAGTAACCCAGGGTATCGATATTGGATCCATGTATGTTTTTCAGCTCGAGTGTCTTCAGTCTGCTGCAGTATTGCCCGAAGAATGAGCTGAGGTCTTTGAAATGGAACTCGGAATTTTCATCCGAGCCGTCATCGTCATCTTCTTCGTCTGTGTCTTCATCATCATCATCGGGGAACCCCCAAATTGTGAGGGCTAGATCACGAGTGCCCGCACGCCCAAACCAGTCGGTGAGGACCTGAGGCAAATGGGGAGGCAGCGGCTCGCTCAGCTCGACTTCCACTGACTGCCATAACTCCGACATGCATAAAGCGATGCATCGCCAAGCAGAACAGACTCGTGTGAGAGGGAGCGGGGACAAGTTAGGTTTCGCCGGGTTCCCAGCCTCGGAGCCGTGATAAAAACCAAATATGAGCGACAGGATTTCGGGAGGAAGGGTGTCCGCTGGGTAGGTGACCGACTGCAGCTGCCTTCGCAGGTCTGATAGGCGCGTTTCGGTAGCTTCGAACGCTCGCTGCTGCTCTTCGAGCTCGGCGACCTGAGCGCGAAGCTTGGCGTTTTCGAAGTTCATCTCGCGCCGACGAGGTAGCCTTCGAGGTCAAAGTTTTTTTCAAAGATCGGTTTGATTCTGATGATGATCATGGTGGAACGCGACGACGAACGTAAACGGCTCGGTGTATAAACAAAATGCTTTCAAAGGGGACATTCGTGGCGTATGGACTGCGAAGGTGCCTCATGCTCTAGTGCGAGAACCAAACATAAATAATCTAGCTTAGTCTAGTCGAAAATATCCGTCGCATACCGGCCCTTCACAATCTTCTCAAACTTCCCGACAGCATCCGTCTCGTCCGTATCGTTCATTACCCGGATGATATCCACCAAAGTCTTCTTTATGCCCTTCGCGACGCCAGCTGAGCCACATGTGAAGAACTGTAAGAGCGGGGGGGTGAGTATGGTACAAGAAAACTTGCACTACATACCAAAGCACCCTGCTGGTATGCCTCGTCGATCTCAGCGCGATCTTTCCATACACGACTAGCAAACTGGTAAGCTCCGAGAAGTACAATTGAAACTGAGGGTAAAACGCACTCTTGCACATATTTGCAACCCTCAGAAAGCTCTGTCGCGCGCGAAAACGCCGGACGCACGTCCACCACACCCAATGCCGACCACTCCATCAGATCCGAGTCTGAATAAAGATAGTCGTGCTCGGGCGAGCGGCATCCAAAGAACAACAGCATCTTCCCGACTTCACGACCAGATGCCTTTTGTGCCGCGCGTTCCTGTATGAAGCCCCGCATTGGTGCAAGCCCAGAGCCACTGCAGAACATGACGACTGGCGTGAGTGGGTTCTCTGGAGGGTGGAAGGCGGCGGCAGAGGGCCGAACAGCCATCTGGACGCGATCGCCGGGGATGAGGCTAGCGAGGTAGTTGGAGCCGACACCCAGGAATGGGAGTTCCGCGGTTCCAGAGAGGGCGGGTGCATCGAGGACGCTGACAGTCACGGTAATATTTGCGGGGTTCCAAAGCGGAGAGGACGAGATGGAGTATTGTCGGACACGCATAGACGGAAGCATTTGCAAAAACGCGCCAATGGAGAGGTCGATGTCGGGGTGGCTTTCGACGATCGTGAAGACGGCGAGTCGCTTGCCCTGGACAGCGTCGTTGTAGTTCGCCTTGAGATCCTCAACGTAGGCTTTGGTCGCTTCAGACTTTGCAGCGCCGCTGAGGATATCCAGATCGCGTTTGGTCGCTGGCTGAGACAGCTCGACATATCCCGTCAAAATTTCCGAGAGCTTGACAGGCTTGCCAACGGGCAGGGAGGTCGGTCCAACTGATGAGAGAATGACCTGTTTGAAAGGTCAAACCAGATTGCTAAGGAAAGAAAGGTCGCATACCTCTTCCTCGTTCGACAACCCGAACCGGGCCAGCACACGTCGGACATCGCGAATCGGGTTCTGAGGAAGACTACGAGAATAACATCAGCTCGGCCATCGAGGGCTCGACTCGTCACATACATTGCGACGTAGTCTCCAGCTATCGAGACGACATCAGCAATTCATCCAGACGGCGAGCATCAAACGTACCGTGCGCAGTTGTACCCTCGGGGAGCTCAAACTCTGTAGAGCCATTACCATCAGCCTCGCATCGAAACGGAGTGTCCTACGCACCAATATGCCGCTTAACGGGCCCATCCTTTGTCAACACGCGGTTCTCTACAACCCGTCCAAGCAACGCATCCGTTTGACGAAGAGCAGTAGCGCGTTCCTTGCCGGCATCGACGGTTTTCACCTCCAACGTCTGCGCAGGCGCCTCTGAGCGGGAAGTAGAGTATTCCTAGATATAAGGTAAGAGTATAATTTGAGGGGCGCTTAGGACAACGTACCTTACTGAGTGCGGCCCACATCCCAGCTTCCCAGTCGTCAAACGCCTGGAAGAATCCACCCGTCCCAGCGTCGCCCGAACCGAGGTTGACAAGCCTCCTCGCGCCGCGCTGCACAAGTAACTCGTCGATGAGCAGAGGAATGCGTTGGTATGTGCTGGTCCAGTCCGAGTTTCCGCAGCCAAATACGGCGAAGCTGACGTTAGCAAGGACGTTCTCGGACGTATGTTGGATCCAGTCGACGAAGCGCGCAGCGTTGTCTGCGGGCTCGCCTGTAGGGAGTACATATATTAGTGTGGTTGAGTATCTCCGAAGAAGAGTCAAGGCACCTTCAAACGACGCGGTAATGATAACCACCGGCCCATCTGTCGGTAGTTTCTCCACAGCCGAATCGAGTGTCCCGATCGAAGAACGGAAGCCTGTCGTCTCAATAAATATCGGTAATCTGATGTCAACGGAGAAAATTGATTCACCAAATGAAGGCGCTGCATTCGCGACTCGTTGCGCAAATGCCTCAGACGTGCCCGTGTTCGAGCCATACAGCACATAAAGCGGCTTCCCGACCTTGCCCACGTGTCCAACAGTCCTCCCCGAAGAAGCATCGCTATCCCGGCCACTCAGAAGGGTCGACGAAGGAGCTGCATACAACATCTGCGAACCACCCTTGTCGCTCCGTAATGCAGCGCGGATGTAGAAGTCCTTGGGCTTGATCGTGAGCGTTTGCTTGAGGTGCAGCGTGTACGACGGGTCAGCGAGAAAAAGGTCGAATTTTTGGATGACGGAAGACATAATGATGAGGACTTCTTGCCAGGCAAAGGCGCGTCCGATGCATCCGCGCATACCAAAGCCAAACTGCAGAGAGAATTTCAGCCGTCATGAAACGGAGAGAGGTCAATAGAACGCACTGGTTGCCAAGCGTTCGGCTGTGGTTACGAATGAGCTAATGAATCTTTCTGTTCCAAGGGGAGGTGAACATACCGGCAACGCCTCGAATTTACCATCCATCATACGTTCGGGGCGGAACTCTTCTGCCTGTTTGTTTATTAGCGACATCTCTTCGGATAGACCCAAAGGACGCACGTCATCTCCCCAGACCTTAGGGTCGCGATGCATCTCCCAAGCCTGAATTGAGATTGTCGTACCCTTCTTAATGGCGTACTTGCCATCGCCAAGCGTCGTGTCCTCCAGCGACACAACACTGCGGATGGATGCAGGCGCAGCGAGGCGGAGGGCTTCACGCATTACGGCTGGGTAGGTGTTGAATTGGACGAGCAAGTTCCGAGGGGAGAACACCCACCAACAAGATACGTCAGCTTGTCAAAGTCCTCATACTGGACCGGCCGGTCTCCGAGCACTTCATCGACTTGCGCACGGAGCTTGCGCATCGTCTCGGGGTGCTTGAGGAGGTTGTACACCATGAAGGTCATCATCCCGGAGGAGGTTTCGTGTCCGGCAATGAGGAAGGTGAGGAGCTGCTTATAGTCTCAGGGCGTGTAAACGATGACTCGAGAAAGCGTACATTTTGAGCGATGGACTCTTCTGTCAGCGTCTGGCCCGTCTTGGGGTCGCGGGAGTTGAGCATTGTGTCGAGTAGATCATGTTTTGGAATCGGATGTGCGCGACGGTTCGCCACGATAGAGTCGGCCAGATCGCGCATCTTCTTCCTATCAGCCTCGTACTTGGCGTTAGTACCGCGCATCACAGCCTGCACGATCCTCGGTCGATTAGCACGGTTGCCGCTCTCGAGAAGGAAGTCGCCCATGGCAGTGGCAAATTCAGGTTGTTCTGCCGTGTAGAACGAGTTGAGGCGGTGGGACATGGAGCAGTAGGCGACGGTGTCCAGGGCCACGCGCGTAAAGTCGTCGGAGGGATCGATGAGGGCCTCAGAGCCAAAGCGTTCCCACTATGTGGATTCTCAGTTTGCAAAGAAGGAGCCGTGAGGGAGTAGGAACCTTGAGAAGCAACTGACTGGCAATGTCGCGCATTTCCTCCATCATGTTTTTCACAGCCAGGGTCCCGAAGGCGGGCATGAGGAGCCGGTCTGTGTGCATATGCAGGCGTTAGTGCTATCGCTGACGTGCGCGGGCTTGGAGCTTACGAGCAATGCCCCAGTTGGGCTCTTCAGGTTGTGCCTGCAGTTAGTGTAAGCAGTGGAGAATAGAAAATTGAGAGACAGACCGTAAACAACCCGTCGCCGACAAGATTGCGGACTTCAGCGAGCGCACCACTAACACGCTTCTGGAACCGTTTCTCATTGGACACCTCGTTCGCAAGTGCGTAGGACGAGACGAATGTGACATGGCGGCCTGCACGAGTTGGTAAAGGGATAAAGCGAAGACGGTGACAGACCTATAAGATCGAGCTCGTAAATCTCGCCGTAGGTTTTGGCCAGGAGCGAGAAAGAGCGGAGAGGGACTTCGCGCTCGATAGAGGCAACATTGCCGAGGAAGGGGACGCTGGGCGGCTGGGGGATGGGGGTCGTCATTGTAATGGAAGACTCGTAGCTCCTCTCGAGTGCTTATAACTACGCGCAAATTACATGTGCAACGGCCGCGCGGAATTCACGAGGTAATCGCAACGCACCTCCGCTGCAACTTGTCGCCATCCGAGGTCGGACAAAAGTCATCGAATCTGACGTCCGGTTCGCCTGCTGATACATACTACATGTATGCAACTCGGGAGTCGGAAGTTTGGCTTCCGAGGTGTACAGTACACCGTGTACTGGCATCGGGATCTGCACGACCAACGCCGAGCCTCGCATCATAGACTCTAGTCACTCCACATAGAGCGATAAAATCATACGGCCTTCATGGTCGGTACGAGATTGGCCGAGGGTAAGTGGGCGGAAAGAGTAGGACCCCCGGCAACCCGCTCAGAGGCCTGAGCCCGAATATGGCGTTTTTACCCAGTGATTTTTTCGTTCCCACGCTTTCTGGACTCGGATTTGGACGTTTCATCGAATTTCCCGACTTCGACCTTCCCAAAAGTGCCCATTTTTACCCGAAAACGAGGCCTCAGGCATCAAATACGGTTGCCGGGGGTCCTGAAAGAGTCCGGTTCGCGAGAGGCAGAAAAAGACTGATTGCACGGATTTGCGTTTTGATGTCAGTGATTTTGCTCTAACCACGGTTGTTCGAAAGCCAATCGTACTCGAAAGTGCCGTACCGTACGAGCAACACAAACCCTGCGCCAAGTTTGACACTCTATAATTATGTATTGTTATTACACGGTTATTCCTGGTAGTATAAAAAGCCCACTCTATCTAGACTCTACCTTTATTCTTTCAACAGGCTCAACATCCAAAAAAAAGAATAAGAAGACGAAAGAGAACAAGAAGAAGAACAAGAAAACAGCAGTGGCGACAGCGGCAAACCACCTCAAACGTAGACGATACCGGTACCGTTCAAGCAGCTCCTTCTCCGCCTCGGACACAGGAGGGACATGGCGCGCCTTCTTGATCATGGTAGTGCGTCCAAAGAGCTCAAGTTCCTCGTTGGCACCAGGCTCCTTGCTGGTATGAGGGATGTGATGCTTAGAGTCGATGAAGAACACATCGTCTCGTGGACGAGCCTGAGGGATTCGATCGGTGGCAGGTCTCTCTGGGCGGATTTTGTCGTTGTGGATTGAGCTGTCGGTGGAGAAGGAGGCATCGGGAGGCTCGACCCGCTGCTTGCGTGCTGAGTCGGAATCTGGCTCACTTTCATCGGTTTGGACTTCGTCTAGGAGTTCTTTAATTGAATCAAAAACTTCTTAAACTGTTCGACATACCAGCGTCGACGATCGAGGCTCCGTGGTCGTGACCAGTAGGCAACTCCTCGACCAGCTTGCGCACCAAGAAGGCAGTTCCTGAAAGAAAAAAGAAATTGAGCACAACTCAGCACTACATCCGAGTCCATCGATTGCACAGTGTGAACTTACCACCCTCTGTTTCAATTTCAAAGTCATCTAAAACTTTGCCGAGCAACGTGGACTCAGTAAACATGCCACTATTCTGCGGTCGCCGTCAGCACGAGTCAAGTTTGAATCCTATTTGCTCACTTCAAGTTCGTGCATTGCGTCCGCCCAATCATCGTCGTGAGTTATTACTACGGACGCTTTCGAAGCCTACATGCACTTGAATAAATCTCTTTCGATGCTCAGGCTGATGGTATGGAAGCGACGACTCACCATTCGAATTAAGTTGTCGTTAATGATTTGTGACGGATGAGGGATCTTCGAGCACTGAGCGGCTTGAGTAGCACAAACGTCAATGCTCACCTTCGGAGTGGCAGACAAGTCAGATATGTGGACATCTCGTGCACCGAGCGCAGCTACTTGCATGCTGCCACTCGCGCCGCCTCTAGTCGAGAATCCAAAGGAGGTAGACAAGAAGGAACGTTGCGAGCTGAAAGGGATGTAACCTCGGATAAGTCGTGTCCCCAATATGCGAAAACCGGACGCTCCCCCGAAGCCGGCCCAATATTCCTTCACCGAGGGAGATGGTGAAACCACGCAGGAATACCGTATGGTTTGGGGGATCATCGTAGTCGCCTGCTGGACGCGGCGTTGAGAACGTGCGTGTACGTGCCGGGTCACCTCTTGAGAAGCAGTATTTGACGGAGCCGTCTGGATTAGCCAGGGGTGCCAGAGAGAGGTCGAAGTCACGGCCAGGTGCGACGTTTTGAAACGTGGTGTTAAGTGCGTGCCAAGTCAAGAGCAGAAGTAAGTCGGAGGCCGATGGAAGTCCGACGGGGTAAGACTATAATGAATCGGAGCAGTCGTTGCGTAAACGCTACACAGTGGTGAACGTACGCCTGCCTGTCTTGCAGACTGCAATAGACAAGAGTATCGGAGGCCGAGGAATGCCGACGCGGACTGAGATAGAGAGCGATTCAGAAGAAGAGAACTTGGTGGCCGTTAGGAATGGTCTAACGAACTCAATATTCAGACTGACTACCAAGTACAAGAAGTAACGCTTAAATACTAGGCAGTCCTTTGTATACGAGTAAGGAAATGAACAAGACATGAGCATAAGTAGAACAAGGAAGATCATAGAAGCATAGAGGAACAAACTCGGAGACCGATACGGAATAAGAAGTAAGTAAGGATAAACGGATATGGGTTACGCTCAGTAAGCTTCATTGCATAAACCCAGAGCAAGACGGATAAGCTCGAATGAGAACAAGGTAAGGTCGGAGTTTGTCGGAGGCCGATGAAGTGCCGATAGAGTCAGTATGCACGGATGTAACACGTGGCCATTCCGCCGCAGTGCAACTTTTCGCAGCCAGTGATGAGATATAGGCCACCGTTGACGAGTCGACGTCCCCGCTCTTCGTTCACATAGCGATACCAGCTCTCTGCATTTTGAGCAGCGTATCGCCGCATGGCTTCAACATTTTGGAGCTTTGCGAGTTGCGACCCGTATGGCAATGCAAGAAGAGCTCCACTGGGCCCTCTGCAGGCAAACTGCAGTTCGACATCACTGACAAGGTGAGATTAAAGGTGATCAGGGGACAGAGTCGACAACTCACGCTGAATCAAGGTCTGGGCACTGTGCTTGGACCGATTCTGAAACGACGCTTCCTCGTTTGAAGTTGTAGGTCGAGATATCTCTTTCATCAAAACGTTTTAATGGGCAGAAGCCGCCCGGAAGGTAGTTGTTGTTTATAGGATGGTCTTCCGGGAGGTAGATGTTGAAGAAGAAATCAAAGTCTCCCTCTGGGGTGACCCGGCCGACGTCCCCGATGCAGATACCCCTCCTTCGGTACGCAGCCGGGAGGTTTTCTTAAGGTGCCGGATTCAAGAGAGGATATCCGCGCTTCCACCGCAGCAAATATTTGCAGTAGATCTCGTTGTCAGAGCAGACAGATTCTCGATTTTGCGTCTCGATCTACAGCGACATCAGGGCCTGACCGAAGAATAGCACGTCCTCACCACGGTGGAAATTCGCGAGGGACCTACAAAACTGTCGTCAGAGCCAAAGCAATGCGGAGTTTTCAGGAAAGCTGACCTGCAGCCGGCTGGGCAGGATGAATGTGCATGTCACCCTGCACGTTCGTAAAATGCGATCCATCCACGCGAAATCCAGAGGCATCTGGGAAAAATTGCGAAGCCTGAGGCCTACTTTCCAGTGAGCGGCTTTAGCTGTAAACCGCATGACCTTAGTACCCTTCCGCATCATTGTTACGGCCCGAAACATGTGTATTGTTGATGCGGTGAGGCGCCAGCGGCACTGGCTCAACTTGGGACTTCATATTCGTCGCAAGCGGAGAGAGGAGAGAGTTCTGGCATAAGGCTGTTCACGGTGATCCGATCAAGAGACAGAATATAGATAAGATAAGATACCGTTATGGGGCGCTGTTTCTTCTTTTTCTTCTTTTGGAGCGTCTGGTAATGTAATTCAGTCTGCAGAAGTATTCTAAATAACACCTGCTAGGTTCACTGGGAAATATAACTGCTCGAGAGAAAATATTGAGCCAGCTGCTGCCACGTTGGCCTTGGTTCTGCTCCGTTCACTCTGAAACAAAGTGTGTTGGATGCGGATTTGAGAGGCCTTTGGAACGGGACACCAGAATTCAACGATTCAACGACGCATCAACGCTGCCAGCGTTGATGCAGCATTGATGAAGCGTCAAATTCGGGTAGATTTTGATGGGAAGTTGTATGGAATACAAGGGCGTCAGCTCACGACGCTGGATCTGGAACAAGACCAATATGGGCCGGTAAATACCGTCGTTGTGTCCTATTCTCCGTTGAAAATGACCCATATCTTCACCAAATTTCCGCTTGGCATCGCTGAGTTGAGTATCCCAGTCGGGCAATTTCATCATGGAGTGTTGATGGATCGTCGCAAGATCGTTGCTGCAGCGTTAAATGCTGTGCTGCAGCGTCAAACTTGGATCAGGGAAGCGTTGACGGAGCGTCAATGCAGCGTTGAGGCAGCGTCGATGCAGCGTTGAAGCGGGGTCAGTGCTGCGTCAACGATGCGTCAAATGTCATCGTGAAGCGTGGATGGCGCGTCGCTGGTGTCACGCTGCAGCGTCAACGCATTCAAGTTCAACTGTTCAAGTAAGTACTTACGCTGGCACCGGCAACAGAGTCACTTCAAGCAGGACAACATCAGCAAAAAGTGGATCCTATGTTGATCCGTGGTGAGACCTACGATGATTGCAGACTCAGCGAGGCTTCGCAAACCTCTCAACGGTCATTGTAATGTCCTCAACAACATGGTATATATTTAGCAGGATTGTACGAGGTTTACAATTCATGTAACAGGCTTTTCGATGACTTGCAATTGAACCACCAGATTTTTACACAACTTGCAATTGACCTACCAGATTTTTCCTGCACTTGCAAGACGATCGCCAGCATGTTATCGGTTTACGAGGCCATGGAAAGTTCAAGTAAGGCTGAGAGTTTCTTACACCGAACAGAGAGTTAACTAGGTATTCATTGCAATGAGCCCGACGCCAAGTGCAAAAGACGATCATCAACGCCATCCTCGCCATCCTCCGGCCCCAGATACTCGCTGTCGCTGTCACCGTCGCCGCCGTCGCCATCGCCACCGCCGCCGCCAGCGTAATCGTCGTCTGATTCCTCCTCGGAATCCTCCTCCTCAGAATCCTCCTCAGAATCTTCGCCATCGAGCTCGTTCTCCTCGACACCGGCTGCATCGTTCCCATCGTCGTCGTCGTCATCGTCGTCGTCGCCACCATCATCCGAGCTCTCTTTGTCTTCAGAAACATCCGGCACAGCATGGGCGGCAGCGGGCAGGGGTTCCTCAGGCTCGTCACCCCAATCTTCCTCCTCCAGGACTTCCTCGGGCTCCTTCGGTGGGTCACGGACTATGACACGATACGAATGGCCAACTCCGCCTCCCAGATAACGCATGAGCATGTCGCGATCTACAAAACTGTTTCACAAGCAGGGAACTTAAGAGAGAATTCCGAAGACACTCACAAGTTGACATAGTAATACCGCCAGTCGTTTTCTTGACCCTTTTTCCTGCCCAGGGACGGGAAAGGCAGCCGCGGTGTCGCACCATGAGCATACGCAGGTACGAGATGAGCCTCCCGTATGACTTTGTCAGGGTTGACGAAACCGTAGGCGTTGTCGTCCGTCTCGGGCACGAATTCAATGCGATGAAGGCGTCGGCGTTTGAAGCTGCCCTTCCAAGACTTGTCGAGGTGAAAACGGCGGACAAAAAGCAGCGGGACTGTCTTTGCGGGTGTTAACTGGCCGTACCCCATGTATTGGACCTCGCAATGCCATACGCCGATGACGCGTGAATACGCGTACGGATGGTCGTCCGTGCTGTCTTCCGGTGCCAGCGTCATAATGTCTGCATGCGTCCTCGAATTCATAGAGTCTTGACCGTGGCGAACGTCGTAGCTGGTGTAGTGGACGCAAAGGACCTTGTGAATATAGATGCGGTTGTTGACGATGAAGAGGCGGTTCCGGTCAACGGTCGTGTACTCGGAGCCATCCGTCGAGTATTCCGGATGGTGGATGCGCCCGAGCAGATGTGTTTGAAGTTTGAGGCGAAAGTTCTACAGTATATCAGCACCATGACTGTCAAGAATGACGATTAGCATATACCTTGAATGCAGGGTCCCCAGGGTGCTCGCTGATCCAGATGTCGAGGTTGGTGTGAACATTTCAACTAGACGACATGTGAAAGTGGTACTCCGGTGGTGTGTACGAGAGCGATTCAGCTTCTGCGAATCCCAGCGTCGGCTTCCGTTTCTTGGCTGGCTTGTTGACCCCCGCTGCGCGCTTGCGTTTTTTGCCCCTCGTACTTGTTGATGCGTCTGGCGGGGTATCGGCGACAGCTGTATCCGCCTCTTGTGCACGCACTTGGGCTGCTATCTTGGTGAGTTCCGCTTCGCGTCGCTCGAGGTTGCTAATTTGGGTGATAGCGTCGTTCTTGCTCGTTCGCCCGTAAAAGGCCTTGCCACGCTTGTGCTCGAGCTCTCCCTAGGCGATATTCAGCATTGATTTGAGCAGCATAAGTGGAGGAACTTACGGTGACCATGGAATACGAGTCTGAAGTGCCGATGAATGGAATCGTCGGCACATACTCCCCAAGGAAATGGGTCTTGATTGTGTTCCCGTTGAACGTCTTGATCTTCGTGCTTGCGCTGGGTTCCCGCGATGGAGCAGCGCCAGTGCGATTCGCATCCTGAAGTTTCTTGGTATATTGTTTGCGCCGAGCCGCTTCCTCCCGTGGCAGCTCCTTGGTCACAAATGTCTTGCATGTGGTGCGGGCAAATCGTCGCAGCTGGTAACCGAGGTCTCGTGTTGCTTCTTTCAAGCATGCGAGCATGAAGGTGGTGTGCATCCGCAGCTTTGCGAGACCATGCCAGTATGCGTGGGCGAAGAGAAGGTCTTGGATGATTTCATTATCGACGGCGAACTCTTCGTCAAGAAGATTCTCGAATACTGGCAGCGAGCACTATTTGGTTGCAGGTGAGTGAGACTGGCAAGCAGGAAGATCATCCCAAACCTGCAATATGTCCTCGTAGTCCCGAGCGGCAAGTTTCTTCATGGCGGAGGTGTTGTTGCTGAAGCGACGGATAGTATCGCGCCCGAAGGTTGGCATCAAGCGGTAGCTATAGAGCTCGAGGTCAGCAAACGCGATACGAGTATAAGTGAGCTCACCGTAGGTTAAGGTTGGTGATGGCGTCTCCGCCGTGGGCAAACAGAATGCGGATGAGATGGATGAAGACGGCTATCCAGACGCCGAGCTCAAACTCGTGCATAAGGTCGGGCACAAGCATCCGATACATGTCCCAGGTGAATGGGTTCATGATGAAAAAAGCACTCTAACAAAGATGTGAATTATGGTAAATGAATTGACCATGGACATACCTTCGTCGGGACCCATGATTCAGGCTGAAGGAGATGTTTGACCACCGGGCCCTTGATGGCCTTCTTGGCGCGGTAGATCAGGTATCGAGCACGGTCGACCATCGACTGGTGCTTCTTGGTAACCACGCGAGCTTTCTTCGCCCGCCTGTTGTCGTCGTTGACCGTGCCGAGCTCATGAAACTGTTCCGAGGGAATAGTGCATTTCAGACACGGGCACTTTCCAAGGCTGCGAGTAGTCGCCAGAAGAACCCTTGAAATATATCAGTACTTGATAACGCAATGACAGAACACATACTTCTCCGGGTAGTCAGCGGAATAAGTAAAGAGATGGAAAAAGAACCGCCGCGACATCCCATCGGGGCAGACAATGACGATACCGTGCTTGCAAGCCTCCATGAACTTGCCGTCCAATAGAAGGCACCAGATGGTGTGCAGAAGCTCCCGTCGACAGTGGGTGAGGACTTCTGATCTTGGGGTGTCGCCAGTTTGGGCTTTATACCAGTCGTAGAAGTCGTCCGGTAACTGCAGCACTGTAAGCGCAGTCTAGAGACGAGAACGAAAGACTTGCCTTGGGCATATACGCGACATGATGACAGGCGCGCGCTCGAGGTTTACCGCGTAACCACTTGGACTGATTTCCGAAAAACAAATACAACAGCCACAGTGAAGCGGTACTGAAGCTGGGGAGATGGGTTGCGTCGGACCAGAACATTAGCGCTACGACGCAGCGCTCCAAAGAGCATCCGGGCTCGGGAGGTTGTCGTTGGAGTTGGTTGTACGTTTCGATGTACGCGTCGGAGGAAAAAATCTCGTCGTGGACGCGTTGGGCTTCGTCGCCGTTCTTCGGTTACCAGTACTGGCGAAAAGGCGTATAGTGGAAAGATTTCGCGATTGGGTCCGCCAGGGCGACTCGGATAGTCTCAGTGAGGTCGCAGAAATGGAGCCCGGGAACGGTGTATTGCAGCAGCGGCTCGTCATTACGATGCTTGCGGTGGTCGGGAACGTCGATAACGACACCAACTTGCTGCCAGCCATCCTTCACATCACTTGTCTCCCCACGCAGATACTTGTCGAAGCGTTGGGTCTCGGACCGTCCGAGTCGCCGTGGCACCATCTTGCAGGGACGTTACCATTCAAGTTCAAAGTTCATGTTCGTGTTCATGGACTCTGGGGGAGCGGAGCGACCCCGTGTCTTGTTTGAAGGAAATCAGACCTGTACATTCAGTGTATATCATCGGAATGAATATAATCCAAGTGAAATCTCACAAACCTAAAAAAACATTGGGATACTTGAAGCGCTACAGTGTGACTGCAGCGTCAAATGTGTGACTTGAAGCGTCAAACTGTCACGCTGGCAGCGTCAACGTGATGCGTCAAAAGCGTTGAATCGTTGATTTATGGTGTCCCTTAGGTCCTAAATTATCGATATTTTAAAGCTCATATTTACAATACAATTTGGGTACTGGAAGAAAGAGCACTCAAAACAGTGTCAAATGCAGTTGGTTAAAGGTGTCTGATTTGTGCAAAGTTGTGTCGGACTTGCGCAAAATCAGCCATGTTATGTTAATGTGTCAGACTTGATTTTGTTTGTAGGTGTCCGAGATGTTAGGTCCCGGTGGAAAAATCAAACCTCTCGATCGAGGAATAGGGGGTTCACGACGGGCTGTTTAGAGGTCGTTTAGCATTTTGTTTAGAGTCTGTTTAGACATAATTTTAAAACCTTTGTTGGAAGGCTTAAACAAAGTCTTAAACAGAGGTGTTCACGATGTAAACAGAGGATTTGTAATTTTTTCTGTTTAAGATCGTTATCATGCTACCATCAAGTGCTGTTCACCGCGCTGCTCGACATCAAGCACTCTACACTCTAGCCATACCACCCTAAGGGCAGGCTAACAGAGGGACCAGTGAGAGTTGGGCTTCATAATGGGCAAAAAAAAAAAAACATAGAAGTTGGGATAGAGATTGAGTCCGACGTCCTGGGCAACACCCGACTAGTGTTGCCGCGAGTCGAGTCCGAGTTGAGCTCGAGCTGCCGGATTAGGACGACTCGTCACCAACTCGTTGATGGATTCCATATTCGGTCGCTCGTGACGACAGGTCACCAGCAGCAGATATTTTCCAATTCGTGGCAATTCCAGCTTGAGCGTTATGGAAAAAAACGAAGCTCAGAAGTAGTGACCTTATCACAAAATATGGCGGAAGAATTAATCCTCAAACTTGCGTGCATGAGGCTACAGACGCTAAAGTCCCGATTGGGCGGTTTGATGGGCTCGCGAGCTGAAACACTCCCGATTTGGAACGAGTCGAGTTTAACTCGACTCGCTGTCGAGTTGACTCGGACTTGCGGCAACACTACACCCGACACGTCGGAGGGCTGTGGGCGGGAGGGCGGTAGCCGACGGGAAGCGTTGATCAAGTGTTGATGGACGGCGGGCAACAGGTCAAAGCGGAGCTTAGGTAATTAAATCCTAAACAGCTGTTTAAGCGTCTTAAACACCGAATTTTGGTATTTAGACTCGGACATTAAACAGATTCTTAAACAGACTCTGAACAAAATCCTAAACAACCTCTAAACAGCCCATCGTGAACCCCCCTAAATGAGCACTTGCACCTGGTCGCAGACAGCGAGCAGACCCAGCCCAGAGAAGCGATGCGCAAGTCTATTCGGATGACATCCCACATAGTACTGGCCTGTGTTGCAATAGAAGGCCCAGATAGTTTGTCCAGGGCCGGCAACGGACAAGGGCTGGTGGACTCAGCTAGAGGGCAAGGGCAAGCTGGGCCGACATTATTGAGTCGGATGGATGCCTTGATCGACGAACGGCTCTAGAGATTTCCATGGAAGGAACTTCAAGGACGGGGGAGGAAAGAAGTGAGCTGTTGGATTGAGAGCAGAGGACTAGGTCTATGGAGGAAGCTAAGAGCATTCAAGTTATGAAGGCGAGTAATCAATACATCGCAGAAATAAGAGATCCAGGAAACGACGGTTGATGTTATCCGGTGGATATTAAGCTGGCGACTACATCCGACAAAAAAAAAAACTTCAGCGCAACTGCTCCGAGCCAACGACTGTGGTTCTCACCGGGCCGTTTCCGTTTCCGATTCCGTTGCTGGGCAGACACTTCTCTTCGTGGCAGTTGCGAACATGCGGTGTAACAAAGCTCTGGTCGCACTTGCTGCTGATCCCATCTTTCTGGCCACTGTGTGACTTGTAGTGGACTACCAAGAGTACGTCAACATTGAAAAGGATGCTGTAACGGAGAAAACAAACCTTTCAAGTTATGCTCGGTCGTGAAGTTGGCCTTGCATGATTTGCAGATGTAGGCACCCCGTTTGTTGGGCTCCTTGCGGCGAGTTCTTGCTGTAGTTCGACCGGCCGCTGATCCCACAACGGTTCTAGGACCCGCGATGGCCTGCGGCCTTGTAGGCTGGGGCAAGTGTATCGTCCACTGAGATTGACCGCTCGAGGATGAGGTCGCCGGTGGGATGACTACCTGTTCTCCGGCCCACGCGTTCCCATCTGACTGCGAAGTCGATGCTGCGGTACGAGCATAAGGCGAAAGAGCGCGGCGGCGACTCGTGCTTTTCTTTCGCGGGCTACGCGTGGATGTCATCTGGGGAGACGCGGGTGGGATGACTACCTCTTTTCCGGCCCACGAAGTCGATGCTGCGGTACGAGCATAAGGCGAAAGAGGTTTGTTGGGCCCATTGCGGCGAGTTCTTGCTGCAGTTCGACCAGCCGCTGATCCCACAACGGTTCTAGGACCCGCGATGGCCTGCGGCCTTGTAGGCTGGGGCGAGTGTATCGTCCACTGAGATTGACCGCTCGAGGATGAGGTCGCCGGTGGAATGACTACCTGTTCTCCGGCCCACGTGTTTCCATCCGACTGCGAAGTCGATGCTGCGGTACGAGCATAAGACGAAAGAGCGCGGCGGCGACTCGTGCTTTTGTTTTGCGGGCCACGCGTGGATGTCATCTGGGAAGATGCTGCAGGGATGAAGGATGAGAACGGAGCAGGGCTAGTATGAGCATCGCCGCTGCTCTCGGCAGTATGGAACGCATAGTCGGACTGGTCGGATGGCACAAAGGAATGAGTTGAGAATGACCGGGTTGACCTTGTTTCGGAGGAGGAATGTGGATTCAAGGCCAGGGAATTCACGACAGATTCAAGCATATTTTGAACGAGAGCGTCCTTGAAAGCCTTCTCAAAGGGCAACAAAGGGAGGGGGTTCATCTCCTTTATTGACACCTTGGAGAGGTCTTCCCTAGGAAGAAGGGAGGAATGCGAACGCAAGGCCAGGAAATTCACGACAGATTCAAGCATATCTTGAACGAGAGCATCCTTGAAAGCCTTCCTGAAGGGCAACAAAGGGAGGGGGTTGTCCTTTATTAACGCCTTGGAGAGGTCTTCTCCAGGAAGAAGGGTCTCTGAGGTGAATAGGAAGGAGTCTGATGTCGGGAAAGTCGCGAGGTCAAAAGAAAGCGGCGGTTGCACAGTGTCCTGATGCTGAGCAGATCTTTGCCCATGATTCTCCGGCCCAGGACCCAATATGTGGAAAGATGGGACCTCGGGCAAGAAACCACTCTTGCCCCTGCCAGTGAGGAGTTTCACCAACCCCGGAGACGCCTGCAGGGATCGGGACGATGAGGCTTCGGTTGCCGAGTAGTTCCAGGCTGACAATAGACCCTTACTAATCCTGGGCTGTGGCACAGACTGCATTGGAACATCCTGAGCGTCTTTATCCTCGTTGACCCCGGAGTCTGAGACATCCAGTCGTCTGCCTTGATGGTGCTGGTGGATGAGGAAGGGAGATGATCCATATGAGGCCGAATGAGGGTGAAAGCTATTAGAAGGCTGCCAGTGGGGGACCAAGTGGCTACCAAAACTAGTAGATCGGGGAGCAACAGTCGGGTGCAGAATGTGTACTGCGCTCAAATGGCCAATGTTGACATTCGAGTAGCTAGGGATAGCCATGTCAATGTATATCCAGGCGGTACAATGACCATGACATACCCATTGCCACCAATGTCGCCGCATTCAACCGGCACCGACTGGGCATCCTCAATCGGTTGCGTGGACGGATGCTCAGAGTACGGATACTCATAATCATCCATAGAAGCCTGGAGAGTGTCAGTTGAATTCAGGGGGTAGTGGTGGTTTGGATTATGAAGAAGCAATGAATGAGACAGCCTTTTAAGCAAAGAAGTGAAAGTTATTATAAAACCTGACTCACACCGTTTTCATGGAGAACAACAGATTTCACTTTGATGTTCTGGCATACGGTACAATCACAGGCACTGCGAAGATTCTAAGTGACAGTGAGTAGAGTTTATTTGCATACATACGAGTCAGTGCAAGGTGTGCCTCGGTGGATCCCATCGTTCTGGGGACTGAAACTGTCGGTGGAGAAAGCAGCAGCGGAATCGGGGCACGCTGAGTCGGAATGCAATCGATCTGGCTCGCTTTCGTCAGTTTGGACTTCGCCTAGGAGTTCTTTGAATTCCAAAGTTTCCTTGACCGTGACGTGTTCGACATCTAGCGGTTGACCAGCGTCAACGATGGGCCGACAAGGCAACTCCTCGACCAGCTTGCGCACCAAGAAGGCAGTTCCTGGAGAAGTTGAGCACGATTCAACATTGCATCCATTTATTGCACTTACCGGCCTCTGTTTCAATTTCAAAATTATCTAAAACTTTGTCGAGCAGCGTGGACTCGGTGAAGACGCCCTTGTTCTGTGATCCCTTTCAGCACAACGATTTAAGTTTCAATCCTATTCACTTCGTGCATCGCATCCGCCCAATCATCATCGTGAGTTATCACTACCGACGCTTTCGAGGCCTGTGTGCACTTCTCTTTGGACGCTAATGGTATGGAAGCGACCACTCACCATTCGAATTAATTTGTCGTTAATGATTTGTGAGGGATGGAGGATCTTCGAGCACCAATGAGCAGCTTGTATAGCACAAATGTCAACTGAAGCTCGCCTTTGAGGTGGGAGACAAATCAGATACATGAACATCGCGTGCACCGAGCGCAGAGGCTTGCATTCCGTCGCTCGGTCCGCCTCCGGTGAACAATCCACTGGCAAAGGAGAAGGACAAGAATGAGCCTTGCGAGCCGAAAGGGATGTAACCGTCTGGGGATTTCTGGTCCATGTTATCATGATCCCCAATTTGCGAAAATCCGACGCTCCCCCGAAGCCGGCCCAATATTCCTTCGCCAAGGGAGATGGTGAAGCCATGCAGGAACACCGTATGGTTCGCAGGATCGGTGTGGTTGCCTGCTGGACGCGGCGTTGAGAATGCGCGCGTACGCGCCGGGTCACCTCTCAAGAAGCGGTACTTGATGGACCCGTCTGAATTAGCCAGGGGTGCCAGAGAGATGTCGAAGTCACGTCCAGGTGCGACGTTTTGAAACGTGGCCATCCCGCCGCAGTACGACTTTTCGCAGCCAGTGATGAGATATAGGCCACCGTTGACGAGTCGGCGTCCCCGCCTTTCGTTGACATAGCGATACCAGCTCTCTGCATTTTGAGCAGCGTATCGCCGCATGGCTTCAATGTTTTGGAGCTTTTCGAGTTGCGACCCGTACGGCAATGCCAGCAGAGCTCCACTAGGTCCTTCGCAGCTGAACTGCAGCTCGATATGACTGAAGGAAGGTGAAGCTTTAAAGCGAGTAGGGCAGAGTAGACTCAACTCACTCTGCATCGAGGTCTGGACAATGTGGCTGAACTGATTCCGAAACAACACTTCCTCGCCTAATCGCGTCGGTCGAGACATCTCTTGCATCAAAACGGTTTAATGGGCAGAAGCCGTCCGGAATGTAATTGTCGTTTATAGGATGGTTTTCCGGGAGGTAGATGTTGAAGAAGAAATCAAACCCTCCCTCCGGTGTGACCCGCCCGACGTCTCCGATGGAGATGCCCCTCCTTCGGTACTCAGCCGGGAGGTTTGCTTGAGGCGTCGAATTCAAGAGAGGATATCCGCGCTTCCACCGCAATAAATTCTTGCAGTAGATCTCGTTTTCAGAGCAGAAAGGTTCCAGCGATCCATTTGCCAGTGCCGCCTCAATCTGTAGCGACGTTACATTAAGCCTCAGGCCACGAAAGAAATAACGTGTCGCTCACCACGGGGGATATTCGCGAGGGACCTTCTAGAAAGCCGTTGTCAGAGCCAAGGCGGTGCGGAGTTCTCAGGAAAGCCGACCTGCAACCGGCTGGGCAGGATGAATGTGCATGCCGCCCTGCACGTTCGTAAAATGTGATCCATCCACGCGAAACCCAGAGGCGTCGGGAAAAAATTGCGCAGGCCTACTGGTCCAGTGAGCACGTCTTCCGCCATAAACCGTGAGACCGCACCTTCCCGCAGCATATGGATTGTCGATTAGGTGAGGCGGCACGGGCGGACTTTGGACCTCCATCTTTGCAACGGGCGGAGAGGGCCAGGAGAGAGAGGGTGGGCTGTCATTCTCGCATCCAGATCCATATTTATGAGACGAGGCGACATGAAGCTGTTCAATGAAGCCAGGTGAACACGGTGTACCCACGTTTCTTCCTCGTGCGTCAGAATCCTGCTGTAAACCACTCGCTCTTAGGGCGGTGCGATTGCGATACATACTAGACCTATGCCATCTACGTTGAACAGTCGGGATGAGCCGAACGATGCGATCACACATCCACGTCCATCTTAACCTCTCCATCCCCGGTATACGCACTCGCAAAATGGTCGCTCGCCTCAAAGGCCTTCCGCTCTGCCTCGGCGCGTACGAACGCCTCACACTCAGCGCGGCTCTTGTCTATGTCGACGAGCCAAAGGAAGACAGTGCTGAATACACCGCTACATGCGTTATCGAGGTCAGCGATCGGAGGTGTACGGAATGAAAGGAGCGCACAGTGCGAAAAGGAACGCGAACGGCATGTTGTCGTTGTTGTTCGCAGCGGTGATAATAGCGGAGGAGACGACTACGGCGTGTCATTGAGGGCGTTGAACAAGAGAAGAAGAAAGAGACGTCTCACAAGGCCCGATAAACGCAGACGTCTTCCCGATCACAGAGAACAGTGCGAAGAACAAGAACATTTGGGGCAGCGGGGATACCTCGCTGATCATCGTCTGGCTGTACGCATACCACGGGCAGACCATCAAGCCGTAGAATGCTTGGTACGCCCTGCGAATTTGCTTAATACTCATCCCTTGCTGCCAGTGGAAGGAAACAAGATATACCAAATCTCCCAAACGTGTTTGAACCCGAACTTGTCGGTATGCACGCCGATGAGACCCCAGATGGTGAGTATCTGGGCAATTGTAAGAGAGAATAGAGACAGAGGGACAGCACGCACGATAATCCAAAAGACGTTGAATAAGAGCATCTGAGTAAAAGTCCTTGAAATGACCTGGATCAAAGAGACAAGTTGACATACGTTTTTGGTGCTGATTTTGTATCGTTTCTGGACGATCCAGAAGAGACTGAAAGTTGTGAGCCATTTGAAATCATGGAAGGAAAAGACGCTCACTAGATACCCAGGCCTTGCGTAACGATTCCGACAATCAGGAGCAAGGTCAGTTGAAGGGTCGAGTACGCGACGACGCTGGCAATGTTTTGGTAAGCTTTTACGGGGCCGAATTGCATTACCTATTCTGCAGCGTTGCGATAACGGTACTGCAGAGGAAATCAGCAGCCGAAACGAAAGAGAATGCCAAGGGTTTAGACTCACACAGTTGTGTTCAATACATCTCCCCTGCGAGCGTTCAGTGATAAACCAAACTAGGAAGATCGACGAACATCAAGAAGTAGAATATAAGATACAGAAAAGTCTGCTTCAAACGCAAACACTCGCGGAACGCGACATATGTCTGCTTGAATCCGATGGTCAGTAGTGTCGCCCCAGGAGGCAGATTCAACCCGGGTCGGCGTTTCTCGAAGAAGAACCAAGGGATGGCGCAAAGAAGCCATACGCCGCCAGAGAACGCGATAAGTATGCTAAATGCTTTGGTGTTGTTTTCCGTGCTGGCGTCAGAGTGCACGCCTTTGAGAATACCGACCATGATGCCCAGGATGACGATTTCACCGAGGGAGCAGACCGCAAAGGAGACGTTGGAAATGCGGTTGCGAGAGAGGGAGGTGAGTTGGGCATGATCGTCTAGGCTGCGGAAGTGTGTAAGCGGGGACGAATACGGGAAGAGTGACCTAGACTCGCGATTTTTGACCGGATTTGACCGCACTAAGAGACTCTTGCACCTCCGGAAGGTCGCGCGCTAAACCTGGGAATGCCGCCGTCCAAAACGTCAAGGAGCACTACAGATATTAGATATTTGTGAGAGAATCCAGGAATTTAGATATTGTTACCTGGTACGTGATTACTGTTGGATGTGGGACTGGCGATTGTGCGGTAGAAAGAGAAGCTCACATCCAAGAATATAGAGCGCCACTCCCGCGCGCCATTGCGATGGATCTTCCACACCAAGCCAGGCAAACGACACTGCGACAGCGAGAATCGTGAAGAAAATCGTGATATTGGGTCGTGAGGTGCCGTAGTCTGCCCACGCGCCGATTATGAGGAGTAGGACAGCTTGAAGTGCGAAAGATATCCCGTTTGCTGCGATTCGATGAGCTATAAGATCGAGAAGAAGACGAACGCACTCATTAGAACGATGGAGTTTACTAGGAAGCTTCAGATTGAGCTCGAGAACGATGCATTCAACGACTTACTATCCCTTACGCGTCCTAGATAAGGAAGAACGCAGCCATTTTCGCCGCAAGGCGCGCTGAACGGTGCCTGGGTGGGATCATAACCTGCTAGGAACAGCAGATTCTGGAACTGCGAGGGCCCAAAATTGAATCTGGTGGTGTTAGATTGTATGGAGGCGACGAAGCACTGTGTTCACCCTGATAAGCCATTATTCCCGACGTAATAGAGGTAGTATGTCCACAGTTCGCGGCGCGTAGTTGTCCATTGCCTGGAGTCGTCGTCGGGCGCGACCTCGGTGGTCGTTATCTCGGGCGTCTTGACGTCGTTTTCAGCGGACATGATGAGTGGAGGGCAAGGCGCGTCTGCATCATATTCGATGCGCTTCTTCGCCGCTTGGAGCAAGGATGGAAGAGTCACTTGATGCGTGACGTCGACGTCCAGCTTCCACTGGCAGTTTCAGCAGACGTACGCGTTCCCTTAGCTCCTCTGGTAATCTCACCCTCTCTCAGACCACCATGTCCTCCCCACTGGCAGACTCTCACCTCCATCCGCTCCGGCAGCCAACTCGACGATGAAGCCATCAAAGATTCAAAGAATCTCCAACTCAGGCTGGCAGGTTGGCACCCTTGATAACTTGAATTATCGCTACACCACCGCCAAACGTTAAATCTTCTACTCTTGCTTGTGCTTTTATCATTAACGAAAAGACTGGCGATCGAGCGCTGACGCCTTGTCCCGGCAACACAGTCACCATCGAGGTGTTATCCACTCGGGAGTAATAGGCCAATAATAGGCCTAGGTTACGTCGGGGCCCAAGACTGATGCTCAGTAAGTTCGACCGCTTTCCCGTTCGATCCGGACTTTAGTATCTGCATTTGAACTGTGTATCCAACCGGAATCAATGTTTTTGTTCATTGTACGTTAGTCTCTCGAGCAAGCTGTTTCTCCTGTAGTCGAGACGATCGGTCAGAGGGAAGAAGACGAATTCTATTAGCCTAGCGAAGGGTATTCTGCCGCGTAGGACTAATTACTGCAATATACTACATGAAATGCGACTAAGTAACTGGCTACTCATACAAACGAACATCTCCATCTACGTCTACCTATTTCTATCTTTTCCAGTCTAGCATTATTAATTGGGGGAGGTCAACTTGCAGTAGTAGGGTATTGTTTGCTTCAAAACAAAACAAAACAAAAAGATGCGCACTCAAACACTCAACGCCTCCATCGCCAGACCCAGTGGGTCCGTCGATGGCAAGTTGCTCGTCGGAAGCGCCGCCTCGCCGGCGCCCGCGGAGCCGCCAAAGAACACCTCGGGCGAGGTGCATGCGGAGACCGCGCGACGCATGTGTGTGGTGAGGAAGGACAGACCGACTTGGTATGCAGCTGTAGTGATAGTGCACGACGTTAGCGTATGCGCTAAAGAAACGAGAAGCAACGCACCATTCATCCACCCGAATCCCTCCCTCGGCACCATCTTGAAGTCGATACCCTGGTTTCCGTACTCGGCGTCGACTAGGTGCGACAGCCTGACCGCGTCAAACTGTATGAATAGTCAGTTAGTCGTTATCGGAAAACAGCTAGAGAGGGGAAGAACCTTCTCTGGGACGACACCGTTAAAGTCGACAAACGCCGTGGTCATCCTACGTTAGTCCGTTAGAAAGAGGAAATGCTGGGCACCCCAGGACGACGTACATGTAGAGGAACCGATACGCCAGCCGTTGCGCCTCGTCGAGGTACCCGTAACGCTCGAGTCCGACCCAGGCCATGATCTGGTGCGGAGGCCATGCGTACCTGACAGCTAGTTAGACCAGGACGAGAAACCGAAGGACGAGAAGCACGTACGGGTAGTCCCATTGTCGATTCGGCCTATCGAGCGAGATCTTGCCGCGAGACTCTTCAGTGCCAGACACGACACCACCAAGCACCTCGAACTTCTTGAGACTCTTCGTCCTACAACATTCGTCAGCTTGGTTCAAAACAAGAAGAGAAAAAAGCTTACACAAGAGCCCACGCCTGCTCCTCGCTCGCACACCCCGCCCACAGAGCCCAAAACGAGGTCACACTCTCGTACAATATCTGCGTCTCCTTCTCCGTATCATAGTCGAAATAAAGGCTCTTGCCCTCATTCCACAGATACTTGTCAATGACGCCTTGGCGCCACTTGGCCCGCTCAAACCACTGCGCACTGGTCTGCGGTCTAGCGATGCTCCTCTCCCTCTCTGCGCGCGCATAGGCTTCTGGCGTCGGCGGGAATGGCGACAGCGGGAAATCCTCCTCCATCTCCAGCTCGTCGTCAAACACTTCCCGAATCGCAGTTCCGATATCCACCTCGTACTTGTACAGCAGCGCTTGCAAGTCGATCGTGCCTAGATTCGCACAGCGCTTCTCGAACCGGTAGGTAGTGTCGTGTCCGCTCTCGCGCACCGCACGGTCGTGCAAAAAGTACTCGTCCAGCGCGGGCTCTTGGAGTCTCCCGTCGTTGTACTTTTCGCTGAACTCGAGCACCGAGAGCCCGTGCTTGGCCGCGAAGGGCTCGAGGATGTGCGTAAAGTGCGTCGCCTCCGTCTCGGGCGGAATACCAAGCCCATCGGGACGGTATCGCGATAAGCCCGTCTTGGGGTCGATGCGGGGCTGTGCGACCCAGATGGTGTGGTACTCTTTAATGGCTGCTTGAATCGCGCGCTTGAGCCATGCGCGATTGGCAGCAAGGTCGGAGCGGTCGAGCTGGTTGTAGATTTGGAGGGCCATGTCGGTGAGGAACGGGGGCTGGGTGCGGCATAGATAGTACGAGCGCGAGCCGTTAAGGATCTTGCCGTAGTGCTTGATTTCGAAGATAAAGTGGTCGACCATGCCTTGCGCCATTGAAACCTGGCCATCAACGAGAAGGCCGAGGGTGATGAAGTACGAGTCCCAGTTGTAGAGCTACGAGGATGTCAGCGCCAGTTTTGACAAGGGAAGAGCACGAACCTCGTTGAACCGAGCACCAGGAACAATGAACGGAATGCCCTTGAGCGTCCCATCGACCGACTTCATCGCCAACGCCAAGATGCCCGGCTTCGAGTTTAGGCTCTTCACGAACGCGGGGTCGTCCGGCTTCTGGGGTAGGACCTGCACGTCGAGGTTGAGGTGTGGTTTATCCGCGGCGACCTTCCTGTAGTACTCCGCCATGGCAGGCTCGCCATAGGGCACGTAGATGCGCGGATTGACTCTCCCCGTCCGATTCTTCGGGTCCGCACAGATAATCTCGAGCCCGTCGCCATCGATCCTCCTCGTCAGGGCATGCCAAAACGAGTTCCGAATCATACGCGAGAGCCGGTCGACAGGGTTCTCGGTCAACCTCGCCTCGTCAAGCACGATCCGCTTGCGGTTGTGGTCCCGGGCGAGAGCGAGTTCCTGGAGGAGGTTGGACAGCATGTACGTGCCACGGATATCGAACGTCTTGAACCCGTTGCTCGTCGCCGTGCCCAGCGCCATGAGTTTCGGCCCCGCATCGGTCACGCTGATCTGGAAGTCGCCGTCGGTGTCTTCCTGCTCGAGAACGACCCGGATTGTCTCCTCGACGTCGATGAGGAAGCGGCGTGGCGCCGAGCTCTTTTCGTCGTGCGACATACGACGCTTGCGGAAGTGCGAGTCCTCCTCGAACGCCGGGGCTTTCTTGGGGTTGTATCCGTGCAGGTGGGACTGCAAGATGCGCTTTAGAAACAAAGGCGCTGGCCAGCGAATGACACTAACCTGGCTGTACGTGCGAGAACGCGAATACACCTCTGCTTTGCCGTAGTAGGCTGCAGCGTCATCCTGGACGCCTCCATGAGCTTCGTCGTCGACGAAGAAGACACCGGTGGGGTGATTCAGTGCCGGGGCCATCGCGGTCAGGAAGAGAGAAAGAAATTGATTTTGGGTCGCTTTTGATGCCAAAAATGTTTACGCGACGACAAGGCCAACGAAGGCCGTCCACGACGACCCTTGCCCTGACCCTTGATATACATACACACAGCGAATGTACCCAACAGCGAAATGTTTACAGACAGCGGATCTACGATTGTTTGGGGCTCTACCAATCAAGGTTATGAATGGACTTTGTGGGGGAGTTACGACATCGGGACGCAAGCCGGTCTCCACGCCGATTTGCTCACACACAATGGACGGAGAGGTCGGTGGAGGGTTGCCGAAGCTCAGAATCCCCAAAACATGCCAGCGACACGTCACTCGGCGGAGCTTGTGGGGCTGTTAAACCCAAGAAAATACCGGCGTCCCAATGTATATCTGGCGTCCCAGCTTCCGAAACGCGGCCAATTGAGCCTGAGTCGGTGCGCGAGGCAACAGCGACGTGTTCCACACCAGCTGAAACCGCTTGACCGGCAACACCTCCAGCAGAGTGAGAAGCACGGGGAATGGAAAGTCGCCGTGGTGCAACTGTTTTCGACAAACAAGGGTGAGGCTCTCGAGCGTCGTCCACCGTTCCTTGGTCGCAGAGTTCTCTGTGACGGCGGCATACAGCTGGCGAAGCACCCGCACCGCTGCGTCCTGCTCGTAATGTAGTAGTGTGAGCGACTGGAGGCTCGTAAGGACGTCCAGACAGTCCGAAACGTCCTCCGGGCTGAGCTCTTCGCAAGCAAAGTGTCGAATGGTGCAACCGGAGCGCTTGATGAGCTGTGTGAGGTCCAGCGCTAGCAGCCGACCGTCGTCCCGCCCAACCAACAGTGTATCCAAGGAGGGCAGCGTCAAGTCCTCCAAGATGTGCTGGGGGTGTGCGGTAGGCGCGGAAGACCACAGCTGTAGTGTGCGCAGATGCTGGAGCGGCGGTGGATCATCTACGACGTCCGAGTCGCGAGAAGAGACGAAGAAGACGCAGTCAACGAGATTGGGCATCAGGTCGAGAATTTCGAGGCATTCGTAATGTGTGAATTCCGTGCCGGTGAAACTCCGCAGTTGCGCGTATGGCAGCTCGATGAGCCCCATCCGCCGAAAGTCGCCGTTTGTGTCGAGGGTGAGATGGAGACTTTGCAGTCGGGGAGCCGTCGCGAATAGCGTAATAGGCGCCTCTGGATCCTTGTTGTTCCAATGCTCCTGGACAGCGCTGAGAGATAGGTGCACTAGTTCTGGGAGCGGGTCGTTCTTGCACATCGAGCGCAGAACAGAGAGCGGGACGCTCACTTCGAGGTGTTGCCAGCGAGCTCGATGGAAGACGACATGGGGCAGCACAAACTCGACGAATTCCTCGACACGAGCCCACCATACGTCTGCCTGGTCGCTGAACGGGTCGCCGGGGTCGCTCCCAGGCGAAATTCGTATGGCCAGTGGTCGGGTTTTCGACCTGGTCAACCAAAGAGCCACACTGGCCGCAATGCGCTCCGAAGAGAGTCCGTCAATCGCCAACGACAAGGCGGTCCACAGTTCCGATGTCGACAGCACAACAGCCCGCCAGTGCCGACACACTCGTCCCAACACCCCCGCCGCCCGCCACAGACTGCAGTTGAGCGCATTCCGCGGTACGCAATGGAGGAATATCTGAGTGGTGATCTCTACCGGCAGCTTGAGGATTGGGTACGCAAGGGACTGCACGAGAGCCTGGCGTTCAGCGACCAGACGGGTGAGGTCCTGGTCGATGTCGGTTATACGGGTTCTTGCATCCAGGGATACCACCGACGTGCTCATGCGGCCAGCTGGATGACTGCGGTGAAAGCGGGGAGGTTGGGCATCATGGCAGCGCGCAGCCACAACTGCGTGTGATCATGACGGGAAAAACTTTCTTGGTTACGACGGCCGTCTCACTGGTACTGAAGACGCTCATACGCACTGCTCGAAAGCTGTATAATATCGTAGGCAGACTCGGAGGTCGCCTCGACATGAATGCCGTTGTCTGCCTCTCGGTCAACCTATGGGTCAACTAAGTATGGGCTTCCACATAATGTACCCCGACAGCCACACTCCAAAGTCTGCGTTGAACGTTCTGCCACGTCGCTGGACGAAGTCAGCTCCACGCGCTTCTCCTTCTAATTCCCTTTCAGCGCCGTTCAACGGCTTCGTCCTGCTTTCCAGCAAAAAAAAAAGTCCCTTTTGAAGACGTATATGCGTCGTCCTGGTATAATAATCCACTAAGCTCGGTGGTCGCCTTTTCTCTGCCACCGACAGACGGCTTTGGTTTGCGCAACCGTAGCACGAGCACAAAACTCAGTAACTGCATCTGTGGCAAGAGCACTGGTTTTTTGGTTCGTCTTACCCTCCTGCTCCCGCGGCTCATGCCTTCGCCAGGTGCTTGGTTTCCAGTACGCATTGTGTGGAGATCGTCGACTCGCTCTCCTCCGGCGACACTTGCTTGTCTATGCAAAATCCGCCGAAATCCGCACTGATTGCAGACAAGTTCACGACGACCGTCTCTCCTCATGATACTTCCCGCGACAGCCTCCAACGTAGCCATGTAAATAATATTCCGATTCGTTAGTTTTTCTAGCATACTCATCCTGACAGCAGTCGTTTATTACGTTCAAAACATGCTTAGAGTATGCCGCACACAACACAACGAAAAGTTGAACATGGTTTTCACCTCTGAACAAAATCCAAGTGTCGGAAAAAAACCTAATAATTTGATTGCAGCGTATCGCAGGCGCATTGCAAGCCGCCAATCCAGCTCAATCCGTTGCAATCAAACTGGGCTTTTTCCGACATGAATTCGCACTCTCCCTCATCACGGTCGTTGGCGCCGCTCCAACAGGGTCGCTATTGAAATGACTTAGTAGATGCGATGCGGTAGAATAGTATAAGGACAGTATCTACATAGCTCAGACTTGACGCACTGGCAGTTGTGTTGCGCACAAAGAACACGCAACGATCCCACTGGAAATTGTCGAAGTTGGTGCAAGCGTCCATGAAAACTCGCGCAAGGTCCCGCGGGGCACGGCCCACTTATGGTCGAAGATCCAGGACACGACTAGTATTAATACGCTTCGGACGTTTCGGAGGAGGTCTTCAGAGTCCGGCTCTGGAAGTTTTCCAGTTGAACCTGAACCACGGCCACGGTGCTCTTTCGACAAAGGATGAGTCTAGACCTGGGCCAATCCCATTCGTACTTTGTCTTCCCGCTCGCCCGGTGACCCTCTTCCCCATCAGCGACACCAACCGACCGACAATTGGACTTCTGCAGCAGAGGCGTTCTTCATTGTAGCTCCAGACACCATGACGGATAGTGACACCATAGACCTGGTTCGCGAGCACTATCCAGATGTACCAGTCAAGAATGGAAAGACCATCGCGGGCAAGCAGAGCTTCTTCGACTGTACATTGTGACCGCAAGCGACTACGGGCTCTTTGTTCGACGCGCCTTGGAGGCGCCGGTGTTCGCTGATGTACAAACCGGGAAATATCTCTCGCAGAACTGATGACGCAGAGGGAAGGTCGCGTACAAATAAATGCCTCAAGAGCTCTGGATGAAGTTGAACGAGTTTCAGAGCGACCGGCATACAGGATTTGAATCGGCCGTTCAAGTTACATGAGTATGGGACACCGACCAGCGACACAACACTTGAAACTTGAATGGCTTTCACGAAAGCTGCGCACTTGGTTGGAGTTTGGAAGAAGGTCCTGTTTTATTAATCTATTAATTTGGCGCGAACACCGTCATGTGACCGTGTTCTTCGCGGGTATATTAATCAAGCTTTTGTACGAAAAGGGAAACTAATTCTGGTATTGTAACTCGTCCGCCGCCGGAGCCTTGGTCGAGCTTCCTCCTCCGAGTCCTCGTCACTACTGGGACTGCTGAGCCCCTCTTCTTCAAGTCCACTACTCTCCTCCTCCTCCTCCTCCTCCTCCTCCTCCTGTCGTTTGCGCTTGACACCGGCGGTCCGAGTCGCATCTGGACGAGGCGGTTCAGGATGTCGTCGTGGGTCGGTTGTTCTGGATGCAACAGCACTGGCGATAACCTTCGCCATGGTCTCAAGCCAGAAATCCCTCAACTTCGCATACAACTCGGCGTCAAACCCAACACACTGCAACCCAAAGCACTCAACGCGCAGCTCTCCATCTGGGAACCGTTCGTCGATCTTCTCTTGCGGGATGTGGAACCCCATCGCTTTGATCACCGCGTGCTTCGCCTACGAAAAACAAGTGCCAGTGAGCCAAACCAAGTAATAAATCACCGAAGAAAAATGAACAACGCACGATCTCTGAAGGTATCTCGGACTCTGTACCATGTCCGCGTTCACCGGGAACGCGAAAACTAAGCACGCGATAGATCCCAGCGTAGTACACGCCCTCGCCCGAGTTGACGAACACATCGAACTCGCGTCCAACCCGCACCTTGCCGATCAATTCCGTATTCGGCACCCATTCGTCTTTCTTCCACCCGTAATACAGCGTCGGCGCGAATGCCAACATGTGTACCCGTTCAACCCCGCACCATACCGTGCGTTTGGGGAGGTAGAGAGATAGTCTGCTGCTGGTTATTATCGACGGATATTCATTCGAGTTTTCAACTCACCTTGAGCTTCTCGGGGTCGCTGCATCGCGAAGCTGGTGAGCAGTTTGCGTAGCTTGCACGCGCACGAGTTCCTTGAACGGCGGACGACCAGGTGGATCCGGGCACGCGTTCATGATCGTGTTGTATTTCGTACGCGCAGAACGGAGGCGCTGAGAACGAGTCGCCTTAATACGAGTTTCAGTGATGCGGCTACGAGTTTAGTATCACATCGACACACCTCTTGCACGAGTTGCTGCATTTTTCCAGCGTCAAATAAGTTCAGACGGCGACTCGGGCTATCACTCACGTTCTTGAGTTTCAAGTTAGCAGGATCGCCGACAGTCTTCCCCTGCTTTTTCTGCTGTTGCGCCGCCTCCAGAGTTGCGATTCGCTCAGTCAGTTCGGCGCGCTGCGATTCCCACGAACTCTCGAGTTCCTATACCTGAGCTAAGTAAACACCGATGAAATCACTCTCATCACGGACCTTTGTCACGTCGGCCGCGAGTTTCATAATGGTGCCATTCAAGTTCTGGTTCGTCGTGCGCAGTTCGCTGTTCTCAGCTTCAAGTTCCACGATGCGCTTCTGAGCTCGCGAGTCCACAGTCGCCTGAAAATAGGTTTAGATAGATATAAAATGGCGTCAATTGACACGTACCTTGATCGGAGTTTCCGGCGATTCGAGCTTCTCCGCGAACTGTTGCTTTAGCTTTAGCGCCGTCGCCTCTGCGGTCTTGGCCTTCAGCTTCTCGCTCAAGTTTGTCACCACGGAATTCAAACGCTCGCGCTCTGACCCCCGCTGATGCAACTGCTGCTTCAATCCAGTGACTTGCGCCCGCAGATCTCGCGCTTCGGACTCTACCTGCGCTAGAGAGCTCTTTGCTTCGACGGCTGCAGTCTTGGCAGCTCTTCGAGCCTATAGTATCTCAAGGTCAAACGATTTTGCGACAGCGATGGGGCGTACGCATACGTACATGGTCAAGCGCGGTCTTGGCTTCAGTCAGTTCCCGCTGAATAGTGTTTTCCCTCTCCGATGCTTCTTGCAAAACCGCCTTGACAGTGATTTCGTTATATTTCAGATCCATTGGAAAGACGTGCAAAACGTACCTTTGACGTGGCGACATCCTCCTCCTTGCTCTTATTCGCCGCGAGCACTTTGGCTTTCTCGGCTTCGACAGACTTGATAGGATAGGACGCATGATTCAATGGCACATCGTAGACGAACGGAAACTCACGCTCTGCAGAGCTTGGAATCGCGCGTTCGCCTGTAAGGGAAATAATAATCTATGAGAAATTCAAAGTTATCCGCAGTCCTATTACGCACCTCCGACGCGTGTTTCTGGAGCTCCGCGATCTCAGACTGCTGCTGGCGCAACAATCTCTGGGCTTCGGAGCGCACTTCCCGTGTTTCCGACTGAGCGGCGGCTAGCGAGGTGTCCGAGTCCACCTTGCGCGCTTCGAGATCCTGTTCAATAAGAAGTCGGTTTATAAATTACGATGACGACGGGGATCAGGCGGGGCTCAGACCTCTTGAAGCGCGGCCTTCTCCGCGTTTACTTCGGTCAGCTGTACCAGAAGAGCACTTTCCCTCTCCTCAGCTCGTCGCAGGTGGTCCTTGGGACACAGGATAAGTAATTAACGGGCGAAATATAACAATTGGCGCACCTTCGCCTCGGCGACTTGCTTTACCATCTCATCCTTCGCTGCGACGGATGTCGCATTGGTAGTTTCGAGCTTCGGAGGGTGAATAACAGGAAAACCAGGGAAGAAACCGGAAAACACACAGCAGCGATGAATGTTCCGAGTTTTTGGATCTCAGCATCCCGTCGTCGTCGCCGTCCGTCCAAATCCGCAACCTTTGCGCGGAGCTCTAATACCTCGATCTCGACGGTGAGGAGAGATTCTTTCGCTGTGGAAGCGTCTGCCTCGGTGGTCTCGAGTTTCTGTTCGGACAGTAAACCTGTTTGATTTGAACATAAACGACGCGTTCACCTGTTGAAGCACGGATTTCTCCGTCTCAAGGACCGAAAGTTTCTCGGTGGCGTCCTTCCCTCTGTCGAGCGATTGATTCAACAGCGCCTTCGTCTTCTCCATCTCCGTTTCTAGCTGAGAACGTCGCTCGTTGAGAGCCTTCTCCCTCTCCAACACTTGTTGCAACATCGTCTTCAGAGGATCAGTCGGCTGTGCAGTGGGCGATATACAGTCGGGTCGAACACACCTTCGTCTCCGCTGTCTCTTGCCGTGCAATTTGAGCCTTCTCCTTGCTATCTTCCAGTCTCTACGGAATATTTAGTCGCTCGGTTTGAACTCTCAATGTACCATGCGAGCTTACCGTCCTCAACAGTTTCGTATGAGAGACTTCCTGTACGTTTATCAGAAAGGAGCGCGTTAAGTGAAGTCGCGGCGACGCACCGAAGCCGCAGCTTGAGTGATTTGAAGCCTGAGATCCACAATCTCTGCACGTCTTCGGTTCACTTCATCGTTGCATGCAGCGAGACTCGACCGCAAGCTGAGGCTCTCCGACCGCGCAACGGTAAGGGAGCGGTCTGCGGAGAGCCGATCCGCCCGGCTGGCGTCGAGTGTCTCCTGTAGCCGGCTCTTCTCTTTGTGCGCAGCATCAAGTTCTCCCTTGGCAGCATTCTCCCGACGTGCCGACGCGTCCAACAGCTCCTAGAGCGGAGTTGGCGTCATATGAATGGACAGAGAGACCGATACGACGTACCTTCATCTTCCCGGCGTCGCTCTCCATCTTCTGCCACTTCTCCTTGAGTCTGCTCTCCCCTTTCCGCAGCTCAATGAACCGCCCCTCCAAGGTCTAGGGATCGTTAGCCGCTCCAGCAAGAGCAAATCTGTGGTCGCTGGCACTGACGTCGCGCAGACGATTCAATTTGGCCCTTTCGCTTTCATAGGCGGTAAGTAGCCGGGCGTAGTCGGTCGACTGGGTTCGTGGATAAGATCGGCAGGGAGCCAAGGTGAAAGAAGAGCGCACCTGCTTTGGGAATCCATGGCTGCGAGCATAATCGACTCCCTGAGTGGATGGGCCCGGCTCGCCCATGGTGGTCAGTATCGAGGAGACGGTCAAAGAGTGACTGCGTGCGAAAAGATTGTCATTTGCCATGCATATGAGTCCGCGTAATCATTCATCATCCAGATCAGGAGAAACAGGCTGTAAGCTACTGGCAAGTTACTGCCACTGTAAGGCTAACTGGGTCTATATCTCTATGAGTAGGCGTAGTGAAGAATTAGTCGGAGAGGGCAGGCTTCGGGAACGCGGGCACGTGGGGGATGGCAGTGCCGCGCTGGCCTGCGACGCGTCTCCTGATACCATACATTATTGAATTATACAGAACTCCGATTAAACAGGGATCTGAAGACCGTCCACAAACAGTTTGAATAAAGGACACACTCCCAGAATGCTTCAATTAGAACCTTGGACGAATACGATTATGAGAAGTGCGTCACATGCACGTGCCAAAGTTACCCTTGATCTGAACCATCATGTCGGAAACTAGATAGGGACGAGGGGACTACTTCGTAAGCCTTCTACAGATAACGATCCCTTGGTCTTAAAAGCGAAAATCGCGGACCCAACAGTCCCGAAAGCAGGCTCGGACTCGGACCGCGGAGCGGCACGACGTCTCCGTCAAAATCTGCCTCAATTCGTCAAGAAGTAAGTAAGTATACCAGTTGCTAGGATGTACACAGCAGCTCTCAAACCTCCGAAACCCCACACGCCGCACCCACTTCACGAAAATGCAGCACGCAATCCGACCGATGATGAAAGTGACGTGTCTTCAGGTTGAGATCTTCCCGCCTCGCGGGCTCAGGTGGCCTCCGAGCCCCTAGTCCGCGCTAAAACAAGGCGATATCTCGAAATCCACTGACAGCAACAGATCTTAAAAACCAGCAGGGCCTCGGAAATTTCGTCGACGCTGACCAACGCCTGGGTTCTCGCATGCGGCATACGCACTTTCCAAACGACATTCTTAGCGAGACATCCGCCCAGTGCGTCGAACTTGACGTTCTCGATGCCGAGTACTTACTCAATGTCTGTCATGTACATGCCATCCTAACACTCTGCCGCCATATCTCCGTCGAGGAGCGCAACCATTTTGAAGTCGCCTCTTCATCCGACCACACTCGCCCACGTTTTGGTGCCGATTGCAGTTTCTTCCGCGATTGCTGTGAAAGTAACAGTTGTTGCGCCACGTTCGAACCGCAGCGGCGGGTCGCTTTCCGCTGGGCGGAACGCACCGTCGTCAAGATAAACCACGGGGATCTATCCTCATTCACTTTTCATGATAGATTGCCCTGCTGTCCGCACAACGACCTCAAGCGCCGTCTGATGGAGGTCAAGAGTCAATAAAAGACACATGGCAACGCTAGGTATTGATCTCAGTTCGGCGGAGCACTTGCAACCCCGAGAAGGCAGAAATGCCGCGGTATGGCATCGCTATATGTCTGTGCGGGCGCTACGACTCCCGAAGATATCGAGGAATCAGGACCCCTTCTGCGCTCGGGACCATGAATAGGATGCCGCGCGCTGAAACATCAGATTGCGTCGCGCAGACCAAATCTTCGGGAGGTGGCTGATATTGCCTGTCCTTGAATGCCATGCCGTATGTCCGCCCGTCCACTTAAAAGCCCGCATCCTGACTACACTGAACTGCTTTCCTTCGACCCCCCTCTTTGACTTTCCCGCACCCCCTCCTTGAACTCATTCTCGAAAAAATGTTTGTCTCGCTGGTCGCTACCCTCGTCGCTGCGTCCGTCGTCGCCGCCCAGGGCAATACTGTCAAAATTGCAGTCGGCGGTGCAGGCGGTACCCCGACCTTCACGCCCAACAACGTCAACGCCTCGGTCGGCGATACCGTCGTCTTCGAGTTCAGCGGCATGTATGTACCTATTCTCTCGCCCTCGCTCCAGTACTAAAGCTACGAGACAGACCCGGAAACCACACCGTTACCCAATCCACACTGGCGTCGCCGTGTGAGCCTGTGGCCAACGGTTTCGACTCTGGTTGGGTTCAGATCTCCAACACCTCCACTGCCGCCCCGCCCACTTTCTCCCTCACCATCACCAATGCCTCCGTCCGTGCGTATTAGGGTCTTGCGCTACCTCGTCGTTCTGTCCGCTGAGACGAGCAAACAGCGATTTGGTTCTTCTGCAAGCAGCTCAACCTCGTCAAGGGCCCCAAGCCGCATTGTGAGCTGGGTGAGCATGCTTGAGCTTCTTTCACAGCCATCCACTCATTGTGATTCCTCCCTTAGGTATGGTCGGCGTGATCAACCTCGGCGCAAAGAGCTTCGATGCGTTCACCTCCGCCGCAGCCGCCGCTACCGTCGTTGGCGTATGTTATTTCCCGTCACGACGTTCGCCCTCATTGCTGACCACCCATTACCCCTACAGCAAGAACAAGGCGGAGTCTCTGGCCTCAACGCCTTCGCAACTGCCGTGCCCTCCGCACAAGGTTCCGGCCAGCTCGTCATCCTCGGAACACCGGCCGCCGTAAGTGGCAGCCCCGCGCCCTCTGGCAGCCCTGCGCCCTCTGGCACGGGTGGAGGATCCGGGAAAAACGGCGCTGTCAGCGTCCGTGCGGGCGGTATGGTTGCAGGAATCGCAGGGCTGGCAGTTGTTGCGTTGATGCTTTGAGTAAATTAATTATTGTTTGTGTACTCACGGTCGTTCTGTATTCCCTGCCCGTGGTTTCATCTCACAAGCACGGCTACTCTCTTAATACCCAAAGACTCTGTTTCGTTAAACTGGCTCCTCTAAATTGGGCAGTGAAAAGATCATCATCACGTGAATGTTCAACTTCTAAATGATGAATGTTCATTTCACCCAATTCACGGTGTCGTTCTACGCCAGAGCGAGCTCTTGGTCCAACTTAATCTCCGTTAAACCTGAGAACTCCTGGCTATATTCATACGCGTACGAATTAAAACCCTGTGTAGTTGAACCACCATCAAACCCTTGAACAAAACAGATCCAAACACTCAAGTCGAACTGCACGACGTCCCAATATGAATACTGCGCACGCTACAGGCGCCTCCGAGTATCGGTCCAGTATGAACCACGCCCCCAAATGTCGCCGAGAACTCGTAGTTGAGGTATTGGCACGAGAAGGACGCGTTGCCGGGGACGAGCGCTGTGTAGTACGCGTATTGCGAAATTGGGCTAACGATGGGAGCAGTCCCGGGCGAAGCGGTGACGGTGGTCAGGTCCGCGGTCATGCCGACTTGGTTCTGGAACATCGCTTCGACGCTCACGCTGCTTGCTTGTGTCGTGCCGTCGGTGCGTACCTGGAGAGAGGTCAAGTTACAGAACGGCATGCAAAAAAAAAACAGACTCACTGCGGTCGTGATCCGCGCAATATTCGAGCCACTAAACATCCCACACGAGTACGCGGGGACATTGATGACCGTATCGTCAACAGGATAATTCGCGCCGCCATTGTTCTGCGTTACCACAGTAACTCCATTCCCAACCTCGTCCACGGTGAACCAGAAGCTCGAAAACGAAGCTGTGGCGGATACAGTCACGGAGAAAATATACGACTGCAGGTTGTTGCCGTTCCGGAGGGGGCCAGGGTGGCTGGTGTTCGATGTGGGCGCCGCCGAACAAGCGCCAGATGCGCATGTGGTGCTCTTGCGGTCCGCCCAGTGAAGAGTAACGACACGGTTGGGGTTGATAACGGACGGCCCGAATATCTGTGATGAATGAGGGCTTTTCTTGACGAGATATGTCAAGGTGCACTCACGTCTGCGGTGACCTGGAGGTTCAGTGTTCCCGCCGGGGTAATGGAAAGTAAGAAATCGCGAGGCTTGAACGGAATGGGTACAACGGGATCGCGAAGCGTAACGCCAGTTGGCACGGTGTTGAGCATTCGAGAGAGGAGAGTTGCACACGTTGCGCTGAAGGTACTAGCGGAGTTGGAAAAGCTGTAAGTCGAGTGTTAGTGGTGCCATTGAATGGAAAACGGCAGGAACTTCTACCTCCGCATCGTGACATTGCCGTCGCTGGCGAAAATGCGCGCGTCCGAATCGGTCGCTGCGGGACCTATGACTAGAGGGTCGATGCTGGGGCCTTGAATATAGTTCGTTGCACTATTACATTGCTTGAGTGTAGTCTGGCAGAAGGCAGAGGCTGAGCTCACATATGATTATCGAACGCCCGAGTGTCGTCGAACGGCGCAATGGTTGTCCCTGTGTTGATCGTTGGAAAATCAGCAGGAGTCACTGAAAAAGTAATCAACACATAAAACAACTTCTTGGAAGACCCAACCTCCTCCCAGCGTATGCCCGCACGCGACAAGACCAATCATTTCAGTTGCGTTGAATCCTTGACGTTTGAATGCCGCAGTATGGTCTGCGAGACTTCCTGTCGGAAGCGGGACACCAGAGGGACCTGCACCAGCAGCCATAACACGGCCGGGCTTGAATGGAATGCTCGGTCCACCGCATTGCTGAACGGAGATGATAGCGCCTGCCGCGAGGAGATCCGGCACTATGAATCGTAAGTAACTTTACAGATGAAGGGAACAATTTCCGTACTCGGAGTGTACTTGGAGATGTGGTGTACGAACTGATCCCGTGTGTTGCTTATGCCCACGCCGACGTTCTAGCAGAAGGTCAACAACATACGAAGGGGCAGGAAGATTTTTAAATCCACGAGCCTCAGCGCGGTCGAGCTCAAAGAAGACCGAACCGTCCATCCCGCCTGCGCCGGCGTTGAATGTCGCCATGTCATGATACGCCTGCATGCAGTCAGACACACATTGGTCGAGAATCCGAAACCACCAACCGTGCGCAACCACTGCGCTTGAACCGAGGGTGACGTGCCATCCGGATTGGCCGCTGTCGGTCCACAAACAGCGGGAATCCCGGCAAAGCCTGTCAACTCCAGCCACAGAAACTCTTCCACAAAGTCATACGCCGGGTTCGGCCAGGTGTAAGCAAAAGCCTGGGCGAATATAGAGGCTAGGAACAAAAGCCGAGTCAACTTGAGGGCCATCTGGGACTCGAGAAGTAGGCTTCAAGTCAGCATGGTCCGAAGCAGGTTCTTAAGGAGATCGCACCCGGCTTCGGTCGGCGTTCAAAGAAATTTTTGGCCCATGGAGGCTAGTGCTAGACCGCAGTTGCCGGCATACTGTCATGAAACGACGACGACTCAACAAGGCGAAAGAATTTAGAAGGGAGTTGAGCCTTCGAATGTGCGGCCGGAGATGTCCTGCATGTCCCTGTTAGCCCAGGAGCGTACGAGGTCGACTGATATTGTGGGCGCTTACACTTGATCAAGACCATCTCCGCCGCCGCGAAATTTCTTCACGAAGCGACAGGGAAGGGAAAATCTCGGCGGTTCTTCGGGAAACGTCAAGCAGATGCAAGGAGAAGGAAGTAAGTACTCTGCAGCCAACCGTGTAACCAAGAATGACTACAATGCAGTAGCGAGGGGACGCCGACTGTCGATGCCAAACAGTTCGGGGAGGTTGGACCATGCGTTTATTAGCTGCATTTTGAAGGTGTTTCTCTAGTCACCCATGCGATATACCTTTGGTCAAAACGCTGCGAAAATCGATATGGCGGGACAATCAGGCACCGGGACCGAGCCTCTTGGCAGTCCTCAATGTGGCACAAACGTTCACGAACACCGAGATTTGCATTCAGTCTACTCAGGTCCCCGTCGATGTTCGGAACACCGATTGAGCTTATTCAGGAATGCCCGAGGTTATCCGCAGGGTTGTCAATCCGCGATCCGGGCGAGGTCTACTACGCGAGCTCTGAGAGATTATGAGCTTATAGTCAACGAGCTTCAGGAACACTTGCCTAATACTCATCTGACCACCGAGAAACGACGATACGCAGCCCAGTGGCATTGACCAACCTCATTGTGGCGCGTGAAAGTCCCGAGATACTGGAACACAACCATAATTCTTGGAGTTTTGGCCGGTTTGCGTGGAGTGCGATGACAGAGCCATCGTCAATTTTGTGAGGCTCGCGATGCCGATATCGAAGACGAAGGGCACGCAGATCAACCAAGAGATCTTGTTGCGTAATCAACGCGTCGATGAGTCGAGGAACCATCGGAGGGGCAGATAGCTCGAATTCCACAAGCGAGCTGGCGGATTTGGATTGGAGGAGTTCTAGGATGCGTGGCCAATAGGCGTTGCATCGCGAATGGTGAACATCTAGACTGAGTTTGACGAGCCTACACGACGAGCGCTCGATAAAGGGGGCTATGAGAGGAACATGTGTGCCATCCAGCCACAGCCAGCTTGTTCCCCGGATATGGAGCTCTGTGAGATACGGTGCGACGATCGTCCGAAGCAGCGTCGAGGTAAAAGAGTCCTCGCAGCAACCCAGATACAGGGCACCAATGCAGGTTTTTATCAGCGCCGCCGGGATCAGTGGCGCTTGAGGGAGTGTGATATTCTGCAAGTGCAGACTGGCGTTCGCGGCGAAAAGAGGAAGCACAGCCAGGACATCACGGCCTCTACCCGATTCAATCTTGATTGACCGCAAGCGTGCCCAGGGCGCGGAATTTCTGTCGAGCCAGATGGTGTTCGCTCGACCGTTCACTACCAGACGGGAGAGAGCTGGCAATGATTCAAGAAAGGCTGCGCAGCGAGGTGAATTCCATGGGACCCCGCGGCAGGTGGCACGAATCACAACCTCCCGCAGCATTGGGAAGCTCACTTGGCCTGCTTTGCTGACGAAGGCGGCGAATTTCTCCTCTTCGAGAGCCAGTTCCACCGCTTCCCACCGCGGTGACTCAGCAAGGAGTTTGTCGAGGAACTCTGAGTAGCGTGCGTCATTCAGAAGATCCTCGCCATCCCTACTAGGAGGACCAACGCGAACAAAATTGTGCGACCAGTGAACCGAGAGGGGGACGGCGGTACCCGAATGTTGGAGGTACAATGCGGCCCGCTTGAGAATCGAAGGACCATCAAGATCGATAGTGTTGACAATGTCGTCGTCGTCTATCCACGATTCGACCGACCTGGTCTCCATTTCCTCTCCATCCAACATCCTGCACGAGTCGAGGGAGATGAGTCCCCAGAGAGTCGGAGAGGACAGAGCGGCGTCGCGCCAGCGGCGACATACGCGTATTATGCGTAGGAGTGAAAAAGATGGGTCTTTTCCCTTCTTGTCCGCAGCAACACACTGGGCAAATATTTCGCCGAGGATTTCGGTCGGAATGCGTCGAATAGGTGATGAGATGCAGCGATAGCCGGCTACAGCGTCTTGTAGTTTCGCATGGAGCTTTATCCATCGACTGAGGTCGCTTTCAAGTTGAGAGAGGTGGTGTTTTAGGCGAAGGATGGACAGCTGGAGTCTTCCCATTTCTCGCTCGATGCACAGCGACTCCGTAAGCAGACTGTCCAGCTTCAATCGAAATCTCTGCCGTTGAGGCTCAGACGGTGCAAAGTTCGACCGCATCGTCGCGATATCCAGCTCTGGGAGCGCGTTGAGAAGGTTTTCGACCGCGACAAAGTCGGGAGAAAGGCTGAAAACGCGTAATTATTATCCAGAAGAAAAGGATGCGAGGCAAGCGTACAGTGGGGGACTTCCGACCGGTCTGAAGTAGTGCGTTATGAGAAGTTGCCAGGGAGCCATGATATGAGCTCGGAGTACGGAAGGAAAAACGAAGTGATCGCAGTGATTTGATTGATCCGGGTGAAGTTCGATCCCGCTCTGTGCCAGGATTTTAAACCTCACCGGAAGTTTACGACTGCTTACGATGGTCGGATTGGAAGGCGAGAATCTTAATACAGGCTGGCTAAGAATCATCTACTCGGAAGAAGCCAAGTGAGGAGTCGGAATTGACTTGATTCGTACTCGAACATCCCAAAGAAACAATGTATTCGACGAAGGGCACCAAAGAAACAAGATCAAATAAGGCAGTCTCGAATCTGTCATCTCACTAAACAAATGCTCCTCCAGAAGACAAGAAACACGCACGAGGAAACGCACAAAAACAAAAAAGAGAAAAAGGGAAGCAACTTATTAAAGATACGAATCTATAGCTAACGTCAGCACCAAGGCAGTGAAGGTCGGACGCGACGCGACGTACAATGTATATGCGGGAAAAGGCAGTCATTCGCTGTTTCGCGTTGGCGCGAGAGGTACACAACAGCTGAGGCCGACCATGAGCGGGAAGATCTACATACGAGTAAGTACTTGGTCTCCCGTGCTTCGTGGTCGAGAATGCGTCAATTGTGCCGGGTAGGAGGCAGGCGAGGGTCGGAGGAGGGAGCCCGGGAAGAGGATGGCATGACGGGTTTAGGTCGTAAGGTATGCGAGCGTCCGGAAGGTCCAATGGCGCGAGGGGATTAATACAGATGACCGAAAGGGAGCGGTGAGACGAGGCGATTATACAATACACGAGGTTCCGAGAGATTTGCAGGGGGTATCCGATTGCGAATGACCGATTTGGAAAACGATGCGATGAGAGTTGCGTTGAAGCCCAATAGAAAAGATGAAACTTGAATGCGATGTGGAGAGCATTATGATGAAGGCGATACATAGCAGAAACGAGAGATCCAGGAAACGAGGGTTGATGTTATGGAGGGAATATTAAGCTGGCGACTACATCCGACAAAAAAAAAACATCAGCAACTGCTCCGAGCCAACGACGGGTTCTCACCTGGTCGTTTCCGGTTCCGTTGCTGGATAGACACTTCTCTTGGTGGCGGTTGCGAACGTGCGGTGTAACAAAGCCCTGGTCGCACTTGCTGCAGATCCAATCTTTCTGGCCGTTGTGCGACTTGTAGTGGACTATGAAAAGTACGTCAACAACACAAAGGACTCTGCCAAGGAGAAACGAACACTTCAAGTTATGTTTGGCCGTGAAGTCGGCCTTGCAAAACTTGAATTTGCAGATGTAGGCGCCCCGTTTGTTGGGCTCCTTGCGGCGAGTTCTTGCTGCAGTTCGACCGGCCGCTGATCCTACGATGGTTCTCGCACCCGCGATGGCCTGCGACGTCGTAGGCTGGGCCGAGTTTGCCATCCACTGAAATTGACTGCTCGAGGACGATGCCGCCGGTGGGATGACTACCTGTTCTCCGGCCCACGCGTTCCCATCCGACTGCGAAGTCGATGCTGCGGTGCGAGCATAAGGCGAAAGAGCGCGGCGGCGACTCGTGCTTTTGTTTCGCGGGCCACGCATGGATGTTATGTGGGGAGACGGTGCAGGGAAGAAGGGCGAGAACGGAGCAAGGCTATGAGCATCGCCGCGGCTGCTCTCGGCAGTATGGAACCCATAGTCGGACTGGTCGGATGGCACCAAGGAATGAGTCGAGAACGACTGGGTTGACCTCGTTTCGGAGGAGGAATGCGAATGCAAGGCCAAGGTATCAACGATGGACCGAAGCATATCTTGAACCCGAGCGTCCATGAAAGCCTCTCCAAAGTGCGACAAAGGGAAGGGGTTGTCCTTTATCGAGAGGTCTTCTGCAGGAAGAAGGGTCTCCGCCGGCGAGGCGAATTGGAAGGAGTCCGAGGTCGGGAAAGTCGCGAGGTCGAGAGAAAGCCCGCCAAATGAGGTGGCCAGGCCGTAGTCCTGGTCATGAGCCGGCGGCGGTCGTACAGTGTCCTGGCGTCGAGCGGATGTTCGTCTACGAGGCTCCGAATCCAATATGTGGAGGAACGGGTTGGATGAATCCTTCTCGTAGACCTCGGGCAAGAAAGCGCTCTCGCCGGTGAGTAATTTCACCCAACACGGAGACACTTGCAGGGATGGGGACGATGGACCAGAGGAGGCGTCGGTCGCCGAATGGTCCCAGGATGGTAGACCCTCCGCCTGGGTTACAGGCATCGTAATCCGGGGTCGCTGCGGTACGGCCTGCAGGTATATCATTGGAACATCCTGAGCGTCTTCATCGTCGACCGCGGAGTCGGAGATGCCCGCAGACGACGTTTGATCGTGCCGGTGGTCGGGAACGGGAGATGAGGCCGAACGGGGGCGAAGACCGTTGGAAGGGTGTGGGACCAAGTGGCTACCGAAACTCGTAGATCGGGGAGCGACAGTCGGGTGCGGAATGTGTACAGCGCTTGAACGGCCAATCTCGACATTGGAGTAGCTGGGGATAGCCATGTCAATGTCTATCCAGGAGGTACGATGAAGACCATAACGCACCCACTGCCACCAACGCCGCCGTATTTCACCGGCACACACCGGGCATCCTCCATCGGTTGCGTCGACGGATGTTCACAGTAACGAAAATGCTCGTAATTATCCATTTGAGCCTGGAGAGTGTGTCGGGTGAATTCGGGGGCGCTGGTGGGGGCGTTGATGGTAAAAAGCAATGAATGAGACACCTTTTAAGCAAAGATTGAAAGTTATATTTGACTTCACAGCAGGTCTTGATGGAACTAGGCTTGAACTCCGCGAAGATGTAATTGATGCTCATTTTGCACTGCGAGCACTGACAGATTTGTTGTACGATGCCAGCCGCTCCAGCGCGCACTGTATGGCGATCCCACATAGAGTTTGCCAGTAGCCGGTCAGCGATTGATAAGTGTTACAACAGCACTTATCTGATATACTAGGATAGGGTTCAGTCTAAACATATCATGGCGGACAAAACACCGCTATGGTGATATCCGCGATCCGTCGAGGCGAGCGAGGATCATGAAAGCGAACCAGAACAAGACAGTAAATCTCTGTCAAACCCAGGTTACGGATCCCGCTGCCCTGCAAAACCAAGTACGCACCAGTAGACATTGCGTTTGGGCGGTGCGACGCGAGAAAGATGGAACCAGTTCGGCGATGCTTACCTCTACAGCTTGAAGCCATTCTTAGGTCGCGATCCGCCCACGCCCAATCGGCAGAGATAGGAGGAATATAGATCAGAGAGGATGCGGAAGCCCGTTAAACAGTTGACAGGCACGAGCAATGACCAAGCCACACGTGCACGGAGAAATGCTGCGTGCACAAAGCCCGCTTGTGGTATGTAAGAATCAAGCTGTTGAACTCTGTTATCATTGCGGAGAGTTACGTCCAAGTCGACGGATGATGCCACGATATGAACGGGGCACCTTAGGCAAGGGAGCGACAGGTTAGCGACACAAAAGCACCGGAGAATACTGCCACGGACTTTCAGATACCTTCCAGTTCATGGCGAATCGGAATGCTAGTACCCAAGCCCAACTCACTGGCAGCGTGTTGTCCCACAGAACGTGAACCTGACCGCGAGTATTGCGGGATGCTTGGCAACGTGAGCAGGCACTTGCGAAGTTTGAATGACCTCCCTAGAAACTGGCGACCATTTCGACCAGTGACGGGTGACACCCACTGGCAGATTCTTTGATGACACCCAGATTTTTTGATGTGCGCAAAAATATACGAATCAAGAGAAGTTTGTTCGGGCATCCCGGAGGGCGAAAATTCCAGAATTGCAGTGATGACCACTTGGCCGAAACGGTACAGTATATTGGAACCCCTCAACACGTTAAGAGTTGCTCATAAAATCCGCCGAAATCCCCACTCGGATCGCGCAGATGAATCTCGAGTATCCAGTGCCGCACAAACCCGTCCTTGCCCGGCCGACGCATCTTCGTCTGGTTCCCCTTGGCAATATAGAGCGTCAACTTGTCCTTTGGAATGCGTTCGTGCGGGAAGTGGCCCACGATGTGTCCCGCAATATCGGCACCCCAGTCGAACCCTGCTGCTTTCGCCTCTGCAACAGCGATATCAAACAACTCCTCGCCAGTGATCTCGTCTGCCTTTGCGTCGAACAACGCCTTGACCCGCTGCCATACCGGCTCGAGGTTGTCTCGGAGCCGGATCTTCGCAGGGTCCTCGCCAAAGACGAACGTCCTTCCGAAATCGGCCTCCCATTTGTCGTCAAACTCAAAGACGGGGCCGAGGTCTACGACGAGAATGTCGTCGGGCTGGACGATCCGATCGGGAGGATTTTCGTCGAATGGTCTCAGAGTGTTGGGCCCGGAACGGACGATGCGCTTGTGCCAGTGGGTGCGCACGCCGTGGTGATGCTCGGCCCCGAGCTCGTGGATTTCGCGGCTGAGTTGGGCTTCGGAGACGTTGGGTCGGATGATTTTCTCTGCGAGTTCGTTGAAAAGAGCGAGCGCTTTGGTTTCGGCGTCGCGGAGGGAAGTAGCGCGGTGCAATTCTGCCTCTGCAGTGGTGGGCCCGCTGGTGGCCATGCTGGCAGTGGTAGGAAGAATGAAGTATTTAAGCAAAAGTCGCGAGCCTGAGTCATCGGATCATCACACGAAGAACTCCGCCATCGCCGCGACTCTTTCCGTCCTCTTTCCGTCCTTACGTGCTTCAACCAAGTACAACATCGCCGACATGACCCGTATACCAGCCCCGGAATACCAACGGATCCAAAAAATTACGCTGTGAACTTAACCAAGTACAACATGACCCGTACCAGCCCGGGCCCCCGAATAAACGTCCAACGAATAATTCAATGATGTAAACAACGTCGTTTTACTCGGTGCCATTCCCCAGGAGCCCAGGGACGTTTGTTTATTGATAATTTTGTTGGGAATGCACGCGAAATTAGAATCTTCCGGCTCCGCTTACCCGAGTCGCGCATGCTAGGGCGAGCGAAAACACATCGCTGCTTAGAGCATCGACTTGAAGCACGATGGAACCTGAATAGCCTGAGTAACCCAGAATCATGATATGGAGTCCATTTCGTAGAAAGAAAGGCACAAGCAGTTGTCTTTTTGTCAACTTGAACAATGTTGTACTCCGAATCGGCGGTCATTTCGAGCCCCTCCCGTTGCATAACCGCAGCGACACCTGAAGATGACCTTGTTTCCATATGACGGCCCGGGAGCGCAAATTGCTTCCTCCGAGTCCAGCGACATCGTGAAGATGGGCTCGGGCTCGCATTCGAGACACCATGGAGGTTGAGGGAGATGAGCGAGGGTTTTGAGTTCGAAGGTCAACCAAGTCCAGTCATGCCGTTGAAGATCTATGGAGGAAGAGTCCAGTTTCGCGATCGGTGGTCAGATAACAGTGCCAGCGAATGAACGCACACGAAACCGTCAGTCGTCCGCCTTCAAATTGACTTCACGTTCACAATCTGTTGTCGCCGCTGCAACTTGACGAAAGTGAGCATCTTGTTGACGACGGAATTAACGGCGCACCCCAGCGACTCAACCTCATTGCCTGTCTGTAGTGACCTCTCCTTCTCCCGCTCTTCCCTCCGCCTCCTAACTCCCATCGCCCTAACCAACGACTCAAGCTTCCTCTCCGCACAGGCCCTCAGCCGCGCATCGTACGTCTTCATCACAGCCAACTGCGCGCGTTCCCCAATGCTATCCCACGAACGCTCCAACCCACGAACGGGCGGGTAGATCCGGCGTTTCGGAGGCGGATCGTTCTCAAAGTGCGGTACGGTGATGGACGGAGGAGCCGGGTGTCGGAGGGATACGACCGGTGATGTGGAACTCGTCCAACTGGGATTCAACGGCGACAGACCCCGTCGAGAACGTTTCCCATTAGTACCACTGAGAGTTCCGCGTTTCTTGGTGGAGTACGTCAGGCGAGTGAAGAGGTGCGGTACGAGCCTCGCGAGGATTTCGGAGGTGGAAGGAGACAGTGGTGGGGACAGAACCAGGGTGGACATTGCAGAGCTCAGGGAAGACTCGGGCCCGGGGCCCTCCTATATGCCATTTATGTTGCGCTGTTGTTAGAGATCGGCGTTGACGTCAGCGTTGGTGGTGCCAAGAAAAGTACGGTCATATGGCAAGCCGGACTGTGACCGTGACCCGGCGACGACGCGACTTGATCCCGACCCTCACCATAATTCCCAAGCAATCCCCCCAGTCGATGCAGCTGCCCATAACCGCTTACTTTTGGTCGACCAGAACATGGCCAACATTCCCGTCTGTCTCCTCCTCTTCTCATTTGGCTTCGACCTTGACCGCTGCTTAGAAAACGTGCAAGACTGTACCCAGTGCCACTGGCAGTGAGCGACGTCGGTGGCACGGTAGACCCCATGTCTCAACTTGAAATAACTCGGTACTTTAGAAAGTGAGTCGTCACTCACCGAACTTTGCCACTAAATATAACGCGTGCTTCAGAGCTAGTCAGACTCTTGAAACGACGCCAGTCGCCGCCAGAACATTCCGACCACAGAGCTCATGCGGAGAGCTTCTATACAACAACTACCCTGCCACCGATGTTCAGAAACGCGACGCCCAGAATTCAATCCACGAAGTTGAACGCGAAATCTTGGCAACAGACTCCGAGGTGGCGAGGCTACAGCTCCGCGTCAGCGACCTTAGAAAGCAGCGTGCCCAACTTTTCTCGACAGCTCGTGGAGAGGAGGACCCAGAGCTATGCGCTCTGCACCTTGACATCACTTGCGTGGAGGTGTCGATTCGCCAATGGGTCCTGCAAAGTCAGCAGCTGCGAGATTTCATTCAAGCTGAGCGCCGCGTCATCGCCCTCGTCCGTCACGTTCCCAATGAACTCCTGGCCGAAATCTTCGCGTACTGTGTCGCTCTGGATACTCGTTCCCAGAAACTCGGACACTACTGCGTAACGCTGTCCATCTATGCGGGCCCATTTGGAAAAGTATTCAAAACGCGATATTTTCTGGAGTTTCTCGATATTTTGGTGGGAGTCGATATCTCTGAGGAATCGGCGAATTTCCGCGGGATTTTTGGATGAGGGTCTCGATATTTCTTGAGGTTTTCGCTCGATGTTTTGCACTTGATGTGATATTTATTCCGCAACTCTCGATTTTGCGCGATTTTTGTTCACAACAGGACCAGGTGGGTTTGTTGGGATGGTGGACAATATTCTCCTGCCTCCGAGTCGATTCCCTTGCGGGTCTGCACCAAGTCTGCTGGAGATCGACGACCGGGCCTTTGCACCGGGCCGGAAACCGTGACGGCAGAGCAACTCCCACCGCAGCTTCGACTCTCCAAAGGCTTGACCGGCACCCATCTTCAAACAATCTGGGAGTGATGAATAAATGCCCACCTCTCAAGCGAGCAAGGCAGGATGAGCAGGGGACCGATTTCTAGGCCTGTATGCCCAAATGCAAGATGGTGCCATCTTGAATCCAACTTGAATCTTGAAAGTTTGCGTCGCAGGGGTCAACGCGTCAACACCGATGGTCGTGAGGCGTCTCGGGCACCATGGCTGGTTCGTAACTCGCAGGGCAAGGCGTCAGGTGGTGTAGTGCTTGTCAATGCGCGCTCAGGCTCTCTGATCTCCCCGGCCATTTCAACGAACCATCGGAAACGACCCAAAAAATCTCGATGTTCGCAACATCGAGCTCTGTTCAAATATCGCATCAAGTCCAGAAAACATCGAGTGAAAACCTCAAAAAATATCGAGACAAAACATCTAAAAATCGTGCGCAAATCTCACTGGTCTGTGAAAAAAATCTACGCATACCAAAATATCGAGAGCCTGCGGAAAACATCGTGTTTTGAATACTTTTCCAAACGGGCCTGCATAGTCCATCATGTCCATCGCCGAAGTTTGCCGTCGATGGCGCCAGGTTGCTATTTCCCTCCCACAGCTTTGGTCCGACATCTACCTACGCTCTCCGCACGGGCACGAATTCTTGTTTGCGGATTCGTGGATCCCCAACTGGGAACTCTCTAATGATGCAGTGCTCAATCGCGCACTTTCGCAGCTGGCGATGACTGCCCAAGCTCCGCTTTCGATTCACAGGATCAGCGTAGGCGAGCCTCACTTTTGGTGGTCGCATCGCTTGCTTTCTGCTCTCCTGAGCCAGTCTCGCTGTTGGCAGGACATCTCGATCATCATCCGACTCGGCAATGTGAGCCATTTCGAGAACCAGGCAAGCCATCACGAATTTCCCCGTCTTCGTAAACTCGAGCTTTCCTTTGACTCTGGTATGGTATCTCGGGCTCACATCAAGTTCCGCCGATTCCTCCACAATCTCCCCATGCTGGCGGAGCTCACCCTCGGAAGGACTGGTGATTTTCTAAGCGGTTTAACAATCACCTTCCGTCCCAGCCTTGCACCCTGGGGCCAACTACGCAAGTTGAAATTGGTTAAATGCAGAGCCGACACCGTGCTATCAATCATCCCCTTGCTCGCCACCGGAGCCATGCTGGAATTGTATAAAATTCGCATTGGTGACACTGGCCTCGAAATCCCAGTCGACATGATTCACACCGCCATCGGAGCTCTCGTGCTCAACAGCTGCTCCAATACGTTCGTCTCTGTGCTTCTCGACGCACTTACTGCTCCTCGACTGCACTCACTGCTCCATATGTGGGGAACTGCGCCCAGGGATTGGTGGATGTCCAACCTCATGCCGTCGCTGTCGGGCCTCACCGGGCGCTCGGCATGCACCCTCACCCACCTCCGGATCGGTATCGCAGACTGCTTTCCGATGGGCCCCTGCGACCAGCTCCTCTCGCTGTGCCAATCGGAGTGTCTGAGGTCGCTAGAGGTGCTCGAAATCTCCAGCTTTTCCCTAGCACACCTGATGGTGCCCGAACTCATCGAGAGACCGGATATTCTTCCCCGGCTGCGGGTCCTGGGGCTCAAGTGCAAGTATAGCATGCCCGGAGAAGAGAAGTTGCTTGCCTTGCGGAGCGGCCGGCCGAATCTTCGCACTCTGCGGATCGTCTCTCCGTGCCGGGTCGTCCTTTCGCGGCGCCTGTTCCGGGTGCCTCAAGCTCCGATTCGTGGTCTGGAGTTGCTGGTCTCTCTGACATGGGATTAATTGGTTCTTTCTTTCTTCAAACGCGTGCGATTCCGCGCTGTTCATCCGATAGACGATTTTACTTGTTTCTTGGTGATAGTTGCGATTGACTTGAATGGCGACTGAGCGACGTTTAATCTGAGACTATCTCTTGTTACCCATCGATCCACTCCAGCACCAGCTTGCTCTCGCCGGCGCCTTGTTCGTCATGTTTGTGTCGGGCTTAACCCATCGAAGAAGATGAGTCACCCTTTAACGTCAAAGAGTTGGGAAAGTAGGATGGACACGCTCGCGTCATCCTCACGTTCAAGTTATGGCCACGAAGACGTTATACGAGCAGAGCGCGCAAAGTCTGGGATTTGCTATAGTATTTCTTGTTGTGGCAAAGAAAATCGGCAGATTGGATGGAAGGAAGATGGAGCTTACTACGGTCGTCCCGATCCATTCCTTTGCCGTACCCAGGACACAATAACGGAGTGCATCGGAGGTGATTCTCATCTAGGTAAACTTGAGATTGACTTGAGACATATCGGGCACGGCACAGCCGTCGGCACTACTTACGCTGGCGCTGATGTGGAGCTGTAGTCTGGGCACCTCAGTTGAATCTATTGCCAAGATTTCGCGTCAACGTGGATTGAATTCTGGGTAAGTATCGCATTTCTGAACATCGGAGGGCAGTTATGTTATGTTATGTTATATCGGCGATAGTGGTCCCGTGGTTGTTCGGAAGCTCACCGCATGAGATCTGCAGTCAGTTTTCAAACTACTAGTACCGAGTGATTTTAGCCCATGCACCGACGCTCACTGCGGTTGTTTGCACGTTTTATAAGGAGCGGAGGGCAAATGAGATGAATGTTGCAACTGGCGATTTGCTGGCGATGCTTTGGTCGAGTAGCGGTTCGAGATCAAGTCGCTATTCGTGACGGTCACCATCATGAGGTCATACTTTCAAGTTGACCGCATCTTCGCCGCTGCCCTACTTGAATGCCCTTCCCAGCAAATACCTGGGGTCCGGAGTGATGGCGGGCATGGTCAGCGCCGACGATCTCCGAGCAGCCAAGCTATCTCGACTCTGAGTCGCAACTCTGCAGAACGAGGACCTCTCTGTCGAAGGGCTCGCCATCGTCCGCACAAAATGCGTCCATGAAGCTTCATCCACCCCTCAGGCTGCAGAATCTTGGATCCGGCCATCGAGAATCGATGTTGACTACATACCCAACCGAGGCCGAACAAGTTGCGGGATTGCCGTCCAAAAGCATCTTGTGTCTATTCATGGCCTTCCTGTCTCAATTCCCGCGGGCGTTCCTAAGGAGACCGTGCGGTACGACTCCCCAGACCCACTGACTGCAACAGGACATAAGAACGACTTCCGCACTGGCTTCAAGTTCAGCCAAATATATGGATCCCACATCGCTAGCCCTCGGCGCAGTCGTCCTCCTCACACTGTCTTTCGTCATTCACCACCTCGGTAAACCGACGCCGCTGCCATTCATCCCACACAACAACAATCTGAAATGGCTCGGTGGAGATATTCCTTTCATCGCGAGGATGGCCAAGGAGACAGGCAGCGTTAGCCATGCCTTTGATGATACCGCATTGCGGCTGGGACCCGTGTCTCAGGTATACGAGCGCAATGCCCTTGTACGAAACGTGCTCATGTGCTATACAGATTGTCGTTGGACTCGGTGCGAGCTGGATAGGCAGAACCTTCGGCCTCGGGCGGGTTATTGTGATTCTTGCGGTACGTCTCTAGTGTAGAAAGATCGGCATAACCTTCACATTTCTGCAATGCAGGATTCTCAAGAGACGCACGATCTCCTCGTAAATCGAGCCGCTGAGTTTGACCGGTCGAAACTGGTGAACAACCTGTGCGTCCTACTCGCGGAAGTTTCTTACCATGGAAAGCTGACTTTGTGCAGCTTTGCAGCCACACTCCCGCAGGGGATGCTCGCTCTCCCAACGAATCATCAGTTCAAGCACCACAAGCGCTAGTAAGCCGTACCACATCCATCCCCTTACTTTACTCATTGTTTTCTCGCAGCTTGGGTATCACTATGACCAACCCGTACCTTGCGCGTATGACGCCGAGGATTGTGGACCGGATGCAAGAGCTCGTCGACCTCTGGTCCGTCGCAATCAAGCGACTCGACGTCTCCACCGAGGTTGCCTTTGACGCCCTTGACGATATTCGACTCTCCTCCATCGACGTGATCACCTCTATCACCTTCGGCGCGTCTTTTGACGGTATCAAGGCGTCGTTGGAGTATCTCGAAGAGAACCCCTCCGTCTCGCCCTCCTCCCGTCCCGCGATCCCCAAACTTGTCGCCGACCTCGAGGTGCTTCTTGAGACCATCGGAAATGGCATATTCTTCCCGTTTCATAGTCTCCTACCCTGGTGGACGCGTACCTTCAATCATAAATGGCGCAAGGCACTCACCAGTACACATGGATATCTGAGGAGTAGGCTTTATTCTGCTCGCGCGGACTATGAGGCGGAGCGCAACACATCAGAGAAGCCTGCCGCCCACAAGGCCGATAATGTACTTGATATCATCCTCGAACGTGAAAGGGAGGACCAGAGAAGAGGGGCTGAGACGCTTACTGAGGCGGAGATAATCGACGAGCTGACAACATTTGCCTTGGGCGGTTCCGAGAGTGCGTCCAATCACCTAGCAGACTTTCCATTTACTGACAGTCCACTTATTAGCCACCGCCGCTACCATGCAATGGAGTGTCAAAATTCTCTGCAAGCACCCCGCCGTCCAATACAAGCTCCGCACGGAACTCTTGAACAATCTCCCTGTCATAAACACGCGTCCACCGACCTACACCGAGATTTCGGACGAGACCAACCTCCCGTATCTGTCCGCCGTGATGTACGAGCTTCTCCGCTGTTCGCGCACCGCAGCGGCCATCGATCGTGCCGCAACGTGCGACGCGACCTTGCTGGGGTACCCCATCCCCAAGGACACCACGGTGCAAATGCCTATTGGGATGGTCCAGCAGCTCGAGAGCGAGGGCTCGAAACACGTTACAGATGCTCTTGACTCGGTTCGAAGCGCATCCAGCTTGCGAGGGAGAAGGACGGGGTATTGGTCGGCCGCAGATGTGCATTTATTCAAGCCAGAGAGGTGGCTCCGCCCGGATGGCTCGTTCAATCCGACCGCCGGCCCGTGGCTAGCATTCTCGTACGGGTTTCGAGGCTGTTTTGGGCAGAAACTGGCTGTGAGTTGCTGCATTTTCTTTTTCTTCGTCCACGTTGATCCCCGGGCCTTGTTTAGCTTATCCAACTGCGTCTGTTCCTAGCCATTACTCAGTTGAACTTCTTCCTTGACGCGCTGCCTGAAGAACTCAACGGATGGAAGGCGCACGAGACGGTGACGAACCATCCCGTTCAGTGCTTTGTTCGGCCCGTTCCTTGGGATAACATAGACACGATCCTGTTCAATTGATACTTGTGAGAGACTATACAACACAACTTGCCGGTCCGGTTGGTACTTGATGGCCGCCATTCTTGCTGCCGCTGTTGCTGTACCGCTGGGTGATGTTTGCTTCCAGCATGAAGCGCTAAGCAATTCTACTACAGTGCATACTGTTCTTTAGCGTGGTATATAAGGTGTCTATTATTTCGGAAAATCGCCGTACTCCCAACTGTAACATTCCTACGCATCGTCAGCACAGCCAGCGCACCAAAACGAAAATCACATACCACACAGTCCTCGTCGACAAACGGTGCAGGAACGTCCCTGCCCTCGTCCACCGCGGGCGGCCACGGGTCCTTCAACACCTTCTCGATAACATTCACAATCCCGTGTGTGCGTATGTCCACGGACCAAGACAGGTTCGATACCGTGTCGTAGAGGATAGACTGGCCGAGGTGGCAGCGCGACTCCATGGCGTAGCCCGCCAACGCGCAAGACGAGAGGACACCGTTACACGTTCCCATCGCAATTGGGTCGGCGGTGTGGTAAACGTGTGTGATGTGCAAGGTCGAAGGAGGGGAGGGCAAGTGTAGTCTCCCTGCAGCCATCTTCTCGCCCGGGGACTCAAACGCGACCACGGGGGAGCCAAAGGTTGCACCGAGCAGGGAGGCAAGTGCGCCTCCGAGACTGTGGCCGATTATCCAGACGGTGGAGGTCGGGTACATGTAAGTGAGGTTGTTGTAGAGGTTCTGGGTAAAATGGATGAGTGATTTGCTCGAGAAAAGGGTAGACGCACAGTGCCAATAGGGTAGAACAAGCTTTCCTCAATCAGACTCTGCTCGACACAGTCCGCATTGCACTTCCATCCGCCTCGATAGCAGCCACAGACGGTCGTCCATGTCCAGTCGACGCGAGCGCAGCAGCAGCTGAAGAGCAGATTGTCGTTGAGCTTGTCCTTCTTCGCCGTCGGGCCTCCACCGCCAAGGAAGCCAGATGACGTGCCCTTGAGTGCGAGGACGACAGTGCTATTATCCGGAGTCGCGAAGACGTGCCCGCGGAACCCGTCTGCGTCGGGTTCCCAGCCGAACGGATACGACTACCGAGCGTAAGGATGCGGATACGGACGGCTACTTAGACTCACCACAGTCCAGTTGGCCCCCAACTCGTACCATGCCCCGTCGTCCGGGTCCACGTAGGCGTTGTTCGACATCTTCGCCAGCTCTAGTAGCGTCTCCCGGTCGTCGACGTCGGGCGCGATGATCTCCTCCTCGTCCCACGGAAACTCGAATAGCAGGCTTTGCCCGAAGGACATCGACTGTCGACGGGCTGCGGCATGGAGCGCAAACGAGGGTGGCTTGAATGTCGTTATGGTGCGTGTCTTAAGTGCGGTCGTTTGGGAGGAGGAAGACTGGAATCGTGTTGGGACGTCGGCAAAGACGACGTGTGCGTCGGAGGCGGAGACGGCGTGTAGGTGACGCAATTCGAAGCGAAGGGAAGGCGGCGTAGGCTGAGGCTGAGACTCGTCATAACCGTGGAGAATGGGGAGAGACGAGGATAGCAGGGAGAGCAGCCAGGAAGTCCAGAGCATCCTGCCCAGGCATCAACGTTTTAAGCAAGCTGCCTCATCATGCCGCATCAATCCTTCCTTCTCTCCTCGACTAGCAACTTCTCATGACGCACTACTTCAGACCGGTTGGAAGCCCTCCACTGTATGTTTCCTTTTCCTCTGGATAAATAATCACACGTTTTCAGCGTTTCTCCCGACTTTGTCGCGGTCGAAAACCTTCTCAACGCGCTCCCGGAGCTGGATATCGAGACGATGAGGTCGAACTTTGCGCCGTCTGAGCCTCAACGGCAGATATTCCGATTGAAGCTCGACAGTTTGCTTACGCAGTCGCTGTGCATCGAGCGGGAAATGGGAAGACTCGAGCTGACCATCCTTCGCCTAAAACACCACCTCTCTCAACTTGAAAGCGACCTCAGTCGATGGAGAAAGCTCCACGCGAAACTACAAGACGCTGTAGCCGGCTATCGCTGCATCTCATCACCCATTCGACGCATTCCGACCGAAATCCTCGGCGAAATATTTGCCCAGTGTGTTGCTGCGGACAAGAAGGGATATGACCCGTCTTTTTCACTCCTACGCATAATACGCGTATGTCGCCGCTGGCGCGACGCCGCTCTGTCCTACCCGACTCTCTGGGGACACATCTCCCTCGACTCGTGCAGGATGTTGGATGGAGAGGAAAAGGAGATCAGGTCTGTCGAGGACGGTTCGATGCTTGAAGACGATACCGTAAATCTTGATGTTCCTTCGATTCTCAAGCGGGCCGCATTGCACCTCCAACATTCAGGTACCGCCGTCCCCCTCTCGGTTTACTGGTGCCAGAAGATCGATGTTGGCAGTCGGGAGGATGAAGAGGGCCTTCTGAACGCTATGCGCTCCTCGGAGTTCCTAGACTCACTCCTGGCTGTGTCGCCGCGCTGGGTAGCGGTGGAACTACGTGTCGATGCGGAGGATTTTCCTGCCTTCATCAGCAAAACAAGCCAAGTCAGGTTCCCCGCGCTCCGGGAGGTTGTCGTTCGAGGCGCTCTCGATGCCAATAGGGCCAGATGGTCCACACGTCACTACGCAGCCTTCCTTGAATCATTACCAGCTCTCTCCCGTCTGGTAGTATCAGGTCGACACCCATACTCCACGTTCAGCCCAACCTCTGCGCCTTGGGGACTTTTGCGCTCATGTAAAATTGAATGCTGTCGAAGCGATGACGTTCTAGAAGTGCTTCCTCTTTTCGCCGTAAACGCTTCCCTTCATTTGGAGGACATCAGAATCCCTAATGGACAGCGAACCCCAGCGTCGTCGATAAAAGCTTCCCTCGGTGCCTTGCACATACTTCGCTGTGTGGATTCTTTCACCTCTACCCTGCTTCGGACAGTCGTCGCACCGTATCTCACGCAGCTCCATATCCGTGGACCAGCCAGGCCCGAATACGAACATGTTCCTCTAATATCTGCCCTTGTCGAACGCTCATCGTGCAGACTGGTGAGCCTTGGTCTAGAAGTCCACCATTCGCAATGCGACACATATTGGCCACGCTTCCTAGAACTCCTCCGATCTGAAGAGGCCAGTTCACTCGTTGAACTCGATATATCTGTCCCTCCGATGGTTCAACGGCTCATTCATGCATTGAGTACGCAAAACGATCTCTTGGTCGATCTGCGTACCCTTTGCGTTCGATATTGGCATTCCGTGCCGCATAAACTCGATGAGGACTCTGTCATCGCGCTCCATGCGGTCCGGCCGAAACTCGAAAAGTTATGGTTGGATTCGGGTATCTCGGGACTTTCACGAGCCATATTGAAGTCGATGGCTACTACGGGACTGCGTGTTGTCGTCTCTCGCCGGTCAGATGAAGATTTATACAAGCAGCGATGGCTCGGAGTATCTTGAATACATTAGTGTGAACTATTCTGCTTGCCGACGCTGGATTTGAGCCCTCTAAGCTCAAGTAAACTGGCTTGTATGCTCATCATGAGACGGATGGGTCGAAAGCGCGCCCACGTGACATATCCAGACGCGTGTCACCTCGCGTAAATTCGTCGTCGAGTAGATAATCCACAGCTCGGTCATCGCGCGTTGGTCCTGGTTGAATAATATACCGTTCTGGAGGGCTATTCACGATGATTTAATCATTACTAATTAACCGTAGACTCCGACTGGAGTGCTCACTAAGAAATATACTCGCAGCAGAACGCCCTATAAGTTGTCGGACAGTGAGAGCCGGTTTGAATGGGCGCGCGGGTAGCGCATTGACCCGTGGCTCGCTGTCTTCTGATCGTCCGAGGTCGGTGGGGTCTATACAGGCCCGCATGTCGGTTGTTCGACGACGAGCTGCATCCGAGTCTCTGCTTTGAGCTCCACTACGTACGGCTCCACCACACTGGGTCGAATCACTCCATTCCCTAGAGCGCACACTTCATGGGGCGCAAGGACTTTTTATTACAAAGACCCTCCAAGTTACAAGAAATCCCAAAAGAAAAATGGAGAGGCAAAAAGGTAGGTAGTACAAAGCTTAGGTAGGTAGATAAGTAGGCAAATGTCGTATTTCGTATTTCATGATACTATGCGTAATTCGGGGGGCGTTGTAAGGTACTTGGGGTAGGGTGTCGAAGGAAGGCCAAGGTTTTTAGTGCCCAACGACAGAACCCTCGTCTTCCTCTGAGAAGCGGATGTGGCGGTGTACGAACGAGCGGACTCTGCGATACGGGTGTGGTCAGCAATAGTATCAGACTCGGAGGAAGAGGAAAAGACCGACTTCTTGCCAAAGATGTACATCGGGATCGTCAAGCAGCAAGTGACAGCGAGGACGATCGCGACGACGGAAAACACCTTCTTTGGGCCAAACTCGAGGATCTGGTCGACGAGGTTCCACGTGAGGCCGAATGACCAGATGTTCTTGTGGAAGATGAGCGACCCGAGCGCCGCATCGGCCGTGTGCCGATGGGAGTCGATAACGTAGGAGATGGCTGCGGTGGTGCCCATTACGACGCCAAAGTTGGTTATGGAGGTGAACATGACCGGCGCGATCCATGGCATGCCTGGGATGGCTCGTTGGTAAGACAATAATGAGAGAAGAAGAAAAACGCACCCCTGCCCAACGTAATTCCAAACCCGACGAACCCCATGATCCCAAAGACCGCATAGACGGCTACCGGGAGGAGCTTGAACTCGGGTTCGAAGATGCCATTATTGCGCTTCGACAACACGCGCGCACACCAGTTGGTCGTCGGGCCAGCTATGAGGGTGCCGATGGCGGCAGCGATGAACGGTCCCATGTAGGTGAGACCGACTTGGCTCGCGGTGAAGTTGTAGGGCGGGGAGCCGAAGAGGATTGAGACCGAGACGGCGAAGAGCACGAGATAGGTGATGCCCATGCCGTAGATCAGCCCGCCCCAGAGTACGATGGGCGTGAAGAACATGTAGAGCGGGCTGGAAAGGCGTTAGCGTTAAAATGACTAGTAGAATCAAGGACGCGTACCGCATTAGAAGGCTGAGGACGTTGGCCTTGGTGGGGTAGATACCGTTGTAGACCCGCAGCGAAGCACCGTAGCCTTTGAGGGGCTTGACCTCGCCACCTTGCTCGAGCTCCCGTGTCTCCACGCGCGCCTTCTCACCCTCAGAGCCGTTCGACGACGACTCTTCGGCGGCCTTGGGACGCGCGACGACGGGCTCCCGGAAGAAGGTCGACTCGGGCATGAAAAAGAACTGCACGATGCAGAGGACACCCGTGGCGATCGCGAACTGGATGCAAGGTAATGCTTAGAAGTAATGTGAGGAGGGAGACATACGAAGCGGAAGGCCCAGCGGTAACCCAGCTTGTCGTTGCCCAGAATCTGACCGGCGATGGGCGCTACGAGGCCTTAGATGGTGTCTTTAAAGAACGAAGATGACGACGTACGAGTGATGTTAATCCCATTGATGAGCGCCAAGTTCCAGATGGCAACGGGCACCGAGCGCTCGTGGACGTGGTACACGTCGTTTCTTTAATAATAAAAACGATCAGTCGATGCATACAGAAAGCGAGAGACCACGCACATGCTGGCACCGACCAGGAACTCCAGAGGGGCCGCAGCTATACCCATGCATATACGGGCACCCGAGAAGCTTCCAAATGACTTGGCGTAGCTTGCCCAGATGGTGGACGCGCAGAGCAAGAGACTCGTGGTGAGGTAGATCGGCCGCTTCCCAAGCTTGACGGATCCAACTTGAAGAAAGATGGTCGAGAGCCCGAGAACGAGTACGAAATACGACGAGAGGATCTGAGCGAAACGCCCGCGGGAGACGTTGAACAGTGCAGCGATGTGTGATTGGTCCGCACTATGGTGTGTGTAAATTGAATTAGAATGAATGAAGGTTTGCGTACGCGACCAGGGGACCGACAGCGCCAACGAGGAGCGTTCCATACACGAGAATAACTAGAGGAGGCAATTCAGCAATAGGCGAGAACCAGGATGCAAGGCCACGCACGGAAGAAGAGATGTTTCTTCCACTTGGGCCACAGCAGCGGGTCGTTGGGGTCTAGTCGACTCGGTTGGGGCTAGAACGCGTATTAGATCGACTTGAAAAAACAAAGAAGAGTCGGAGACGCACTACTAGGATAATCTCCGAGTGCTTGCCCGTCGCGTGCTGAAGCTGGCTGATATCGACGCCCTCGTATGCCGCATAGGCCGTCGCATTAGGATCTTCGGAGAAGAGTGCCGTCCCGGGCTAGATTCGAGACAGTCAGTATGGATCCAGGCGAAGACGCGTGCAGAGGACGACATACGACATGGGCCAGCTTGGTGTCTTCGAGTACTCCGCAGCCCATTGTATTGGATTGTTCGGTAGGCGGTGGGGGAGGTGGGGAAGTCTGGGGTCTAGACGCAGTGCGGGGTCTAAGTAGTACTTTTTTGCATTAAGAGGGGCTCCGATTGGCCAAGACTTGACGGAAAGTACGCCGACAGCCGGAGTATCGGAGGTTGCGCCGGATTTTTTTAAAACGCCTTGCGCTTCTGGCAAAATCATAAATGTCCACCGGATAGGCTCCGTCAGGGCGGCAAGCCGAGGCGTCGGTATATTGGCGTTCCTGATTCGAGAAATTCAAAACGCGTCGTCTGTCCACTTTAATTTTCTGTCACCAAGAAAGAGGTGCTGGTGCTGGGCGGAGACGGAGTTTGGACCGTTCGGATGGAGCTGGAGAAGGACATGATGTGTGCCTGGTGGCTTGGCCGGAGAATTCGAAGGAGGAGGTTCTTCGCGGTTCACGGAGGTCAATCACAAAACGGGATTTCCCAAAGTAGAATAGTTTCGTACACAAACAGAAATAGCTACTGCTCTACCGCCTTGGACCTGGCCTCCGTCTCCAACAACTGTGTAAACGTCTCCGTCACCGTCACCTCAAATGGACGCCACTTGACGCCCAAATCCTTCTCCACCCTGGGTGACTTGAATTAAAGGGTTATCACAGATAACAGGCAAACTCACAACGCAGACGAATAAGTGTAGTGCTCTGTCGCGGGCGCCGCAGCAGGAAGGCGTTTCGCAGCGTGAGGGAAGACTTCGGCGATGATGCGTGCGGCGTTGCTCTGTGTGAAGGGGGATCCGGCGGTGAGGTAGCGTTTGCCGTTTGTGATGGCGGGGTCTTTCTCGGCGGCGAGAACGTGGCAGAGCGCGCAATCTTTGACGTCGACGCAGAGCTGAAGGAAGAATCATTAGAGGAGTTGGAAAGACCGGGGGCCATATACGCACATAGGCCGGCGTTGGAGGCATAACAGGTGCGTCGACGCTGCGCCACAGGACGCGACCTGGGATATTCCGAGTTTTAAAATTTGCGTGCAAGTCGGCATGTACACTCACTGGACTGGTTAATGTCGACCATGGACGTGAACGGCTGTGCCGCCTCGCCGAGAATCACCGGAGGGACGATCCTGGAAAGATTCAGCATCCGACGATGTTTCTGAACGAGATAGACGTACGCCGTGACGGAGAAGTGCGGCGTCTCCTGCTTGACGAACTCCCAGACGGCCTTCTCCGCATGACTGAAGGGCTTGAGAAGAAAGAAGAAGACCGAGAGAGACATACGTTTTCGACGCGAGATATACGAAATGCGGGTCGGTGGATTGGATCGCTTCGTCCCATGTCGATGGATTCCAGTCCGCCTCGGTGTACGTGTGCTACAAAGAATTTAGTTTGAAGGAATGACAGAGAAAGACGACGAACACCGGGTCGGGGGTCGAGATGAGGGTCGACGATTGCGGCGAACCTGCAACGACGGTCAGAGAGAGGAGTTGAGGTCGAGGAGAACGTACGAGCTGGTGAAGATGACGGTCTTGACAGCAGGCTCCGCCTTGGCAGCGCGCAAAAGCGTCAGAGCGCCTTGTTTGGCAGGAATCATCATATCCTTCTCGTTATCCTACACCTCTTCAGCGTACAATCTCAAAAGAGCCAAACCACACACCTTGAACGTGAAATTGAACGGCGACGCCGTATGGAACACCACTTCGCATCCCTTGACCGCCTCGTCGAACGAGCCATCCACCTGCATATCCGGCACGTAAACAAACTCAATCTCCGCTTCGGTGTATTCCGGGAACTTTGCGCGCCAGGCATCGGCCTTTGCAGCGTTGCGAACGCATGCGCGAACTTTGTATTGACGCTGGAGGAGGAGGAGGATGATTTGTGTGGCGAGGAAGCCGCTGGCCCCGGTTACGCAGGCAAGTTTGCGAGTTGTCGACATGGTTGCGGTACTGGAGATTTCGCCTTATTCTTAACGTAGGGTGGGTCGGGGTAGGAGTATTGCTTGCTGATCCGGGGCAAACTGGGGTAAGGCCACGGCACCGGTGAACTCGAAGACTCTTGGCCGATGGAGAGGTTATTTCACCAAAATTTTGGGGTCCATGCTAGATCTCGGAACGTCGTCCTACAGTTCCCGCCAGCGTCGTGGTAGCTGGAGACCAAGCTGGAGACCGAGCACGCCGGGTGACCCGGGCGTGTAACCAACCTTCCGAATTCGGAGTGTCGGAGAACATTCCGCTTCTTCCGTGCCACCGTTTTATCGTCTTATTATGATGTGGCTCTCCCAGCCAGCTCCTCCAACATGTCGACGCTCCAACTAGCCTTCTGCTTCGGCCTTTTCGCGACTGTCGTCGTCGCCGTCCTGCTCAAGCCGCGCAAACCCAAAAATCTCCCACCCGGACCTCGTTAGTCGGCATCCCGTCTTCGGCGAACGATTGGCTCATCTATTCACAGCACCGACGAGCTGGTTAGTGGGCAACCGCAACCAAGTACCCCCGACCAAGCCCTGGCGATGGTTCCAAGAGCTGAACAACCAGTACGGCCCTGTAGTCTACCTGCAGATGGGACGCACTCCGACGATTGTCCTCGGCACTGCACAGGCGGCGTGGGAGATCCTTGAGAAGAAGTCGACGGTGACCAGCTCGCGCCCGCGATTCATTATGGTGGGTGTCTCGACTTCAATTCGGTCGCGTAGAACTTATCGTTTGTAGGGCCAAGAGATCCTAAGCAACAACATGCGCGGACTCATGTCCCACAACGGTCCCTTCTGGAAGCGCTGGCGGAGGGTCCTCCACGGCTCGTTCATGCAAAAGACATCCGACACCTACAAGCCTGTGCAAAGTCTCGAATCCAAGCAACTCATGGCCGAGCTCCTCAAGACGCCTGCAAAGTACCGCCAACACATAGAGCGGTATGCGACCTCCGTTGTCGTCGTCGTCACCTACGGCCGCCGTGTGCACGACATCTACAACGACGAGGTGGTCTGTCTGAATCGCGAAACGCAAGATTACCTCGTCAGCATCAAGTCTGTTTTCCTTTCTTCTCTCTCTCGAGTTTCGCTTACAGCAATCCAGTATACCCGGCAAATACCTAGTCGAAAGTATCCCTGCCCTGCTATACCTCCCCAACTTCCTCACCCCTTGGCGCACCGAGGCACTCAAGCAACGCGCCAAGGATATCGAATACCTCACCCGCCTCGTTGACGAAGTCAAGACCAAGATGAACGCCGGTCGCGCCCAACCCTCCTTCTGCCGCCAACTGCTCGAGAACCGAGAGAAGAACGACATGAACGACCTCGAGATTGCGTATACCTGTGGTGGGTCGTCTGCTTCTTCTCTTCGTACACTTGTCTCATATGAACATCTCAGCCACGCCATTTGGTGCTGGCGTCGAGACCAGCGCGGGGAGCCTTGCCTCCTTCATGCTCGCCTGCGCCGCCTTCGGGCCCACCTTCATCCCCCGTGCTCAATCCGAGCTCGACTCTGTCGTCGGGCCCGACCGGCTCCCGGCCTTCTCCGACTACGACTCGCTCCCGTTCATCCGCGCCATCGTGAACGAAACCCTCCGCTGGCGGCCCGTCGCAGTCCTCGGCGGCACCCCACACGCAAGCACCGAGGATTTCGTATACGAGGGCATGTACATCCCCAAGGGCAGCACCATCATCGCGAATCTGTGGGGCATCCACCTCAACCCCGCGGACTTTCCCGACCCGCACAAGTTCGACCCCGAGCGCTTCATGGAGAAACGCGACTATCCGGGGCCCTGGCAGCATTCGAGCTTTGGGTATGGAAGGAGGGTGTGTCCGGGCATGTACCTCGCGGCGAACAGCGTTTTTATCAAGTACGCTTTTTTTTCCCTTCTTCTTTGTTTTTCGGAAATGTTCCTAACGAAAATATCATCAGCATCGCACGCATCTTGTGGGGATTCAACGTCAGCAAGGCGCGCGACGCGTCGGGCAATGAGATCGAGGTCGACACGTTAGCATACACGGATGGGTTCAACAGCGTCCCTTTGCCGTTCCCTGTGTCGATTACGCCGAGGAGTCCAGCGCATGAGGCCGTGATTTTGCGCGAGAACGAGATTGCGCAGGAGGAGATGCGTGCTTATGAGGGCTAGTTATCAATGCAATGTATTTTTTTGCTTTCGTGTGTATCATTTTTCGTCTTCGTGAAGGCCAATCCAGTCATGAAAGATAGTAGTACACTTGCACACTTGGCCTATGATGAGCTTGAAGGTCAACGAGGCGGTAGGCAGAACGAGCAGACTTGACAAACTGGTTGTAGATCCTGCATCATCTCATTGGACGTTTATTTCCTTTCGTATTTATCCCTCGTAGTTCTTCGTTGTCAAGTCCAATAGCTCGATACGCTCGAGATGAAAACAACTATACATGGACGCTCTACAAGAAAAAAATCACCACGGCATCGGCCCCTCCTTCTCAGAGTACGTCCCCGTCACCCCATCATCTTCACCCAGCGTCGCCAACCTCACCGCATTTCTTGCCCCATCCTGCACCGACCCCACTCCCTTGTGGTCATTCAAATCCGTCGCCGTATACCCGGGATTGTCTATGTTGACCTTCCACCCTTTCTCCCTGAAACGCGTAACATAGATGAGCGCAAGGATATTGAGCGCGGCTTTGCTTGCGCGGTACGCGGGGAAGTAGATCGGCATGCCCTTGTACCTGCTCTCTGGGTCCGCGAGCAGCCCCGCCGAGCCAAGATCGGAGGACACGAAGACGATGTTCGGTTTGCCCGAGAGAGCTTTGGATAGAAGCGGGACGAACGCCTCGGTGGTAAGTGCCGCACTAGTCGCGTTCGTGTTGAATGTCTTGTCGAAAACCTCACGCGAGGGCATTCCCTGGGCGGGGTCCCAGCTGTCCGCTGCAATGGCCGCGTTGTTCACTAGCACATCGAGTCGGCCGAATTTCGCAGAGACGGTCTGCACAGCAGCTGCGATGGATTCGTCCGAGGTGATGTCGAGCGGGAGGAATTCGACGGGCAGGCCCTCCGCCTTGAGCGTCGCTGCAGCTTTCTGTCCCTTCTCAGCATCCCGGGACCCCAGCAGGACATGGTAGCCGCCCTTCGCTGCGATTTGGCGCGCGATTTCGAAGCCGATGCCTTTATTGGCGCCAGTGATAAGGGCGATTTGGGACGAGAATACAGACATTGGTGCGAGGAAAGTTGCTTGATGGTTGCGCTTTTATATGACTCGCAGGGATTGGAGCCGCGTGTACGCGCGTATGCCCTGCTGATTTCGGCCATCGACAACTGAATCAGCGGACTTTGTAATCGTGGAACAAACCTTCCAATAAAATAAAAAAGACACTGAATCAGCAGAAGACACTGAATCAGAAGAAGACAAAGAATATGCCGGTGTAGAGCGATGAGAAACGGATCAAGGTGGGGTGAGAACGTTGTTCATGGATCCATGGACGCAACATCGGAGCAAGACATGCACTCAGTGGTGTTTTGGGAAAGAGTTGGTGGGTGTCACGGTCACGGTCACAACTTGAATGAAGACTCTGATGAACCTGAGCTGGCGCTCAAGCTCAGAACTGCGAATACCCGTCCGCGCACAACCCTGAATGGCTGCCGAATAACACCTCAAGCTCGACTCGGAGCCTCCAGCATTCAACTGGAAACTTGCTTCAAGTTTTTACAAAGGTCAAGTCTGCGCACAGGGCAGGTTTCAGTGGATTCCGTTAACTCGACGATCAACGTGCGGTGGACTCGTACGTACTGGAAGCTAATGCAGTAATGCAGCGAGCAGCGTGCAATTGAAGCACATCTTCTACGACGCCTCGAGGGACATCTTGCCCGGCTCTTGCAAGCAACGCACTGGAAGGAAGTGGCGTGCCTCAATCCTCCCCTCTTTTCTGACGCCTTTCATCTCAGGTAGGACTCTCCTGTCGAAACCGCCCTCCCATCCATCCTGAATCCTCCTATGGCCAGCACCACCGTAAATTAGCGACCAGCTCGATGTCCCAAACACCTCATGCTCAGCCGGCGAGCACTGCTGCGTCAGGACAAGTGTAAGCAACTTCTTCCCGTCATCGAGTCCTTGCATCGAGCCGCTGGTAGCTCGCAAGCAGTTGGCCCCGGGCCTGCGGCCACCGGAACGACATCTGTTTCCCCGCAGAACGTATTCGCAGGTGGGTGTAATCCACTCTAGTCCATTGTTTGAGCTTCGAGCTCATTCCTACGTGTATAGCATACCGAGTTATCCTCGATGCCATGATCAGGCTCAATCGGCGTATCACCGACACCCTGATCGGGATGGAGACGGCCGACATGGGACAGGGCGAAGTACTCCACACACGAGTCAATGCGCTACGCGACCGCATTCAAGCCGCCTCGCAGGTGCAATATTCGAATGGGGTTGTGTTGTCCGTCGAAAGCGAGCTGCCCGGCGAGCACTCTTCTTCCAATTGAGTCAACTCGATCTGATGATTGGATAGACCTTCAGGCATTCGCCGATGGCATCAATGACGATAAACGCGCCATTACCGATATTCGGATTAACTTGGGCGTCGCTGGGCCAGAAGAGCTCGAAGAACTGGAGGAAGAGCATCTTGCGGTCCTTAACCAGATCCGTCGTCTCGTTTTTGGCGGATGATCCAATGACAAGCAGCCAAATGCACCACCGTTAAAACGATCTATTGAAGTATAAAGCTCTCTCTCGATGATCACCGACCTTTGGGAAACAAGAACTGCTGCGCTCCCGAGGTCCGTTTGGACGTTGGAGGCAGTTCATTCTGTTGTACGTATCAAAAGCACTCGGAACACAGAAGAACGGCGAGTGCCAGAATGGTTCCTCGCCGACACGATCATTTCTTCACGGAGTGTGCTCAGAAAATTCATCTATAGAAGCATACTTAAGTAATGCTAGTGAGACTCAACCTCGCAGATTCCGAGTCTCTACTCGCTACCCAGCGTTCCTCGTCGATTGGACTTTACTGGAGCGGACGACGGTCGTCTAAATATATCACATGCGCCCGTTTTCGTTCCGTGGATAGTTGACAATCGCCGCGTTATCGGGATTGTCGGCCTGCCTCGCGCGACCGGGATCCGGGACAGCCTGCGCTTTTCAGGGATCGGCACTGTACGTACATACCCCGGGCATGCATCCGGGTATACCGTATCCATTGTTCCACCCAAGTTAGCATGCCCCTTCCGCGCCCCATGGTATAATAATACCTGTGGCGAAACCGTTATTCGCGCGTAACATTGGCAGAATCGTATATTTCGACTGCATCGGTTGCATCATATGTATCGAGGAGTTCGACGCGTTTTTTCAGGGAGCATCACGATCACATGACCGTTCACTGGCCCTTATCACAGCCACCATGGTCGCGGTTCAACCTCGCGAGCGATAAGGCAGCCCAAATTCGTGAGCCCATCGCTTAAACATGCCATTAGATCCTGATATCAAGGCACAAAAAAATAAATAGAGACCTCCGTGATCACTTATGGTAATATAGCAAGTCCGTGGCGTTTTTCTTCGAAAGTCGCATCTTGAGCTGCACCATGGTTCCATTGATTCTGCGCAGAGTGATTTGCCAATTTCACTCGTCCGTTTCGCATGCTTTCCAGGGCAATTTAGAAGATCAAAAAATGCCCACAAGAACATAAGACGAATTGCGTTGGACGGCCCCGTCGTTTCACAGGTCGCCGTTGCCGAAAGTCTGGCAGGCCAGCTGACTTGCAGTCGAGTCAGAGGACGATCAGAAGAGCAGCTGCTAGTCGGCATAGTCGAGCCTGAGGAGACGGATGGAGCATCAAGCACAGGCGGATGGTAGAAATGTCGATGGAAACCGAACCTGTGAGTCGGATTATGTGCACAGAGATTCAGCTGTGTATGTTGGTTTCAGAACGTCCCGAGAAGCGCGCATGTTGAGAAAGCCTGTTGCGCGGAACGAGGACTTTCCGACGTCGGGGTTGTTCATGTTAACGTTGGAGTTCAAGTTTGCTTATGAATGGGTTGTTGACGTCCGAGGATAAGATAGAGTTCGAGTCTGCGATTTGTCCGGTCACCCGGTTGTACTGCCCCGAGAGAGTAGTAGCGGCGCCGTAAACGTAGAAGGAATAAAGAAGCCAAAAAGAAGCACAGGCCGCCCACTGTCTGCGCCACACAGGCATGCCGGCGGCGGAGAACGATAGACGCCCATCATCTGCGTCTGTTATCTGTTATTACGACCATCTTGACGCCGACGTATTGCATATAGCGCCGAAGCGGAGGACGACGAAGTGTCGCGGCTGGATTCGGGGGGCACGGTATGGCCGAATGTAGAGGTACATTTGAATGGGAAACGGCTGTGAAACGAAATCAACCCGCCGTTTGTTCAATCGTGGTTGCTTGCTGCGAGTTGAGAAGACAGACCAGCCCTGATCCATGAGGCTTTTGACCTATAGTGTATGTGCCGCGAAGCGGTGCGGGCAACGTGTTTTCACAGGCATGGATAGATAGGATGGGTCAGTTCACTGGACAGGCAGAAAAGAAAAGTAGAAAGGCAGGAAGTTTTCCATATTGCGTTGGGCTGTGTTGAGTGGAAGGCCTAGAAATTCATCGACTGCATCCTGTGACGATGACGCGTCACCACCTCCAATTCTTTTCTATGTACTTACCGCCTTCTCAACAGCCGCCAACCCCACTCGGAATACCCGGGCCACTCGGAACCTGGGGGCGTCTTAAAGTCGTCTCGGCATGAGCATACTCGAGAAATCCCCAGTTCGCTGACTACTCGTTCAAGTTCTCACACAATCTGAAAAGCTACAGGCACCGGCATCCTTTCCTGTCGGCGTGGGCCGGATCCGGAAAGAGAAACCTTCCCATTCGGTCGAATCCAGCCTCATGTAAAACGCGTGTAGGTTAGCCGATGCCTACAAAATGAGCCCGAGCGACCCCTTGGGATGTCGTTCGCAGAATGGTCCCTCGCCAGCCTACATTTCACCCCTCCCCTCGTCTATCACCAGACGAAGATGCTCTCTCCAACGCCCTGTCCAGACCGGATGTCCAGTGGTCGCCGCAGTTCTGGTGAGTCATTGCTGGGATCGTCGATCGTGCAGTGTTTGACGGCGGCGGTAGGCGCGATAAGGATACACCCTCTTCGCCGATATCTGATCATGGCTTCACCAGCAGTCCTTACTCTGTGTCGTCGTCGCTCTCTGGTATCTCAATGTCTCGACGTTCCTCATTACCTCGCTGACCACCGACATAGTAGACCACTCCCATCATCCGTTCCTCACATGCGCCTCCTTCAACTCGTCCCCCAGCTCTCAAGAATGGGACACAGACTCTCCTTTGCCCTTGGGCTCCCTGTCCCTCGCCGTGCCGTACAACGGATCGGACTCCCTTCCCCCGTTGACCGAGCTGTACTCCGGGTCGCCGTATACTGTTCCTCGGAACTTCTCTCCCAATGTCACCCTGTCGCCGCTCGCTGAATCGAAAGACTGGGATGACCGTCCGAACGCTCTCGACACAGAGCTTCTGCTGTCTCCCAACTCCGAACAAGTCGAACCATCTACCCTCTTCCGTGGCAGCTATCCATTCGGACTGGGCCCACCGCAGCAGCTGGCACGTCCCCGTACCGAGTCAAATATTGCATCTCTCGCATCCACCAGCAATCCGAACTACCTGCAAATCCCTCCTGCTCGCCGACGCCATTCGGAACACACTGAACGGCCCAGAAAGTTATTCCAGTTCACCCCATACACCCCAGATGGACCTCCTTCCCCGGCCTCGCCGTTCATCCCCTACTCCGAGCCACAGCCGCGGTTGCGGTCGCTCCGCGCGACTCCTGCGGCCTCGCCAGCCAACATCCAGTTCACCCCATACACTCCAGCTGGACCTTCTTCCCCGTCCTCGCCGTTCATCCTCTACTCCGAGCCACCGCCACAGCCGCGGTCGCGCCGCACGACTCCTGCGGCTTCCCCAGCCAACATCCATCTCAGCCCATATACACCAGCTGGACCTTCTTCTTCCCCGTCGAGTCCGTTCGGACGCTACGCCGAGCCACAGCCAGCGTGGCCGGCAAACCACCCGGTAGTTTCCGCAGCAAATATCCAAGCATCGACGAAACGCCGCAAGAAGGAAGCCCTCTTTGCCTGCGACCGGCCTGGGTGCGGGCAGACGTTCACTGCCAATCACAACCTCAAGAGTGAGTGTTCTAGTCTACTTATTCCCTCGGGACTTTGGCTGAATCCTCCGCAGACCACATTAACGTTCACGATTCAATTAAGCCGCACCGATGCGAGGGGTGCGACTATTCTGCACGGACCCTTGACGTTCTCAAACGCCACCAACGTCAGTGCAGTGGTATGATTGGTAGACGTGCTTCGTCTTCGTCTTCCCGCGGCCGAGCCCGCCGCTGACACACGTATCGTCTGATTGCTTGCGACCGGTCCGCTGCCCGTATGCTTTGCTGCTTTTTGACTGGACTTGTTACTGTATTGTTCCGTGCATTTGCACTACTAATATGTATGATATGTGGTATCGTAGTGAGATATATTCTGGTACGCAGCTACGAGTATAGTTTGTACATACATGGTTCTCGTTTGGTTGTTGGGTTCTGCCAATATAATCCTTTTTAAAAGAAATTTGGAGAAAACACATTGGAAGAAAAGAGAAGCAAAATAAAGCAAGAGACGCGCGAGGGCCCGTCGCTTGCCGCTTGCGCCACACTTCCCAAACGGTGGCGTGACCGTATGTGTCACGGTGCTCCTCATCTGGTTCCTGTCTTCCAACGCGCGTTTATCAATGGTCTTGCCGCCCGTCCTGCCGCCCGGCTTCCCATCCCTTCGTGCTATCAATTCATTTTTCAGCGTCCTCCAGCGACACCTTTCTGACGGGGCGTTCCTGTTTGTAACGTCATTCAGCCACTGGACCTCGGAGACGCAAAAGTACTCGGAACTGGTGGATGGATACCCATCGTTCCCAACTCTTGTCTCTGCTACCATGTACATCTTCCAGCCCATCGTCCCTCCGGAAGCCGTGCGCCCATAGCTTGCTGCGATCAGCAAGCCTCTGAATCATTTGCCGCCCTCCACCCAGCAAACGAATGCCAATGGGTACCCTAACCCTTGGTACGTGTGCGACTTTGCACCGCCCAGTGGGCTGTGGACTTGTTCTAAGCGGCCCTTCCGATAGACTGTCGACGTCGCCGCCGCGCGTCCAATCGGACCATACGTTTCTCTTGGAGCTAGCCGCCGGACACGGGGAGGAACATCGTCGCGGCACCAACGCCATTACCCCATCCGGCCACAACAGCTCGCTGCGGGACGTAGAGCGGGGCTTCCAAGACCCTGGGTTCGTTTCTGACGCGAACCCGCTGCGTGTTGTGTTGGCTGAGATATTTGTCTCATCTTGACGCACCGAATGTTCAGGCGCTTGTGGTCTTGAAATCAGGATCACCGCCTATCCGCAGCTCGCTTCCAGTGGCCATCCCCCAGGCAGCATGCGACCGCAAACCCTGCAACGTTCGCCTTGCGTCGTATCGCCCGCCGCCCGCTCCGATTGATCCTGCCGAACAGCTTTCCGTATTCGGGCCTGCTGTTCCAGTGACTCGTATGGACTTTGCCTACATTTATTATTAAAGGCGTCATCGCTATTCTTCTTACTTCCTCCTTCCGCTCACCCATCTTTCGAGGACTCCGACCACCATTTTCAGCTGACGTTCCATCGTGATGTCTCCTCTCACGTCCTGGTCGCTCCCCACACAAGCAACGCCGGCGTCGGATGCGAGTGGGGTCGGCCACTACTCCGATTTTAATGACAACCAGTGCGTTCCCCCTCCCCTCCCCAGCCCGTCTTGCCTACTCACAAAGGAGCCTTCATAGCTATTCCGACTTCTCTTCGACACGACCCTTTCATGACCACCGCATTCACGACCGCACTTCAAGCTTTGGCGACGGTTCTCGACAGCCCCCACGCGCCGGCGGACGACCAAGGGCGCTTTCGGACAGCGCATCGCTAGGCCTGCCTGGGTCCTCTGCAGAACTGGACGCCAATGTGTTTGAAGACGAGCCCTGCGCCGACGATGCCACAAACCGTCAGGCTCAACAGCTTTTACGACCCCCTCGTCTCGTGATGCCCCCTTCACCCGCGCTTTTGGCACCTCTCTGGCCTTACTCAGCCGGCCCCGCAACGTCCCCGGTCTTCTCTTCTCCATCGTCAATTTCCTCCTGGGACCACAGCCTGTCCCTATACCCCACGAGTGACGAAGGGGGGTCGAGCCCTTTCAGGGAGGAGTTCCTCACCTCGGCGGGGGACGACGACCTCGTAGCTCATGGTCATTCGCGTCAACCGACTATCCACGGTGTAGACAATCCCTACTTCGCCGCGACAGTCGATGCCGAGAACGACCTGCTCGACCCGCTGGAAATATCTCTCCAGAGCTTCTCGTTCGACTCCTTGGCTCCTCTGGTAGCCGCATGGGCCACCGAACTACCTGCGGGAGAAGAATTCGAAAAGGGCCACATTGCCGAATATCGCGCTGACGAGTTGCCCTTTCCCCCCTCTCCGCAACCTCCGAATCAACAGCACCTACTGTCACCGCAACCTCAAAGCTACGGTCCATCGCCGATCCTGGACTGCGTTGACCCAACGGAGCTCCAGCTGCCCGTCCGAGGCCACTCGACACCTGTTAGCATACAGATCATCGAAGCTTCGGAAGATCCCTTGCCGTTTCCTTTGTCCCCGCTGCCTCCGCCTTCGCCGTCCGAATTCGGGTTCGGTGTCGACTTTTGGTCTGCCCTGTCGGCAACGCGGTCGCCGACTGTGACTCCCCAGCCGTCCCTGCTCAACTACTCTGCCCAGTCGATGGGCGAGAGCGGTGCCGAACTCGGCGTCGCGGTTGCTAGTCCTTCATCATTCGTCACCGGAGCATCTTCTCGAATGCCAGGGAAGAGCAGTCTGGTCAAGAGGACGACTGGCACGTCAACTCGAGTTGCCAATCAACCCTACTCTCACTCTGCAACGAGATCGACCTCTCGCTTCAACCGGAATGCCGGGAAGGTGCAACCGGGAGTAGCGTCGTCTTCGGTCGAACCTCCATTGGCCTATGGCCAAATCATCTGGGCGAACGAAACCCCGCAGCAGAAATCTGGCGGGAGCAACAATACGGCGGGCCTCAAAGCGGTTGGGTCCCCGGCCGGGCGAAATGCTGCCAGGAGTCGTCGCAAGGATCCTGACAAACCCGGCAAATACGTCTGCGACCTTTGTGCAGCGGACTTCACGACGATGCAGAATTTAAAATGTTCGTCCTCCGTTCTAGAGCCTGAGCAGCTGGTTGACCTTCATTCAGATCATTATAATTCACACAACGACGAGAAGCACTTTGTTTGCAGAAAGTGCCAGCAGTCCTTCGTCACGCCGCACGTCCTTAAACGGCATGAGCTTAAAGTTTGTCGTCCAGACATGGTGAGTCGAAGTATCCTTGCATGGACCTGTCTGATAACGCCGTTCTTCCCAGACGCCTCCGACCTAGTTGGTGCTCAACATTTCGCACATCCTATTCACCCTGTCCTATATTGCTCTCGCCAATCGCTCTCACATTCTTTTTGCATTCGTCATCCAATTATCGCATGTCTTGTCTGCTGTCCTTCCTGCACATCGTATCCTCCGTAATCCTCTATCGGCATGCAATGCAATGCATACTCTATTCGGTCCCGAAAGGGCGCCAATAATACACAATACATCGCCGCGCTAATCACCATCCCCCCTTTCGTCGTACATCCGACTACGACATGAACGCCATTACTCCCGCGCGACCTACCCCATCCGGTCGTCGCCAATCTGCATCTGAAACCTTCATGGTCGCCCCCGCGAACAGCCGCGGACGAGGTTTCATCGTATGCGAACGGGTCCTAGACCTCGAATCATCGCGACCCCCGCATCAACCTGTCCAGGACACCTTTTGCTGTCCTGTGTCTTCCAAATCGAATGCGTCAGCTATATCGCTCTACGTTCCGGGCCTCCTCCCCGAAATATGGAGCCCCTCAATCTCCGTGGTCAGAATTGTCAGAATTTGACACCCGGAGGCCCAACGGTGGCCACGAACTCGTTACTACTCAACTAGTACTACTGAGTGCCACTACTTTATTGATATTTGTTTGTCGACACAATAAAGACAAGTTCCTGCAATAATGTCAGAATTACTGTAGTAATTCAAGTTCTTACGCGTTACACGCCAAAAAAGGACCGCGGAAAAAATCGCCTAAAATTCAAAAAGCAAGTTTTTCGGCCTCTTCGGACACGAAAAATACAAAATCGCCAGAAAAAGAAAAGAAAGTCGTGATGGTATGTCACGGGGCCGTGACACACGTCCTTCTTTCGACTTGTGGTTCGTTTTGACCCTTGTTCCATCCAGTCTTCGACGAGCGTTTATCACGGCTCTGCTGCCCGGAGTCTCCATCCTCAGCGTTTATATTTCTATGTCCAGCGCCACTTTCGGACCGACCGTTCCCTTATAACAAGCTCGCGGCCCACGGCTGTTACGTCTGTTTCCTCAGGCTCTCCCATGTATCTATTCCCGCCCCTCCTATCCCTCCCGACTGCCGTGTGTGGATCGGAGGCTTGCTGTAGAGCAATTAAACCCCCGGCCCGAAGGACGTCTACTGGTGCGTAATTGGCTTTGCATTGGTGCGTAATTGGTTTTACACCGGTCTAAGGCGGAGCAGCAGGATCTAACCTGGGTCCGACAGAGATTTCATGCACATGCTAGGTCGCGCATGATCCTCGTCTCGACGGGGATATCGCCTTATCTTGCAGCGGCGTGTTGTGGTTGAGCTCCGCCAATACCATGATATGTTTAGCTCCCAATCTGTTGGATCCTATCCAGCTATCAGGTAAGAGCTGTTGCAGCCCTCATCAATCACTGACCGGCTACTTGCAAAGTCTCTGTGGGATCGCCATGCACACGGAGCATCCAACGGCTGCCACCGTCCCACAAATCTGACAACAAATCTGACAGTGCTTGCCTGCAAAATGAAGAATAACATCTTCGCGGAAAGTTGCGTCCCAAGTCGATGACCCGATCAAGACCTGCTGTGAAGACGGCGTGAGTCAAGTTTTATTATAACTTTCGCTTTTTTGCTTAAAAGGCTGTCTCATGTTCATTGCTTCTTCCTAATCCAAACCACCACCGCTCCGAATCCAACCGACACTCTCCAGGCTCAAATGGATGGTTACGAGTATTCTCCGTACTCTGATCATGAGCATCCGTCGACGCAACCGATCGAGGATACCCGGTCTGTGCCGGACGAATACGGTGGCGTTGGTGGCAATGGGTGTGTTATGGTCGTTATCGTACCTCCTGCAGAGACCTTGACATGGCTATCCCCAGCTACTCGAATGTCGATATTGGCCGTTCGAGCGCAGTACCCATTCCACACCCGACTGTCGCTCCCCGATCTACTAGTTTCGGTAGCCATTTGGTCCCCCACCCGTTTAACACCCTTCGCCCTCGTTCGGCTTCATATGGATCATCTCCCTTCCCCATCCACCAGCACGATCAAACGTCGTCTGCGAACATCTCAGACTCCGCGGTCGACGATGAAGACGCTCAGGATGTTCCAATAATATACCTGCAGGCGGTACAGCGACCTCGGATTATGATACCCGTAACACAGACCGAGGGTCTATTGTCACCCTGGGACTACTCGGCAACCGAAGCCTCCTCTGGTCCATCGTCCCCATCCCCGCAGGCGTCTCCGTCGTTGGTTAAATTCCTCACGGGCGAGAGCGGTCTCTCGCCCGAGGTCTACGAGAAGGATCCGTCGGACCCGTTCCTCCACATATTTGGTTCGGAGCCCCGTGGACGAAGATACGCTCGGCGTCAGGACACTGTACGACCGCCGCCCGCGAACGACCCTGACTACGGCCTGGCCACCTCACTTGACGGGCTTTCTCTCGGCCTGGCCACTTTCCCGACATCGGACTCCTTCCTATTCGCCTCGGAGACCCTTCTTCCTCAAGAAGACCTCTCCGAGGCGTCAATCAACAGCAACCTGCTCCCTTTGTCGCACTTTGGAGAGGCTTTCATGGACGTTTGCATTAAAGACATGCTTGGGTCCGTCGTGAATTCCCTGGCCTTGGATTCACATTCCTCCTCCGGAACGACGTCAACCCGGTCGTTCTCGACTCGTTCCTTTGTGCCATCCGTCCAGTCCGACTATGCGTTCCATCCTGCCGAGAGCAGCCGCGGCGATGCTCATAGCCCTGCTCCGTTCTCGCCCTTCGTCACTGCACCGTCTCCCCAAAGGACATCCACGCGTGGCCCGCGAAGCAAAAGCACGAGTCGCCGCCGCGCTCTTTCGCCTTATGCTCGAACCGCAGCATCGACTTTGCAGTCGGATGGGAACGCGTGGGCCGGAGAACAGGTAGTCATGCCACCGGCGGCATCGTCCTCCAGCGGCCAGTTTCAGTGGAGGGCAAGCTCGCCCCAGCCTACAACGCCGCAGGCCATCGCGGGTCCTAGAACCGTCGTGGGATCAGCGGCTGGTCGAACTGCAGCAAGAACTCGCCGCAAGGAACCCAACAAACGCGGCGCCCACATCTGCAAACTATGCAAGGCCGACTTCACGGCCAAGCATAACTTGAAGTGTTCGTTTTCTCCTTGGCAGCGTCCTTTGTGTTGACGTATTTTTGGTAGTCCACTACAAGTCGCACAGCGGCCAGAAAGATTGGGTCTGCAGCAAGTGTGGCCAGGGCTTTGTTACACCGCACGTTTGCAAGCGCCACGAAGAGAAGTGTCTGCCCAGCAGCGGCCCCGGAAACGGCCAGGTGAGAACACAGTCGTTGGCTCGGAGCAGTTGCGCTGATGTTTTTTCTGTCGAATGTAGTCGCCAGCTTAATATTCCCTCCGTCCACCGGATAACATCAACCGTCGTTCCTGCATCTCTCGCTTCTGCTCTCCCGCCTTCATAATGCTCTCGACATCGCATTTCATCTTTTTCTATTGGGTTTCAACGCAACTCTCATCGCATCGTTTTCCAAGTCGGCCATTCGCAATCGGATACCCCCTGCAAATCTCGCAACCTCGTGTATTGTATAGTCGCCTCGCCTCGCCTTACCGTCTCGGTCATCTGTATTAATCCCCTCGCGCTCCTGACATTTCTGGACGCTCGCATACCTTACGACCTAAACCCGTCATGTCATCCCCTTCCCGAGCCGACCCTCGCCTTCCTCCTACCCGGCACAATGCGTATTCTCGACCACGAAGCGCGGGAGACTCAAGTACTCATAGGTCTCCCGGCCGCTCATGGTCTGTCTCAACCGTTGTGTACCTCTCGCGCCAACGTGAAACAGCGAATGACTGCCTTCTCCCGCATCTCCATTGTACGTCGCGTCGCGTCCGACCTTCACTGCCTTGGTGCTGACGTTAGCCATAGATTCGTATCTTTAATAAGTTGCTTCCCTTTTTCTCTTTTTTGTGTGTCCTCGTGCGTGTTTCTCGTCTTCTGGAGGAGCATTTGTTCAGTGAGATGTCAGATTCGAAACTGCCTTATTTCATCTCGTTTCTTTGGTGCCCCTTCTTCGAATATATTTGATCTTGTTTCTTTGGGCCCTCCATCGAAGTTTGAGTAACCCCTTCTGACCCCACACCTGTCGGGCGAATACCGCCGCGACACGATTGTGGGTCGTCGCTTTTGACCGCGCGATTTTTGCTGCCCCCAATGTACTTCCGCGGCCGTCACCCACATTCATTTCGGGCTCAATCCGCCGACGATGCGTATAATTCGGCTTGCGCTGAATTCGCTGGCTTGTCAAGCTCAGATTGGGCAGACCTGATTGCTGTGCCGATCATACACGTTGACTCCATGGTGGGAAGCGACCGTTTTTGGTCTGAAGATCTGAATGGGAGAAGAGGCTGCGAAATGGAAGAAGAGCTTGAACTTGAACAAGTGCGGAGGTCCGTGGACCGTTTGGGCTTTTATGCATTGCCGCTAGCGCCAGGGAGATGCTACAGCGTCCGCGCCAGACAGCCGTTCACGACGGTGGCGCTCATTGCCGTCGAGCGCCTAAATTCTTACAGCGTGCTTTTCCGCGATGGACCATCGTGATCAAGCGTGGGCTGTACGGGCGTTTAGTTGTTTATCCCTTTGGGCTGCTTCGCCATCTCGTGTACTTGGGTTCTCGCTGTGTTTTTGGTTTCTCCGACTGCTGTTTTACTCAGTGTAGCATAGGTATATCGCGGACCCCGTCGACGTGGCGCTTGCATGCAGGATGAAAAAGGTGTGCCGAATACCTGGCTGGGGGAAGGACACCGCGTGTCAACCGTGTATTGCCCTCCCTGACACGCAGGTCAGTTGTCGAGCTCAACCACCGTCTCGGACGTTGCTCAACAGCTTTTATGGGCCGCATCAACACCATCACACACTGCCTTGCCAAATCGGGTCGAGCGAAAGTTTCTCGAAAACACACTGCCTTTCGCTAGCATGAGGCAGTCCAGCTCCTTAAAAGAACGCTGTGAACTGCGTAATCCACAGCTGCGCTACACCCCCCAACATGACTGAAGACTACACTCCCTCCATTCTCATTGAGCCCCCCTCAGAGCAGGGCCTACTGTCAGTTTCCTCTGTGTGTGCGCGTGCCTAAAGTCTTATCTCGTTTATAGCGCGTCGCTTGGGATGTTCGACAACTACACCGGTCCGTTTTACTGCTGTAAAGTTTGGTTACACCTTTCCTAACTGCTGTTCAGACTCTTCCTCTGAATGCTATACGCAACCTCCCACCCTCTTCATACAACAACCCGACTCCCTGTCCATCTCCACCGAGCTCCAGGACTACTTTCCAGAAGACAAGTTTGGTTACAGCCCTTCTACTTCTGGACGCAACTCACCAGTCGGTGCTTGGAGTCCAGCGTCGAGCTACTCTGGGGAAGGTAGTACATATTCACTATGCTGTTGTGCTCTCACTGACGCTTCATGGATCTAGTCTTCCCCGACGAGTTTACCCACGACGAATACTCCTGGCCGCTCTCGGGTCCCTCTTCGCCCGCCCACTCGTCTTCGTCGCTTTCCCCGCTCACGACTGCATTGGACGGATTCGCCCTGGACGAAAACTACCAGAATATAGAGCGCTCCGTTCTCAGCGGTCCGCCGGGCTTTTCCCGCCTACGCAGCTCGAGCCACAGCGCCCCTTCGGCCGAGTTGTGGGCTGACAGCGGTGTTGGTCGTGGTCGGTCGTCGTCCTTTAGTGGCGCGACCGACTCGCAGTTCTACTCGTCCGACGCGTCTTCGGATATGCACATCTCCGTCGCTGATGTCGACGCTTCTCTCTCAGAGTCCCTCGGAACTGGGATGTCTTGGGGTGAGGCCGATTCTGCCCATTCTCCCCTCGGCACTTTGGTACCCGGCTGGAGATACCCAGGTCGCGATGGCCCCGCTGCAGATACACACGAACTCTCTTCGCAGCCCGTCAGCCCGTCGCTCCTCACCGTCCCCAACGCCGGTCTTCGTCGTCGTGGTGCCTGCTCTGCGCGTCGCACGGTCAGCTCTTCCGACATCAACACGCTCATGCCGCCTGAGCTGGAGCAGGGTCGTGGTCGTGGACAACACCGTACGACGCTGAGCTTCCCCAACTCGCGCAGTACCAGCAACCACTCGCGCTCGAGCTCCCGTGGTGTTTCGCCCCATAGCTCGTACGGCGGCAGCATCCCTTCGTCGCCTGCGTTCGAGGATGCCGAAGCAGAGGCAGACCTCGACCAACCTCTCTCGATTGGCCGTCGTCACACCTTCAGCGCCATCCGTGGTCCCCGCGACGGTCTTCCCTCTTCAGTTGTGCCTCTCAGCCGTGCCATCAGTGCACCCTCCTTCTCCAAGAGTCGCCGTTCTCGCGGCCACCAGCCCAGCGTCCATGACGGTCTTGGTGTCTTCAAGGCAGAGCAGTTCTCCTCCGACTCGAATGCCTTCCTCTTCCCCGACGACTCTGGCTCGGCACGAAACGAGTTCCGCGTCTCCCAACCCACAACGACTCCCTTCAAGGCCGAGGTCGCGTCGAACAAGATTCGGCAGGCGAGCAATGCGCGTCGGCTCAATGCTGCGTCCTTCCAGTGTCCGCTGCCGACCTGCGGTTCGACATTCACTGCCCGACACAACCTCGTCAACCACATCAACTCGCACAACAAGCACCGCCCGCACAAGTGTTCGTGCGGAATGTCCTTTACGACCCAAGGCGTCCTCAACCGACACAAGAAGCGATGCCGCAAATGATTCCCCTCCTCAAGTGTATATTATTCTATAGTATGTCTTCTCGCTCTCATTCTTTGCTCTGTCCTAACCTGTTCTCCTCCAGATTTGCCACTAATCTTGTCATTGGCTTGTATACTGTACCCTACATTCCCGCATACCCATCTCAACTGTCTCCATGTCTCACAACCTGCTGTATCACTAGTCTCGCTCATCCTGTCTCTCTATACCTTTCGAGTTCGCTGTTTTCTTAGGGAGTTTGTCTTGCCGTCGTCGTCTTTACCACCTTTGTGTCGATAACCTACCTCCGATACCACGCAATAAATAATTTTGACATGACATCACGCACCTTCTGACCACTCTCAAAACTCTGTCTCCACGCTCTGTTTTGCCGGCATCGATGTGTGGTTCTTGGCTCTTGAGCTCACTGGATTAGCCTCGCACCAACGGCATCGATGACCTGCACCTTGTCCAGTCTCCCAGTAGACGTCCTCCCCGGTATCTTCGCATTCCTCGATGGCCTGTCGATTATTCGTTGCTCAGCGGTACGCACACTGTTCTATTCGCATTCCCGCCGTTAAATAGCCCCTCAGGTCTGTCGCGGATGGCACGCGATTGTCCACTCGTCGACCGAGTTGCAATACCTCGTCGAGCTCTGGACGGACGGACTCGAGCCGGGATACTCGCTCGGACGTTCTCCCGTCGAAAAGCTGGAGCGACTGCTCGTATGGAGACGCGCCTGGGCATCCCTCGACTGGTCCACGCGTGCCGATTTCCCGATAAACCAACATCCACGCGCGTATGAGCTCGTCGGCGGGGTCTTTGCGCAACACAACACATGGCCTCGCTCAGACTTTTCTACCATCAGGCTGCCCTCGGTAGACCATCGCGGGGAGACTTCTACGAGGGAGAGTGTTGGGGTGTCGTCGCTCGACTTTGCGATGGACCCAACGCAGGATTTGGTCGTGTTCCTGTACAAGGAGGAGATTTGGAGCGAAACGGGCAACTTTGATATTCGCTCCCTGGCCACGCTGGAACCCCATCCCCTCGCTGCGACGCCGACTCTGTCCTTTGACTTGCGGGACGATGGATTCCGGCGCATATTCCTCCAGGTCGCCGACGATGTTATTGGCCTGCTTTTTCGCACGTCGCAAGTGTCAGAAGGTTCCCTCCGTCTGGTTCTCTTTAACTGGAAAACGGGTACCGCCTTGCTGGACCTCGCAGGTCCACAGCTCCCCCACTCCGTCTCCGACTTTGCCTTGCTTTCCGCGCGGTCGTACATTCTCGCCTCGGTCAACGACGCATTATACCTCCCCGGAAGAGCCAAAGGAACCGGGGAACTCCATCTCTTTGCGTTCGACGGCAAACACCGCTATTCGGACCCAGACCATATCGCCTCGCTGCAACTCCCTCCTCCGCATCCCAATCGTCTCCTCGAGCGCGTCATTGTGCATAGCGGGCCGTTCTGCGCTGGCCCGATTCCCGGGGCTCAGTTTGTCAAAGCGAACGAACGGAGAATCTGCGTCGTCTCCCTCGCATACGATCACGCCGAGTCGTACTCGCTTTTCGTCCCGCATTTGTACTTTGACCGCTGTATCCGCCAGCGCGACGATTCAGCAGAAACGGCCCCGCCGACTGTTCCCTGGACGGACTGGGGCCCGCAGAACACCCGTTTGTTGCCCGGACGCCATGTCTTCTGGCTACGCTACGTCCATGGCGAACGAGTCGTTTCGCCGGTGGACGCTGCCTACCCATGCCGAATCGAGGTACTGGATTTTGGAATTACCCCTCGGCGCTATCATTCGCTGCCGGTGCCTGCCGACGACTCGGATGAAGAGTCCCCGAATGCCGCCAACTTGAGGACCGAGACGTATCTTGGGCCAAGCACGATCTCCCAAGCCGACACGGTGTTCAGGGAGGATGTGACGACGTGTCTGCCTTATCGACGCATCGTCCGCGATATGGACCAGCGCCATATCCTGTTCCTCATTGATCAGGATCGCATTGTCGGGGTCAACGATTCGGTACGTGTGTAGTCTAATGAAACGATGATGAAGCTTGACGCTTATTTTTTTCGAAGGTGGATCAGTTGACGGTTTATGCATTTTAGACTGGAGACACTGCAATGGATTCATTTACATGTTCTACATACTCTAGCCAATAGTCCTCCAACTCGTTGTCGTGCGCATCACATGGCCGCGTCACGTATTTACTCCTTAATCTCGATCGAGAGCTTCCTCAGTCTTCCAAGTATCGTGCTCAGGTTGAGGTATGCGCTCTACTACTCACACTCTTACTCTCTAACTTGGTCTTCTGGCTTGTTACAGGTTTGAATATGCCTTTGTTTGGCTTTTTGCAAAGGGTGCCTTTCCTCGGAGCCTTCCTGGGCTGGATCCTGGATCCCTACCAAAACACACCCGAACCTCTTCCTCCAACCACTTCCTCCAACCATGCGAAGACTCGTCCCTAACAGAAAAAAGGTGCTCATGCAATATCCCTTGAGCCGGGTGAGGGTGTGGAGATGCTCCAGACGTCCTCCGTCCCTGATCGGGCGCCTTTTCCCTCTTCCTCCTCGACATCCCGACCGAGACACTGCGGCGGCCTCATTCTACCGCATCTACGAATTCGCCGTCCTGCACGACAATCTCCGATTCCGCAACGAGATCGAGTACTTCTGCCACCGCCAGTGGCCCATTGCATCGCTTCCAGACCCCTGCGATTTTGATGCAGAGCGTCTGGCGTTCCTCGCGGCGCTCACACGCATTCTATGTGCGTCGTTCAATGCTCGGATCGAGATGGGCCTTCATCGCGATGTACCGGCGTATATCACCAACTGGGAGGAGTTGCGCGCGCGGCCGAAGATATGGGAAACGCCCCCGCTTTGGGCAGAGGCCACACCCGCGTTGGAGCGACAGCTTCGTATTGGCGGCACCCTGGAGGACGATCCCCAGCTCAGTAGTCACGCAGATGGGGATTATCATGCAGGCACCTCATTACCTCTTCACCTGAGCCTCGTTTTCGTGCGGCATGACTAGACTTTCCCGTTGTCGTTGCATTGTCCGAAAACGAGATCGGACAGGTGTTTCCGCAGGGCCTGTGCGGACGTGACAGACACGTTACGTTCCTCAGTCGTTTCTTCCTATGACTGAGGTACGTCTCCGAGTTTATGCTCTTACTCACTAGCTACCAGTTCCATAATCATTGTATTCCAATAGGTAACTAATAGAGTTGTTTCTTCCTACGACTGAGTTCCATACTCATTGTATTCCAATAATTAGAACCCGAACTGAACCCGGACCCAACGCGAGAGAAAGACGGCGCGGCAGTAGAGTCCTGGCTCTGCTCTCGAGGGGGCGGAAGGTTCTCTGAACCAAAACTGAGGGGAGGCAATTGTTCCAAGCGGGATCCTGTTGGAGGCGGGCTCTGCGACGGAGGCGCCTTGCCAAAACCACCGTGAGTGGGGAGGGTTAGTGGCGCATCAAGAGGACGTTGCAGTTGCGTCTGGGACGGCGGCAACGCTGGCACTCGACTGCCAAGGATCTCTGAGAGCCTACTTCTGATAGACGAAGTGCGATCATCTCTGACATCGAGAGTTTCTGCTTGCTCTCTCTCGAGAAACAGAAGCTGCGGCGGTTTTACTAACTTTGCATAATGCGATAATGAAAGATACGCACGTCTCGGCGTGGTCCGACTGGATAAGCGAACATGAGTGACCGGGGATTTCGTGGGTCCCAACTCCATCCTTCCGGACGTCCGTATAGCTGGAAGGCGTCATGAAGTGCTAAGAGGCATTAAAGGCGGGCTAGTGGAGAATCTACAAAGAGCACTCACCGACGATCCATTTAAGCATCTCCTCCGCCTGGCCGAGGCCACTCTCAAGCCCTGGCATGACCGACAGCCATCCCTCTTGGCGTGCCATCCCGCCCGCGGTATCTTCGTCGCCTATCAGGCCCTCAAGTTTAATCAGAGTACTCCGGCTGATGAGATCTGGACGTTCGGGATACACGGCAAACACCTGAGAAATGTTGTGGACCGTGAGGAGAGGCTTTCTGCGTTCCTTGGGTTTTGGTCCGGGATAGATGGCGATGATGGGTCTGGGTGGCAATGGGGTCTCTGGCGGGGCGTGGTCCTTGAACGAAAATAGACTCGACATGCGCTTTTTGGTTCGAGGCGCATCGTGTTGAGGTACAGCGTGTGCTGCAGCGCAAACCGACATCCAGACTTTTTTCCAGTCCGTTTGACCGGCGATGCGGAGGCGTATCCAGCCCTCCATGCGGCCATTTACGAGCGTTGTAGGATAGTCGGGTCCTGGGCGGCACGTTAGAGACTGGAATGTATACACGGGCACGACGCGCACCGGTCAGAGTAATCCGGAGAAGATGGGCAGTATAAATCTCCTCCAGACGGGACTTTTCCCATGCGGACAGACGTAAGGCGGCGGCCCAGGACAAGAGGGACGGGGTGGAAGGACATGAAAACAAGATGAGATTCGATCCGCTGGTGTTGACGGCGAGTATGTCGGAATATCGTTTCTGGGGCGTGGTATCTGTCGCGGGTATGCTGACGGCGCCCAGAACGTGAACGAAGGCGTCGGTGATGTTGAGATACGACGGGCCCACTTCCCGACCCTGCGAGCTGGCCTCTTGAACCGCATTCATATCCCAAACGCTAAGCGTTGTGCCATTAAGCTGGCCCCACACCTCGGTCCATCCCTCATCTTTCGCGGGCTTTTGGCCGTCTGGTTGGCGTTCTATGTGCCGAATGAGCGGACCGGAGAAGTAGACTTTGCGAGCATGGGCGGTGGTGAGTTGGACGATTTCTGGATGGAGTGGAGTGGGTGCTGCGGCGCCATCTAGCGAGGAGCGCGGAGACTGGGGAGGCTGTTCCATGCGGGATCGTGAGAGGAAGGATTGGCTGCGCTGGGAGGGTCGCTCGTTGTTGGTGGTGGTCTTGCGGTTGAAGGAAAAGAAGCGGTTTGTGAATCCTGTGGTCGACGCTGTGACGACGTTTGATCCATGTTAAATATTGGGTGGGCGGGCCAAGGCAGGGCAGGGCAGAGGCTTGGATAGGTCCGAGTTCAAGGTCGTACAACAAGATTCAAGGATTCCCTACTGTCACACGTGCAAATGGTCCGACTCGATCACGGTTTTCTTTGACAGACTCCGCGTCGCGATCGAGCCCCTTTCGCTGAACTCCAAGGTTATCGTGCCTAGACTCCATACGCCTGCATTTTCGAACAAGGCATGTTGCTAGTACTGGAGAGAGTCGAGGCATCCACTGAATCTCTTCTAGCCTGAGCGACTGTTGACTCTTGGGCGATTGGTTCGTACAGCGCGAGGAATGAACCGTGTCAAACCACTGCGTGGCGAGAGTGAAGTCAACACCGGCGAGTTCACCTGCAAGGGGAATAAGTTGCAGGTCACCTCGACGCGCTTCAAGACGCGTATAATGCAGTCTAGCAATCAGGTGCCGCCGGCGCGCTAATAACCGACTTGGTAGCGCGTTGAAGTTTAAGGCACCGTCCTGGGCACAATGACCACATTTGCTGCGAGAACAATCTATATCGAGTCTCGACGGACACGCTGTACAAATCGCCCTCACAAGCAACTTTGAAGGAGACATCCTCCGTGTTGCGACAATCGGGCGAGAAGAACCCACGAAGCTGGAGAAGCAGCGGGAGCAGGTCGTTCTCCAGCTGTTGCAGCGAACGCAGAGCCTCCTTGAGCATCCGTTCTTTCAGTCTATGTGGCTTCCAGACGAGACACCTTCTTGGAGATGCATCCCGTAGACGTTGCGGCAAACATCAAGTGCCTCTCTACTTTCCGCACACACCTTTCAACGAGATGGGCACTAGGATACATTCTCTGTCATTTGAATATTGAGGTCATTGAATTGTTGACGTTGGCCTCTTTTTCCAGATAGTCACTGCAAATAAGATGAAGTAGCAACACTCACAGACAAAGCTGTTCAAGTTGGCAAACCAAGAGACATTTAGGTATACAAAACTCACCTCGCCATATGAGTTAGTTGAAGGAGACTTTACTTACTAGCTTGGGTTGGATTTATTTGCATACATGCACACACACACACACACAATTAACAAAGTTTCCACTGTTGTGAACACAATCCCCAGAGGACGACTCAACCGAGACCTGATCGTACAAAAGCCATATTTTGGGAATCTATCTCTACAAACACCCACAGCATCACAATGTTTATGGCTGAACAGTAGATAGGGGGATAGCACTCTCAATGTCTTGCACTTCCACAGCACCTAGCTCAAGTAGCAGGCGTACAATCTCAATATACCCTCCTGAGGATGCTGCCTGCAGTGCGTTGCCACCTTCTCTGCCCTGTGCATTAACCTCCGCACCACGGTCAAGCAGGAGGCGCACAACCTCAATGTGCCCTTCTGAGGATGCTGCTTGCAGTGCGTTGCCATAGCATCCGCCCTGCGCATTCACCTCCGCACCCTGGTCAAGCAGGAGGCGCACAACCTCAATGTGCCCTCTCCAGGATGCTGCCTGCAGTGCGTTGCCATGGTGTTCGCCCTGCGCATTCACCTCCGCACGCTGGTCAAGCAGCAGGCGCACAACCTCAATGTGCCCTTCCAAGGATGCTGCCTGCAGTGCGTTGCCCCAGTGTCCACCCTGCGCATTCACCTCCGCACGTTGGTCAAGCAGGAGGCGCACAACCTCAATGTGCCCTTCCAAGGATGCTGCCTGCAGTGCGTTGCCCCAGTCTCTGCCCTGTGCATTCACCTCCGCACCACGGTCAAGCAGGAGGCGCACAACCTCAATGTGCCCTCCCGAGGATGCTTCTTGCAGTGCGTTGCCATAGCCTCCACCCTGCGCATTCACCTCCGCACGCTGGTCAAGCAGGAGGCGCACAACCTCAATGTGCCCTCCCAAGGATGCTGCCTGCAGCGCATTGCCATAGCATCCGCCCTGCGCATTCACCTCCGCACCCTGGTCAAGCAGCAGGCGCACAACCTCAATGTGCCCTTCCAAGGATGCTGCCTGCAGTGCGTTGCCATAGCGTCCGCCCTGCGCATTCACCTCCGCACCCTGGTCGAGCAGCAGGTGCACAACCTCAATGTGCCCTTCCAAGGATGCTGCCTGCAGTGCGTTGCTACTTTCTCCGCCCTGTGCATTCACCTCCGTACCACGGTCAAGCAGGAGGCGCACAACCTCAATGTGCCCTCTTGAAGATGCTGCCTGCAGTGCGTTGCTACTTTCTCCGCCCTGCGCATTCACCTCCGCACGCTGGTCAAGCAGGAGGCGCACAACCTCAATGTGCCCTTCCAAGGATGCTGCCTGCAGTGCGTTGCCATAGCATCCGCCCTGCGCATTCACCTCCGCACCCTGGTCAAGCAGGAGGCGCACAACCTCAATGTGCCCTCCCAAGGATGCTGCCTGCAGTGCGTTGCCATAGCGTCCACCCTGTGCATTCACCTCCGCACGTTGGTCGAGCAGGAGGTGCACAACCTCAATGTGCCCTCCCAAGGATGCTGCCTGCAGTGCGTTGCCATAGCGTCCACCCTGCGCATTCACCTCTGCACCCTGGTCGAGCAGCAGGTGCACAATCTCAATGTGCCCTTTCAAGGATGCTGCCTGCAGCGCATTGCCATAGTCTCCGCCCTGTGAATTCACCTCAGCACCCTGGTCGAGCAGCAGGTGCACAATCTCAATGTGCCCTTTCAAGGATGCTGCCTGCAGCGCATTGCCATAGTCTCCGCCCTGCGCATTCACCTCAGCACCCTGGCCGATCAACTTCTGCAGGACCTCAGGACTAATTCCAATGGCCACAGACAAGTACAATACTGGAAGTGCCTGCCGATCCCACTTTGGACCTTCCCAATACCGATCAATATCATGGAGGTGGAATAAACTCTTGTATTGTGCACTGTCGGGTTGGAGGAGTTCTAACGTCAACTCTATGAGTTGCTTGTGCTGGTCACCATGCTCTCCACCCTTATTCTGTTCCATCTCCCAGTATCTGAGGTGGAATGACCAGTTCTCTGCAGCATACTGAGCAAGGGGATATTTCTCAAGATTACTATCCTTGTCCAGAATATGACCAAAGCTGCATAGATATGCAATACATGTCCGTGCCATGAGATAATGTGCAGTTTGCATTAATACCTGGCAATCCCTTGAGAGCCTGAATCCCTTTGCTGAGAGAAAGTATTCCTTGACTGAGGCATGTGCAAGCTTTATCATACTAGTGCTGCGATTTGGGTCTTCTGAAACTGTGACGAATCCTGCACATGCAGACAGTAGGCTCTTGGGTCGCATTCGCTCATCCACACTAAAGCAAAATGGTTCTGCCTCAAAGTCAAATGCCAGGGCATCAATGATCTCGTTAAGCTGCATAGGCCGCTTGGAGAAGATAAGCCAATTCATTGTGCGGCCAACACTGGAAAGCATATCAGGATTCTTGATGTTCTCCAGGATGCGGTCATAGATAGCTTCCAGTGAAGTTGGCATGTTGGACAGTGCCTTGTTGACCTGTTTTTTACTGCCATCACATTCAAGCAGTTGACCAAGCTGTAGCGACACAAGGCGAAACCTGTGGAAATGAAATCAGCAGTGTGAAGAGGAAGACAATCGGTTAACTTACATCCCTCCACCGCGTTCAAGGAGTCCAGCTTTGATCTGATCTTTCCGCTCTTGTGGCCAGTCGCCATCCAATTTTGACAATATTTTGGTGACATATGCCTCAATATCCTGATCTACACACCCCCCGAGGGATACTGAAACTGCCTGTTTAGCCAGATCAGTGTCTCGAGGAATCTCCGGTCGACTAGTGAGCAGAAGGTGGACATTGGCCAGCTTTGCATCCACAATGTGTTTGACCACATCAAGTAGCTTGTCATGTTCAGAGCACTCATCCAGTGCATCCAGCACAATGTACACAGGCTGTGTAAATTCTCCAAGAATAGGGATCAAGGCATCTGAAATCAAAGCAGAATTGCTGGGCAGATCTTCTCCATTGGCATAAGAGCTCCAAAGTGCATGTAGGGTCTTGTCAGGATATGGTGCTTTAAGCGAGATCTGGATGACTAGCGAAGACAGGAGCTGCTTGACAGTCCGCTGCCCAGAGTTATTTGTATCAAAGTAGAAGAATGCAATTGGTTCTGCCCTGCTGCGCAGGGTGTTGATGATTGTGGAGCTAAGTTGAAGGAGTTGTTAATTTCTTGAGGTCAAGAACAGCAAAATTACCTGAGAATAGTCTTTCCCGATCCCGCTGGATGCACAGATGAGTTACTATTTTTGCACAGATGAGAGTAAGAAACTGACAAATTCCCTCAAGCCAAAGAAAAGAGTTGGAGGCATATATCCAGTCTTTGAATTCTGTGCTCTGCAGAAGCCATAGACCAGTACCAGGGTGACATTTGTCTGCAGCATCTCGATCGCTGAGGGCCACATTTGCAGGTTGAAGCCATTTCTTCAGCTGTTTGCGCTTATTCTCATCAACCAGTGTTTGTCTACAGTCTCATGTGAAAAGGGCTGATATCAGTGGATTTGACGTACAGCTTCCTATCCATGGCATCCTGCCCAGTTGATAGAGCAATCAGACGTGAACCCTTCAAGTCCACCATCAGGTACTGTCAAGCCTTGTATATCTTGACCCGGTGACCTCGCATAGCCTCCTACCATGTGATTATCATGTGACCGTGTCTGCCATGATGTCAGGGATGACTCGTTGGAGCAACGAGGTCATGGACGACGTCGCTGGAGCCGTTGGAGCTATGAGGTCATGGACGACATCGCTATGGAGCCATACACAGCCACTTACCAGTATTATATATACCCTAGCTACAGAGTGTACTCCCTAGTGCTTTTATTCCGATCACTTCCCCCCATCTTCGCCCTCTCCTCTCTTACCACTTGTATAACGAGCCTCTGGCACATCGTCCGAGTCCCCAGTGCATTGCAACACTATTGTCCCATTCTTACCGGGACCTCTACCTTGCTTGTATTGTTTGGACAGTGTGTTTAAGTGTCACCTCACAAGTGACCTCTCTCTCAGAGACTTGTTTGTGACATAATAAAAGCACTCGTCTTACCATCGTACCATCAGTGATCTTTTGATCACATCGTCGATCCCATCAAGCGATCATTGATCATATCGATATCATCATACCATCATACCATCATCGATACCATCATTGATATCATTGATCAGATCAACAACCACCTACCACCAACAACCTTCCTAGTCGTCATACCAGATCAGTGATTGCATTTGTTGCATCATTGATACCATCGACTCTTAGGACAACAACTCCACTACCCTCATACCACTTGGCAACACACTCTCGACGTTTTACCATGACTGCAAGAGTCGTACTAGCCTCCACACCACCCTTCTTCTCTGGAGAATCATCGAAGTGGGATAACTTCTATGATCATCTTACCACCTATCTTGCTGCGTATAGCGAGGAGTTGAACTCCAGCAAGAAGAAGATCTTCTTCACTCTGTCTTTTCTTCGTACCGCCGATGGATCCAGTTGTGTCGCATCAGACTGGGTGCGTAACTGGAAGAAGCGTACGTTGAATGCAGATGGAACCCTTCGTTCGTCCTACACCTTCGAAGATCTCGGAGATGAGTTGGATGCTGCATTCAAGGATCAGAACCTTGCGCAGTTGGCTCATCTGAAGCTCACTAGTACCCAGCAGGGGAAGCTGACGCTTTTGGAGTTTCTTCAACAGTTCGAACTCAATGCAGAGCAGGCTGGTTACTCTCCTCACGATGAGACGGGTGACTACAATGCGTTCCTGATTGAGTTGCTGGAGGACAACGTGAATGAGGACATCATCTCTCAGATGTATGTTGGCGGGAATACAGTTCCTGTGACCTATGCTGGATTCAAGAAGCGCCTTATCCAGATAGATGCCAATAGGCAGCGAGGCAAGATCAGACGGCAACGTCAGATTGCTCCTGCAGCGCAGAGACCTAAGGTCATTCAGACACAGAAGCCAGTTTCTACATCCCAAGCTCCACCCCGCTCTGCAAGGTTTGATGCAGAAGGGTATGAGCGGATGGATGTTGATAACCAAGGGCAGAAGTCTCGACCTTTTAGGTGCTACAACTGCGGCAAGTTTGGTCACATGAAGAAGGACTGTCCGGATCCGCCCAAGGAGAGAATCAATGTGCGAGCTTTGCGCAAGGAAATTGATTCCCTTGATGTACAGAGTGATGTGCTTCAGTCTCTAGCAGCGTTGCTTAGAGAAAAGGGTTTTTGAAGAGCTCTCCTCCCATGACCAAGGAGGGAGAGCGGAAGAACCAGTACGGTCGTTTCACGGTCCTGGAAGACCTTGAAGACACCAGTGCCGGCATGGATACAATTACAGATGCAGGCTCAGGGAATGAGCAGGACGCATGCTGTAATGTAAGGATGCCGCAGAACAAGGATTGCATCAAGAATAAGCGACGAAGACACAGTAGAGTATCTGTGAATACAGAAAAGGGAAGCAGTGCTTCGGAGGCTCAATCCTCATCCGAGGAGGAAGCGCCTGCATCATACCACACTCCTGAACACACCAGAGTGCCGAAGGCTGTTCGGATGCGCGAAGCGGCTGCTAGACAGCGCTCAAGTCCGGATCGTCTAACTCGGGAGCGAAGAAAGTTCCATGCAGATCGGAAGCGCCACGAGATGGTGATTCCCATTGTCCTGACAGCGCCAGACACCGGGAAGATCCGCGGTGTCAAGGGCTTGTTGGACAGTGGATGCACATCAACCTGCATTGACAGAGATTATGTCAAGGCGCAGGGATATGCAACGAAGGAACTTGATGTTCACATTATTGCACGGAACGCAGATGGAACTGAGAACGCCAGAGGAAGGATCACTCATTATGTGGAGTTACAAATGAGTATCGGACCTCACTCAGAGAAGCAGCGTTTCCTGGTGACTGGGCTGGGGAAAGCAAGAGTATTCATTGGATATGACTGGCTCTTGAAGCACAACCCCCAGGTTGACTGGAGAAAACAAACAATTCTCTTCAACCACTGCCCTGAAGAGTGCAATATGAACGGCTCAGAGTATCACACCGGTGCCAAGGAGCCAACACTGGAAGACGGCGAGTCGCTTCTTCTAGTTGACTTTGCAGAAGCCATTGAGCTTCGGTCCAAGGAGACACATTCACAACGCATGGCTGAAGAGTCAAGGAACGAGACAGAGTCACAACCAGAGGACAAAATTCCTGAGCAATATCATGAATTCGTAAATGTATTTGCAAAGGAAGCCTTTGACTCTCTTCCTGAACGACGGCCATGGGATCATGCTATTGAGTTGAAGCCAGACTCGAAGATGGTGGATTGCAAGATTTATCCACTCTCTAGAGATGAGCAAGGGAAGCTGGACGAGTTTCTGGAGGAAAATCTGAAGACTGGACGCATTAAGCCATCAAAATCACCCATGGCTTCGGCGTTCTTCTTTGTCAAGAAAAAGGATGGAACTCTTCGACCTGTCCAGGACTATCGGAAGCTTAACGAAATGACCATCAAGAATCGTTATCCGATCCCTCTCATCTCTGAGCTTGTGAACAAGCTCCAGGGTGCACGCTTCTTCACAAAACTTGATGTACGTTGGGGGTACAACAATGTCCGGATCAAGGAAGGTGATGAATGGAAAGCAGCATTCAGAACCAATCGCGGACTGTTTGAACCCTTGGTCATGTTCTTTGGACTCACAAACTCTCCGGCAACGTTTCAAACCATGATGAACGACATTCTGAAAGAGTTGGTGACTGAGGGGAAGGTTATTGTCTATCTAGACGATATCCTTATCTTCACCAGTACTCTTGAAGAGCATCGTCGGATTGTGAAACGTGTACTGGAGATTTTGGCAAAGCACAAGCTTTTCCTCAAGCCCGAGAAGTGTGAGTTTGAGCGCACGTCAATCGAGTATCTTGGTGTGATAATCTCCTACAACTCGATGAAGATGGACCCCGTGAAAATCAAAGGAATCATGGACTGGCCTGAACCCAAAAATGTCAAGCAGGTTCAGGCTTTCCTTGGATTCACCAACTTCTACCGGCGGTTCATCCGAGGTTACAGCGAGATAGCAAAGCCACTCACGAGGCTGACTGGAAAGGCAGGATGGACGTGGTCTGCTGAGCAGAGGGAAGCCTTCGCCATGATAAAGGCAAGAATTGCTGAGGATGCAGTACTTGCGTTGCCTACAGATCATGGAAAGTTCCGGCTTGAAGCAGATGCGTCTGAAGGTGCAATTGGAGCGGTTCTGAGCCAGCATCAAGATGGCCAGTGGCGCCCTGTTGGCTTTATGTCCCACAGTCTTTCTGAGACAGAGCGGAACTACGAGATCTACGACAAAGAGATGCTCGCAATCATGTTTGCTCTGGAGGAGTATTGCCCATTCCTTATGGGTGCTCAGGAGACTTTCGAGATATTCACCGACCACCAAAACCTGGAATATTTCAAGAAGCCACAGAAGCTGAACAGGCGCCAGGCCCGCTGGGTTACGGAACTCTCTCAATACGACTTCACTTTACACCATCGACCCGGTGCATTGAATCGCAAGGCAGACTTGTTGTCCAGACGAGCAGACCATGATCAAGGAAAGAATGACAATCAAGATGTTGTTCTTCTCAAACCTGAATTCTTCCGCCTTACCGAATTCGAGTTTGAAAGTCTTGATAAGGTCTTGGTGGACAAGATTAGAGCCTGCACGAAACTCGACAAGTCTGTTGAGTTGGCACTGGAGAAGTCACTCCCTGGTTGGTCAAAGGCAGATGGACTTATTCTGTATCACAACCAGGTGTATGTGCCTCGAAGTGAAGAACTGCGAGAGCAAATCATCAAGCAGCACCATGATGTCCCATTGGCAGGACATCCCGGAGGATTTCGGACACAGGAGTTGATTGAGAGAAACTTCTGGTGGCCGAGAATGGGTAATCAGATCAAGGATTACATTCAAACGTGTGAAGCCTGTCAACGGACTCGGTACAGGCGAAGGACACATGGGTTACTGAATCCGCATGCTGTCCCAGGTGGCCCGTGGGAGACAATCTCGATGGACCTTATTGGTCCTCTCCCACAGAGCAATGGGTGCAATGCGATTCAGGTTTGGGTTGACTTGTTTACCAAACGGATTCATGCTGAACCAGTGGATATGGAACTCAGCAGTGAAGGGGTAGCGAGGTTGACCAGGGATAGGGTGATCCGTTACCATGGAATACCAAGGAAGATCATTTCGGATCGCGACAAGCGATACACCTCCATCTTCATGAAGGAGCTGAATCGTCTTCTTGGTACGGAAATGAATCCGACGACAGCATACCGTCCCCAGTCTGATGGCCAGACCGAACGTATGAATCAGGAGATTGAGCACTATCTCCGGATTTATGTCAACCACCATCAGACAGATTGGGCTGAGTGGCTAGCAATGGCTGAGTTCTCGTATAACGACAAGATCCACAGCTCCACTCAGACGTCGCCGTTCTTCGCGGACCATGGTTATCACCCGTGGAAGGGAGTTGAAGGACGAATGGAATGGAGGAACGATTCTGCACAGGACTTTGCCAACAGCTTGAAGAAGATCCGGGAGGAAGCTAGTGTTGCGATGAACAAAGCAAAAGAACGTATGAAGACGTACTATGATCGCAAGAGAACACCAGCACCCGAGTTCAAGGTTGGCCAGAAGGTCTGGCTTGAAGCGAAGAATATCACACAGGATCGCCCTTCAGAGAAGTTCGCTGATAGACGCTTGGGTCCTTATGAGATTTTGGAGAAGGTTGGCGCTGCAGCATTCAAACTGAAGCTACCAGGAATGGACAAGAGACATCCTGTGTACAATGAAGAGCTCTTAACACCGTACCATGAGCCACCGCCGCACCGTCGAGAACAGCGACCTGCTCCGAAAATCATTCAAGGCAATGAGGAGTATGAGGTGGAGGAAATTCTTCAGTCTCGGAAGAGAGGCAAGGGCTGGCAGTATCTTGTCAAATGGAAAGGATACCCACACAGCGACAACACCTGGGAACCTGCGCGCAATCTTACCAATGCGAAAAAACTCTTGGAAGAGTTTAAGAATCGCACTATCAACACCCGCGCAACGAAGAGTGTTCCTGTGTTCCGCAGTGGATATTGGAATTATCTTATTGGCAGATATCAGCCCAAGGAGATTTCAAAGCCTTATGGAAGTCCGAAACTCTTCGACCCAACAACAGGCGTATTTGAACGTGTTTTCTCTTCGTCAATGAGGACATTGACCATAGAGGGGGGGTAATGTCAAGCCTTGTATATCTTGACCCGGTGACCTCGCATAGCCTCCTACCATGTGATTATCATGTGACCGTGTCTGCCATGATGTCAGGGATGACTCGTTGGAGCAATGAGGTCATGGACGACGTCGCTGGAGCCGTTGGAGCTATGAGGTCATGGACGACATCGCTATGGAGCCATACACAGCCACTTACCAGTATTATATATACCCTAGCTACAGAGTGTACTCCCTAGTGCTTTTATTCCGATCACTTCCCCCCATCTTCGCCCTCTCCTCTCTTACCACTTGTATAACGAGCCTCTGGCACATCGTCCGAGTCCCCAGTGCATTGCAACACTATTGTCCCATTCTTACCGGGACCTCTACCTTGCTTGTATTGTTTGGACAGTGTGTTTAAGTGTCACCTCACAAGTGACCTCTCTCTCAGAGACTTGTTTGTGACAGGTACACAAATGCCAAGTATAAATTGACCTACACTGAATGCATCGCGGAAGGCATTGATTCGTCTGTCTATGCCACTGGCAATGTCAGGGAAGTCGCCATGTCCCAGAGCACGCTTGAGGCTCTTGACAAAGCCTTTGGATTTCCAGTCTTGTAGAATGTCATGTGTTTCACCCAAAACCCTGCAGAAAATCAATACACGGAGAGCAAATCACCAAGGCTAACTCACATTTGGTATCTCTCCAAATCATTCTTTAAACCTAGAATTGCAGCATTCTGCTCCTGCCCATCCAGACCACACAGTCCCTGGGCAAGCACACAGGAAACATTCCCGATGTTATTGAGAAGGTCATCGGCACGCTTCTTGTTATCCGCCATTGCCTATAGCCATTCAATGTATGAAGGGATGAAGATCAACAGATAAACGGACCTTCTGGAACTTGATGAGTTTCTGGATTGGACCGGTGATGGCGTTGAGGTATGGGACATTCTCCGTCACACTGGCAAGTGTCTGGAGGATGCCCAGAGCAGTTTCAAGGCTGGTAGCAGCTGCAGCGACTACCTGGCTGGTCTTGGAGCTGTTATCGTGCGAGGGGGATTTCATCGGGTTGGAAGTGGATAGCGACATGGTGGTGCGAAGCAAAGTGCTGTGCGAAGGCTGTTATGTGGCAGGACAACACGTGGCGCCAAAATTAGAATGACTTCCGACCTCTTCCGACTCGATACCGGAGGGCAAACATTACTGGGGAGATTGTTGTCCTGCGCCGACTCAGCTCTATGCATATCAAGTACATACAGCACATGATCCCCTTCCCATTCCGAGCGCCTACGCTCCAGTCATATCACAATTCCCAAACACCGGCGGCCCACCGCATCGGACTCTAGGATAAGCTGTCGGGCGCATCAGTCAAGGACAAAGTGCCAAAAGAAAGAAAGGTCCTCTCACCTTGAACGTGTAGATTGTCGTATACGCCGCCGCAAACCAAACACAATCATCCCAACATCAATAGCCTTCTTCCTGGTCGTATCCATGCAGGCAGCACCGCGGGGTACACATAACACAGCGGCACACACGCAAAGCACCCAATGAACGCGACAAACTTGTCCAGATCCGCTGCCCCGACCCACGAGATAGTCGCCGCCAGGAACACGGCGGCGAAGCGGAAGAGGTTCTTCGTCCACTCGATCCGGAAGTCGGCTTTGCCGCTGTGCATGAAGAGCCCGTTCTCCATTATGCGGATGGCGGGGGAAGAGTTGGAGCGGGACGGAGAGAATGATCTCGATGGAGTAGATGAATTGTACCTACGTCGGCATTCAGCGATCACGGAGAAAAAAGGGGACGGAAGACGTACGAATTGTGCCACTCTCTGCATCGAGGTTGACGGTCTGGACTTCCGAGCCGAAGGTGAGGTATGCGAGGGCACCGGTACCTCCAAAGAGGACTACCCAATCCTAAGCACCAAAGACAAAAGAAAAATGGGATAGGACATACCGAGAACGATGCACATAACTCCCGTCAACACCCTCGGGAACTTGTGCGGCTCACGCATGGCGTCCGTTATCGGTATGACCATTCCAATCCCCTCAAATGAGTACATCGCAACACCCACAAACAGAGAAAAGTCCGTTGGATTGAACATCTTGACGTCCGCAATGCCCCTCTGCCCGATAATCGCGATCTCCGAGCCAAAGATGTCCACGAACCTAACCAAGATGAACGCATCAGCGACGAGCGCCGTCGAGCTGAGCTTGGCGAGGTCGCGGAAGAGCACGAGCGGGAGGAAGACGAGTACTTGGGCGAGGATGAAGTATTGGATGGGCACGAGCTTGAGGCAGTGGGTAATGCCCATGACGAGCGCTTGCAGGTTCTGCGCGACGAAGATGATGTAGGCAGCGACAAAGCCGATTTGGGAGATGAAGATTGAGGCCAGGATGAGGTAGCGCATCCAGGGGCCATAGAGCGTCCCACCGATGTCTGTCGGGCATGAAAAAGCTGGTATGGTGAGATTGGCGGCAAGACGTACCTCCGAAACTGCCCGAGACGACGAACTTGGTGTATACGAGCAGGAGGAACGAGTACAGTGATATGAAGGCGATGAAGACGAAAAGAAGGGACGAGAAGAGCAGTCCGCCGTTATAGAAACTGGACAGCGACGTTAGCAGGATGGCTAGCAAACGAGCATAGACGGACCCTTTCCCGAGAAACAGCACCCCCGTCCCAACAAATGCTTTTAACAGCTGAATACGTGTGAGCAGCAGCAGGACCACAAACATGAGGAAACGCACCATGAGATAGGCCTGCCCCACTGTGGCATTTCCATGCGGCCCTCGAGACAACGACGATCGCCTGCGTCTTGACCGCGACCGAGAGCGGGTTATTGTCGAAGACCCGAGAAGCGGAGCAGTCTCGTCCACAGCCATTTCCTCGTCGTCCACGTCCTCATCGTCCTCTTCAAGGTCCTCTCCAGCCTTGTGCCCATGAGAACGCGAAAGAAACGACAGCGAAAAACAGGAACTCGACAAAGTTGTTGAGGACATGCGGCTCCTCGTCGCCTCGTCGCACGCATGATCACAAAATTTCCCCGGCTCATGTATGTGCTCGAAGGTGGGGTCCGGGGTTGTTTACGACAACAGACGCTGCTCGGCCGCGTGCTCCGAGCTTGCGCTGGTCAAACTGCCACTTGTAGATATCATGCCTGAATGACGGATAAGCGAGCCAAAAAAAAAAACAAGAGAAAGTGGAAAGCACCAGCAGCATGGTAGGGAATAGGAAACGGCTCGGTCTCCTCTCTCTGCACACCGTTGCCCGCCTTGAACGATGACCGTCGAGATGCTGCGTGAGACCCCAGCGGGACGTCGAGATCGGAAGTCGGAGTCAACTTTGCGTCGGGTGCATTCTCTCGGTCTTGTTTGGAGACGCGTCCGGTAGGTCAGCGGGGCTTTCCTGGGCTGTGCGACGTCCGAAGCATTAGGTGTCCCGACTCGTTACACAAGTGCTAGCTATCGGATGTGCCCTTCATCGACTGGATGTTGTGAGTGGGTAGTAGACGAGATGGAAGTGTGTCACACCTTGTTACACCGCGTTCTCGTTGGACTGATGAGTCGTATTCAAGTTAAGTATTCACGCTCGAGCTCATCAAGCTCGAGCTCATATTGCTTATTATTGTAGCACAGCTGTAGCCTTTTCTTTTCTCTCAATCGTGGCTGAGAGCGATTGTTACTCGGCGCCATACAGCCACTGACACAGGCGCTATGCATAGTATTCATTTTCAAAATGTCTCGTACGGAGGGAATACAGCTGAAATCACTCCAAACACAAATCCAGACGAGATAGACTGCAGCATGAGTATCAGGCATGGAAATACTCCAGTATTAGATGCGAGACGGACCGCATAGATCCAGCCAAAGTCGAATATGTGTCCAGCGCTTCCAACAACTACAGATGAGTTCAAATGCGCGATGAGTCCCGGTAGAGTCGGTCCGAAGCCAATGATGAATGCCGCAGCCGCCCTCCAGTTCTTTTCATCGTCAGTTAAAGACAAGGCAGACGAAACGAAACGACGAACTATGCCGTTCCAGTACTTGTACCGTCCTTCGGGATCGTACAGCTGCTGGACGTCGACCTTGCATCGGTGAACAATGAAGTACTGCTGGAGATGAGCAGGGTGTATATGGATGCTTTTGCCAGTGGGTCCTCACGTCGACGACCATTCTTTCGAGAAACTTTCACGTCAAGATCAAAGATGACACGAGAGCGACGTACATTGCTGCTATCGGAGCCATGAAGATCTGAAGAGGACAGTGATCAGCGCCTTTAGTAGACAGGTCAAAGGTCTGCGTACGCAATACGACGACAAAATCGCCAAGAACCCAGGGGCGCTTGCGAGGACCTTCCACGGACACATCATCCATGCCCCGAGGATCCCACAGATGACCTGTCCGCGGCGGATATTGATGTACCGCGGCCACAGGACGGTCATGTCGTTCGCAGCGCTCAAAGAGTTTGCGCCGACGTTCGTGCCCAGGACTGAATAGAATCGGGAAAGAGTCGGCGGAGCGGTGATGTACGTACCAGCTAGCGCGAAACTGAAAGCCGCCAAGAAGCTTGCAACGCGTGAGTCCCAGCGGTCGATCACCTGTAGTGGGTCCCAGATGATCTCCCCGTACAATACCTCGGTCGTTGAAGCGACCATGACACCACAGACCCCGAGGTAATCGCAGCTGGTATGACAATTATCTGTACAAATTGACTTGCTTCCAAGCGTCAGAATCAGTCAGGCGTCAACAAGGTAAGACCACTCACGCCCTTTCGTTTCTCGAATACCGCGTAAAGTCCGCAATATTGACCGCCATCGATGACCACGACGCAATCGCGCTATTCAGCGCGCTCAACACGACCCAATTCGATGTGCGCGCGCCGCGGAGGCTCCCATATCGCAGACTGGTATGCGGGGGGACGCGTACGACGGCCCAAATGAGAATGCCGAGGCAGGTCATGGGAACTACGACGGCTTTGACGGCGAAGAGATGGCGGATGTTGGGTGGGGATACGAAGAGGAAGGGGAGCTCGATGAGCCAGAAGAGCAAGAAGCTGAGCATGCCGGTGGTGGTGATGCCTGCGGAGGCGGGGAGGTGGTTTGGGATGCGTAGGAAGGGCGGTCCGATGAGGGCTTTGAGCATTTGGTAGGTGCATTCCGAGCCGATATAGGTCTGAAATATTTCATGAGTACTATCGATGGTGAGCCGAATCGCTCACCTGAACGCCAAACCAGAAGATAGAAACAAGGACTCTGCAGAAGACCGCAAAGTAGCTAAACCAGAAACCGAATGAAGCTCTGACTATCACCTACACGGAGGGTTAGCGCGATAACAAAAACTATGAGAGCAAGCTTCCCGGAAATGCAATGTGCAAGCGGGCACCAATCGTCCCGTTAGCGAGAATAACGGAGGCCAAGATGACATTTCCACAGAGAATGACGAGCAGGGATTGCTTCCTGCAGACAAGTCTCTCTCAGACATCACTTCGAAACTTGAACTTACCAAGAGAGGCCCACGGCGATCATGGTACTTGCGAGCTCCCACGTAGCAGGCGCGAAAGCGTCGGAGAACCAATAAGCCACATAGTTCTGAAGGAAGATTCAGAGGTCTTTTAGAAAGTGCCCCCAGCGCTCACCCATGTCGTCCAGGTCCTCAAGTGAACAGGAACAGGCTCCATGTCCGCGTTTGTCCAGCGCTTGCTCTTGTCATCGGAGTACGAGTCGAGAGACCATGAGGAGGGCAGACTCCATCGAGACCCCATGCTGCACAAGTCAAGGCGCACTCAAGGCATAAGAAGCGACCGTATCTGAGACGATTAGGTCACTGGCAGAGTAAGACGTCGAAATTGAAGCGGTGGGCGGATTTTGTGGGTTGAAATGCAGGGAAGATTGTGGGCCTTCGGCTGATTCATGCTCAAGGACAAATACTGCGAGTCGAGGTTGGGAACACCCTTGTCACGCTGTGACTCGACTCATCATGGACGGTCAACCACTGCGTCCAACCGCGCTCCGCTCGCGATCCCGAACTCTTGCGCCCTCCCCGCTGTCAAGCGATCTGTTACCTGTCAAACAACTCCAGCACCAATGCAACTTATTCGGCATTCTCAAAGTCGCCCTCCTCGCCATCCTTGCCCTCGCAATTCTCTCTACTCAACTACCCACAACCTCCGTACCGAGGCGTTCAGCCCTCGCCCGCGCTTCTTCCCCCTCTGCACTGCGCGACAAAGCCCGCAAGATGCCACTCGTCCACCGCGCCATCCTGCAACGACTGGCAGAGATGGAGATCTCCTCGGACCCAGACGAACGACCATACTTCTCCCCGGACGAAACACTCCATCGGATGCCACTCGTTACGCGCATTCCCGAGGGCAGAATCAAGAAGTCGCCGTTCGACTGTGGGCCCCTCCCGTGTCGTTTTCTCCTTCCTCTGCGGATCGGCGAGCAAGAATCCAACGCCCGACTACATCTCGCTCAGATCCTTCACCTCTCGCAAGAGCTCGACCGCACGCTCGTTCTGCCCAACGTCGGGAAGAGTCACGTCGGCGCGTGCTTCAAATGGCCATTCGACTTTTACTACGATCTTGATGTTGACTACAACAAGACCCTGCCTAGCGGTCGGCCGTCTATAGTCAGGATGGACATGTTCCGGCATTGGCTCGAAGCCCAGCCAGCCGGCGTGCCAACCGGTCGTTCGGTCGTTCTTTCTTTCAAAACCGACGCCAGCAACAGCGTTTCCGCCGTCGAAGGGTTGCAAATCAGGGTTGGAACCAATCCAGAACACGACCTCCCCACTTGCTTTGCCGCCAAATTCGATTCCATCAATGTATACGATTATGCACCGATACATCTTCACCCAACGGCGGAGCATCTAGGTCCAGCCATCCTCGAGGCGTTATCCTCCCCAAATCTCGTGGACGAAGACGACGAAGAGGGAGATCCGATGGTCTTGTTGCTGACATACGACCTCCGACATACCCTCTTCCCTGCGCTTCCGCGACTGCGATATTCCCGTGCTCTACACGCCCTCGCCGCGCGCCTTGCCCCGTCCTTACCATACGCTGCTATCCACTGGCGCATGGAGTCCATCCCGCCCAACGTGCTTCCTGGATGTGCGCAAGCACTGGTCGACATGTTAGCGCGACTTCACGAGGAGCATCCCGAACTGAGGAGCGTGTGGTTTGCAAGCGACTATCCCTACCCTTTGGATACGACGAGGACCAACTTGAGCGCTTTGCATTCAGACGCGATCGGGATATTTGTACGGGCGTTTGGTGCCGAGGGCAAGTTGGTCGCATTGGAGCTTGAGACGCTTACGGAGGGGACTTTGGTCAACGCCAACGCCAACGCCAACGCGGGAGTAGGGCTGGACGTCGGTCTATTGCGCGATACGGGTGTACGGGGAATTCTCGACAAGCTCGTTGCTAGCAAGGCGACGGTGTTTGTTGCTGGAGGTATGGGATGTGCTCGCAAGAGGTATTTGTTGGTTTTTCACTCAGAGTCGCAAGCTGATATATTTTGGGATGGTTAGTTCTTTGACGCAGCAGATTGTAGATGCGAGGCAGGCCTGGACGGCAGAGGTTGTGGAGTATTTTTGATTCTCGAGAGTGACGAGATTGTTTTTTTTTTGTATGCTGTCTCTATTTCGTCAATTGATTTCCCACTTGCATCTGAAGTAAATTCTCCTTCAACCAACTCCCATTCGGACAGCACAGACATGGGTAAGGGTTACATATGAGCGCACACGACCATTATTACCTATTTCGCACGCTTAGCGTTCCGTTGTGTACACGTGTTTACACGGTTAGCAGATGACCTTGATAACCCTCGAATCCGATGCGCTATCAGCGCTCTCATCGATCCGATTGCCATGTCGCTCTCCGTGTAGGTTGTCCTGCCTGAGCAGGTCAGACTACTGGCTAGGTGCGTTGTGTGTCCCGAGACCCCGACGAGCGTTCACCCTGCCCGCAGCATGGATGCGACGCGATTTTCCCTCGAGTCGCGTATCCCCAGCGATATCCTGGAGCTCATATTCGAAGCCGGTGCCCGAATCGCCCATTCGGAAGGCGCCCCTTCACCGCGGCCCGTCGAGATCGTTGTGTCGCATGTGAACCGGCGATGGAGGGAGATCGCGCTGGATCTCGCGTCCCTTTGGTCCTCGGTCTTCGCGTCGCCGTTCGAGGCCACCGAGAAGCTCGAGACATACCTCGGCCGGTCCAAGAACCACCTGCTGCGCGTGTGTCTGTTCGCGTGTGTCGGGTATTGGCGCCGAGACATGCTCGAGCAGATGCGCCCGCACCTGCATCGCTTCCGCCGCTTCCACCTCGTCACAAACTTCATCCACCCGGCGCCGACGGTCAGCGCGCAGTTCGAGGGGTTCGATATGCCGAATCTCGAATGCTTCTTGTACACCCCGCTCGATTACGGCGACTTTATCAACGTCGACGCTCCGGCACCCCCGTTACTCCCGTTCACCCGTCCCTCCCCGGCGTTGTCGTCTATCCGCATAAACGGGCCGATGCTGCACCTCATTCGACCACCCTTCTCTGGCATCGTCCAGCTGTGTCTCACGGAAGAGCGATTCGCGATCCCATTCCGCTCTGTGTGCGACATGCTCCAAGACTGTCTCGCGCTCGTCAAGCTGTCCTTCTCGGGCCACACCCAGCGCCCGCATCGCCGTCTCGCGACCCCGCGCGACGTCGTCCCGCTCGTCCTCCCCGAGCTGCGCTACCTCATGCTGGCCAACGGCGGCAACTCCGACGTGCTTCTATCCGCCCTGAGCGCACCCAAGCTCTGCGGGATGCGCCTCACCAACTTTGACGAAGGCGACATGGCGTACTTCCTCCAGCTCTCCCAGATATCAAAGTTCCCCGTGCTCGAGTCGCTCTCCTTCGTCGACGACACCTTCTCCGTCGCAGACTACCACGACATCGCCCGCGTCTTCCCCGCCGTGCGCTCCCTCGCGTGTCTCAACTCGTCCTTCACCGACGACGTGCTCGAGTTTCTCGTCCCGCTCCCGACGACATCCAGCAGCGCCACCCACATGCCCTGGCCGAAGCTCAGCGCGTTATCATTCAGCCAGGCGCAGTTCCACGAGAAACACCAGGCGATGCTGTGCAGCCTCGTCGACGCGCGTATTGCCCTCCGCGCCCCGCTCAGACACCTCTTCCTCGGGTCCGCGAACCGCTTGTTGTTGGACACGGAGCGCGCGGTGTGGCTAAAGGAGCTGCTCCGTCTAGAAGAGGGGCCCGAGGTCCCAGAGGACGACGAGATGCGGACGTTGGTCGAGTTTTCGGGAGATGGATACAAGTGTTGAGTTTTATGCTCTTTTCCCTTTGCTTTATGATATGCTTCGTTTTTGTAATTTTTTTTTGGTTTCGGCGCGTACTCACGCTCTTTGGATACGTGTATGCTTTGTTTACCTAGAGATGCATTGGAGGAGAGAAAATTAATGATGTGACACCCTCCGCCGACATGGAACTAGCTTCTCTTCTATCCGACTACGGCTTGCGGATGACGTCGCGCCCGTCAATCTATTCGCAGCATGGCGGACCCAGCCAGCATACGCGCCCAGTACAAGGACGGTACACTACAGGGGGACCTAATCCTCTCCAACGGCCGCATCCACACCATGACCGGGACAGACCAAATCGTCTCTGTCGTCGCCATCCGCAGCGGCAAGATCGTGTACGTGGGAGACGACGACTCGCACGCTCGTCGTCAATTCCTGCATCCACCTGGACCCCCCCGCGTAATCGACCTCAAAGGCCGCGTGGGCATCCCAGGCCTCGTCGACTGCCACAACCACATCGTCTTGTTTGGCAACCGCCCGGGGCACCATACTCCGCTCGAGAACGCGTATTCTATTGCGGAGGTGCAGGAGACGTACCGCCTACGCGCCAGTAACGGCGTTCCTGAGGGCCAGTTCATTACGACCATAGGCGGGTTCAGCCCTGGGCAGTTCAGCGAGGGTAGGCTGCCCACCCTGGCGGAGCTGGACGACGCGCTGCCCAAACACCCTGCCTTTGTGTCCGTTGGATTCACCGGTCCAGCCGCTACGAATACGCTTGGTAAGGCGTTCTTCGCGGGCGTGCCAGTAGCTATTGGCGCAGATGGATCCATCGCAGAGGGCGAGGAGAACGGCAAGGCCCTGCTTGCGCTGCGGCAACAGCTTACATTCGACGACCGGAAGCGCGGGGTCCGCGATGCCATGGCATACGCCGTCTCATTGGGCGTGACGACGCATCTCGACCAAGGCGCGTTTCCCGCGACCAACACACCCAGCGACGGCTCGGGGCACGAGGACAACAACACCATGCACCTCCCGTTCCTGGCCGTCTACAACGACCGCGCCGCCACGCTCCGTCTGCGCATCAACTTCCTCACGCTGGACGCGACACCAGACACCCCGACCCTAACCGCGCGGCTGCAAAACGCGTTTCGGTTCTTTGGGAACGATATGGTGCGCACGGGCAGCATGGGCGAGTTTGTGACGCTGGATTATGCCGGGGGGCCGGTGTTCGATGGTGCGATTCGGCAGGTGAGGAAGATGGGGTGGCGTTTGGAGGTGCATTCCATTACGGAAGGGGATTATGTGACGCAGGTGGAGGCGTTTGAGAAGCTGGATGCAGAGCCTGGGATGAGCATCAAGCACCTCCGCTGGGTGATTGCGCATGTACCCTTTATAACGGAGGAGTTTATCGCGCGGCTGAAGGACCTGGGCTGTGGGGTCAACTTGTCTGCCTACCAATACCTGAACAGCCTGAATACCCCACTGATACAAGCCGGCCCGCCATACCGGCTTATCGTCGACAGCGGGATCCCCGCCGGGATCGGCGGGGACGGGATGCAGATCGCCATGCTGAATCCATGGGTGCAGGCCTACTACGCCACGACGGGGAAGAACGCGCGGGGACGTGGTGAATCCCGGGGAGCACTGCATCACGCGGCACGAGGTGCTGGCGCTGTATACGCGTGCGAATCAGTGGTTCTTGGGGAAGGAGGACGAGGAGCTGGTGGGGACGTTGGAGGTGGGGAGGCTGGGAGATGTGGTGGTGCTGAGTGAGGATTATTTTACGGTGATGCCGGATGAGGAGTTGAAGAAGCTGAGGTCGGTGTTGACGGTTGTGGGTGGGGTGGTGGTGCATGCAACTGGGGAGATTGTGTGATTTGTCTTAATGCCAACTTGAAAACAGTGTATTTTTCTCTGGATATGCTGCGTGCATTTATTCAGGATTCATTCCTTGATCTCCTACGCGCAGGGTTCTGAGCAGCCTCAACAACCATCAACAAGCCTCATGCACGTGGTCGCGTTTCTTCATGCAAGCTCCCATTCCCCGATGGATGACCGCGTTCGATATCCCGCTGGCCGTGCGGCTAACACGCATAACGACACCAGAGAGGGAGGTTTTCCAAGTTACCCAGTGCGTGAAACTACTCGTCCTCACTGACTGTCGCATCGAATTAAATTGACACAGACAGGAACCCGAGGAGAGAGAACCGGTTCCCCCTATTCCCGCCCATCTACACGGCCAAGAGTGTCTCTACGGCTTCATCTTCACGGAAGAGCTCATGGACGCCTACCATGCCACACATCCTCCCCGCTTGCCTCCGTCCGAGTCGAATACCTTCTCAAATAACCGCTTGTCAATTCACGCCGTGGCGAACCGTCTGGGCCTCGAAATCCATATTGATCACTTCCATGGGCGACACGACGATGTCGTTTGGTTCTCCTATACCAAGGGTGGGGTGGTGCGGATCCGGGAGGTGCCGGTTGCAGCGAGGCTTGAGCGCTTCGCGGAAGAGCTGGGGATGACGCAGACGGCTGCGCAGTGGCATAATGCGTGGGTGCCTGCCCGTTAGCACTAGGTGTGTGTACCCGTCCCCCGCCACCTTGTTCTAATCCACTGATGTTCGGAGTAGACTTCTCAATACGCGCGAACGTGAAAAGTGGCGGATTGTGTACTATTCCAAGAATTCTGTGAATGTTTGCCGCTGTGGGTTACCGTTCAACAGGGCCTTGTCCGGCGCGTGCACGACGGCGCAATGTACGCCTCCATCAAACCTCTAGCCAGCCACCTTTCTCACCGCGCCCCTCAAACGAATTCGGCGGCAGATCGAGTCTTTCGCCGTTGTCTTCCCGGAGGTCGCTTTTACTCTTCTAGAGAACACGCATACCGCGAAGCACGCTCTGCTTGCTGATCACCTTTGTACAGACAAGCTCGACACTCACAACGTTCCGCCATTTTGTATGGACGCGCATTAGCGCAGGTTGTGTGTCTTTCCTTTCAAGTTGACCGTGCACGATGCTGACACTTCGTTTTAGACTTACATCTCAGTGGCAGGAACCGAACACCTTGCTCTTCGAATTCGTCAGGCGCTACGGTCCCGCGTCTCGTAAGTAACCTTTTCCCGCTTTTCCCGTCGGGTATGAGTAGTCACTAATGCACTATAAATGTGCTAAACAGTGCTTCATCTTCTTCCTTCTTAACCCTCATGTCTGCTCCCAGTCCAATCCAAAACGGCGACACCGACAGTGCGATTATAATGGTCGATGAAAAGGCCAACGACTCCGAGCGGGCCCTCGTCCAGCAGCTTGCTGGAATGCCGGGTGCGATTATCGTTAGCTGCGCCATACCGATGTCTCTGACCGTGGTTCACAGATCTAGAGCCGTCGACTCCGACCTCTCTTTCTCTCCCCGCCGTCGACGTTCTCGCGGCGCCCATCGTCAACGTCGTGCAGCAGGAAATCAGCACCGAGTCCGAGTCCGTTGCCCGTATCCCCCACGTCGATGCGAGTGGCTCGGGCACCCCCCACGCTGGCCAGGTGCGCATGCGTTCCCTTCTTTTTTTCTCTTTTCCAGTGCTGCTCGGCGTCTGAAAAAAGAAACTTGAATCATAGGGTGGTGCGTTTGGCAACATCCGTGGTGTGTTCGGCAACATCCGTGGTGGACTCGTGTTCGCGCTTGGACCGACCAAGACTTTGTACTGGAATTTGAAACCCGAAGTAAAAAAGGACGAGTCGTTTTAGTTGTAATTGAGTAAGGCCGCATTGGCTCCACATTGAGCGGCTCTGTCTCATAAGCTTAAGCTCGACCCGACTTGAAAGCTTCCTGAATTTTACTGCACTGTGTATTAAGACTATCGGAATGTTCAGCCACGCGCTCAAGAGATTCCAGTTTCTCTTCAAATGAGGTGGGGGGTTCAACAGGGCCTTGTTCGGCGCGTCCACGACGGCGCAGTGTACGCCTCCATCCAACCTCTTCCCGACGTAACGCGACAGATCGGGATTCGTGTGGTTGCGAGTTGGGTTCGCAGGCTACTTTTGCTTATTTCACCAGAAAAAGTTGGCCTCGCAACAGGGACACCAGTTTCTGTCTCCGTGAGTAGGGGCACAGATATTTGTCCGCACACGCCGCTTCAGTGCCGCTTCAAGCCGCATCAATCAATGACTTTGCAGCTTCATGTCACACCTCGACCGCTTCAAGGTGAAGCGGCAAAGTCATCGAGTCATCGAGTATGAGATTCAGGTGGGAATCGGTGCCCATACATCCCTTACACAGGCTAGTGAAGTTGAATTTTGTCAAATAGCTCTCATTTCGACGCAAAGTGGGACTTGCTGATGGATGACCTTGAGATGAATCGAGCTTATCACTCTTTCAGGTGAGTGAAATTGATTCAAACTGTGCTGTATATCTCTCTGAGTCCTACATGTCCTAAAATCAACTTATCCCTTGCAGCTTACGATCACAATCCGTGCGGGAACGATCTCCAATGTTTTCGGGCCAAATCATAATTTGATCACCAGTGCTTGAAGCGTGAACTTGACCATTGAGTGACTATGGAACGCGAGGAACTCCAACCAGCCGCAAACACCTAGCAACCGTCCAGCAAGTCGATAGAGCCGGTAATTGGGCATCTATTAAGCGGCCAAACCCTGCTGTTCAAATCAGTGAGTTTGCCGCTTCAATTAATTGATTCGCCGCTTCACCTCTCCGCCGCTCCAGTCCTTGTTGTTTATGGTTGAATAATGACCTCTCTTCGACGGCGACCATCGACTCTTAGCTGGGCGGAGTTTTCGGCGCCGACGACGTCTCGAGATTTGACCATGACGGCCGCGACAACGACAATGACGACGAGGTGCGTCAATCAATCAATGAGTTCGCCGCTTCAGTGAATTTGTCGCTTGGCAACAGTGAGTTTGCCGCTTCACCGGCGCGCCGCGAGCCGTTCAAGTCTGCGTTGTTTGCAAGGGCCACGGGCGGTGCTCGTGAGTCTCGGAGGAACGATGGAACGTCGTGGACGACGATGTTCACGGTGCTCATGTCAACGCCGTTCACGACGCTGATGGATCGGCGTTCACGACTGGGACATTGATTGTGCCGCTTCACGACGTCAACGGAGCCGCTTCACGACTTGGGACAGAGCCGCGCCATGTCACACACCTGCCGCTTCAAGTTCTTCAACTACTGCATCAAGCCGCTTCAAAGGTAAGAAAGCCGCTTCACTAAGTCTGTGAAGCGGCAAAATAACTGATTGAAGCCGCTTAACTGCCGCTTCACTACCGCTTCGCCAACTCCTCGGACGTCCAGAACACGACAACGACGGCGTCTCGGGACTCAACCCATACCTCGATGGACAGAGGTCAGCCTGCAGATCCCAACGGTCCAGGTACCTCGCTTGGAGATGCATTTCACTGCGAGATACGGACGCCGAAATTTCCAACGTGCCGCTTCACTGCCGCTTCAAGGGTGAAGCGGACAAATATTTTGGCCCCGTGAGTAGTGTCTATTCGCATCCCTTGATGTATTATTTCCAGTTGACCGCCAGTGTACACTATGAATACTGCTTCTGAATGAACTTTGCAATCGTTTGTAGCTGGATGTTCGACGTCCCCTCGTATATCGCGCCCTTGTATCCTCTTCAGTAAGTCACCGAAGCAAAAACCAAAAAAAACTCACAATCTTGGAATCCCGCCAATACTTTTCGATGCCCGTCTCCCTCGTGAACCCAACTCCGCCCGCCCACTCGATGGCCTGTCCACTGACCCTCTGCGCCACAACGCTACTCCAGTACTTTGCCATCGCCGCCTCCTTGGTGAAGCTCTTGCCCTCCTCCTTGAGCCGCGCCGCGTTGTATGTTAGCAACCGCGCACTCTCCAGCTCCACCGCCGCCTGCGCGATCTGGAATGCCATGCCCTGGAAGGTCCCGATGGCCTGCCCGAACTGCTTCCGCTCGTAGGTGTAGGGAACCGCCTTGTCAAATGCGCCCTGTGCGAGACCGAGCATCTGCGCGGCGATACCAATACGCCCTTCGTTGAGGATCTCGATAGCAATCTAATAAGTTATGTATGAAAAATGCATGTCACTGTGAAAGGAAGAGAGCGCAGAAACCTTGTATCCCTTGCTCTCGCCGCCGATGATGTTCTCCGCGGGGACCTTGAGGTCGTCAAAGTTGAGCGTGCACGTCGAGGACGCGCGGATGCCGAGCTTCTGCTCCTTCTTCGCGATCTGGATGCCCATGTCTCGGGTTGCGACGAAACAGGTGATGCCCTTGTAGCCTTGGCTTGGGTCAATCTGCGAGCGGCAAGTTAAGAAAAGCGTCAACGCGGGGTAAGAGGCGTTACGTTGGCGAAGATGAGGAAAATCTCGGCCTCATAAGAGTTTGTAATCCACATCTTGGAGCCGTTGATTATCCACGAGTCGCCGTCCTTCTTTGCACGCGTCTGCAGCGCAAACGCGTCGGATCCAGAGGCGGGCTCGGAGAGACAGAATGACCCGAGCTATTGCACGTCAGCAAGAACAACTTGTTCGCAAGTAAGTTACCGGTAACCTTGGACTCGGCGAGCTGCGGCAACCACTTGTCCTGCTGTTCTTTCGTGCCGTATTTGCGGAATATCGTGTTGACGAGCGTGTTGTGGACATCACAGAGCACAGACACGGACGGGTCGATCTTTGCGAGCTCCTCGATGGCGATGATCGCCGAGGTGAATGACGACTCGGCGCCACCATGCTCCGAGCTGGTTTCGATACCCATGAGCTATTGGTTCAGCCCTCCCGCGGTTCTCTGAAGGGATATGGATGACGCACTCCCTGCTCGAAGAGTCCCTGGATGACCGCGGGGTCCATCATCTCATTCTCGTCCATCTCCCGCACCTTTGGGCCAACGACGTCAGTCGCGAAGCGTTTGACTGCAAAGTGGAGGTTCAGAGCGAAACACTACGAAAGGAAAGCACTTGGCAACACACCAGCCTCGCGCAGCATCGTCTCCTCTTCCGTAAAGGTGTCCAGGGACGAGATGCCGGAACGCACTCGTCGCGAGGAGGTGAATGTCCTGCAGCAGTTTCGTGCGGGAATATTCGGTCGAAGGCGGGAGGCGGCGCGTACGGAGGACCTTAGCATGGTGGTTAGAAGGAAGTTGGCCGGATCCGGAAATTTCACGTGTGATGCTTATTGCCTTGACCCGCTGCTGCCATGTAGGTATTTAGCGTGACGCGCTTCTCAGCTAGCCAAATTAAATGCTCTCCAACGACGAGTACGAAAAAAGAGGCCCGTTCGATGGCGAGTGAACTCGCAATGGCGAAAAAAGTCTATGCGGTGAGTAGTTACTAGTAGAGGCATGCGTCCACTCAGCTCGCCACTTGGAGATTCTGCCACCGCGCGTACCGATAGGTTATATTGTCCCGTCCGCCCTCGAGATTGCGCAGAACAGAATCAAGCAAGACCCGGCGCTGGATGACGCGTTGAGCGAACGGTACTCGCTGGAGCAGGGCAAGGTCGACGTGAACGGCCACAACATCGCGACCTATCTCACCCTCCGATTCGACGAGAAGCTTGTGGGGCCGATGGGAGAGACGACTGTGCTCAAGTACGCTGTCGATGCTGTCCCCGCTAGTCTCGGTGCGTATCGTTTGCCATTTACTTTCACTCGTTCACGGAGTTTTTCTTCTCAGTCGCCAGCACATTGAACGAAGGTTCCTACTATTAGTCGCCGTGCGGGATCCCTTTCACAAGTGACCTCCAGGAAAAGGTCTTCCGATGGAGGTCCCCGACGCTCGCCCAGAGAGCATCATCGTCTCGATATTTCAAGTGACGTCGGCCGACCTGAGCATGCATGACTACGCAAACGCCGAGGCTCAGGGTGTAATGCTCTCCACCGTCGCGTATGTGGTCGCTGTCTCTGCGCACAGAGCTGATTTCTCTTGTAGGAAACGCGCGTCTTCAGTCACCATCTTGACCAACGGCGTCAAATGGGTCTTTCTGTCGGTTGTCCCCAACACCGCCGCCGTCGCGAGTCCTTTCACTTCGACAATTCACTTCCGTTCCAGCGAGCTGCATGTCGATTCGGATCTCCCGACCATCCTTCGTCTGCTCGTGAATGCGGTCAGTGGTACATATCACTCGTCGATGAAGCTAATGTGCATGAATACAAATTTTGTACCCGCCGGAGGAATTTGCGGGCATGGCTTGATAATTTCCGGTTGTACTCTGTAGATAATTAGTCACGCGTGTGGGCGACGCGCGTCTGTTTCTTTACTACCACCACCATATGTTCTTCCCCCAAGAGCGAAAGCGGCAAATAAACCTCGGCGGCTCATCGTCCAACACCACGCTCGCGTCGCTCACCGACCAGGCGAAAGCCCGGCGTAACGAACGCACCCAACTCAAGCGCCAGAATGACAGCGCAACCCGCATCCAGGCCTGGTGGCGCGGCGTCGCCGCCATTCGAGCAGTCCGAGCCCAGATGCGTCAGGTCTTTGAGCACGATGTCGATGGGTTAACCGGTCTGCGGTGTTTGGTCTTGATGGGCCGCGACGAGCAGGTCTTGGGCAGGTGGTCGGAAACTATGCTTGCCAGAGGCGAAGGTGCGTTTTCTTGACTCGATACTCGGTGCTGGGCTTTACAGAGCGATACAGGTTGTCTATTCGCCGCTGCCAACCAACCGAGCTGGATAGTGCTCGTCAGGCAGGCGTGCTTCCTCCTTCTCAGATCCGTAGCTGCGTCACCCCAGTGTGTTTTCTTCGCTCTCTGTTTCATGTTTCTAACAAGGCTTGTTAGATCCCCCAACGCCGTCGCCCACCTCAAAGTAATAACGATGCTCGTCTCGCCGGATATAGCCACACGAAATTTGGGCCCTCAGGGTCGCGAGGCCGCAGAGAACATCTTGTTGTATCTTTTGCGAAGGGGATTCTACCCGCTGCTGGCTCAAGCTATCCGAGCTACTGTGCGTGTCCTACTGTTTGTCTCCGATTTATCTCAAATGCGTGTTATATTATAGCCGGTTGCGGACGCGAAAACCTCGACTTCGTTGCCTCTTCTCGTTCCATTGGCGACAGTCGCGTTCTCAGTGGCCCCAGCGATAAGCGAGATGTACTCGGACTCGTTCGCGGCACTGCTCTCGTCCATCCTCACCATCCCACTCTTGCCCAATCGCCTGCCATTACGCAGCCTCACACATCTCTCCTCGCATCTTCCGTTCTCCGCCCTCGGCTCTCTATCGCCGCTTCCCGACACATTCCCGATTCTCGACAAGATCCACCTCGTCGCGAATCTCATGGCGTTTACGCCGCCGCGCTACGCTGCCCTTCCCGCGCCAGCGTTAACGGCGTACATGAAGCTTCTCGCGTCCATCTTTAACACACTCCCGCCGAACGCTTTGGAGGGCGCGCCTACTCCGAGGGCAACATCGGCCGCGCCCTCGGGTAGCTACGTTTCGGACTCGGACTCGGACGACGAATCCAACAGGCCCGTTGTCTCGGTTGTCTCCTCCTTCACGTCCAACTTCGCGCAACCCTCACCACTCCCGACTCTCGATGCGCGCACCCAGAAACGCCTGCTGACACTCGTTTCTCCGGACCACCTCAACACCCTCCTTGGGATAACTCAGAAACACACCGACGCTGCCCGGCGCGCGCTGTTCGACCTGATACTCGCGCTCGAAGGGATCTGGCCGGCAAAGCGGGCCGACATACTCGGGGCCATCGTCGTCGGCGGTGCGGGGACGAGTGTCGTCAAGGAGCTCTGGCGCGGGTCTGTCCGCCGTGCGAATGCGACGAGCATCCTCCAGGAATTCACCCGCCCGACAACGAGCCCGAGCGACCCGACGATCCCCGCACTGCTCTTCCTCGCGGATGTGTACAATCACGCGTTGCTTACGATGGGCGACGACGAGTTCTTTGGCACGTCGGCGGCATCTGCGGCGGCGGCGGCGGGACGCAATCCGCTGAGTCTGGATGAGTTGACGGTGTTCAGCCGGTTGTTGCTGGATGTGGCGTTTGGGCTGTATCAGGGACCACAGGATATGGATGCGATGGAGACTGGCGTAGCAGGGACGACGGGACCCAAGAGTGTGCGGTTTACGTGGGAGGAGGTGAGGGAGAAGGTGACGAAATGTTTGGTTGCCATTCATGCTCGCGAGTACGTGCCTACATCCTCCCAAAAATTCGTTTGTTAACCACTCGTTTATGGCAGCTCTCGTCGACCATTTACACCGCCAGATCACTGGTTAGTCTCCAACCAAATCGACATTCGATCGTTCGTCGAAGCAGCTTTGTAAGTTTCCGTTGTTGCTAATACAAGCCCCGCTAATATTCGTCTCCCCACACAGATTCGAAGAACAGCAAATATCAACAGGCAACGCACGCGCCGTCACCACCCGACAAATCGCGCGCCTGGCACCGCGGTTGGGCATCCTGCATAACATACCGTTCTCCATCCCCTTCTCCACGCGCGTCCAAGTCTTCCGAAGCTTCATCTACAACGACATGATGGTTTCCGGCCAGGATCCATTACATCATGGGAGCAGGTTGCAGATTAGTGTGCGGAGAGAACATATATCCCAGGATGGGTTCGATAAGCTCCGGGATGCGGATTTAAAGGGAAGGATTGGGATTCAGTTTATTGATAAGTTTGGGGAGGAGGAGTGAGTTTTTCTTTTCTTTCTTTCTTCTTTTACATCTGCTGATTTCCTTGCTTTTCAGAGCGGGCATCGACGGAGGTGGTGTTTTCAAAGAGTTCTTCACGTCGTTGTGCAAAGAGGTCTTTGATACCGACCGAGGGCTTTGGCTGGCGAATAAGAAGAACGAGCTATATCCCAATCCGCACGCGTATGCTATCGAACGTGTGTTTTTTTTTGTCCTTCCTCCCGTTTTGCTTTGCTCATTTACCTCTCCCCTCTCGAAAACAGAACACAACCTAAACTGGTACCGCTTCATCGGTCGGATTATCGGCAAGGCGATGTATGAGGGGATTTTGGTCGATATTGCGTTTGCTGGGTTCTTTTTGGCCAAGGTGCGTATTGCATTCTATCTCGTTAGATGCCCTCGAGTCTTACTTGACGATATCAGTGGCTCGGAAAGCAAAGCTTCCTTGACGACCTCGCCTCGCTGGACCCCGAGCTGTACAACGGCCTCATTTTCCTCAAACACTATGCGGGCAACCCGGAGGACCTCTCGCTGAACTTTACCGTCGCTACCGAGGGTGCGTACAACTTGCTCCAAACTCCAGACTCATTTAATCTTTTTGTAAAAAGACTTTGGCGTGACCAAGACGACCAACCTCATACCGAACGGGAGTAACATCCCGGTGACCAGGGAGAATCGGCTGCAGTACATCTACTATGTGTCACATTACCGCCTCAGCAAGCAGATCAAGGCTCAGAGCGAGGCGTTCTTTGAGGGCTTGTCGGAGATTATTGACCATAAGTGGCTCAAGTGCGTTTTTATCCCCTCCCTCCCTCCCTTATCGACACTGAATCTGAATCTACCACCCTCAAACAGAATGTTCAACCAACAAGAGCTGCAGATCCTCATTGGGGGCACCGACTCGCCCGTCGACATTGACGACCTCGTGGGCAACACGCAGTACGGCGGGGTCTACGACGCCAACCATCCGACCATCGTCGCATTCTGGCGCGTCGTCATGTCGTTTGACCAGGAACAGCGCAGGGCGCTGTTGCGCTTTGTGACGAGTTGTAGTCGGCCACCGTTGTTGTAAGTTTCTTCGTTTCTGGTCTTTTGTTTTTATGCAGACGCTGATGAGATTACTTGCTTTGCAGAGGCTTCAAAGAGCTTATCCCCAATTTCGCTATCCGCGATGCGGGCGCCGACGAGCTCCGTCTGCCAACCTCGAGTACCTGCGTCAACCTGTTGAAGGTACGTTCGTTCGTTCGTCCGCCATCCCTTATTCCCTCTTCCCCCTTTCCGCTTTCCTTGCTTATAACTGGCTCTACAGCTCCCGCGCTACTCGTCCGAAAAAGTCTTGCGAACCAAGCTCCTGCAGGCGATTACCGCCAATGCGGGCTTTGACTTGTCTTGATTTGCAATTGCCCGCTACGTATCATTCATCTATCTTTCCACCCGGCATATGAGTATAAACAGACTGTATCAAATAATGTAGACGCTTTTCTTTTTGGATAGATCAAGACACAGTTTTTTTTGAGGAGGAATTAGAAATGCGAAATGTAGTCTAATAGTACAACGCAGGAACTACGGATAAGCAGGCAAGCTATCATCCACCAGCGCATGTCGTCCCCGAATGTTCATGAACGACCACTTGACGACGTTAGCCAAGTCACAAGAAAAAAAAGCAGGAAAACACAAACGTACATAAACCACCGAAGGCTCCGCACGCATATTGTTCACGTCCATCATGCTGACCTCGAAATAAAACGGCCGCAGACCCGCCGCCTCGAGTCGTTCCCACCATTTGGAAAAGTGGTCGACGGTCGTCACGTCTGAGAACGGCGGCGACATTCAGCCATAACGATGAGGAAACAAACGCATAACGCACCCTCGGACCACCCGACGTGCATCTCCACCAACAGCTGGCCAAACGGTAGCGGCTTCCCAGCGTCCCCATTGTCGGCAATGATAGAAGAGAGCGTCTCAAACTCCCCGCCCTCGAGGTCGATCTTGAGGATATCGACAAAGTCGTGCCCGAGCTCTTTCATGACGCCTTGCAGGGAGCGGTACTTGGAGGACTTGGACTTGGTGCGGTCGGCGATGGCGTAGTGGTGAAGGTGGACACGCGATTGAAGGGAGGCGAGATGCGGGTTTGTTTGAGGTTGGAGATGATCTGAGGAGGAGTCTTGGTCTTGGTCTTGGCCCCAGGGCCAGTGTGTCGCGGCGATGGTGCTAGCGTTGGCGTCGAATCCTAATTACAACCTTAGACGCGTTTGAAGGTAAGAGGAAATAAGAAATAAGTACCGTAGACCTGACACCCAGACGAGCGCTGCAACATGTGCTGCTCAAAGCTCGAGTACGCGGGGACCTGGTGGTTGAGCGAGTAGACGATAGGCTTGCGGCGGGAATTGAGGACGCGTTCGAGGCCGCAGAGCCACTTGCCGCCTTCGACGAGCGTGCCGACCCTGTACATGGAAAACGGGCACGAAAACGCGGGAGTGAAGAAGTCGAAGAGAACGTAGAAGCGCGAGTGAGCAGGAGGGAATCTGTGTAGCCAAAAACACGAACGCGATGTTAGCGGGAAGAAATCAAATCAAAAACATACACTGGGATATGCCGGCCGCCCTCCTTCGTAATGAGCTTCTCCCGCTCGGCAATCGTATACTGGTAGCGCCGCTCGTTGCCCTCGAGTACACGTACGAGGCGACTGGTGCTCGGGTGGTTGATGAGGGCGGTGCGGTCTGTCGAGAGGAGGTCGTAGTATTTTCCGTTGTTGTCTTGAGGGCGGGCGAGGAGGTATAGCGTGAAGAAAATGAGGAATGCGACGGAGAATTTGTGATATGGCGCATCCAGCTTCAGCTTCCAGTTTGTGCGGGGCATGGCTGTAGGGCAAGTCACGGTCTGAATATTAGGGGCTTGGTCATTGACATTTGCCTCCGAATCGCATTTAGCAGGTTGCAAGACAAAGACATAGCAAAGCGCATGAATTTGCAGCATAAACGCACTACGTAGAACATAGAGACTACACCGACACCAACACACGTTTTCAAGGCGCGAAGAGCGTGCCGAGGAAAACCTCGCTCGCAGCAGAGGGCTGCTTGGGCTTCTTGGCGTTCTTCTTCTTGAGGCGCTCTTGCTTGACTACGGAAGGGCTCAGTCGTAGAATAAAGGAAAGAAAAGGAACGCACGCAGCTCGTGCCGACGCAAGGTCTTTGCGTAGGGGTTGAGGCGGAAGAGGACCGCCTTGTTGACGAGCGGGTTCTTCTTTTGCGTCCAGGGCCGCTTCTGAACTTTTTGGCCGGCGGGGCGGACGACGGACTGGATCTCATCGGAGTTGATGAGGCGGGTGACGTCGGGGTTGGTGATCTTAGACGTCGGGAGGCTACAATCGAGTAAGAAAAAACTCATGAGGAAAGAAGGAGAAAAACGCACAGGTAGTCCTTCTTGAAAGTCGACACCTTGTCGAAGGTACCGAAGACCTCGTCAAGGAGGGCGAAGGCACCCTCGGTCCAGATGACGAAACGACCGAGGTGACCGCCAGGCGCGAGTTGGAGGAGGTTGAGACGGCGGACGTTTACAGTCTCGACACCGGGCAGGTTGCGGAATGCCTTGGTGATGCCATTGTCCTCGTTGTAGACGACGAGGGGGCCACGACGCTGGCGATGGCGGCGGTTGCGCATCTTTCCCTTGCCCGCACGGAGCTTGCGCGAGTTGGAGACCTTGACGACGTCGGAATACGCGTTGAGGCTCTTGAGGAGCGCAACAGCCTCCTTCGTCTTGGTGAAAGACTCGGCCGCAGAGGCAACGACGAGGGGAACTTCCTCGATCTGCTCGATGCGGTGACCACGAGCCAGGACGAGGGAAGGCAGGGCCGAGGCGGCAAGGGCAGAGACGACAGCGAAACGACGCTGGTTCTGGTTCACCTTGACGTGCCATTTGCGCCAAGTCTTGGTCGGCGCGAACATGCGTCCACCACGGCACATGTTACCGAATGCGGCCTACAATTTTTTTTCCAGACTTTCTCGGAGCAGTAAAAGAGAAGGAGACGCACCTGGCCAGCACGGTGGGTACCCGAGCCACCGACACGCGGGATACGGGCAACAGCACGACCGGTTCCCCAGGACTCGGCGCTGGTTTGGTGGCCAGCCTTCTCGCTGACGGAATACGCCTGGCGTTTGTTCTTCGCGATGCTCTCTGAGACAGCTAGTTAGCCTCCCAGTGGTCAAAAGAGCTTAGATACGCACTGTGGACCTGCTGCACGACGTCGAGACGGATGGGCGCCGTGAGGACGGCGGGGAGGGGAAGAGAGGTTGACGCCTCTGCGAACCGAGGTCAGAGATTGCGTCTATAGAGTATAGCTGCATACCGCCAGAGGAGCCGTGGACGTTGACGGTGGGGCGGGAGGCCATTCTTGCGGCTCGAAGAAAAGATGAGAGTCACATCTGTCACAGTCACAGCTGCATAGAGATGCCGTCACGAGCTGATCCCAGCGTTGAGAGCGATCCGCCACCTGGGTAGCAGTCGAATCAAGCCGCTGAATTCATTCTCCCGATAACAACGACCCTATTCAGTGTAATTTCGCACAACGTCGCTGGCGCCAAGTGTCGATTCACGCCGTCGACGTCAACCCGCCAACCAAACAGCCACCTCCCTCGTTGTTGCCTCGTTCACCTTCACGCCGTCGACGTCAACCCGCCAACCAAACAGCCACCTCCCTCGTTGTTGCCTCGTTCACCTTCACGCCGTCGACGTCAACCCGCCAACCAACAGCCACCTCCCTCGTTGTTGCCTCGTTCACCTTCACGCCGTCGACGTCAACCCGCCAACGAACAGCCACCTCCCTCGTTGTTGCCTCGTTCACCTTCACGCCGTCGACGTCAACCCGCCAACCAACAGCCACCTCCCTCGTTGTTGCCTCGTTCACCTCCGAGTCACTGTCATGCGGGTGCAATTCTACAGCCTTGCGACAGCCTTGCTACAGCCTTGCCGCATATATAGTACCCAAGTCCTCAGCCGCTATCTCTTGCCTGCCGAACCTCTCGATGTCTGTTGCCGATAGAAGCAGCCATGGACTCGGAGCCGTCGCACATTTGAATCCCGTTTCAGATTATGTCGCCGACGCTGCTCTACCGCCGAGGTACAGTACTCGCATGAAATCTCAGCGGAAGTTACTCCCTCATCACAAACTCCAGGACGACAGCATTTATCTCAGGTGCAAGCGACATGGATGTCAACGATGCCAACTTCACCAACGTCTATGGGAACCATACAACTAACTTCAACTTCAACGCGGGCACAGCGCTTCCTCCGCAGCCGTTTCCAAGTATGTGAACCTATGGATCCTCTAACCCATCTCATTATGTACACTGGTAGCACCGACCCGCCCAGTCGACGCTCCGTTGACGGTATGAACACTATTGTTCTATGATTCAATTCTTATATCCTCGAGTCTAGGCGACGCTGAACGAACTGGACATGAGCGGATCCGCCGTCCAGACACAGGGCGGCTTCTACTTTCAAGCGCTTATGCATCAAGGTCGCGGATGTCCTATATTCAAGCCCGGTCCTCAGCCACGCCTTCCCGACGAATACCGCAAAACGGGTATTTCTATTGGCGATGTCGGTCGCTTGACACCCGAGGGCGAATTCGACTTTCTGTTCAACATCTATCGACCACGAGAACATGCCATTCATGTCCATGGCGTCCCGGAGAACTTCGAGCCGCTGCAAAGAGGCGTACGAAGTGATTCCGAAGCCGAGTATGATCCTCATGAGATTGATGTTACCGACTATCCTGCCGGAGATTATGTCTCGACGCCTTCTGTCAAAGAAACCGGTGGACCTATAAACATGTAATCCTCCCCGTCTTGACTTGACCGGGATTCCAAACTGATGAATTTACAGGTCCTTTCCCGGTGGCTCGTTCTCATTCAAATGCAGTGGTGCAAATGGAGTCGTGTTGGCTCTTCCGTACGGTGCACACGCTGAAAAGCATGCAAATACGGATGTACTACGAAGATATGCTGCCAAACATGCACAGAGCTGGTATGCATTTGCCAATGGTCAGCGTGGGCGAGGTTTGCGAAATGGGAGTCTGTGTCTCGTGTATGGTTGCGAGAAGACACCGTCATGGGGCATGGCACAATTTCGCCACACCGCAGCCAACGAGAGCTTTCCACTTGGCTTTGTCCCCACAGCTGAAGATCCTACAAACATTGCAGGTTATAAGTACCGCTGGCAACGAGGTACACCTGCGCGGGGCAAAGAGTTCAACCCGGAATCAGAAGTTCTAAACCAAACAACATTCATCCACACATTGACCATTTCTCTGGGTCAAAGCCTCCGGCAATACCTATTCGGTCCAAAGGTCGATGTGTTTGATTTCCTCGACTTTCAAGGATCCGGGCCAAGTCAAGGTGCAGCATTCAACGGCACTGGCAGCCAATCATTTCTTTCACGATTCTCGGGTTTTCTTCCCGGAAACACACCGACCCGAGGACGACAAGCCTCTCGAGGGGCTCCTGACTCGGATTCAAATGTCGAGGTCACGGATGCAACATCACTTCCCGATGTATGCTGCTATTCGCATTCGAGTTCTTGTGGTCTCTGATCGCTTTCCTTTAGATTATCAATCCATCACAAATCATTAACGCCTTTATCCTTCAGAAGGTAGTCGTCAGTCACCACGGGATACCCATTGACTCTTTTCTTTGGCAGATTCCATCTGCTGAAGTCGTGATAACACAAGATGAGGACTGGCAAGACATACTGCGGACCGTGAGTTTTAATCGGAGTTAAATGTTGACAGTAGCTAACCCTTGCCCAGGATGGCTCCGAGAACCCTGTGCTGTCCGAATGGGACTTGATAAAACAAGTCTCTAAACACTTCACTATTGTCCAAGAAGACGGCAAGTCTCTCATGACCTTACGTCGGCGACAACTAAAATATAGCTATTTCCCCAGCATTAGTGTACCTTCAACGTGCCGTTCCCCGCATCAGCAAACCTCACTCCGAAGCCTCCCCATCCAACACCATGTGGCCAGTTGAGGAGCAATCGTCTATCCGCGGTGTAGACGATCCCTACTTCAAGTTCACAGAAGTCAAACCGACTATTCACGGTGTAGATGATACCTACTTCGCCGCAGCCGACACCGAGAGCGACCTGCTCGACCCGCTTGCAACATCTCTCCAGAGTTTCTCGTTCGACAACTTCGCTCCTATGATAGCCGCACGGGCCAACAAATTACCCCTGGTAGAAGCATTTGACAAGGTCCAGATCGCCGATTATCACGCCGACGAGTTGCCGTTTCCCCCCTCTCCGCAGGACCTACTGTCTCCGCAGCCTCAAACTGTTGGCCCTTCATCAGTGTCTGCTCGAGCGCAAGGGACAACCGTTGTACATGGAGATGTCCACCAACCCTACTTTTACCCTTCAACAATGTCGACCTCTCCGAGTCGCTTTAGCCGGAATGCTGGGAAGATGCAACCGGGAGTAGCATCATCTTCGGCCGAATCTTCTACACCCTTTGGCCAAATCACTTGGGCCAGCAAGATCTCCCAGTCGACGCATGATGTCAGCAATAATATAGCGGGCCGTGAGGAGGGATCCGAAGCTGGTCGAAATACTGCCAGAAGTCGTCGCAAGGATCCCACCAAATCCGATGAATACATCTGCAAGCTTTGTGGAGCCGACTTTGCGACGAAGCATAATTTGAATTGTTTGCCTTTTGTTCTAGACTAGCTGGTTCATCCTGACATGCCGTTGTTATAGGTCATCATAAATCACACGACCAGGCGAAGGAGTTTGTTTGCAGCATGTGCGGGCAAGCCTTTGCCACACCCCATTATGATGTCCTTAAACGACATGAGCTTAAAGTGTGTCGTCCGGAGAGTGGCATGGTGAGTTGATTTCTCCTCTTTTGATGAACTGTTTCATAACACTGTTCTTCCAAGACGCCTCCGCTCCGTTTTTTTTTTTTTTCTTTCTTTTTTTTTTTCTTTTTTTTTTTTTTTTTCTTTCTGAATTGATTGTACATTAGCCTGTAGCTACATCTTTTGAGGGACGAAGCTTCGGATTCGAGGGCCAGCATGTTTTCTTCCGCTTGAATCATCGCAAGCCGTATTTGGCAAATTTGGTCGTCGGTGGGCCTTGCAGCCTTCGAAGGCAGGAGGTCGGGATGTGGGGGCGGTGGGGTGCAATAAACGTCTGTTTTAACATAATGCGAACAGAGAGGACTCGGAGGCGAGGACCTGGAGGATTATCGTTTATCGTTTACACATTTGGTATGCTTACTGGTGCGACATGGTTTGTGATGAGCTCGGAGTAACGCGTGACACGAACTTCTTCCTCGCCATGCTCACGCCTAGCGCTCAGGCTGAGGCTTTTCTGTTGTGCTGCATTTCTTGTTACCTCAACGTCGATAGACATGATTGGATCCCCGCCGTCAGGGAATTACCAGCTCGGAGCCGCTTTTGGGCGAAACGATGACCTGCCAGTGTCAAGTTGACACACACCCTGGCAGTCGGTACCGCATTCCTTTTACCGCAAACCACCACCATGTCTGTCTGCTTTCGCTGTGGATTCCCGGGGACAGCGCCAGAAGAACTTGTTGCGCCGCCAATCGCACCATGTCCGTCGTACCTGACCTCCAACGTCGCACCAGACCCCTCAGGGTCTTCTCAAGTCTTACAAGCCATCTCACACGCCCGGAACGCCATCTCCTCCGTCGAAGAGCAAATGGCCGCGCTGAAACTGGTCCTCGGCGCACTGGAAGCTCGACGCGACGCATACATCGGCTTCATTGACGCGCACGAGAAGATACTCACACCGATCCGTCAGCTTCCGACGGAACTCATGGCGGAGATATTTCTTCGTTGTGTAGAGGGCGAACAGCCGCCGTGGAACCCGCCGACGAATATCGAATGGAGGCTAGCTCAAGTATGCATCGCATGGCGCACCCTGGCGCTTTCGACGCCCGCTCTCTGGCGCAGACTATTTATTACGCACACGTACTCGCCCTACGACGTCCTGTCGGCCGATATACTTCGAAATACGCTCGCCCTCCAGCTCCGTCGTGCAGCTCAAGCCCCGCTCCTCATCTCCTTCACCACGGTCGATTTCGACGAGGCGGATTATCTCCGCACGGTGCAGCGGGCCATTATCATCCATGCCCTACTTCCCTCTGCTCACCGTTGGGAGGAAGCGGAAGTACATCTGACGAAGGAGGAGATGCATATGCTTCGCAGTGGCACCGATTCCGAACGGACGAAACCCGTGTTTCCGCTGCTCAAGGCCCTCGACTTTTCCTATCTGGGGAGGTCGGACGGAAACGAGCTCATCAGCGTATTTCATCGAGACGACGATGTCGATGCTATTGCTCCCCACCTCCAGCATCTCGGGTACTACGGTGGCTTCTCGCCAGTCCCATTGCGCAGCTTGCGTGTGCGACTCGAAAGCCCAAGCGTTCCTTGGGCGCGTATAAGGTCGTTGGCGCTTCGTCATTATCAACGATGGAATGCAGAGCTCCGGGATGGTCTGGCGATTCTACGCCTGGCGCGCGCACTGGAGGAGTTGGAGCTAGAGGATTTCTCCCCGGGACGCGAGCTGCAGCTGCTTGGTGGGATCGATACCGGCCTCGAGCTGATCTCGCTTGAGAAGCTCAAGTCGCTGACGTTCAACGCCTCGAACGATGCACTCCTCCAACACATCCGGGCTCCAAATCTGGAGTTCTTGAGTTTCAGCCAGCTCCCGAGCCAGGCAGCTGGCGGCCACATCCTGGCGTTCCTCTCGCACAGTACTCTTCCGCCTCTCACACATCTCACATTGAACGACTTGAACGTCCCGCTCGAGTGGCTGCTCGAGATCCTTGCGTTTACCCCAGATCTACACGAACTCATCTTGCGGGACGTTGGGCGGGCGATTAGTGCCGAGCTTGTGGCCGCGCTCACACTTCGAGAGGCCGGGGAAGTGGATGAGGGAAAGATGTATGGGAACCTCGTGCCGAGGGTCCAGGCACTCGAAATGACGGGATATTTCCGTCTGAATGAAGCGGGCCCGCTCGTAGACCTCGTGCGGAGTCGTTGTGGCCTTGTTTCGAGCGCGGGACATCTGCGACACGTCAAGTTCTCCGGGCTGGGTATGCCCAAAGATTCGTACAATCTGTTGAGGGAGGAAGGTTTCGGTGAACTCATATGAGCTAGCTTATTGTACAACAGATCCATTTAGTAAACGGGAAAATCTAACGGAATATACAACGGCCATGAATTATTCATCCCGGTTCAGGGCCAGCAGCTTGCGAGATCCAGAAAATAACGCGGGTCAGTCTGTCCCTGATGCTCCGCATCGCCAACATCTCCGCCTTCTCGACATCGTCCACGGGCAACATCCTCGCAAACCAAAAGCTCAGCAGCGCCGGCTCAGTCACCGGCGGTGGGCCATGGGCGCGGGTGATGCGGTCGATGACATCCTGTCCGTGCCGTCGCAAAAAGGCAAGAAAGCCGATGCATATTTCGACGAGGTCGTTGATTTGGAGGCGTTCGTTGGACGAGGACGGGCGGGAGCGTGGTGTTGGGGAGGCGCGCGGGCCGGGGACGTCCTTGAGTAGTTCTGTCCGTGCAACAGCATAGCCGTCCCGAAACCCTCGCTCGACAACGCGGAATGGGGTGGTGCCTCGCACGACGAGAAGAGCCCGCCCGTCATACATCATCTGGACCTTGGTTATCTCGACGATGCAGCCGTGGTACAGAGGACGACCGTATATGTTGTGCATCATCAGCCCCATCGTGGGGAAGCCTGAGGGAGACGCCGACTTGTGGGTTTGCTCCAGACATCGTCGGATCATGAGCCTGTATCGCGGCTCGAATATCTGGAAGGTGCATTCCTGCCCGGGGAGAACGAGGGATACGATGAAGAGGGGCGTGAGCGCGTCCCGGTCGAGCGCGTCGATAGTTTCGGCGCGCTGGGCAGTGAGTTCAGAGAAGAAGTTGAGCAGGAGATTCTGCATAAGACTGTCGATGGGATGTTCTTCCCAGAATGCAAACCCGCCGAAACGGGTGCGGCAGCGTAGAGGGCAAATGTTACTGTGGAAGAGGGAGTGTCGCAAGCATTGAGCGCAGAAGGTGTGTTGGCACGGTGTCGTTATGGGGTTGTAGAGGAGTTTGGAGCAGTATGTGCAGGTGAGTTTCGTGAGGAGGTCGGAGGAAAATATGGTCTTGGGTCGGAGCGCGTTTCCGATGTCGTCTTGCTCGTCGAGGAACGCCAGGATCTCCTCTGCGGTCTTGTTGACCCTCGGGGCCTCGTCCTTGTCTGAGTAGATGGGTGGTAGTTCGCCTGCTGGCGAAGCGTCGTACTCGACTCGCGACCCAGGCGGTATTCGCATCCGCATTGGTCGTGGCACCATTTCCTCGTCCAACAACTCCGACTCGCAGCTGGCGACAGGACAGACACCCCGCTGGACGTGACTGCTGCAGACGGTATGCCCGCAGTCGAGCGTTGTCGGCGCGTATAACGTCTCGTCGCAGCCCACGACGGGGCATTGCAAAAGCTCCTGCAGGTCACCGGTGTAGATGTTGAATGACATGATATTGTCGCCGAGCTTCAAATACAATGGTCAAAACGGAGAATCGAGAGCATTGAAACGCACGCGGCGGAGGCAAAGGAGCCGCGTCACAGATCTGCATCGCATCACGGTGAGCAACCTGTTGCTCCCAACCAAAACACATCGAAATGCCAAAGCAGTGGATTTACTAAATTTCTAGGGAAGCTACAGATTCGACGGGTATGGAAAGCTCCTGCATCGATTGTACCGCGGCTCCCTACTACTTTACTCCGAGTCGTCTTCTCCACCTCCTGCTCTCGAACACTGGCGAAACACCAACATTCATCTTGCTATGAGCCAAGCGAAGCAAAATCTCTCTCTGCCATGAATCAAGAAGCCGCGACACTCGAACGTAGGCTCGTGCAATCTCACGATGGGATCGTCTCGACGCTCCGTCGTATCCCGAACCAAAATCTACTCGAGATATTCCTCTATTCTGCTCCTGGGCCTCAATACGACAAAGTAGTACCACTGGCGGGCAATAAATGGCGCATCCTTTACCTGTCGGTTTCTTCCTCGTGGAACCTTCTCACATCGAATGAGACCTCGAGTTGGCGCACGCACTGGAAGCTCCACTGGCAACTCTAGCGCGCGGAAAGGAGTCACTGGCAGTCCTCTTTCCGTCCTGGCTATGCAATGTCCTCTCGCTGCGGATACCCTTTCCTCGACCGATAGACCCCTTCAGACTCTAAAGCCCTCGTAATTCCCGCGACTCTCAGCTACTGAGAAGGGAGTTTCATCGCTAACGGTTGGAAAAGCATGCGCAAATCAGGATACACGACCCTTATTCGACGGGCTCCGAGTCTCCACCAAGAGACTCGAGCTTGAAGACTCCCTCGCGACATCGCGCAGCTCCCTCATCTGCTTCAGCACTAGCTCTGAGATGATGCTCAGCAAGCTTGTATCAGCCGTCTCACATGCAGACGCTCGCTTTCCATCGAGCAATGGGCCCGCGCTGAATCACGCAACAACACGTTCTTCGGCGCATTCGCTGATCGTGAGGTGGTCGTTTGCACCAACACTCGTAGAGTTTTCCCTCAACGGGTTTCTCATGCGCCACAGATACCGTCCTCGCTACTTTCCTCCGCAAAACTCACCTTGGAAGGTCAACGAGATTGAAGAGAAGGGGCTCGAGGTGTTTTGTAAACGCGATCCACCGTAATGCATTCTCAGATACTCTGCTCGCAGATCTTTACATGTGCGCATAAATCTGCGTTGACCAACCGCGTGTGGCCAGCGCAAAAATCGTGCGAAGCGAGGAGCGACCAGATGCAAATTCGGGACTTTCTACTTCGGTGGTCTGCCACTTCGTTAAGTTGAACGAGCAACAGGTTTGGGACTCGGAGGACGACCACGGCGCTTCTTCGGGGGTGGCGGCACTGGGCCTTCATTCTCGTCGTTACTTGATTCGATGTGCGCCTGCAGCAATATTGACGCGTGATTTGGAGCGCCGAAAAGACACACGATACCTTGCGAAGGCGCCTGAGATAAATATTAGACGTGGATGGCTCTGCAGTAGAGGAGGACGATTGCTTGTCCTTGGCGCCTTTGGGGCGTCCTCCACTGCCTTTGACTGTGTGTCATGCTCAGCTCAGAGAATGCGAAGAGAGACGCCATGGGCACCTGGCGGTGAATCGGATTCCTGTTCGGAATCCTGGTTCGGTGCAGAGTGTCCACTGGCAGATGTCCGGGGTACCATTGACACATTTGTATCAGTTTCAGAGGTTTCTTTGAGATACGCGACTCCTGCGAGGCGGGCCTTGGTTTGGTCGTCGAAATTAAGAACCGCAACTCACCGTCCTCGTTCACAATAGTAAAACTCGCCGTTATTCGCTGCATGAGATCAGAAACGCTCTCCACAACTGGTGGATTTGATCCGTTCTGCGTAGTAGACGTTAGCACAGTGTTTGAAGCTTAGAGATAGCCATACAATTTTCATCAGCTCTACCCAGTCATCGTCTTGCGTGATGACCACTCGCGCCGAGGGAGTCTGCTCAAGTCAAAATAAGTTCCATAACCACTCGCATGTACAATTGGCATGCCTGTTCAAGAATGTACTCGTTTATTATTTGAGATGGATTTATGATCTTCATTCTGCGTTAGCCGTCTTCCGCATCCGACATTCAACGCACCTCTGGCAGTGGAGCCATGTCAGTTACCGTTGTATCTCCATCTTGTGAAGAATTCCCTCCTCCCGACCTCCCGCTTCGAGAGAAAAATCCAAGGGACCATGAAAACGAGGCTTGGTTGCCGCTATACGGAGTGAAACCGGAACTGAGGCGCGTTTGGGAGTCGGGGCGATCAATTAGCTCAGAAAGCTCAACGCTCCCAAAGACGCTTGCTCGAAGGCTTTCCCCGAGAGAGATGGTCAAGGCATGGATGAAGAGAGTTTGATTATTGAAGCTACTGGTGGCGTCCCCTTGTTGTTTGGTGCGGGCTGGAGTCCCTCGGCGCCAACGATATTGGTGCAGGTTCAAGTTATCTTGTCCGGAAGACAAGGGCGCGAAGCAGAGGTGAAACCTGTCTGTATCTTGCGTGGGCAAACGGCGGAATTGGGCCATACCCCACGACGCAGATTTCTCGCAGCCATACACAAGACAAAGGGACCCATTCCGCAACATGCGTCCTCGATGGCCATTGGCATATTTATACCAATTATGGGCATGTTTGCCTGCATATGTCCGCAGTATGTTTGTGTTGGCATACTTTTCTGCCCGCGCCCCATGCGGTAAGGCCAAAACAGCGCCGTTGGTGCCTGAGCATCGAAATGAAAATTCTCCGCCCGGAAATATACTGGATGATGTTAAAGCTCAAAATCTTCGACAAGGCAGGGCTTACGCAAGCTCTGGTCCACCGAATTCTTCAACAGATTCTGTGGATACGTAGCTTCCGGGGCAGTAATCGATTTCGAAGGTTTCAAATGGATTATAGTCGCCGACCCAGTTCGAGGGATCGTGTTCGATGGGTTCGAAGCCTTCGGGAACGCCACGGACATGAATAAGATGATTCGCAGGAAGGTATATGTTGAAGAGGAAGTCAAAAATTCCTTCTGGAGTAATTCGCCCAACGTCGCCGATCGACACACCCTTCTTGCGATATTCGACTGGTAAGCCTGGCTGGGGATGAGGTTCGTATAAAGGAAACCCACGGCCCAGTCGAAGAAGCTGGGCGCAGTAAAAGGCGCTGTCCGTCTGGGCGGGCTCCTCAACATTTCGCGACGTTGTCTAAACGTCGTCAACACTACAGGAATCAGAGCCAGGATAAAATGGTACGGACCTCGCCGGCGGTACCACTGGCACTATCTAGAATTTCGATTGAACCACTTGAGTAGCTGGATTGCAGGATGAAATCAAAGAAAACATACCTCTTTGAAGGTTTGGCAACGGCATGACCGGGACGACGTTGAAGTTGCCCTGCACACTTGTGAAGTGGGACCCGTACACTCCCATTTGTTGCGCATTTGAAAAGAATGTCGAGCTGGAATTAGAATGATCCACATTCTCGCTCGACAGATTATACTTGCACATACTTTGGCTGCGGCAGACCAACGGAGAGAGGATCCGGAGGTGGTGTTGTGTTGGTCCGTCTTGCCACAGGACTTGGACCGCGACTGGAGTCCATGGCAACGAAAGTCTCGCTGAGGCAGCTGCACTACTAGTGGTGGTCAGAAGCGACGTGCACGTAGGCACTGCCACGCTCTGGCGCATCAAATACTCATCAACTGCTGCCAGTGTAATTGTAAAGCTTCTCGATTCGAAATTTTACAGCCCCAGCAGCATGGGGCGCCGGCGGGCGTCTTTAATGCTAAACCGTCACGAAGCGCCGTTTGCGTAAAGTAGTCTTGAATCTTTATTCTGACACACTTCAAAGAGTTCTGAAAGTTCAACTTCCAGCGCTTTCCGAGCTGACCCTCAGCTCCGTGAGCTGGGTGCCGATACCTACGCGTTGCTGCCACATCTTTCCGGGCGCACAGGATTTCTTTGATGTCTTCGCTGAGCACGACGCGACGAACTTTAGCCTGCCAGTGAGAAGACCCAGGGTGGGGAGAACGTATCGCGAAGTTGAACTCCAATACACACCAAAAAATCCCCGAGTTTCTCGGTTCAAGTACCATTTCGTGAACAGCTTCCTCATGTTCAAGTTACTTCTTGAACCTCTTCGGATACTAGCCGTCCTTATTAATAAAAATGTCATCTCCGACTCGAGAGATCATTACTGCGATTTTTATAAGTTGAATTATAACGTGCCAGTGAAGAGAAGGATCTTTATCCTCCAGTCGCAGAGGTGCCAATTTTTTCCTCCAAAGACAAGCTTGAGGTAACTCGTAAGCTTACCAATTAAACACCCTAGTCCACAGAATCAGATCAATATTGCAAGCTCAAGCTCGTTAGCCGACGGTTGGCGCCAACTGGCATAAAGATGCATCATCCCTTGTGTGAGTGCCTTGACCCTGGTAGTTAACTCTCACTCTGGCAGATTTATCATTTCAGATTCACGCTAAGTTAGAAGGCGGGGAATCAGTATCAAGATCAAGATTTTGAGGGACTTGAACACCGTCAGTGGCGAATGAGCGTTGGAGCCAATGCGTAGAAGTGACTCGGAGTCTTCGGGGACTGGGACTGGGGCGGACGGTTGAACTTGACAAGGCAGAGTTGGAGCGATCACATGCATACGGGCGCGGATGTCGTTGTCGTGTGTTGAGCATGCGACTCGCGAGTGGACGTGGGGGGAGACTTGAAGCTAATCACTTGTCAAACTGCCACTCACTCATGCAGAGATCTTGCGTTGATCATGAGAGATACAAGCCTGACGCATTTCGAGTCAGTGTTGTACTAGTAGACGGGAGGAGCGTCAGGCCGCGTCCATGCTTCAACTTGAAGAGAAGAGCTCACTCTGCAGTTGCCGGGCAAGCGATGTTGGACACACGAACGTGTGAATTTTCAGTGGCAGTCAAGACGCCTGCACATCATCTCGGGATCCTCGTTTGTGCGGACTCAGAATGGCCGAGAAAGTGCGGAGTTTGAGATTGAACTTTAAGTTGAATCAACAGGTCCACACACAGAGCATATGCGCATACCGTATCACACAGTTCGATGATGAGCCGTTGTCTGCCAAGTGGAGTCCATCTACTTTTCACGCTTCAGCTTCATGGGAAATGATCCACAGACGCGCGATCTGCGCATGTTTTCTCGATTGCGACGATGTTGAGATGGTATTTGCCGCGCGGGCCGTCGTTTGCCGGATAGATGATCAGGAGCAATCGTAGGGAGGATCACTTAATGATAAATGGGATCGGGTTTGGGTCTAGGCTTTGGATGGTGGGTCCATGCGTGCGTCCAGATGAATTTCAAGCTGCTAAACGCATGCAGAACAAGACAAGAGAGGTGAGATCGGAGTCGATGTTTGTTCGGAGGTCCTAGGTTTTGCAAAAGAAACGGACCGTACTGGTGAACAATAACGTCGGTGCCTGGATATCGGTGGAGCGCGCCAGCGTCGGGTCGGTCGGAGATCCTTCCACTGCGAGGTCGAGAAAGAGGTAATACTCCGCAGTTCGCGCATGGAGGTGGTTGACACGAGCGGATGATACTTCCGTGATGCCTGGGCGACGAATCAGGGGGATTGCATACGGAAGGAAGGAAACAAAACAGTCGAGACTGAGACGAGTGGCGGCCGCACAAGCTGCAGGTCCTGATGTCCACCGACGAAACTCGGAGACGACGGAGAACTTGGTCGCACTGCCTTGGATTATCAGTCACCGCCTCACAATTATCTCATTCCGAGGGCTGTGCGCGGGGCTGAGGCAGTGATTATTGAGGATGACACTGTGCGCAGTCTACAGAGGAAGAGAGAACTTTTTTTTTGCTACGTAGACGGAGGCAAGAGGATGAAACGCTGACTTGGTTACAACGACGGCAAGCAATCAGGGCCGTGATGGCTGCCTTATTTAGAGCGTGAGGGTGTGTTGTGACACGGAATCGCTCGCCCTTGTCCTCTCCCACCCACAACACCGCAACCTGCAGCGCACTGCCCTGCTCAATGGACCATCAGGATCACGACTATATAGCCGAAGTCGACCTTCGAGCACCCTCTCCCGAAGACTTCCACATCTCGCTCGACAACCCCGACTCATTCGAGTACACCAATCTGGGTAGCCCTCCCTTCCCCCACACGCCCTCCTACAACGGCTCCTACCACAACTCTCCGTATTCAAACCACTCGGAGCTCAGTTTCAACGGAGAACAAGAGTCCTTCGGTCTTTTTGAAGAGGAGCCCTCTGGCGCCGGTGGTCGAGATTACGATCCATCGGAATACGACCCACCCCAGTCGTCCTCCCTGCTCATGTTCAACGATAACGACTACATGCCCGGCCCATACGATCCCAGCCAAATCTCCTCGGTCCCACTATCCCAGCGTCCAGACCACAGGAATGCTCCCTACGACTACAGCTCGCCGTCCAGTAACGGCGGCGGAGATAGCGGAGACGAGGGCAACAACAACAACCTTCGTAGCAGGGCCTCATCCGTCTCCTCCAACCATCTGTCTCCTTCCCCGAGAATGGACGTCGCCCAGTCATTCGAGAACATGACCTTCCGTTCTCCCAACTGGGGCACAGACCCCCTGCCCCGCGACCCTCCAGGCTCCCCAGGCCTCCAGAAGCCCAACTCGCCACCCCGACTCGTCATGCCTCCCGACGTCGGCGGCGGACCCACACCCACGTTTGCGCCACCGACCATTAACGCACCCGAGGGCGATGGTCTGGACGGTCTTGGGCCCAGACTACACATCGTACCAGCAACCCCAGTCAGTGGCGGAGCTGGTGTTTCGACCGCAGTCCCGTTCCGGAATAACCTGGAGACCCTTCACCAAGGTGAGTAATCATCGATGTCACCGATGTGTATGCCATTTAGCTGCGTTTCTAGGCACTTCCTTGAACACCAACGCGTCCCAGTCTCAAGCATGGAAGTCATCGCAGCAGGACGAACACCCCAACGGCAGCGCTTCGCAATCGTACCTCTTCCCCACCGACCTGCCTCCGCGACCACGTACCCAGTCAAACCCATCCCTCGAGGCCCCAACATGGGACAACGGAAACTTCATCAATCAGATGGGCAACATTGGGTCGGCACTCGACGAGGGAACGGTATCGATGAATGACGTGGCCCCTCCGCGCTTTGAGAATGGCGGTAGTCCCCATCGAGCTGCGTTTGGCGCCCATGCGACTCAGCCCCCGCCGCTCAGCCACTTCAGCTTCGGTCCACCTAGCTCTGCCACCAATTTCTTGTCCCCGGACGTGGGCCTCAATCTACGACGCTCAAAGTCGGACACTGGGCGTCCATCACACGTCCGACAGTCCCGATCGGAAGATCTTAGAGCCGGATCGTCGCTCTTTCCGCCTGACGGCGCTGACTTTTTGCGCGGCGGAGGCTCGTTCCTCTCGCCCATCGAACCACCACCTTCAATCCGTGGGCGCAACCTCCATCAACGCAGTGCCTCAGGCGGGTCGATACGCGGCAGCGAGCGCGCAAGTGGCTTATGGAGCGGCAACTCCTCAACACGACCCAGCCCCTACCCAAGCCCACACGCCTCGCCCGCAGCACACTACAGCGACCTCCCCGCAGACGTCGAAGTCCCCATGCACGTCTCCAAGCCGAACGTCACCACCGTCCGCACCAGCAAAGCCTCGCACAACCGACGAAAGCAGGAGGCGACGTTCATCTGCCCTGTTCCAGGCTGCGGCAGCACATTCACCAGAAGCTTCAACCTCAAGGGGCATATCCGCAGCCATAACGAGGAGAAGCCGTTCTTGTGCAAGTGGCCTGGGTGCGGGAAAGGGTTCGCGCGGCAGCACGATTGTAAGCGGCACGAGCAGCTGCATACAAATTATCGGCCGTTTACGTGCGATGGGTGCAATAAGCAGTTTGCGAGGATGGATGCGCTGAATAGGCACTGTGAGTTTTTTCTTCCATTCCTCTGTCTCCGAATTGTCGTCTAACTTGCCTTTTCAGTGCGTTCGGAAGGCGGTGCCGAGTGTCAGCGCGCGCTCGAGGCAAATGGACGTCTACCCGGGGATTTCGTCGGCGGGCAAGGACCAGGGGGCGGTTTGATGATGGATCCGCATGGGCATGGCGGGAGGGAGCGCTCATATAGCACGGGCAGCTATCACGGCTCTCCCGACCCGCCGCCCCCGAGGATGATGGGCAAGTCGGAGGATCCATGGGCGAATATGAGCGGGGTTGCTTTGTGATGAAAACGACTGAAACGATGTCTCGCCGACCCGACTATGACTCACTTCCCCTCCCCCCATTTATCCTCGTCGCCGTTCTCGCGCCCTCTGCCGCTTCAGCACACCTTGCTTTCGACCCCCATCGCTCTATGCCTCGCTTCGTAGCTCGCCCTCCAGTCGAAGAACCCAATTTTGCTGTATCATACACACTGTCCCTCCTTCTCGCTGCGCGTACATACAATCTCTACATACATCTCTTCCGAAGTCGGACTGCTATCCAACCTACTTATACAGTACCGTGTCGTTTTTGAATTCCCTTTTGCTTCTCTTCTCGTATTATCTATTACACTGTATCGCGACTGTGTCCGTCCCCCTTTTTGTTTTTTGTTAGCGTTTTGTTCTTGTTGTTTTTATTACTTTGGATATGCATCCCGAATGACAATGGAGGCTTGGAGATCTGGGTGGATGGTTCCGCGACGGTAAGGTCTTAACATGAAGAAGGAACGTGCATGTTTTTCTCAGAGGGCGGGAGAAGCAGATGCCCCTCATCGCGGATCTGTCAGTGTCGGAGATTGCGGGGATCCCGGGTCTACGGCTAGCGCTCAAAAACGGAGGTGTACGCGTGGGCCTGGGCCTGGCAGAAGATGGAGATCGTACGCAGGTCATGGTGACTCACCATGGCCATTGGTGAGCAGCCTGGCAGGAAAGGCTTGAAGATATGTGCGCATGCGCGGAGTGGTGGATGGCAAGTAGATGACGCATAATTTTTGGATCCACTGGCAACTTGAGTCAGGAATCAGGATACAGACGCCGTCAATGACTCAGTACTCAGGTCTCTCGGCGCTGTTGGTATCGATGTACATGCGCTTTTGAATAGAGCTGCAGGGCACAAGACTTGGGAATGGTTCTGCTTCGGTGACAGGGGCTAAAAAAATTAAAAGGTGTACAGTTTTGCATCCAATCGAGACATTTGCTGACCAAAGCACACGAAAAAAACAATACATTACAGGCAAACTCTGAAGAAAATTCATTGCCTCCAGGCTCCAGCTACTAGAGTCTGACTGTCCATAAGTATCTTACTAAAAGGTTGTAGCTCGACATACCCTGCCGATAAGTTTTGAGCATCGAAAATTGCCAAATTGAGCACCGGACGTTGAGTTGCTCCGAGTTGCTCCGACATCAGTGATCGGAACGGCTTACTAAGTTAGTTTCATTTTTCTTTTCACTGTCACTGGCCGAATCCCGTTGACCCCAAACGACGCTGTAAACCATGCCCCAGTCCCTCTCGCAGATGTCGTTCACCTACAACGAGACCTCGGTAGCAGCGCTGATCTACAACCAGCACCTTTTTCGATACTAGGGTATCTGTCCTCGCTCGGTACGTTCAAAATGTCTTCTCTGTTACGCGGAGCAGGGGTCATTGTAGGTGCGCCGCCCAGATGTTCATGTCTGGCTGTCTCGTGTGCGTCTGAATCTTGTCTTCAAGTTGCGTTGCGCAGCGTACTTCGAGGTGCCGCCGCCCTTCAATGTGTTGGTATATCGAGCTCATCCCAGTCGGCAGGATAAAAACGACGACGTGATCTACGAGAGTCTTGGTGACCGTCTCATGGGGGCATTACAAGCTGCCGCCGACTTGTGCGTTATTATTTTTGCGAAAAATCCCAACACGATAAACAGCATTCGCACAAAGCTTCCTCCTCCACTGCTGCTACCAAGTCGCCGTGGGTCTTCATTGCGGGCGGACTGGCATGACCATCTCATTATTGGTATGTTTGTACGTTTCCTGGTCGACCACGCGTTGAAGCCAGCGGAGCTTGAGCTTACCGGCATTGCAGAGAGACCTCTGTGGTCTTCGACCGGTCATTATCGTTGAAGTTACGACGTGGTTGATTGCGTTCGTTTCTCTCTGAGTCTCTCCGCTTTACTGCGCCGCTTAGAATGATTTAAAGACCTGCAGTCCGTCGAACTTGGTGCACAACAAGGCCAACAGTTTACCAACAGTTTATTCTTGCAGAGTCTAACGCCGAACAATGTATCAAAAATCCTCGCTCGCCATCGACATTAGGTATGATTCTCAGAGAATACAATGCTAGATCGCATGCACCCACTCACTTTGGAGGTTAGCGCTCATCTCGGTAACCATCCTCAACCTCCTTTTGTGCATCACCGTGGCCAGGGTAAGCTCCGTCCATCTGGCTCGTACGTTTTCCTCTCTGTCACTTCCCTTCGTTTCACTTATCTCCACTAGTCCAGATAATCGCAGGCAAGACGTACAACCACTCACTTATGGTTAAGTGATCATTTCTCTCTCGCGCACGGCGAGCAAAGCCGATGCAGCGATTATTAATGCAAAACAGTCGCTCATCATTTCAGAAATAGAGAATAAGGCACGATGTGGATAGCAACAGTTCAGGCTAGGGTTTGTTTACTTATGGGAAATTTAACAGGTCTCAATGAACGTCACTGGCGCTGGCGGTATCAATCCTACTGGTCCTGGTTTCTGCGTGGCTCATGGCTGCGTTATATCCTTTGGCACGCATGTTTGTCAGTTCAACTAGTTCAACTGATCTCAAAACGGCGATTGCGGACCTGGGCCTCTCACCGTTCAAGTTCTCGTCACACATTTGCGCAATGTGAAGACTAGACTTCACACGTACGCCGTTTTCTTTTTTTTGGCCGCCTCAGTCAATGTTAATCTCAGGACGGAAACGACGCTCTCGCGCGGCGTCCATGTAGCGTTTGAAACCGCCGCTATGTAGATGTCGTCTGCGAACAACACCAAGTCCATTAACTGTTTTATCTACTCTGAATTAGCATTTCAACGGTGTCCTCATTCGTCGTCTGGTACATTACGACGGGCAAGAAAAACGGCAATTCATCTTCGCCTGCCAATCCACGTTTTCGTTTCTCGCTCCCTCTTCAATTTCTTACGCCGGCGGGCTTCCTACATGGTCCGAATCATCATAGGCAAGACGTACAACCGGTTACCATTCTCTTTCGCGCGCGCACGGGGAGCAAAGCCCACTGGCATGCAGCGATTCGATTCAAAACCGCTCACTGGCATTATTCTCGGAATAGAGAATATTACTAGCAGAAAATACCGCAAACAGTTCAAGTCGACGTGGCTAATTCTAATTCTGTTTCGGTACCGGTGCGTGTTGACGGACGCCTCAGGATTTGTTTATTTATGGGAACTTTCGATAGGTTCCCGATAAACGCCACTGGCAGGCACGGATTGAGTGAGGCCTCGCTGGCGGGATCAATAATTCCAAAGTTGAACTTCGTGAAGGCCACGCGTAGATCACTCGGGCTAAGCGGCGACGGAGACGGAGACTGCGACGGCGAAGGGGGAGGGCAAGGGGAGAGCCGGTAAGTGCCGGCTGTTCAATATCGGCGTCCAGATAATTCCAAACGGTCGTAGCCGCTAGGGTCATTTCCGAGTCGGTATTCTTAATCTACCTGGAACAAGCTTCCGGGATCCTAGCGCTCTGCCTTGTGGAGACGCAAATTGCCAGTTGCGCGGTTCAAAGTAGACGCCGTTGACAGTGTAGGGCTGCGGACCAATCATAGAAGAAGAAAAAAGAGTCCGAAGGAGGGTTCGGACCGAATCTGAATCGCCCGACGCCGACTAATGCAGATCCTCGTGGATGAGTCGTGGACCAGTAGCAGTTCAGATGACCAAAACTTGAACACGTCCGGTGGCTTAACAAGAAACCGCGCGCGCCACGACGCCACGCTGTTCATGGAAAGAAGTTAGAACGGTGGTTCATGGACGGACATGTACAGTTTGGAGAGAGAAGAGCTCGCGAGCAAATGGGTTGCCCGTGGTCGTCGGAATCTGCTCAGCGGTGCTTGAGCGCTTGAACGGTGCGGTTCCCAGCCGCTCCACTGATTGTTTGCTGATTGCGTTTGTTTACATTGCCGGAGAAGACACGGAAACGGAACAGAGTCCGAGTCTCCGAACGGCGCGGGTGCGAGGGTGTTTGCATCATAACCTCGTATCGATAAGCTTTGTTGGCCTTGTTCATCCAACTTGAACGCGATCACCTGCCATTAGAACCAAGCAAAATGTTGGGTTACTAGTTACTTGGAAGACTGGGAGAACAGCCGCGATGAACTTGAACCACACGGTCGATAGATAATAGATGCGTTACTACGGGATGACTCGGACATAGTAGATAGCAAGCAAGTCTTGTTTTGTTTACATTGCCGGACACGCCGAATGGTGGCAGGTAAAATGGGTTTAATTCATGTCGTGCGGTGGCGTCGGGCCTTAAGCGTGACGGATGAGCAATTAGTGCTGAGTGTGGACCGGACGCGCGCCGCGGCTGCGGACGCTGTCGAGTTCTCGCTGACGCGTTCGTGAACAAAAATCACGGCGATCTTCGGTACGAGTCCGAAATTTTTGAACAAAAATACAACTCGTACGTCAGAAACCAGCCGGGGAACCGTGGGGTCATTGCGATTCCCGACGCGTTGGCCACAGGGGACCGATATGTCTACTACTGTCGAAGGGCCCGAGAAAGGTGCCGAACTGAAAAGAAGTGTGTTTTCGGTGTCCATCACTCCGAGTCGGAGATGGGGCGGCCTTGCTGCGAGGTGGAAGCCTCGCCTTCTTCGAGTTCAGCTTCCCTCCACCAATCTGAACGTATCTGGTTGTTCCGCGGCGCCTAAGTATCTAAGAATACCTTCGGCCACGATTATGAATATGATCGTCCTGCCGTGAACACGATCACGTGAGATAGATATCTGGATTCATAATCCCCGACTCGCAACTTACCAAGCTGGAAGAAAGCCTGAAAGGAGAAATGACGAGGAAGCAGCCCGCTCGACCGCCGATCCCCCACGCAGAGTATCCGCGGACATCCAATGGATTCGTGGGTGGACGAGCGTCTAGCTACTTGAACACCGGACGATCCGGGGTTCAAGGAGGGTTCAAGGGACTTGCCGCGAAGCGCCTCAAATTGGAACAACGCATGTCTGACGCTAGCAGTTGGTAGCCGCGGCGGACCTCGAATGGCATGGCGAAAACGGCGTTCAAAATCAACGGAACTTTTGGTGTAGTAGACGGCCGTCGGCAGGATGGGATACCCGATATCCGGCGTAAGCATATCAGGACCACGCTTGCCAATCAGTTCCCAAATGGAAGTCGCCGATCCCGGCCGTGTCATGAGTATGCGGTGTGGCGTCGCGACCTTGCCACAGCAACTTGAACGATTCCAACAGTAAAGTATTCTCGGAACGGAGGGTTACGAAGAGATTAATGAATCCGTTGTGTGGCGATGATACTGCTAGGCTCTTACACCCGACGAAGTGAGGCGAAAGAGCAGGAAGACGGCAGACTGCCATGAGAACATATGATCTTGAGGGGAACGTCAAGCACTTAGCGCCAAACGGATAAGACCCCAATCAGATTCCGAGATTGCTGGGGAATCGTATTCTGCGTGCGCGCCCACCGATGCAGCCCGAATCCTCCGAATCCAAGGACACTACTCCATGGCGCCCGAGGTGGGCGGCGACAGGTGGGTCGGGGCGGAATATTCCACGAATTCTTTATTGTGAGCTGTGATCGGCGCTGACTGATTACACACACTTTGCAGCATCGCGTGGATCATTTGCGGATCGCTGTGCCAGTGCAGAGTGCAGCCTTGGCGATAAATTGCCCGAGTCGTCCGTTGTCCTTGTGCAGTCCTCACTGCCTGCATACGTCTCCGACGGCAAAAACCCCTCCTAAACGCAGATTTCATCCATCCGTGCAACCTGGTGACCGCTACGAAGAGCGCGGCACAATTTGTCAGCTATTCGCTTAGACGCCCCGCGTGGGAAACCTGAAATTGATGATGAAAAACATTCGAAGATCAGATCCGGCACGGCCCCGGCAGCACTGCACCCAAGTATACAAGCACACGCTACCCTAATATTCTGATTTCGAGCTCTTGAAACTTTTCATCCATGGCAGAAAAGGCGCGACTCAGAATAATTCTGTCTAAACATCAGAAACGGTAACGAAATTAGTACTCCCTACGGAATCTGCCAACAACGAGACCACACGCGACGTTGTCTACCGGTTGTCTGTAGTCGGTTTTGATTGCCAGGAATATGGAGCACGTCGGCAGCTTTGAGCGGCCGTGCGTTCGCTTATACTCCGTGGTTCGCGGGATTCATGTTTTCGGGACAACTTGAGCCCATAGTTCGTTCCGCGGCTTTTCCAGCCGGCCAGTAGTGGGTCGTTAACGGGCATCAAGCCAGCCCGAACTGGACTAGCCACACCTCGACCCAGCGGCGTCTAAGTGAAACAAGGCTGTGTCCTAGTTGCTTTACGGAGATAGACCCATTTATCCCTTGACTCGGCTGAGCTAAATCAGATCGCTGGCTTCGACGGACGATTCGGGGACGCCCAGGCACAAACGTAGCAGCCACTCGCCCGGGAGACCGGTGACTTAGCAATGCGCGCCTTCGCTTAAATACAACGCGTCCTGCGGAAAGATTGTCGTTCCACTCCACCACCCTTCCTCCGTTCACCAATGCCGTCGCCAGCTTCCGCATCCACCTCCACCTTGGCCAAGCCCGCGAAATTCAAAACACCTACCTGCGCACTGTGTCGCAAGCGGAAGTTGGTAAGCAGTGATTGCGTTTAGAGCGGCCGGGATGGGATCATTGACCAGCGTTTTTTTTTTTAGCGCTGCGATGGAGGGAACCCCTGTGGCCCATGCACGAGAACGCGGACGCCGGTCGTTTGCACGTACATCCCCAAGACTGTAGGACAACTGCGGTCGGAGCTCCCAAAGGGAGGTGCTTGTGTGAGTTTTCCTTCTTCCGTTTTGGGACGCGACAAAAAACTAACAAGGATTTGTAGATCACTTGCCGGTACGCATGAGTCCTTCTAGTTTCCTATAGTATTCTCAACTGCTCTGCGTGGTGTTTAGACAGCGGAAGCGGGTGCGTGGATCGCGTTTTCTCTCCCAACCTTGACTGATATCGACACCTCCAGCGATGTGATGGAAACTTTCCTTGTCGGACGTGTACCCAAGCCGGCCGACCAGACGAATGCAAATACCGCGACAAAGCCCCGAGTGCTGGCAAACACAAACAAGCTGCTCGGCAACGGCGCGACTTGAATGATTCCGGCTCCGACTCGGCGAGCACTTCGTCCGAGTCGTCCTCGCGCCAGACAACACCGCAGTACCCCGAAAACACCCCTGGTGAGCTGCGGCTGCATGCGGACGACATGTTCGCCACGCAGGGATTCAACCCCGAGGTGGATCTAAACGGACTGGACTCGCTCTTCTCTTGGGACGCCCTGGGGATGCCGATGCAGTGTGGTTTCGAGCATCGCGGCAGCTGTTCCTCCGAGTCTTCCTCCTCGACGTCGTCTGCGTGTCCCGATAATACGCTTTCCACGCTTCGGTACGACTACCCAGCACCACTTCCTCGGACATCGTGTTCCGAGTCGACGATAGCGTGCGTCTCCCTTCATTTCAAGACGTTTTACTAAGTTAATCTAGACGGACGCTCGTCCTCGAACACCGCTTCCACTACGGGCTCAACCTCCCCCAATCCAAAGTCTCAGCCATCGCCAACGGTGACCTCTCTGGTCAACATGTCCACCCGGCGCTCGTGCACGCAGCAGAGCTGCTCGGGTATGTCCAACGATACCAAGCCCACCCCGATGGCTGGCTGTCCTTCAACTCGCAGTCCGCCGCCGAGGTCGAGCTGGAAGTCCTCGTCCGCGACGCACTCGACGACCCGCAGGGGATCGATCCGCTAACGACCCTCCAGATCTACATGGTCCTTGCTGTGTATTACTGCCAGAAGGAGGATATCTGTGCCGGGCAAGAGTGTCTCGTCAAGGCCAGTAACCTGCTCGCGCATCCATCGCCATCGTTGGGGCTCGACGCCGATTTCTGCTCGGTGTTCAATAACAGCAACGACGCAAAGTTCGATTCGTCTTCCTCGTCTCCCCTCGCCCCGCACACACACGCGGAAGAGGTGCGAGCGGCACTGGCACAGGTGATCTACATGGACCTAGGCGCCCAGCTCGTCGTGAATCTTCCGTCGAGCTTGGATCCAGCGTTGGTCGACGGTTTCCGGAGGTTGATGGTCAGTTCGATCTCTTCTCATTTGACTGGCAATAACTAAAGCCTCTGTACAGGCCGTCCACCAAGACGCCTCGACCAACTTCCTCCGCGCCAAATCCTTCCTCCTTCTCCTCGACGCACAGAACCTCGTCTCTGCCTGGAACCGGTGGCAATTCGGCCCCAGCGATCCAGCTCCCTCAGCATGGTCCAAACGCTATCGCTCGCTCATCGCTGAAATCCAACCGCATATCGAGTTCGTCAACTCCCTCATCCTCGATATCTCCTCTGCGTATATCCCCGCGCCGGAAGACGCCCAAGCTCTGTGCACGCTGAGAGAATGCCTCATCGCAGGATATGGCGCGTTGGCTGCGCTGTACGGCCTCTTCGCTCCCCGGGACCCCAGCGGGTCGGCCGCGAAGCAGTTGCGCGATGCGGTCGGCGAGATCGTCAGGATTACTCAGGAATTTACGGACAGGGATTTCGAGTTTTTGGATCCGCCCTTGAGCGTGAGTCTATTTTTTTCCGTTCTGTTCAAAGTCAACGTCAAGGCGCTCATCACAACTAATAGGTTCCGTGGTCGATTGCTTCGCGAAGCGTGGATGCTGCGGAATCGAACACTGGCAATCTCGGTCAGACTCATGGATTTGCATCGCAGGCGACGCTTTTCTTCCACGAGTGCAACATGCGTCTGCGACAAGCGAGTCCGTTCATGATTCCGCTCTGATTTCGCCACGCTATGTTCGCCGCGCCTAGAGCTCCATTTGGGTGGTCCTTCCCTTAACGAGTCAACAGTCAGGCCGCCGGTCTCAACTCGGATTACTCTGGATATCTCGGCGCCAGCGCCAGCGCCAGGTATTACGTTCACGGTTTCCTTTGTTTCATCTCTCCATTCCGTATCCATCCGCAAATATACATCCATCCATGTACACTAGGAAAACTTACTTACTCTACTGGGCTCGATCTTGTTACCACCATCTTCCAAAAAAATTACCAATAATGTGTACCGTCTACTACAGTTTTGTATTGCAGTTTCGATTGAAACAAACACGCCATAGTCCGTATCTGACAATAACAACAACGCCAGAATCCGTATCCGACAACAAGAACAACAACGAGCTCCATCTATGTCGCGCCGCGCCCGTGTTCCCCGACGCGAAGCCCAACAAGTCCTTGCGATTCGGCATTCTATTGGCACGGAGGACGATAGACGCGGGGCAGATGGAGCCTCTGACGCCGAGATGTCAATTCCATCCGCAGTCACGGACTCACGGTTGCCCCAGCCGAACCGTGGAGACGCCGTTGCCATTTGCCATGCGGGGCGACGAAGATCCCGATCCCCCGCCTCGCGCCGGAATCAAAACGGATCAGTCAACCAAGTGGCTATAGAGTTTGAGTTGTTTTTCTCCAGGGAGGTAAGTATTTCTAAATCTGCTTTTGTCACTCCAGCTGCCGTACGTAGGTAGTACTTACTGCGGGTCGGGTAACCTGTGGGTTCACACTTCAATACTGTCAGACGTTCGTTGCTGGGCGCACTTGTGGTACGTGTAACGTAGTGCTGCAAGGGACAGCAATTTCATTCATTCATTTTGCAAATGCCGAGAGCCTGAGAAATAAATGTATAGATGGATGTGTTTCCCGAAATGGACGAGCGCGTCCCGAGATTAAGCGCTCAGCGTGTGTTGACGGGAACACTGCTTGCTGACTTTAATTCTCTGCGATTTCGACGCTACTTCGAAGCTACCTCACTCTGAGCCACCTGCGCTGCCTTCCGTACGATGACCTCGATCCACCTGTGCGTATCTCAACCGTGGAAACTTCCATCAGCTCACAGGCTATGTCGACTTGTCAGTCAAACCGCAGCAGTCCCTCATCCACGCCGGCGGACGACGCCGCCAACCAGGCCACCTGTTCAGCAGACTCTCCGCGATCGTTCCATGATGACAACGACGAGCCTGAGGCTTCTTCTGCCAACCTATTTCCTGCAGGTCGAGATCCGAGGCTGGGCTGAGCATCATGAACCTGCCCAGTTCCACTGGGCTCCAGAACTCTATGCCTCGCTCAACACCGTAAAAATAGTTCACGGCGATATCCGCGTCAATTTATCTAGAGGCCAGCATGGCAAGATCTTCTGAATCTGCGCCGGCAGTTTCGGCCATGGCTGACCGGCGAACTGCGGAATTGTCCTTAACTTACATCTATTAGTCTTGACCGCACGTTCTTAGCTTGGTATTCTTCATGGCCGACGGCCCGTGTTGGTAATATCGCCTAACCTCACAATTTTTATTAGCTGTAATCGCCGAGGGGAACCACCTCCCCATCTTCCTCCTCTCCCGCGAACGGGCCAGTCCCTGGCGGCCCTTCGAAGCTCACAACGATCTCCATCCCCACGGCCCCATTAATCCCTGGAGACCTGGTCTCCTTCTCCTTCGTAGTCAAACCCCGCAGGCCATCCAACGCGCGGTCAAAGAAGAAGGTACGTCCAGCGTAGAACAGCTCGACGCGTTTGAGCGTCGCGCCGCTTCCGGACGGGCCACGGGGGCTCCGACTTTGCAGCATTCGTAGGAGTTCAGCGTCGGGACATGAGAGCCCGCCGGTGAGCGTGAGGTAGCGCATTCGGGGCAGCCAGTTAGTCCGCTCGAGAGGGGTGTAGGTTAGGGCCCCGATGACGGCGCGGGTGTGTACGTCGGACGGCCAGCTGATTTCTAGGCGTTCGACGGAGTCCATGAGTGGCATGAGCGCGATAAGTTCAGTCTCAGTGAGCCGGACGCGGTGCAGTGCGAGGTGTGTTATGCCTTTGGCTGTCGTGAGCAGGCCGGAGAGCATGGATGCGTTGGAGGGAGAGGCGTTGTCCAGTGTGTCGAGAGTGAACCTACACAGGGAGGTAGCGCACAGGTGGCCGAGAAAGTCTCGCGCAAAGTCACGCGAGCAGCGGGTGATGGACAACGTGTGGAGTGTTGAAGTTGTGAACACTGGCATGCTGGGGACGTGAGAGCCTCCTTCGATGAGGCAGTAGCATCCGCTGAGGGAGAGTTCCACAAGGGTTGGCGTTGTGCTGATGATGTTGATTGCTTCCACCGATGACGAGTTGGAGAGCACGCATTTGGAGATGTTCGTCCATGGGAGCTTCTTTGGCAGCGGAGAGACGAGCCAGATCAGCGCAAGTTCCGATAGCATTGGAAGCGGCTGCGAGAGGTTTCCTAGCTGCAACGATGGTGCATGGCGCACCGTAAGGTGCTTTAAGTTGGAGAACTCGCACGCAGACGTTTGTATCTGCCGGTACTGCGACATGTTCAATTCGACGTCCAGAGATTCCCAGCGTTGGGAACTCGTCAGAAGCAGCTGGAATATGGATAGATCCTCCTCGTCCGAGTAGCTGAACTGCACGGTGAGGGGAACTGCGCAGGATCTCTCGAGTTGGAGTGTTAACAGCGAATAGAGCGACTCTGTGTCGTGCGAGTCTGCTTCGCAGTCTATCCGGATATGTCTCCAGAGAAGCGGGGTAGAGAGCGCGATTTGCCTCCATCGAAGACAAATCGTCGCGACGAGTTGCGGTCTGCAGTTGCATTCCTCCTTGTCCAGGCACTGGAGGAAGATATCGGAGAGGATTTCTGTTGGGAGGTGTTCCATACTGCGCTAGCATTAGCACGAATGCTGCGGTGTAAAGACCCTACCGTTCGTTCGTCGTGGTTGCTGTCGAAGCTAGTGGTGACGAGGGTCCACGTGCCCGCCTAGCGTGTGACCGGAACTAACATTTTCCGAGCCCTCCCACTAAGCGACCATGTTAGCGCAAGTCTTCCCAGCCCTCCATGCCCTCAGACTCCGACTCCGACTCTGCGACAAGGCGCGAGGGAAATGCCTCGCCCGTCGTCTACGCAGAAAAGGTCGACATGGCGGATGAGTTCCCTGACGGCGGACTGCGAGCGTGGGCATCGGTGTTCGGGGTGAGTTAGGTAAAGGTTCACCGTTGAAGTTGAATTCTCAGTGCGTTTACAGGCTTTCATGATAAATTTCTCATGTTGTACGTCCTCATAGCTGCTTTTCTGACGCTTTCTGACGAGAGCAGATGGGGTCGTAACGAGTGTGCGTCGTTTCTCCATCCCTGAGCGCACCGTTCCTCATATTCAATTTCTAGTTCGGTGTATTTGAGCAACACTACAGCGTGAACCAACTAAAGGACGAACCGCTGAGCAACATCTCGTGGATTGGCTCGCTCCAACTGTGTCTTGTTCTCCTCCTGGGGTGCTTCAGTGGCCCATTGTTTGATGCGGGCGTGAGTCTATCCTCGTTTTCTTCATTTACTGCTCAACGAGGCTAGTATTTGAAACCTATGATCGCGTCCGCAGGGACCCTCTACGTGTTCTCTTTATTTATGACCTCATTATCAACGCGTGCGCCGTTCCCTCGCAGCCCGTTTTCATATCTCAATCTTATCTCAGAATACTATCAATTCGTCCTAAGCCAAGGACTCGGTGTCGGGGTGCGTCCTTCAACATCCACATCAGCATCAACGCCAACCCAAATCCTTTCCTGCAGATTGCTATGGGATTTCTCTACTCCCCGTCCATGTCCACCATCGGACATCACTTCAAAAAGCACAAAATAGTCGCCTTTGGGGTCTTTTCCACCGGCGCATCCCTCGGTGGAACGCTTGTGCCAATCGCTATGCGGCGGCTGTTTGACGAGGTTGGATTCCCTTGGGCCGTCCGAACCCGTTAGTCGATTCCCTTCTTACGAACAAAGCCAACTCGTTCCTCCCAGTCGCCTTCATCGTGCTCTTCTGCATGATTTGCGGCTTTGTCTTTTGTAATACACGGCTACCACCTCGTGAAGGCTCGCGTGTACTCGATTTCAGTGTTTGTGAGTGTGTCATTGTTCTTCTCCATTCGCACTGTTCACCATCCCTCAGTTCGTGACCGCGCCTACTGTTTCATCGTCCTCGGCGCCTCTCTCATTGGACTCGGGTTGTACGCACCGGTAAGCTACGGCGTCACCTACGCTGTCTCGCGAGGCGTCCCTCAGGACCTCGCATTCTACTCGTATGTCCCTTTTAATTTTTCCTTCACAAAGCTCAACATCACCCAGCCTCTCCGTCATCAACGCCCTCGCCATCCCAGGCCGCATCGTCCCCAACCTCATCGCCCAACGCACCGGCCCACTCAACACCCTCATCGGCTGCTGCACCCTCGCAGGCATTCTAAACTTTATTTGGGTCACCACCAACTCCACCGGGGGCATCATGGCGTTCAACGCGGCGTTCGGATTCGCCAGCGGCGGGTACGTGAGTATGCTCGCGCCGGCGATTACGGCGCATAGTGGGGACGCATCGACGACGGGGCTGCGCCTTGGGATGGCGTTTTTCTGCACCTCATTTTGCTGGCTGGCGAGTGCTCCGGTGCAAGGCGCGCTCATCCATCTTAATGGGAGCGAGAGTTATTGGCCGGCAGGCGTGTTCAGCGGGACTGTGGTGCTATTGGGTGTGGTGATGACTTGTGTGGCGAGGGTACTGGTTGGGAGGAGGTTGGGCAAGTGGGCGGTGTAGACTTGTGTATATGTAAACTAGCAGGTAATTTATATTTCTAATGCTTCAGTGTAGTACATGTGGTGCCGTTTCAAGGCTGCTTGAAAACCAAGCACGAAACCTCTACGTCTCCTGCCCATTCGAGAATCTATCGACTCTAGTATCTATACAGCTGCACCGTCTGCGGAGCGGCCCCACATATCCGCCCAACCGACGATCATCTTCGCGATCTCCCGTCCTTCCTTCGTACGCTGGGCGTCCGAACCCAGGGCATCAGCTCTCTTGCGTTCCTTCGCAGGATGACCCAGACTGAACGCCTTCTCGATCGCTGCAGCCCAGTCCCCCGCTTCGTACCTGTCCCTGGTTAGCTCGACACCGACGCCTTGGCTGTCGAGGAGGAGTCGGAGTCCGTGTTCTTCGATGAATAGTGGGCGGGAGACTGTATGTATGTGGATATTAATATTGAGTGAGTGGGGTTGTGGGTTCAGGTAAGAAGAGGCTCACCGTAGACGAATGGCGTGGATGAATCGACACATTCCGACACAGTACCATATCCCTGTCCATTCGCTTCAGTACCAGTACTAGTGACGACCGATTTGAAGAAGAGGAGACTCACAAGTTTGCCGAGAAGGACGTCTCCGACTGCAGTCAAATCCGGCATGTAGACGTCCCGCGGGGCGACGTAGAACCCATCTGGTAGCTCAGAGTTCGAGTTCTCGCCATGGGAGTTCCACTGCTCCTTCGAGACGCCGCAGACGATGGCGATCCAGGTGTCGTCAGGAAGTAGGCGGGGGAGGGCATCGGTATCTTCGTCGAAGTACGTTCCATTCTCAGGCTGCGGCTGATCTTCGCTAGGTGTGGGCGGGATCGTCTGGAAGATTGGTCCGCCGCCGGCGACCGTCGAAGTGCGAGGAGAAGTCGGTGAGGTGGGTGGTTTGGCTGCTGGAGGGGCACCAGGCAACCATAGGTGAGAGGCTGTCGCGAGATTCGGGGATACGAATGCGTGCTCCGACTCATGGAGGCCGGCGGGGATTTGGAGATGAGGGAAGTGAGTTTTCGTGCTGCCCGCTGAAGTGCGTTTGATCTCAAGGCTGAGCCTATTGGATAGATGCGATGCAAGCAGGCTGGGATGAGGCTGGTTGGTGTGATGCGATGAACCTGTGCCAGTGAGATCGCGGCTGGAGCGTCGACTATGGCCTGGACTTGGTGTAGCGCTGCCGGACCCGCTTGGACGACGGAAGACCTGGCCCCCGAAGGAGACGACCAAGACCTTGGTGGCGTTCGAATCTTGGAGATGAGGAGGTACACCAATGGATGCAAGAAGCGCTGAGCGCCCGGTACGGGTGTAAATGGCCGAAGAAGTGGGTCGGACAAGGAGAGGAATGGGGATGACCTGTCGGGAAGGCTTCAGCTTGGTGGAGGCGGGGTATGGCGTTGACGGATGGAGCAGCGATGAGGTTGGAGTTGTTTCTAGCGACGAGAAGATGTTGCTTCGGAAACGATTAAGGAGCGGATCTACCCAGTCCGGGGAAGGAAGGGGTGGCTCGATGAAGAAGGACGGGATTGGTATGTGACCCGGGAGGCGGAGAAGGAGGTCGGCGCAACGGTACCCAGCGTGAATCTGTTCGACTACTTGAGCGTCAGCAAGGCCAATGGACAAATGCGAACGCGCTCACCCAAGGGCCGCAATTCACTCAAGGGGATAGGTGTGTCTGGAACGAGGGCGTTGAAATGGTGGTGCGACTCGTGCGAGTCCTCCGTGGGCGTATCAACGATGCTGGTCGCAAGATAACTGTACACCGAGTCGAACGTGAAGTTGGTGACGAGAATTGAGGGGATGTCGACTTGCGTGGCTGCCAAGCTGCATAGTGATTTAGCGGTCAGGAAGACCATTGAAATTGGAACGCACCATCCGACGAATGCAGCGTCGCTCAGGACACAGTCTGCGCCAATCTCCCGTAGCCAATGCGTCTCAGTCTCCAAGATATGATCCTTCGCCTCAAGGAACGACTTGAGAGTCGCCACGCTGCGCTCCCTGTCGACTCTATATCTGTTTTCTCTCGATATTAGCGGTGGTACCACGTATGTAATAGAAACGACTCACGCTAGAGGCTGCACGATGACTGGATCGATATTCGCATTCCGATAGATTGCGCCTGCGGCGATACTGTCCGTAAAGACGTGTTTTGGAGCGGAGGATACGATGAACACGATGGGTTTAGATGGTTCTTGGAGGCGAAGCAGATGGCGAGCGAGAGCAGAAACTCTCGTCGCATGGCCGTAGCCTAGCGCTAATCAGAATCCTTCCACGCAGACGGTGGGTTAGCTCACCGTGTCCGGAGCAGTAGTACGCAAAGATGAGGGGCATGAGGGTTAGAAGCGAGTGAAGTAAACGCAATGTGCGCCATCCGGTGGGCTTTTGGCTGAGCCAAGCGTGTCACACCGTGATGCTGGTCTCTTGCCTTTCACCACGAACAACCTGCGTCAACGCGACATCCTCCCGGCCCCTCGTTCTGAAACCAATTCTCTCTATAACCGAATTCTCCCGCCAAATTATCGGGCCTTGGAGAACCTTCAAGTTCCAAGGTGGCAAATTTTGAACCGCGCGAACGAGGAATACAATATAACTTCACCTCTCCATCCACAACAAAGGTGTGTTGTGGCAGATTACGCAACCGATTTCACCGTTCTTCGTCCGTCAAGAATCGTTGCAAAAAAAGTCGACTGAGCCTGGGGGATCAACACGTCTTAGCAAGATCTGCCGGGGATCCAAGCAGTCAACAAAAGCGATCCCTTTGACGAACTAGCAACGACGCGGGACCCCAACAACAAGTTTGTGAACGAACCGGCGTTCTTTTGAAAGCCGCAAGTGAGACGACATCTCAACAACTTGGAAGCTCCCGGCAGACTTATCGGCCGACTGCTCTCGAGGCGGCACAACTCTATTGCGCCTGGTGCTAGAATACCGGCATAAACCTGTTCGCTCGTCGGCCAATTGCTTAAGCTGCCAGGCGGCCGATATCCATAGCTAATCCCGGCGTTTGAGGCAATAACTCTCCGTGTGCACGCGCAATTTGTATGTGGCCCGTGTACTATATCTTTTCCCCGACGGATGTTGCTGATCGAGTGCGAAGCATTCACATCCGGGACTCATGAATCGCCTCGAATGGCACCATATCTTGACGCTTGTCCCAATAATCTTCCGCCATTTTAATCAAGTCCGTCAACGCATCGGTGTTTCTTTGAGCCCCAGTGGAAACCTGAACAAAATCTCACCAACTCGTGCTTGAAGGCAGTTCCAGATTTTTCATATCGCCGACTTCTCTCTCAAGGCCCAAACTCAATTGCACCGAGATGCGAGAATATCAGCTCAGAGTCGTTCTCGCCATCTAAGCTCAGGCCAATAGTAATATGCCCGTCCATCCGGCGTGCGAGGGATGCAGTGTGCGGCGACAACCCTCCCATAGGGCAGGTGTCTTTCGCCCGTATCTTTCGCCGATGGATGTTGCTGATCGAGAGCGAAGCATTCATATTCAGGCTCATGCACTCATGAATCGCCTCGAATGCCGGTGGCACCATATCTGTCGCTTGTCATTGAAGACCTATCTTCCGCCGCTCGCATTTTTTTCCCTCGGGATCTTACTTTGATTTTTTTTTGGAGATTTCCGCCGTGAAGACCGGACAATTCAGTTCTTGAACGCTCCGACATGTGCAAGGGCCTCGAGGCAATCAGCGGGGGAGTGGGTGAGACGGACCGCCTTTGCAATGGCGTATCTCTGCGGTATAATAACTGATAATTTTGACATCTTGACTGAGCAGCTTGTTTCAGGTCCTCCGTACCAGACGGCGTTGCTCATTGTTGTCTCGCTACTCAGCCCTGGACCAGGATTAAAGGGCTTTAGAAGTACAAGGTAATACTTGAGCCTCGTTAATCAGTTCGCCTGCTTATCCGAAGCAGGAGTAACAGTTGGGATTTAAATGGTGCCTCAGCTCCTGTACTTGGGAATGTACATACCACGCCGGTGCGAATCATCTGGGCGCTTCAGGTTCAGATTAGATGAATCTGATACTCACATCAGTTGAATGCGGTCCAGGAGTTGGTTTCGGCCAGATATGAGAAACGCGTTGCCAAAAACCCGGAACAAAACGGTGGTGAAAATTTAAAGGGATCGCGTCCCATTCTAACTTTTCTTAGCCGACATTTTTGACTTGGTACCATTCATCGGCGGCGGGACGCGCAAGAAACTCGCAACCCCGATATGATCTTTAACGCCCGAGCTAATCAGTAAGCGCTCTATGCATCTCGGTAACCGTCAACAACCAGCACCGCAACATCGATATAACAGATAGAGATCTTCCGAGCCGTTTACATTCCCTCAACATTCCCTCCGGTGCGCTGCGGAAGCCGTGAAACTGTGATGTAGGCAATCTCAGTGGATTAGCACGTGTTCTATGTTGACCTTCCCGAACAGCGACGGGTAAGTACCACTACCGTGACTACGACTACGGACCGTCGGGGGACCAGCAGAGAACTCAATACTGATTAACTCTGGTCTGCAGGCTGACAGGCTGCAGCAGGGCTGCAAGACGGTTGAAGGCGGTGCGTGATGCGATCGGCGTTTCAAGTTGGTTGACCCCAACCAGGTAACTTCTGCATCGCTCTTGACAGTCTCTCCGCGCTTCAAAACAGCTTGGGATTGCTCATTGCTGCGGTTACAGCGTTTGACTGACGCACGCTTGCCGCAGTCACGCCTCGACTCCGAGTCTTTCTTGGTGCATTCCGGTGCATTCTTTGATTGTCATTTGTCTCGGGCGGGGGTTGAACGTTGACTCCCGGCGCTTGACTCTGCTTTACTTAAAGCAGCGTGGCTGACGTAGCAGTTTCTTATCCCCGTTTCCCGCACAAGCGCCCGTCCGAGACACCCCGCACCCACGCACACACACATAAGTCGAATGCAGCGACAAAGCCTACGAATTGCCAGTGCGTGCTCCCCTTCCCCGAGGTTGTTACCAAGCTGACTCGCCCCATAAAGCTCTATTCGACAAGCCGAGATCAAGCTCACGGAGCCCACTTACACCCATTCCTGTCCCCAACGAGGACGCAGCCGCCGCGAGCACGTCCAGGCTGGCGAGCGGCAGAGCAAAGTCTATAAGAGAGGCCGCTGCAGCTCTGAATCAGCGACATCATAGAATGGCCGCGTCTCCTTCTGTGTCAACGTCGACTGCGAGGCGCCGATCTCTGAAGTTTTGGAAAAGCAAAAGTATAGAAAGTGGAGAAGGAGAAGGAGAGACGGAGCCACAACGTGCGTCGAGATTTTCCCCGCTTACCATACGAGTTAATCAACCTGCTTGCTCCAGCTGTTGCGTTTAAATGGGTGCGCGGTGAGATGTTGGGGAAGAGGACGAACCTCTTCCTCGGGCTCAATGCAACGACGGGCGAGATGCTTGTGGCCAAGCAATACACCTTCGATGCCACGGAGACTCCCGGGCGACCGTCTGCGCGCTCGCTGAAGCGCGAGGTTGCGCTTATGCAACGGGTCGATCATGCCAACCTCGTGCAATGCTTTGGGTTCGAGGAGACGACGGGTGGGGATATCATGGTGTGCGTTCGCCTTTTTTTTCCGTACCTTCGACTCAAGTTATTTCTTTTCGCAAGTCTCATGGAATATTTCTCCGGAACCTCCCTACGCGCGGAGATACACAAGCATGGTCGACTGGCAGAAGGCGTGGTCCAGGCGATCACATCGCAAGTTCTCGACGCGTTGGTCCACCTACACGCTCGGGGCATGGTACACGGGGTGGGTGCACATACAAAACAAAACATTATAGGCTAACCAACCCGAAGGATCTAAAATCAACCAAAATTCTAGTCGACTCGAGTGGCGTTTGCAAGATCGCGGGTCTGGGCTGCTCGACCTGGACCGACGGCGTAGGGCTCAGAGACAATTCGAGAGCGGTCCCCCGGGCCATCTGGTGGACCGCACCTGAGATTATTCGGACGCAGTACCAGGCGTGGGGTACCAAGGCGGATGTTTGGAGCGTGGGGTGCTTGGTGTTGGAGATGTTGACCGGGATGAGACCCTGGTTCGACAGTGAGGCTGTTGCTGTCATGTTCAAGGTGAGTTGCCAATGCTAGCGCCGGCGTTGGTAGACAAATCTCTGATGCAGAGAATAGCTTTATCACCAGACACTGCGACCTGGTGTACCGCCTGATGTCGTGCTCAGTCCTATGGCGTTGGACTTTTTGGAGAGATGTCTTGCGCTGTCAGTTGTGTCCTTCAGTTGCTTGCGATGGGATGCTTATAGTTTGTTTCAGGCAACCAGAGGACCGCATGTCGGCTGTTGAACTTGGACGACATCCATTCATTGCGCAATCTACCACCGCTCCGTTCAGCGGCTTTGGACCTTGAGTACCCCTTCAAACTTATGCTTCCACTCTCGGCTCTTTCGCTCGGGTTTCACGAATCGCACGCACGCCACGATCCTCTTGCTTCCTTAAGTTATTCAGAACTATTTATCCAGTGCCCATTTCACGATCTATTATACTACGACCGAGACTATTTATGCATCATGACAGCGCAGTTGTATCTATAACATATTTATTGTACAGCGAGAGGACCAAGACTTGAACAAAATGTATATTATTTGTATCTGTACGCGAACAAGTCGGGATCCATCCATCCATTCTTCGGATATATCCCGAGATCCTCCGTCCATCTTCTACATAGCATGTGCTTTCAAGGCTGAAACAGAAATCTCCCCTGAGAATCTGGGGTCCAGGCTGTTCGGAATATCATGATTTAGACCCACTGTACCGCAGATAATCAAACTTGAATGAGTGCACAGCATTTTCGCTTCCGTCGAGATCCATTTCTTCCGGAGGTTCGACTTCTCCGCCGGGTGAGGTGGTGAATGGTGCGCAAAAATGGGGTCGAGTATCCAGGATCAACGATAGATGGCTTAGAGGATATAAATAACGCGCTACATGCCCCGAAAATCGCCGGGAAGGAGTGTACTTATCCGAGGCTGAGTTTGGTCATCACCAGGCGACCAGTGGGAGTAAGGTAGCGCCGGGAGATTTTCTTGGAATCTAATCAGATCTTGCGAGTACTTATGTCACGTATGTGACATCTTTTTGCGTCTTCGTCCTGACTACATCGACGCGTCGTTCCCCTCGGTCATCGCGCGCCCACACCTAATCCCTACGCCCACGCGCTCTGTCTGGTCCGGCTTCCTGGCCATCCGGTTGTCGCGTCGCCGAGGCCTCGTTCCCTCGAGCTGGGTAGTGGTGGTTTGACCTCGTCTTTCCGACTCTCCCGAGCCGCCTTTGAGGGATCTCTGCCAACCATCGGTAGGCGGGCCTTCGCCTTTGGCCCAATCCACGACTTGGATCGCAGTAGCGCGATGTCACACCCATGTAGTCGACTCTCTCCCGGACCCACTCACAACATCCAGTCGATGAAAGGCACCTCCGACAGCTATCACTTGTGTAATGGGTTGGTGTAATGGGTTGGGACACCGAATAATGCTTCGGGCGCTGGCACGGAAACCCTGGCTGCCGGACGACGACATGTATACGGACACTCCAGACAAGAAAGAGAATGCGCCGGACGCAAAGTTGACCTAGATTTCTGAGCTCGACGTCCCGCTGTGCAGAGAGAGGAGACCGAGCCGTTCCATATTCCCTACCATGCTGCTGGTGCAGATGTAACGTACGCCGTGCTTTCCACTCTATCTTTTTCTTTTCTGGCTCGCTTATCCGTCATTCAGGCATGATATCCACAAGTGGCAGTCTGACCAGCGCAAGCTCGGAGCACGCGGCCGAGCAGCATCTGTTGTCATCCCTCGACAAACAACCCCCGACCCCGCCTTCGAGCACATACATGAGCCGGGAGGCTTCCGTCGAAACTTTGTTATCATGCGTGCGACGGAGCGATGCGAGGAGGAGCCGCATGTCCTCAACAACTTTGTCGAGTTCCTGTACATCTTTGGCCATTTTGTGCGTCGTTCCTTTTGCTGTCGTTTCTTTTGCGTTCTCATGGGCACAAGGCTGGAGAGGACCTTGAAGAGGACGATGAGGACGTGGACGACGAGGAAATGGCTGCCCCGGACGAGACTGCTCCGCTTCTCGGGTCTTCGACGATAACCCGCTCTCGGTCGCGGTCAAGACGGAGGCGATCGTCGTTGTCTAGAGGGCCGCATGGAAATGCCACGGTGGGGCAGGCCTATCTCATGGTGCGTTTCCTCGTGTTTGTGGTCTTGCTGTTGCTCACCCATATTCAGCTGTTAAAAGCATTTGTCGGGACGGGGGTACTGTTTCTCGGGAAAGGGTACGTCTATCCTCGTTTGCTGGCCATCTTGCTAACGTCGCTGTCCAGTTTCTACAACGGCGGACTGCTCTTCTCGTCCCTTCTTTTCGTCTTCATCGCCTTCATATCACTGTACTCTTTCCTCCTGCTCGTATACACCAAGTTCGTTGTCTCGGGCAGTTTCGGAGGTACGTCTTGCCGCCAATCTCACCCTATCAGCTTTCTCATGCCCGACAGACATCGGTGGGACGCTCTATGGCCCCTGGATGCGCTACCTCATCCTGGCCTCCATCCTCATCTCACAAATCGGCTTTGTCGCTGCCCACATCATCTTCGTCGCGCAGAATCTGCAAGCGCTCGTCATGGGCATCACCCACTGCCTCAAGCTTGTGCCCATCCAGTACTTCATCCTCGCCCAAGTACTCCTCTTCCTCCCGCTCGTGCTGTTCCGCGACCTCGCCAAACTCAGCTCGACGGCGCTCGTCGCTGATGCGTTCATCTTGGTTGGCTTGATGTACATCTTTGGCTCGGAGATCTCGATTATCGGGCAGAGTGGCGTCAAGATGTTCAATCCAAAGGACTTTTCGCTGTTTGTGGGCGTTGCGGTGTACTCGTTTGAGGGGATTGGAATGGTCATACCGATAACGGACGCCATGCGTGAGCCGCACAAGTTCCCGAGGGTGTTGACGGGAGTTATGTGCATCGTTCTTGGTACGTCGTATCACCCATCTTTTTGTCTCTGGTGCTTACGATTGGATAGTCCTCTTTGGAGGTGCCGGTGCCCTCGCATACCTCACCTTCGGCTCGGAGGTTCAGACCGTCGTCCTCGTCAACCTCGACGCAGAGAGCAAGATGGTCCAATCAGTCCAATTCATCTACTCCATCGCCATCATGCTCTCCGTCCCGCTCCAACTCTTCCACGCCATCCGCATCATGGAGAACGGGCTCTTCACGCGCAGCGGCAAAGCCGACTTCCGACTTCCGCGTCAAGTCGACGAAGAACCTCTCCCGTTCGCCACCGTGTTCCTGGCGGCGACTACATAGTACTATCTCATGGGTCGGGCGGCGGATTTGGATAAGGTGTTCTTCGGGTGTTTGGCTTGCATGCCGCTGTGTTACGTGTCCACCGCTGTGCTGCCTGCGCGGATAAGACCAGGAAGAAGGCTATCGATATTGCGATGATTGTGTTTGGTTTGATTGCGGCGGCCAATCTAGACGTTCAGGGTGAGACGACCTTTCTTTCTTTTGGCACTTTGTCCTTGACTCATGCGCCCCACAGCTTATCCTAGAGCCCGATGCGGGTGGGCCGCCGGTGTTTGGGAGTGTGATATGAGCGGAGCGTAGGCGCTCGAAATGGGAAGGGGATCATGTATTGTACGTACTCGATACGCATATGTAGAGCTGAGTCGGCAGCAGGACAACAATCTCCCCGGTGTTCGCCCTCCGCCGTATCGAGTCGGAAGAGGTCGGAAGTCATTCTAATTTTGGCGCCACGTGTTGTCCTGCCACATAACAGCCTTTGCACAGCACTTGCTTCTCACCACCATGTGGCCGCCCACTGCTAACCCTACGAAATCCCCCTTGCAGGATACCAGCCAGGTAGTCACCGTGGCTGCTACCAGCCTTGAAATCGCTCTTGGCATCCTCCAGACACTCACTAGTGTGACGGAAAATGTCCCATACCTCAACGCCATCGCAGGGGCAATCCAGAAACTGATCAAGTTCCAGAAGGTCTGTTTAGCTGTTGATCTTCATCGCTTCACACATTGAATGGCTATAGGCAATGACGGATAACAAGAAGCGTGCCGATGACCTTCTCAATAACATCGGGAATGTTTCCTGTGTGCTTGCCCAGGGACTGCGTGATCTGGATGGGCAGGAGCAGAACACTGCAATCCTGGGTTTAAAGAATGACTTGGAGAGATACCAAATGTGAGTTGAGCTTGGTCTCTGCTTCTCTGCTCATTAATTCTCATCAGTGTTTTGGATGAAACACATGACATCTTACAAGATTGGAAATCCAAAGGCTTTGTCAAGAGCCTCAAACGTGCTCTGGGACATGGCGACTTCCCTGACATTGCCAGTGGCATAGACAGACAAATCAATGCCTTCCGCGATGCATTCAGTGTAGGTCAATTTATACTTAGCATTTGTGTATCTGATGGACATGAAGGGTTCACGTCTAATTGCTCTATCAACTGGCCAGGATGCCATGGATAGGAAGCTGTACGTCAAATCCAGTGATATTGAGCCTCTTCTCATCAGACTGTAGACAAACACTGGTTGATGAGAATAAGCGCAAACAGTTGAAGGAATGGCTTCAACCTGCAAATGTGGCCCTCAGTGACCGAGATGCTGCAGACAAATGTCACCCTGGTACTGGTCTATGGCTTTTGGAGACCACAGAATTCAAAGACTGGATATATGCCGCCAACTCTTTTCTTTGGCTTGAGGGAATTTGTCAGTTTCTTACTCTCATCTGTGCAAAAATAGTAACTCATTTGGGCCTTCAGCGGGATCAGGAAAGACTGTTCTCAGGTAATTTCGCTGTTCTTGCCCTCAAGAAATTAACCGCTCCTTCAACTTAGCTCCACAATCATCAATGCCCTTCGCAGCAGGGCAGAACCAATTGCATTCTTCTACTTTGATACCAATAACTCTGGGCAGCGTACTGTCAAACAGCTCCTGTCCTTGCTAGTCATCCAGATCTCGCTTAAAGCACCACATCCTGACAAGACCTTACATGCACTTTGGAGCTCTTATGCCAATGGGGAACATCTGCCCAGCAATTCTGCTTTAATTTCAGATGCATTGATCCCCATTCTTGGAGAATTTATACAGCCTGTGTACATTGTGCTGGATGCACTGGATGAGTGCTCTGAACATGACAAGCTACTTGATGTGGTCAAACACATTGTGGATGCAAAGCTGGCCAATGTCCACCTTCTGCTCACCAGTCGACCAGAGATTGCTCGAGACACTGATCTGGCCAAACAAGCAGTTTCAGTATCCCTCGATGGGTGTGTAGATCAAGATATTGAGGCCTATGTCACCGAAATATTGTCAAAATTGGATGGTGACTGGCCACAAGAGCGGAAAAATCAGATCAAAGCTGGACTCCTTGAACGGGGTGGAGGGATGTAAGTTAAACAATTCTTTTCCTCTTCACACTGCTGATTTCATTTCCACAGGTTTCGCCTTGTGTCTCTACAGCTTGGTCAACTGCTTGAATGTGATGGCAGTAAAAAACAGGTCAACAAGGCACTGTCCAACATGCCGGCTTCACTGGAAGCTATCTATGACCGCATCCTGGAGAACATCAAGAATCCCGATATGCTTTCCAGTGTTGGCCGCACAATGAATTGGCTTATCTTATCCAAGCGGCCTATGCAGCTTAATGAGATCATTGATGTTCTGGCATTTGATTTTGATGCAGAGCCAGTTCGCTTCAGTGCAGATGAGCGAATGCGGCCTAAGGTCCTACTGTCTGCATGTGCAGGATTTGTCACAGTCTCAGAAGATCCAGAGAAGAATATCCTTATGATAAAGCTTGCACATGCCTCAGTCAAGGAATACTTCCTCTCCGCGAAGGGTCTTAGGCATCCAATGGACTGCCAGGTTTCAATGGAAATTACACATTATCTCATGGCACAGACATGTATTGCATATCTATGCAGCTTTGATCATGTTCTGGACAAGGATAGTGATCTTGAGAAATATCCCCTTGCTCAGTATGCTGCAGAGAACTGGTCAGTCCATCTCAGAGACTGGGAAATTGAACAGGGCAAGGGTGAAAAGCTGGAGGGGCAAGACAAGCAGCTCATAGAGTTGGTCTTGGAACTCCTCCAACCAGACAGTATACAATACAAGAGTTTATTCCGGCTGCATGATATTGATAACTCTTGGGGAGGTCCAAAGTGGAATCGGAGGGCACTTTCAGCATTATATTTGTCTGCAACCATTGGAATCAGTCCTAAGGTCGTGCAGGAGTTGATCAGCCGGGGTGCAGAGGTGAATGCACTGGGCGGAGACTCTGGCAATGCGCTGCAGGCAGCATCCTGGAAAGGGCACATTGAGATTGTGCACCTGCTGCTTGACCAGGGTGCTGAGGTGAATGCACAGGGCGGATTGCATGGCTATGCACTGCAGGCAGCATCCTCGAGTGGGCACATAGAGATTGTACACCTGCTGCTCAACCATGGTGTTGAGGTGAATGCACAGGGCAGATTGCATGGCTACGCGCTGCAGGCAGCATCCTCGAGAGGGCACATTGAGATTGTGCACCTGCTGCTCAACCATGGTGCTAAGGTAAATGCGCAGAGTGGATACGAGGGTAATGCGCTGCAGGCAGCATCTCTAGCAGGGCACAACAATCTTGTGCGCCTGCTGCTCGACCATGGTGCCGAGGTGAATGCACAGGGTGGATTGCATGGCTATGCACTGCAGGCAGCATCCTCGAGAGGGCACATTGAGATTGTGCACCTGCTGCTCGACCATGGTGCTGAGGTGAATGTGCAGGATGGATGCTATGGTAATGCACTGCAGGCGGCATCTCTGGCAGGGCACAACAATATTGTGTGCCTGCTGCTCAACCATGGTGCTGAGGTGAACAGGCAGGGCGGACGCTATGTCAATGCACTGCAGGCAGCATCCTGGAAAGGACACATTGAGATTGTGCGCCTGCTACTTGACCATGGTGCTGAGGTGAATGTGCAGGACAGAGAGTATGGCAATGCACTACAGACGGCATTAGAAGGGCACAGCATCATTGTGCAACTGCTGCTTGACCAGAGTGCTGAGATGAATGCGCAGGGCGGAGACTATGGCAATGCACTGCAGGCAGCATCCTGGGAGGGGCACATTGAGATTGTGCGCCTGCTGCTCAACCGGGGTGCGGAGGTGAATGCACAGGGTGGAGACTATGGCAATGCACTGCAGGGAGCATCCTTGCGAGGGCACATTGAGGTTGTGCGCCTCCTGCTTGACCAGGGTGCGGAGGTGAATGCACAGGGCGGACACTATGGCGATGCACTGCAGGCAGCATCCTTGGGAGGGCACATTGAGATTGTGCACCTGCTACTTGAGCTAGGTGCTGTGCAAGTGCAAGCCATTGACAGTGCTATACCCCTATCTACTGTTCGGCCATAAATGTACAGGGCCAAAGAAAATTGGGGGAGAAGTTTAGGCAGACCAGGCTTTGCAATCATTCCTCCTGGAATCAGACCTGTGGGTGTGAACACTTACTGTAGTATTTTATCAATTTGGCGCCCAATTTTACTATGACATTGACGCCAAAATTGGCAATTCGGTGTTTTGGTCACATCATCAGATTTGTGTTCTAATATGGGAATTTGATCCGGCGGCAGGCTCCCGGCAGGGCCGGCAAGCAAGATTTTGATCAAAATCCAAGCCATTTTGAGCAAATTTTTGTGACCGCTGAAAAAAATTCAGTGGTTTGGAGGGTCTGTGACATGTGACCGCTGAATTGATTAAAATACTACAGTAGTTACATAATTCCCATGCATTTGGCTTGGGATGTCAAGCTGTGAGTATGCTTTGGAGCCTTACCAAGCGGATTGCTGATGGTTTGTAAGAACCCTTGGTTGGTAAGTGTTTCAGGTTTTGCTTCGTAAGGTTTCGTTGCACGGCTGTTGAATGGTGCTGCAAGGGTGCTGAGACGAGATATTGACTGAGTTGCTTTGATCCCCGAACGCCACTGCATTTCCCTGGGCTTAGCTCAATTTGCCTGCCCTTTGCTGGATTTTCCCGGTCTCTTCTTCACTGTTCCCTGCTTGGCGATGTTTTATCCATCCTTGCGAGGTTTATTCCTCACTGGTAGATGTTGTGGTATTTCGAGTGGAGCAAGGGTTATAGGTGGTGCGGTCTTCCTGAGAAGTGGTGAGATTTCCTTGCGCAGGTAGTATATCCAGTGGTTAGCTTGTTCGTGTCGGTGTCGTTCGCATAAATTGCGCAAGGTTAATTGGTGGAGATGGCTGAAATGGGTGTTGGTTGGGTAAGGCTTTAGTGCCGGCGTTGTGTTCCAAGTAGCAATTTGTGTCCACGAGGAGTGCAATAATCCAGCGTCGTTGCTTATTGTGTTTGGTTGTCCATTCGTCGTCTTGGTCTGGTGTCCCACAGCTCGTGCGGTGTGGTCCCGCTACTTGTAGCCCTCACGCCGCAACGGAGCAGGGGATATCGAAGCAGACGGGATATTGATGTGTCGACAGTACATTGAGTCCTCCGGTGGTGTCTGCCTTTTGCCACCATTATATATTGACGTGCTCACTCGCCAAATGAACACCAAAGTGCGCAAATGAACAAGCAAGACTAAAAGTGCGAGTGCTCCAACTAGCTCCAACAACTATCAGAGGCTAACGACTCAATGGAAACTCAGGTGCAGAAACTCAAAAGGCGATGCGAAGCGAGACGAGAGGGAAGCGAGCGCGGAAACGAGGGCTAAAGCAAGCTTTCCTATGCACTATGCTACTACATGCCTTTTATACTAGAAATCGAGAGGAGCTAGGAACCCAAAATGGAGAACTAAATATGAACCTAAGTGCCATCGTCCCAGGAACAGGCCCAGGAACCCAAGGAAACAGAGAGGAGAAGAGAAATGGAAAGCCGAATCTTAGCCGATCCGAGGACTGAACCGTGAGAGCCTGCGTATGGCACGCGCGGAGCGCGTAAATATATATATATATATACTCCCACTTCCTCTCCATTGTCTACACCTCACCTGTACCTATGTACCTGCTGAATTCCAAGACGATTGAACAGAGTTGCGGGAGCTATGAAAGAATTAAACCTGGCTGGCTCTTCTCTCCCTTTCCTCTGACTGTCCGCCAGTCATCGCCGTTGAGCGCTATATAATACACTTCGTGCACATCCTACGGTTCAAGTAACCTATGTCAGGAGATGGACCAGAATTCCAGCTTCCCGATACTGCCGACCGAGAAGCCATTGTCGCGAAGTGTGTCGCTGTCGTCCAGGATTTCCGGGACAAGAAGATCAGCAAGGTCGTCGCCTACGGCGCCCTACGCGATGCACTCCCCTCTTCATTTATCGCGGGCAGTTCGAGCGGGCAATGGAAGCATACGTCGAACAACTCGACCAAATCCAACAGGAATGGGAAAAGGCGGCAGACGTGGGTGGAGGCCATGGAGGCCGCCGGTCGCGATCCAGGTCTAGGGGTCGTTCCCGCTCTCCCAGATGCCCTCGCTCCCGTTCTCCCAGACGCTCTTGTTCCCGTTCACCCAGACGTTCGCGTTCCAGACGCCGTTCCCGCTCACCCGTAGCTGTAGTATTTGGCCTAGCTACCAAGCTACAGCTAGCTCGGAGCTTTCCAAAATAACTAGCTGCAGCTTGGCCCAGCTGGTGCTAGTTCTTGTGGGTTTCCTACTACCACAGCCAGGCTTCCACGTCCCGCATGACCACCGTCGGCTTCTCGGCTTCCTACCATGCTTGTCACAAAACAATAACGCAGAAGAAAGTATATTGTTGTTGTGATCGTCGCATCTGAGGTCTATTGATGACCCCCGACGCAACGGTCCAGCGTGATGCACTACTACAATTGGCAAGCTAGCTACAGCTAGCGTTTGTATCTCCTCCCTCCCGGCCAGCTCCGACCTCCCCCGTTCCCTCCGCGATGCCCTCCTCCGGTCCCTCTAGCTCTACCACTGACCCGTCTACCTCCCTAACCTGGCCCGCAAACAACAGCTGACGGTGCAGCTCCCCGTCCAACCCGAGAACCTCCTGCAGCGCCGCCTTCACGTTTACATGCCAGCTTCGATAGAAGCTCTCGGCAACCTTGCGATGGACCGCCACCTGCCGCCTTGCGTACGCCTTCAGACCCGCTTCCAGGCGCGGTTCGGCATCCGGCCGTGAAGCAAGACGATTCGTCCACTCCGTCTGAATCGCCAACAAACTCCGCAGAACCCTCGTCCTCTCCTCCCTCAACAACCGCACCTCTTCCACCCATCGATCGCGGCGAGCAAGCGCCTTTGCCCAGTGGACTCGGACGGCTGTGAATCAGCCTATCAGCATCCATAACGCACTGTGAATGGGACCGCACCTTCGTGTAACCCCACTTCATCGTCTTCCTCGCGGACCGCGGACCAGATCCACGACACCCCCTTGGATCCTTCGGTCGTTGTTGCCGTGGGCTCATTCCTGCCTCGGCGTGCCTCGCCCAATCTACCCAGTCGTAACCGCGCCCTGGCGTCGCTCTCGGTCTCCGTGCGGACGTGCAGGTCGCTCGTTTGCAGCTCCTTCAACTCCGGTGCATACTCCTTGCCCTTGAGCTTCCGCAACGCCGTCCACGCCTGTGTGTATTTCGTCGTCTCCCTCTGCGTACGATCCCCCACTTGCGCAATGAGTGTACTCGATCGAGTCGTCGCAGCCTGCCCAACAGCCATCGCGTTTCGAGTATGGATGAGGTGGGTCTTTGTGTACAGCTGGGCCCGAATCTTCACCAGCGCATCGTTACACTGGGCTTGACGTAGTTTTGCCTCCACCTCCCGCAAGCTGGCCTTGCAGGCCCACGAGCGCTGCAGCTGTGTTAGGTCAGACGGAAGCCATAGCTTCACGTCCTCGGCCTTCGGCGCTGGCAGCTCTCCATCCCGTCGTTCCTCCTCCGCCGCTCTCAGACCAGCAACCCCGGGCATGAAAACGTCTTGCTGGCGCTGGATTGAGTTGAGCTTCTTGAAGAATGTCGCGCGAAGCTCGTCGATCTGGCTCGACCGGTCGGCGGTCAGGGTCGTGCTTCCCCGTACCTCGTGCTTGATACGACGTCTTGGTTCAGGTTAGAAAGCCAGCATATCGATATGACAATGAAGCTCACTTCAAATCTTCTAGCTGCAGCAAACCCTTTATAAAGCTAGTCGCAGTTGTTGTGCCGTCCACAAAATCGCCTCGTCCTTCCCGCGCTTCCTCGACTTCGGCCTTTCTCAGATCGGCAGCAACCTGCGCTTCAGACGGACCCACTAGCGGTCTGATCAGCACAAATACGGAGCAATGTCGACCAGCAGCTCACCGTCTTTCCCCCCTGCCATTACATATGGATTTGGCTTCGAACGATCCGCCACCCAATCGTCAACGCCCTTTTGCCACTCTCGTCGCAGGCTTGGCTCCAGCCCTCGGTCAATGTCCACAAATTCACGGATCTGCTTGTCCCGCTCCGCGACCGCGATGACCAGTTTCCGTGCCAGAGTATCTCCTACTCTCCTCGTTAACTCAGTCTCTACATTCGGTCTGATCAACATACCTTGTCCCACATTCTTCTCAAAACTAATATGATCGATCTTGTCCTCAATTGAGTCGTGACGATTGCCCTCGCCCATCTCCTTTGTCGCGTAGCTGATCGGATTCAGAGTAGCCCACGTTCGTTCAATTCCCTCGCCGTCGGTGCGACCCACCCCCGTAGCGTGGCTCAGCGACATCGCAGCTTGGCAGTTGACCTCATGCGCTGCTGCATGCCAAACAGGGAGGGCGAACTGAATATTGAAGTTGCTGAGGTTGGGAAGGACGCCGTGCTCGTTTGCAATTGCAAGAACTCGCTCCCGTAAGTGCTGTTTCCATTGGCAAGCAATGTCATACGAGAACACCAGTTCCTTCACTCGAGTGTCGCCCAGAGCATGTAACAGAATGTAGTCCATGTTCGCATAACTAGTCAACGCGTTAGTTGATTCTGACTGCTAATGAATATGACTCGCCGTTCTCCCTTTTGCAAGTCGCCTATTCCCTGCGCCCGCACCACCCCATGCCTCGCACAAACACAGCCCCCAACGCCCGAGACCCGCAGGCCCGTCGTTAGGCGGGTCTCCTTCTGCATCAGCGCAGCAAACGCGATGCACGTACTGACCTGGGAAAACACAGCTCGTCAGTCGCAAACAGAAGACGGACTAAGTCCCAACTCACATCAACCTCGGCAACGTAGTCCCGTAGATGTTCTTTGTATGCTTCTGTCTCCACGAAACATCCCCATCCCGGTCCCAGTGAAGGGTCGTGTTTCTCGTTCGTCCGCATGCGATTCTTCAGGCGAAAGTTCGCATCCAAAGCGAGCATCAGCGCATATAGATATCTGGAAAATGTGGCCGTCAGCTGGTCGATCCCGTAAACGAAAGTCCTCAAGCCACGTACTCGTCCTCTTTCTTGCATGTGTCCCAACCATCCGGCAAATTGAAGCCCACTGTGGGACAGGCCCAACATCGCACAGCCAGGCCGCCGGGCTTCACCAGGTCCATCCTAGCCATGTCGTGACCGACGCCGGCCCGTTTGCTGCGTTTGAGAAATTGATATTGTCGCGACATACGACCAAAAGCCTTGTAACGATCCTGTGCCTCTGTCAGGAATGCCAAACAATATGTCTTCAAAGAGCTCACGTACCGGAGTACTCCCCAACAAAGTCGCATCCGTCAGGCGTTCCAGACTTCCGACGTAGTCGTGAGCACTGAGGTTGCCGACGACGTTGAGCAGACGGAATTGTTCGAGGCACGCGAAGGTTGCGCAGGTTGCAGGGTCAATCGTCGTTGCCGGGTACCACCCGTTGGCCATGAGCTGGGCAACGGGGTCTTGACGAAGGGCCTTCTCGCACCCGCAGAACCGAACGCGCAGGGAGAAAACACCTCGGACGTCCATAACGACCATGGTATGTGCTGTAGTCGAAGCAGGTCGGATGCAACGCTGGCCGTGGTGACCGAGCTGGTAGACAAAGTTGAGGCTTTGCGTCGATTGGTCGCGGACATGTAATCGGTGTAAGGCAGCATTCTCCCAGAAGGCACCGTTCCATTCCTGCCAGTCAGCTCAGCGAGGGTTATGAGAGCGTACAACACGTACCTTCACACAATGCAGTGGATTCAAGCGATGTCGGTCCTCCAGACAAGTCATACACTGCAAAAATTCCCCACACGCTTCGCAACGAAAAAGCCGCGCCGATGACCCCTCGATGTATTCCGCATCGCATAGCGAGCAGCGAGGACGCTGGTGGTAGTCGCCAAGACCATCGCGTCGGATGAGATGGTCGAGGAAGAGGTGTTTGGTGTCCCGCCAGAGTTTCATAGGATCGTCCTGAGAGGAGAAAGTTAGACAATAGCTCAAAACGAATGCCGTCTCCACACACCGAGCTCGTATAGCGTTTGCGCTTGACCTCGTCCTCCTCGATGAAGTGTTCGTACGTGTCGTTCGAGCAGAATGTACTAGCGATGTTCGCAAACTCCCCGTTGTCTGCGGGAGCGTCGACCCAGTCGCTATACGGATCCGCGGTATCTTCAGACTCTTCAAGTGCTGTACGGGTCCGCTTCCGTGGTGCGACATTGGCGAAGCTGGAGACAGCCCGGGCGTCTCCTCGGTAGTGGAAGCCTTGGTCGGCTACCCCATTGGCGACAGACGAATCGAATTCAAATGTCGAATTCTTGGAGCGCCCTTTGCGTCGGTGAGCAGCATTCATGGCGGTCAGTTGACGGCGAGACACTGACCCTCTGACCGGGCGAAGCCTTCAAGTGAATCTCCGGTGGTCGCCGATGGCGACCACAGAGAAATTTCGCCAAGTCCTTTTGATGGCACATGATGACTCTCGCGGTCATGCACTACAACACAACACGTCGAATTCTCTGAGAAATCCCATTATCTCAGCGCGTTCATTCATAGTTTGGAATGTTTGACGAGTGTTTACTAGTACTTTCAGAATCCCTCTGTCGCCAATTCCGAGTTCCAGCCGCTATCGTGCTACTTCGAGTTTCCATGTGTTTTTTGCGATTCTCCCATCTTGATTGTGCCGCCAATGTGATCTCCCTCTTGAGGGATTGCATCCGCGTCTTCTCGATTCCTGTGAAGCAATATAATACATCACCTCCCGAGGTCGAGAGACAGAGAGTGGACTCACCCCTCGACTACGGTGGCCTCTCCGCTGGACCCTGGAGCGCAAGAACAGTCCCTGCGGCAGCCCCGATCGTAGCTGACGAGTATCGATCTATTGCCGAGTGGATTGTCGGAGTCATCATCAAACATGTGCACGTATCGCTCCCCCTTTGGAATATCCGCGGTCGCTTCATCGCCTAGACCTGTCCTCAGCTTCCGAAAAAGCAGACTTTGAGTGCGAACCTTGGGGAGAAGTGGACATGGTTGACAATATGGGTTGAGTTTCCGAGGAGCGGTTGTTGGGAGTATTCTGGGAAGCGGTTGTTGTTGGGTTGTTGGGAGTATCCGATCCGTGTGTTCTAAAATATGCTCAAGCTGATCTACGCCTCATGTGGAGCTTGGACAAGGGTCGATCCGAGGTCCCGCCCGTACGTACGTACATGGTCGAATCCTGTAATGCAGCAACTCAGCAAATCGGCCGTGAGTGACTGCCTGTTACGCGCCTGCATCCATTCGTCGATGTCGACGTCTAACCATGCCATCCGCACAGTGCTCTCTCCGACCAAAGGCAGAAAGGACAATCCTATCGGCGAGGCAGATGTTGAGAGGCTAAGCGTGCCTGGTGAGTTTCCTCTGTGGTTTATCGTCCTCGTCACCCATTCCGTCTTCTAGCTCAAAAGCGCTGCAACTCTTCCCCTGAAAAGAGTGGTTGGCAAGACGAGGTTGAGATTGTCTCTGAAACGTGTGAGTCTAATTTCGTTTGGCGTACTCGACACTCACTGGTACGTGCCTCAGTTAGCGTCAGATCGGAGCACAAACGTGTTCGCCTGGCTCCGGACGACCGCCTGTTGCGTGAGCGCGGTATGTTCCTCCCTCGCTAGTTTGTCATGCTCTAAGCAGAAGCAGTAGCGTTTCGTCAAGAACTTGAGGTCGACGTGGCTGCATCGAGGGCAAGAAGTAAGCAGTTACATTGCCAAGGGCCAAACGACTCACGAACAACGCAGCACGCAGCCTTCGAGACACACTCGAGCGGCTCGAGAACCTTCGGCAGCCACAGCCGCTACCGCTGCCCCAGCCTACAGCCGTCGAACTCGCCGGACGTCGTGATTTTCCGGACGGCTTTCCGATCCCAGCGAGTTTATATTGGTCCGATGTCCGCCCCCAGCCGTTGCCAGAGGTCCTTCCCGTTCATAAGTGCACCCTCTGCCAAAAGGTCAAATCGCGGCCCGTCTGGTACGTCAAATTCACTCACCGCATCTTCATTCAACTATAATACCCAGGTTTCCGAACTGCAAGCACAGTGCTTGCTATGTTTGCACCTTTATGCATCTGCTGCACCACTGGGACTGTCCGGACTGTGGACGCACCATGTATACCGCGCCGCGCCGCGATAATGAGCTGGAGGAACAGATTCGAGCTCAGTATCCCAGCTGGGTGGACCGCAGCTTATGTAGCGACGGCTTTTATGAGTTTACCTTTCCTTGTCGCCCGGTAGACTAGCTTAAATGTGTTTGCAGTGCAGTGTATTCGGATTCAAGTGGTCGTTCGAGAAATGAGGATCCAAGTGAATGACAGCTTGGGAAATGATGACTGCCACCCATCTCATCCGCTCGCCCATCTCACCCACTCGTCACCGTCTTCGCGGCTCAGATAGCAATGGCCCGCAACGATGGTTTGCTCGTTTACCCTTTACCTTACGTCCTCAGCACTTCGTTTACCCGGTATCCTCAGCGTCTCCAACAGCTCCTCTCCTCAACGCGTAGCCCGGGGGCACTTCTCTTCTCTCTGGGGTCTATCGATAGGTATGTGCATCCACCGCACCATTCTCTCCCTCCATACCGCGCTGGAGAAGTCAAATACGCACTTGTGGCTTCCTACCCTGCGTGGCAACACGCTTTGGATACCTAAGAGATGTATTCGACGCCTCCAACGTGCGCGCGGATCTCTACCCTCCCCCTTTTCTTCCCTCTTGCTTCTTAAGTGGGCTAATGGCCATCAGTCACGACAAGCAGCAAACCCCGCAGCCGTTCCCCTTCCTTCACAAACTCGACCTCGACCACGACGAGTAGGGCCTCAGCCCCACATACCCATTAAACACGCACGCTGCCAGCGGCATCTGCACCGCCAACCAGCCCCGCTCGTCGCTCACGAAGGACACCTCACGACGAACCCAACTCAGCTACGACGAGCAGGACATCTTGGCCGCAGCTCGACGAGTACACCCAGCTCGCCAACAAAGAATCGGACGTTCTCAAACAGTGCGTTTATACATCCTTCTCGCCGCCTAGATACTCACGAGCATACCCCCATTACGCAGGGCACCAACGAGATACTTGACGCAGGATACTTCGTCCCCAGCACGATTCCACACCCAGCTCGTCAACCAACTACGTGTGCCTACATACACATGATCCAGCTTGGCAATACCCGGACCTCGTTCACTCAGCATCCTGCGGGAGGGTTGTGTCGATGGATGGACGATGGCTGTTAGACCAACGAGAGACGATCGGGTTGGAGGCAGTGAAGCGAGCTCGCCGAGTGCATGAGGGATACACGGCCAGGAGGTAGGGTCTTGTCGATAGGTTGGCTCGTGTAGACACATATTACTTAGAGCACGGCGGCGAATTTTCAAGTTACTTGGGCACTTTCTGAGCGTTTTTTTTAAGTGAGGACTGCCTTCGGCCGAGCTTCGGAGGTCCCCCTTTGGGTCGTCCATGACAGTCGGGTCATAAAGATTAGGCACTTATGGGGGCTCTGCGGTTCCTTCCGCCTTAATTTTTTGTTTGGAACATCTACGGAGGTGCCCCAGTCGACCCCTGCCCAAATCTATCCGAACGAAGTAACTTGGTTTTGGGGCTTCAGAAATGCGACAAGCGACTGTCATGATCCTACATCTTTCTTCCCGACCTTCACCACTCGATGGGGCCTCGCCACAAATACACAACAGATCAAGAGCGACTCGACGCTCGTCGGCTCAGTAAGCTCAAGTATGACCGGAGCCCGCAGTCCGTCCCTCAGCTAGACAAAAATGTCGATTTCCCTGACGTTCCTCGAATAGCGGCAGAGTCGTTCGACACGCCCGAGTGCGTATTAAACGGAAGATCGCCAGGAAGCATATCTCTCGGCTAGTGCTCCCGGACCTGGTAGAGGACTGGGCTTGCGCTGAACTGCGCCAGGACTATGAAATCTTTGGCGAGGCTCTGCAGACCGACTTCGACGAGACTGAATCCATCCACTGGCTCAAACCCCCTCCCTTCAATACCGAAGCCATTGCCCTGGCCGAGGACCGTGCCGACTACGACGACTATTCGAACTACTACGTCAGCTGCTTGGTGGATGGATGTTTGCTGCGTCGTGAGCAACGCAGAGAGGAGGCGTTCAAACAGGAGTTGGCGCGCGTTGGGAAGAAGCAGATGGTAAACGGCTGCCGGGTCGAGCTGCAAGGGCTGTTGGCGGGGGAGTGGGCGGATATGCAGGGCCTGAAAGGTCTATACCAACCTGGAACGCGCGAACATACCATTTACGAGCGCCATGTCATATTCCTCGGGCGGCGTATGTACCGTATGTACTACATGACTTTCTGGTGAATGCATTAACAGTTTCATCGGTCTGTATAGGTGCGAGCGAATGCGACCCACTTACAATCAATCTGCACCATCTTGCCATCAATCCGACTTGACTCTTGCCTTCACTCGCGCTGGCGCAAATGTTCATAACGGACTTCTTCACTGCTCCGGGAGCGGACTGCATTACAATAAGCAAGCCCTCGTTACCTGCGGACCCTTCGCTGCCGGCTGGCGCCTTGCAATATGTCCAAAATGTCGAACGAACCGAGCCCTTTCGTGCCAGTCTCCTGGGACGCGTGGTGGGCGTCGTGCAGCGGCCACGCGAAAAGGTGAGAGTCCTTCCATGTCTGCCAGTATTCCGCTGACAGTGGCAGTATCTTATTCTCGAGGGTGTCGACCATGCGCCTCTACAGAGAGATTTCACAGCCTTCATTCGTGCGCTCGAGGTGGTCCCTGCGCGGTATCACGGTTTAGTATGTGGGATACTCGGCAATGACCACGGCTAAGGCCATTACAGTACAGCAAGCGTGTCAACTACTGGTGCCATCGTGGACACGACGATAACCACGGCCTGGTGTATGTACATCTTACTAGCAACACGAAGTTGGCAAGTAACTCCCTGCCTCTATTCAATATCCAGCTCACTATCGGTAGACTAAACACGCCTGGGACATTGACTGGCTCGAGTCCTCGCCGCCGACGTCTGATGACACCACATTCCCGACCGGAGCGGTCGTGTTTTGCGTGGGTCAGCTGCTCCGCATCCAGAGACCCGAGTTCGTTGACGACGAGCATGTGGTCAGCGAATTGGTGAGGGTCGCGCGTGTTTTTGTTTGATAGCCATTAACTTCTGCAGCACTATATCATCAAGAGCACCTCGGTTACGCACATTCATCGGCCTACGGTGTACGACTTTGAAGAGGACCCGGATGTAGCACGCTTTCTCTCCACGGGGTTACTTCCCGGCGCTGTACCAAAACCGGACGAAATATAATTTACTTTGGCGCTTCAGTCATAGGAGGGAAAGCAAGGGAAAGCATCTATTGCATTGTAGAACGACATCAATGTACGTATACACCGCCCTGGACTATCGCCCTCTCAAGCCGAGCCCGCCGCTCCGGAGCTGTGCGCCGCAGATGCTCTTGTTGCAGGGCACCCAGCTGCTCTTGCGGAACGCGATGGAAGACGAATGGGGATGGCAATAAATCGGCACATCCTTCGTCCAGGTCACCAAGAACGTATCTTTGGATTGGTTAGAGCGACTCAGCTGGATCTGTACAATTTACCTGCGAAGCAAGCCGTGTATGAGAGTGAAATCCTCCGCGAGAACATCGTAGAGCTCCGCGTCCATGATCTGCGCCGGGAGGTTCTCGACGATGGAGTGCTTGACCACTACGAGGTTGCCGCAAATCGGGTTGTATCCAAACTGTTCCAGCACCCCATAGGTGGCGAGGTTTTCGACTTCGTCCTGCTGCTGATCTGATTCAAGGCCGTAGTGGTGGCTGCCGTCGTCGCTGTCGCTATCGGAGGTGTCGTCGTCGGGGCGATTGTCGGGCGAGGTCCTGTGATTGCAGGCCTCGAAGATGGTGAAAGCGCACTGGTCCGAGACCGAGACCGCGGACCGGAAGAATGAGCGGCACATATCGCAACCGAATGGGCTGCTCTGCCAGAATCCGCCAAAGATATCGGCCTGCTGGCCAATGGCAGTCGATCTCGCAACGTCGAGAAGCAGCACGAAATGCTGGATGGCGCCGCTGATATCATAGGCTGCGACGGCGCGGCAGCTGGGGTGGCCAGGCTATCGGAGCAATCAGAGGACGAAACAGGGCAGAAGATACGCGAGATATCGTTACCTCTTGGGTGGTAGGGAGCGGCGGAAGGCGAGGCATCTCAGGCATGAACCCAAAGGCGGGTAAAGGTCGGGGAGTGAAGGTAGAGAAGGTGGTCATCGTCGGTTGGGCAGGATGGGGAGGATGGAGCGAAGAAGAAGGCCGAAGGGGGGTCTCCCTGACCATGTGGTCTCGAGCAAGCGGTTGCGTGCCTCTTCCCAAATATCACAAGGGCTGTGATAAGCAACGAGGGCTGATCGTTGAGCCTTGAAGAAGCGCTTTGTCCGAATACCATCAGTGATTCTGAGAAAGAAAAAGGTAGAAAAGGACGACCGTCCGTTTCGTGCTGTACCCACATATCCCCCACCCAAATCCTTCGGTATGTGCTCAGTTCCGCGTCGCTCGTTCCGCAGAGAGCTCACGGTAGACGCTAGATGTCCGTCTCTGCATCTGCCGGTTCTATCCCCAGCCTCAGTCGTCGCACAAGCGTCATGGAAGTCCCCGACGTTGCCGAGTAGGTCGTTTACGCGTCTTCCTTCGCGTTACGCGTCTTCCTTCGCGTTTGGCTCTTTCAGTTATTTTGCTGACGCTGTTGGTTAGTGGCGTTCCCCCCAAAATGACATCGCCCTCGACCGTGGCTGACTCGACTGGAGAGGGAGAGCGCGGGGCTGATGAGTGAGTCGACTTGGTCTTCCCGCTCCCCACCCGTTTATTAACGCGACTCAAGCAGTGCTGCTCGCAAAATCGGCGCGGACTCGAACGCGTCTGTTCCGAGTGTTCCGAGGTAAGCGCATATAGTCGCAATTCGTGAGAGTACTGTGCTGACGGAGTCTTCCAGCGCGAAAGGTGCCAAAAGCAAGAAAAAAGCTGTCAAAAAGTCTGTCCCGGACGACCTACCAGACGATATCGAGGTCGAGGTTGGCCACCGCAACTGGGCGAAGGGGATCCGGGAGCGCGAGATCCTTGAGCCCGGCCTGGCTCGCTTTGCTGAGGCGAAGCGGTCTGGCAATCGTGCCGCCGTCCGAGCTTTCATTCTGTCCAAGACGAACGAGTATTTATACCGGATCGGTTGGCGTACGTCGTTGAAGCACGAGCCGGAGACGCTTCCCGATTGGAACGATGCTATGGTCCTGCCCGAAGAGCCCAACATGTCCGAGGCGGAGAGTAGAGCGAAGGCGTTCATCATCGAGCAGACTTCCCAGGTACTTGATTCCAAGAATATTATGTGACATCACGCTGACAACTGTTCCCTCCAGCGCATTGAGCGATGGTACACCTACCGCTACGAAACCACCCGCGGAAAGAGCATCCAAGTCGGGAACTCCAATGACCCATACTCTGCGGTCTTCTCCGAGCTCGCGGGCGTTGCGCCGGTCAAAAAAGCGCTCCAAGGCTATCAGCAGTATATGCGAGAGTCGTACGGTGTCGATATCGCCCACGTCGTCAACGCGCGCTGGCCCACTGAACCCAACAAACCCGCGAACACCACCGCTGTCCCTCCCGCGTGGTTCCGGGCCAAGATAGCCCGCGAGCTCTACAACAATCTACCCGACGAAACTCAAGACGCTTTGAAAGCTCGTGCGAAGGAAAACGCCCAACACGAGCGAGCGAGGCATGAGGCTGAGGCTTCCAACCAGTCTGAACGTTCTCCAGAAACGATGCAGCGGTGAGTCCTTGTTCATTGTAATTGCTAACGTTGACTGAGAACGCCTTAGTGCTATCGACAACCTTGCCGGTGCCATGCACCGAATAATGCAGGGGATTTCCGAGACGACTGGGCTACACTTCGTGCTGCTCGGTGGTGGGCCAATGCCTCGTTATGGCGGAGAAATCCGGACGATTCAGTGCGTTTATCTTTCTTTTCTTCAACTACTACCATCTGACTCGTTGCGACAGTATGTCTATCGGACAAAATCATGCGTCGGTTCCGACGTCGTTCCCGCAGTGGAAGCGTGCCCATTTCGACAAGGAGGTTCTTGGCTCCTTCAAGGACTACCTTGATACCGCGTACAGTATGTATATCCTGCTTGTATTGAATCTCTGCTGATGCATGTAACAGCTCCCGCGGAACGTAGGGCTGTGGCGCTCCCCGAGGCCTCGGATCTCCTCGAAGACCCCAACCTACTCACCATGAACGACGCCGACACACAGACGCCAACTTCGTCCACCGGCCCAACTTCGTCCACCGGCCCAACTTCGTCCACCGGCCCAACTTCGTCCACGAGCACAACTTCCAAACGCAAACGCAAAGCTCCCTCTGGCTCTACGGCTTCGGCCTCCAAACCCACCGACGCTAAAGACTCCGACGAGTCTGACGAAGAGGACCGGGAGCGTCGTCGTGCGTTTGCGAAGCTACGCAACGAGAACATTGCCCGTAACAAGGCCATGCTGGAAGCGCTCGACCTTCGCGATGCAACCAAGAGGCTGATGGAGCAGCCTGCGCCTGCGCGAAAGCCGCGTCAGTCAAAAGAAGCGCCGACTGGCCCGCCTCGTCAGTCACTTCGGAATGCTGCGATCGGGTCCGATGCCGGGAATGTGTCGGAGGGGGATGCCATGGACGTCGTCACCACTGAGGGCGAAGGTGCTGGGCTCAGCGACGGCTCGAATGGGGGAAAGATGGACGAGGATATCCCGTCGCATGCCAGCAGGCCAGAGCACATGGACGACGACAACGAAGACGACTGGATGGCTCTCGATAGTCTTGACAACTCGTTCGACAACTCGATAGTTAACAACTCCACCATTTCGTCAAATCCCGTCAACCCCGAGCCTCCGATTGGGGAGATTGAGCCCGCGTTGGTCCTGCCTGAGTGCCCCGCTGACGCTGCCCCCTGGCTCAGCAAGGTCTACGACGAGCTGACCGCGAAGGACCTTGGGTCGGCCTACTACGGGTTACTGCGCGCCTTCTTCGAGCTGGAGCGGACCTATGGCTGGGTTAATGGGACCGGAAGCTTCGCCACGGACCACCGGCCGAGGCAGATTGGCGCTTGGGTCAAGAACAAGCGGGTGGCGACGATGGCCTACTGCGGTATCCCAAACCTTGAGGTTTACTCGAGGGAGTGGTGGTCGTGGTGGAGTGTCAACCAACCGGACTGGAGGGAGCTTGTCGACGGGAAACCAGCGCCGGGGAAGGAATACAAGGGAGGGTGGGAAGGGCTCTTGGTGTCGGGCCAAAACGGCATGCTCAACGTCGTTGTGAGCTTGTACTGGTGGGGTTGCAAGGAACTCGCGGTGAAAGGACAGTGTTCGGCGGGTTGGACGCAAGCGGTGAAGGACGCGGAGTGGGTCATGGGGGGTATTCGCGAGGCCGTCGACGCAGACAAACAGTAGCGCGTCTTCATTTTGGACTTTACTCGCAGCTGCAATATTTCAATGTCTTTGATTTTTTTTGGTAATTGCTTGAATACAACTAGTGACTTAGACTGTAATCGTGAATGAAGCCTTGTCTTGCTATTCTGAAGGAAAACGACTTGAGAGATTTTACAAAAGATGTGTCACATGACCTATGGACTTGGTGCAAAAAAACTTGCGGCGAAAACTGATTATGTATGTGGAGGAGCGACTGGATGCAAACATATGGGCTTGGATTCGGTACGGGATATGATTGTAGGAACGGCAATAGTGGGTGGCAATAAGCGAGGAGTACACGGAATTGGTGGGGCACGAGCGTGGGCTACTAGAAGATGTAAGGAAAAGTAAGTAGCGTGGGGAGGCGAAGAGAAATGCACCTGAAGTTATGTACCCATGGAACCCGCTCTAGCGAAAGACTCGTGGAGGGAGGGAACGAACGCGCAGGGAATGGAAGGAAGGAGGGGCCAGCAAGCAAGGAAACGTGAAGGCTGAGGAAGTAGGAACATAAGCAAGTTATCAGGGACCCTGGGTTGACGTACCAGGAAGGCGGGAACAGCGAGCAATGCGGACGAGCCGAAGCAATGGTGGACGGGGAGAGGTGTGACGAGATGTGACAGGTCACGTCACACCGAGGAGCTATCGGGATCCGTCGGGAGAGACCGGAGCCGACGACACATTCTCCATTTGGGACAATGGCCTCCAGAATAAACAAAGGCCAAAGCCATCAACTGGCCCAATTGATAAATACCCCGATCGGGTCAGAATGCCATCAAAAGGCTGCTGCAATCAAAAGAAAATTAATGTCTCGATTAGGCACGTCCCCATATGGTAAGGACCGGTCTAGACCTGCCCCTGTGCCCAATATTTACAGCTAGCAAGCTGCAGCCTGGAAACGCTAGCTACAGCTAGCAGGAAGCTGTAGCTAGTGTTTTATCCTAGCACTCCCTAAGCTACTGCTTAGGTATTTAGGCTGTATATTACCACTATGGCTCTCCCGCTCTGCTTCTCCGGATGGGCGCGGAAAGCGTCGCAAGCTGGATGAATCCAAACTCCCGTCGGTCGTTGATGATTTCCTCAATGAGATCACGCTCCCCCTTACTCTCCGGACAACCCGAACCCAGTTGGAAGAGTGGTCGGCAGACCGCACTCGAGTTGTGGCCACAATTACCAACTCAATCCACCACCCGCCGTTCCCTGAGTCCGAATGGACATCCATCGTCAAAGGTGCTGCCGTCGATCTCGACAAGGTCCTCGGGCATCACCTGTCTGTCTCCTACGAGCAAACTCACAAGGAAAAACTCGGGGACGGGGTTGAGATTGTCTTCCAGAGAGGAAACTCCAAGCCTAGCAAGTCTGTCCAAACACAGTCAGACTGGTTCACCGCCTGGCGAAAGACGAAAGCTGCTTACCATTTCACGTCTCCGCACCGAGATGATGAGCTCTCCACATACGAGTCGTACATCTCCGACATATTCAACAGCACCAACTCGTCGGCCCACGGTGGAGTCATCATGCTCGACCGAAAAATCCGCACGGAGGTTGCTGGCCGACGCAACGTCCTCCTCAGCGCCTGTGAGTTCGGCCGGTTTGTCCATTTCGAACGGTCCTGCCTCAACGACTATGGCGCCGTTTATACCGACACCAACGCAAAGTCGAAAGCGAAAGGTGCGGGAGGAGGAGGAAGTGGAAGCGGCAAGCGTCCGGAAAAAAGCGCAGAGCCCTGCAATCACTACAACGATGACCGTTGTCCCTTGAACGCTGCACAATGTCGCTACAACCACGTCTGCTCCAAGTGTCACGGCAAACATCGGGCCCCCGACTGCAAGTCCCAGTCAGTGGCCGCTGGAGCAGGCTCTCGCTAAACAGCCGAGGTACACCCGCGGGTTCGGTTGGGCTGCAGGCGAGGCAAGTTACAGCGCAACAGCGCGGTCGACGGAGTTTGAAGAGCCCCTCCCGAGGCCAGCTCCGCACGAGTTCACGCCGTGGGCAATGAAGACCATCCACGGTAACCGCCACCTCTTCAAAATCATTACCCCGATCAAGGTCGATGTACTCGCCCGTCTCGCCGAACCCCACCCAAACCAGCCGTTCGTCGCATCCGTGTTGCGGGGTTTGCGTGAGGGTTTCTGGCCATGGGCAGACACAAAGCCAGACACCTATCCACGTACATTTGATGTGTCCCTCCCGCTCGGCGGCGAACGCGAGGAGGAATTCGTTCGAGAGCAGCGGGATGAAGAAGTGTGATTGAGTCGATTTTCGGAGTCGTTCGGAACGGAACTGCTGCCCGGGATGTACAGCACACCCGTACACGCAGTCCCAAAGCCGCAATCAGAGAAGCTGCGGCTGGTGGTCAATCAGTCCTATGGAGAGTTCAGTCCCAACTCGATGATCCCTCGCGAAGCTTCGGCGGGAGCCAGACTTGATCAGTTGCCAGGCCTCGGCAACACGCTCCTCGAGCTGCATCGCAGGCACGGTCCCAACACTGACATTGTCGTTTGGAAGTCCGATGTCTCCCAGGCGTACAGGCGCCTCCCGGTCCACCCACTTTGGCAGCTCAAACAGATCGTCACTGTTGACGGCAAGCGGTATGTCGATCGGTGCAACAACTTCGGCAACCGTGGGGCGGCCCACATCTGGACGGTGTTTATGGCGCTTGTGGTTTGGATAGCACGCGAGAGTCGAAGGATTGAAAGTCACACAGGAGGCAATAATTGCAGCAGATCGCAAATAGCAGGTTTACAGCAGGTAACCTGCATGCAGGCATTCAAACCTCTTTGTCCATCTCAGCGTCAAAGAAAATCATTTTGATCCTATTTTTAATTGTTTTGAGTGGCCTCGTTGTGCCCTTGACAGATGGAACATCAAAAATCCGGGTGTATTTTACTGAATTGGGATGACACTTGTGATTGCCGTCTACAGATCTAACTTGTGCTCTTTCATGTCTTTGAGCTCTTTCAGTAACACGCATCAGACCCTTAAACTCGGGTCTTGAAAGAAGCTATCTGGTCACCGACAGGTTACCTGCTGGTAACCTGCTATTTGCAATCTGCGGCAATTATTGCCTCCTGTGTCAGGTCTACATGGATGACAATTTCGGCGCGAGCTTGGCGGAGAAAGTTGAGTACTACGCACCATATGGTGACATCCTTCCCGCTGACCAAGCCGCAACGTTAAACCTTTGGGATGAGCTCGGGATCCCGCACGATTACCCGAAACAGGTGTCGGGTCGCAAGTTGACCGTGATTGGATTCGAGGTCGACACCATCGCAATGACCTTCACAATGGTGGACTCCAAACACATCAAGCTTCTCGCTGGTGTCGAGGAATTCATCCGTGTCCCGCCCGGTGGTCGTCGCCATTCCCTCCGCGAGTTCCAGCATCTTGCAGGGTGGATGAACTGGGCCCTCAACGTATACCCACTGCTTGCTCCGGCACTGTCGAACATCTACGACAAGATGCGGGAGAAGTTTATCAGCAACCAAAAGATCTTTGTTAACCGCGGGGGTAATACACGATCTCACCTGGTTTAGCGACCATCTCCGCCGGTCCGACGGCATCCGCCTGCTTGAATCGCTCGATTGGGACCCGCTCGACGCCGACCTGACAATTTATGGCGACGCATCGTTGTCGGGTCTTGGGTTCTTTGTTGACGAGTCCAAGTCGGCGTTCCAGGCCCATCCTCCAGGAAACGCGCCCAGCGGAAACATCTTCTTCTTGGAGGCGTTGTGTGTGTGCTGGGCGCTACATGAAATCGAGCGACTCATCAAAGAATGGGACGAGGCGAGTCGTATTCGGCGTGTGGTTATCTGGACGGATAGTCAGAACACATACGACGTCTTCAACTTGTTCAGAGCCAAACCTCTCTACAACGAGATCCTCAAATCCAGCATCGACGTTCTTCTGCGCACCGGGCTCAAACTGAGGGTCTTGCACGTTGAGGGGAAGAAAAAATGTTGTCGCTGACGCCCTGTCGCGTTGGAACAACGATGTCGCGCTCCGTGAGCGTCCCGGGCTGTTCATCGACGGCTCTCGAGCACCACCTCCCATCCATGTTAGTCCCCCTCGAGCTGCGCTGGGGGCGGACAAGCAATGATGGAGGTGTCTCGCACGTCTCACCAACCGACCCGTGAGACGTGGTCAATGGAGCGGCTTGTCCACGAGCGGTCCATCGCACTAGGGATGTCTATTGACACCAGCACTCGGTCAACGTACACCTCAGCATTAAACTCATATCTCACTTTTTGCAAACAGCACAGTCTCCCCGTCGAGCCCACGCCCGACACTCTCAGTTTCTACACAGTCTACATGAGCCACTTCATCAAACCCAGCTCAGTAGACTCTTACCTCTCGGGCATCTGCAACCAGCTCGAGGACCACTTCCCTGCATCAGCGAAACCCGAACATTCGTGAGTTCCAATATATGCTCCGAAAATTGTAGATTACTATACAAGAGAATATATAAGATTAACCACCTCGACATTGTCTTGCAAAGCCCCGTCTAATGAGCCATGGGATTCTACGCTAGTGCCCGAATAGATGACCGCTTCCATTCGGCCACCAAGCCGGCCATCATCTTGTAATCGAATCCCACGCTGGAATTTGTCTTGTATTCGACCACCATATCCGACATTCAAATGAAAGCCGCTGGACTGTTGGCTGTACAAATGCAAGCCGTTGACTCTCACCAGAAGCGCCATGTGGGTATTCCATTCCTTTGGTGTGGGTATCTGCTGACCATACGAAGTCGATGACGGAGTCGGATACGAAGGTCTGGTGTTTCGTTTCCGACTCCCAATTCGACTCTGTACGTCGGGGGAAGCAAGTCGGCGTCTGCGACTGAAACTTATCATGCTGACTGGCTCAGGCTGTAAGGAAGGGAAGACGCGATAGAGGCTTTCTTGAGATTACTACAAAGGTGCGTGCTCTCACTACCTCGCATTCTATGCAGCCTGAGATTATAGAACATTTCATACTACTAGTAGTATCTACGAGAACGGTGCATAACCTTCAAGGATCTCGAGCGGCAGCGGAACGGCTCCATCATCGACATCGACATCGACCGTACCCACCGCCTGGTCTATCTCCGCGCCAATTCCTTCGTTCCCACCATCCTCTTCCCCGCCACCCTCGTCGTCATCCTCAGTGGGATCTGGGTTGCCCGGATCATGGTCCTCATCGGCCTGCTCCGCCTCGGGGTCAACGTCAAGAATCTCTTCGCGATCGCCGGCTTGCGATGGCGGCTGCGCGGGGACTTGAGGATTAATGAACTCGTCAATCGCGGTGGGTACATCTTCTGTGGATGTGGACGGCCCGGCTTGAGTACCCGCAGCATCCTCGGCAGGGATATTGACGCGGTAATGGCCAATGCCGCAGCCCCGATACCGCATAACCATGTCGCGGTCGGGGAAGCTATACTCCGGTCAGCAACGGCGTCAACGGAACGGGGAAGACGTACGGATTGACACAGTACCACGCCCAATCCTCGCCCTCGTCAAGTCCATCGCGCGGTAGTCGTCCTATCGAGTTTGTGGGGAGGAATGCTGTCGTCTTGCCCGACTTGAAGGATGGGATAAGATGAGAAGCACGGATGACTTCGTCGGGATTGACGAAGCCGAACGCGTCTGGGTTGTCAGAAGGGAGGAATTGCACGCGGTACAGCCGGCGGCGTTTGAAGCAGTCGCGACCGCGCCAGACCGGTTCTAGCTGATACCGCCGAATGCGAAGGAAATCCATGCGCCGGGTTGCAGTGCTGGCACCGGGGACATTATGTAGTACGTCGGCATGATATGTACCAATGATCTGCGCATACTTAAAAGGGTGGGTGGTGTCGTCCTCGGGCGAGAGTATCATAATGTCGGAATGATAGCGCGGGTTGAGCGAATCCTGAGCCCGGCGAACGTCGTAAGTGGTGTAATTGACTCGGAAAACCTTGTGCTCGTAGATGCGGTCGTTCCGGATGATGACCTCCCTCCGCTCATCGTCGGTGTACTGGGTGGCTTCCGCTGTCGAATCGGGATTGCGCAATCGGCTGAGGAGGTGGTCCTGCAGCTCACGGTGGAAGTTCTTGAGATCGATGAGCAGGTGCTATGAGAGAGGTAAAGTGCATACCTGCACTGCTGGGTCGCCGCGATGCTCGGGGAGCCAAGATCCCAGGGCGATGGGATTGCTTTTCGACGCTGCAATATGGTGGTGATGCTCTGGGTTGGTGTACGCCATATCCTCAGGTTTGAGCTGGCGCTTGCTTTTAGGCGTCTGGGGTCGTGGTCGCCTTCCTCATTGCTGAGAGTGCGCGCTGGTGCGGAGCAAGCATGTCTGTCAGCCCGCGTTCGCGTCTCTCCAGACGAGTCATCTGTCTGACAGCGTTGTTTTTGTTGGTGCGCGCGTAGAAACGCTTTGCTCTTCGATGTTCGAGCTCTCCCTGACAATGGGTAAGCGATAATCTGCAATGTAGAATAAACACTGACGGGCTGCGTCGAATACGAGTCACTGGTGCCAAACCAAAGAATACTCGCCACATAATGGCCGAGTGCGTGTAGCTTGTACGTGAACATGTTATACTCTTTCTTGGTCGTCCCCGCGTTTGTTACCGTGCTCCTCGTAGTTGTGTTTCCCTTACCCTTACCCTTGGACTTGTTACGGGCTTGGGCACGCTCGCGAGTGCGTTCCTCCGTTGGCAATTCTTTGGTTTTGAAAAACGGGCAGACGTGGTCTCGAAACCGGCGTAGGAGTCGACCGAGCTCCTTCGTCGATGTTCGCAGCATCTCGATGGTGGTGTCGGTATGCATACGGAGCTTTCCGAGAGCGTGCCATTCCGCGAGCGTAAAAAGGGCGTCCAGCACGTCGGAATTATAGGGTTCGGGTAAGAGGCCGTCGACGACTGGAATGGCACACTGAAGTCGTTCAATTCAACTGAAAATTGCTGTAAGCAGAACTCACGACCAAGATACCCTCGTAGTTCCAGGCTGCAAGCTTTTTGAGCGCAGAGACGCTCTCGGGAAACTTTCGAACCGTCCATCGGCCGAACGTGGGGACGAGACGAAAGCTATGCTTCATATCAGCATCAGAGCGTCTACAATAAATAAGCTGACCGTTTATCGAGCTCTACCAAACAAAGTGGATTATGGGCCTCGAGGATTCGGAGAAGATGGATGAAAAAAGATTTGAAGACCCTGAGCTCAAACTCGTGCATGAAGTCGGGAACGAGCATGCGGAATGGGTTGAATCCGAACTTGGATAGACGGTCTGAAAAGGCATTCTAGGGAATATGAATACTACATTCTGATCTCGATGGAAATTACATACGGAGGTGGGTGTCTCAGATTGTGGTTGCAGAAACCTCTCGACTGCTTTCGACTTGATCCCATACGCCCACGAGTAGATCCACTGTCGAACGCGGGTGATCCGGGATTTACGATGATCGTCATCGACACGAGCTAGCTTTTCACGACGCTTCATGTCGTTGACTGTGCCGAGATCTGGAATCTGCTCTTTCGGAGTCATGCACTGAGGGCATGGACGCGCTCCAAGGCTTCGAAGAGTTGCAAGCAGGATTCTGCATTTTTTATGAGCGGTATTCAGATACTGCTTTGTTAAAATGTACTTCTCTGGGTAGTCGGCCGAGTATGTGAACAGTCGGGGATAACAGCGTCTCAGGATCCCGTCTTCGCACATACAAACAATTCCATTCTCATATGCGTTGAGGAATTCATCATCAAGCAGTAGTCGCCAAATTGCATGCATTAACTCACGACGGGCGTGAGTAAGCATATGCGCCGAGGGCGACTTTCCAGTGAGGTTGTTGTAGAAGTCGTTAAACGCAGCAGGAAGCTGAAGCAAAGGTGAATTATAGGATGCTACACCGAGCTGAGAACGTACCTTCGGAAAGTAAGCAACATGATGACACATATTGCTTGTCGGTTTAACACGCAAATTTTTCGACTGGTTGCCGAAAAAAAGATAGAGCGGCCAAAGTGCCGCATCGCCAAAGCTCGCCAAGTGGGTCGAGTCCGACCAAAACATCAACGGAATGACAACACGCTCGAGAGTGCAGTCGGTAACTCGTGGCGTGCTTTGCAGCTCCGTGTACGCCTCGACCATTGCGTCAGACGAGTAGATTTCATCTCGCACGCGGTCCGGCTCCGCATCTGGTGAACGGTTCCAGAATTGCTTGAATGGCGTGTAGTGGAAGGTATTGGGAGCCGCACTCTCAATCCCCGCCTTGATTGCCCGGGCAAGTGGTCGGTAGAACAGCCCTGCAACAGTAAATCGCGGAGTGTCTGCCTCCGAATCGTGCGGCTGTCCATCCGGGATCGGAATCTCTACCGACACCTCCTTCCAGCCATCCTTTGCCGACGAGTTGGCAAAGTGTCTGTCCAGACGCTCAGTCTCCGCGTCAAAATCCAGCTCTTGCAAGTCCTCCTGCCGATACAGAGGTGATTTCAAGAAGCCTATGAGACGGCGTATCTCAGCGCGGGATTTCTGCGCTGATCCAGTCCATGCCCAATTCAGTAGCCCCGCCGCCGTCCAGCTTGAGAATGGGGCAGGTGGATCACCAAGACCGTCAGCAGCATCAATTTCGAGAGCTGATAGATCTGCAGCGGCATCTGGCGCAGACATATCTTGGTACTGAGGAAGGGGAGGAGGTGGAGGCGCCGTTTCGAGCACTGGAGGTGCAGGCACATCGGAGACGTCGCCCAGCGCTGTGGATTCCTCGGGATTCGATGTAGGAAGAGTCGGATAGTCGCGGAATAGGCCAAAGACGTTTGCTGAAGTGCGGATTGACTCCCAGATCCATTCGCGCACTGTCGGTGTCTCGTCGGGTACAGGGACGGCATCGGGAGCGCGGGGGAGTACAGGTGGCTCGGGAAGTTGTTCAAGCAGCTTCCAGGTCTTGCGCTTCGTGCGCACAGGCCGTCCATCGGTACGAGTGGGCGGAGGTGAGGGTGGGGACGGTGATGGTGCTAGTGATGATAGTGGCGGAGACGAGCGCGGGGGAGACGAGCGAGGTGGAGACGACGGCGGTGCTGACGAGGTTCCTGCATGGGAATCATGGTCAGTGTCGAACATGACTGTATCTTGTGGCTATGGACGTGTCAGTACGACGCAATCGACGTTATCTGCAGCGACATACGTCTGAAGGACCACTGGAGCTGTTCTCCTCCAAACGGCGTCGCTTCTTGGCTCTGAAGGCGGCCAACGGGTCCTCGACAGCTGCGGCTTGCGCTGCCCGCGCACGATGTGCCTCCAGATACGCTCCGCATGTCGGCCGGTGGTTATTGAGGTCGTTTTTGCGCCCGAAAGATCTTCCACAAACACATATGAAGCTCATTACAAGCAGAAGGATAAGCCTCCAGAGACGCATTGCGCTGGGTCAGGGCGTTTGCGATGACGGCTGAGAGGGAAAGTCGTCGGCGACGATCATGCGGTATTCGGGATCAGCAGTATTTGCAAATTCACGGGGCGGCGGGAGCAGCAGCAGCAGTATTCATTTGCATCTAGTAGCGGACTTGCTTGATAGGCTCAGGCTCTACACGCACTTACTGTTTTCCGTCCGAACGCGGAGGGCATCTTCAAGTGCGGGACTGAAACCCGGAAGAACGCTGAGGTCTAACCCAGGGCCATGATGGGAAAGATGCGGGTCGTCGCGCAATGTGGAGCCGCCATGCTGTGCTGAATTTCGCGCTGCATGTGATGTCGGTCAACGCGACGCGACGAGTCAACAAAAAACGCACCTATAAAAGCCGACTGAGGATCGTCGCTCCATCAATTCCCTTCCTTCCCGCCCCCACTGACTCTCCCAGCCATTTCCTCCCTGCTTCACCATGGCCCCGCCCACTGGCACCCTGCCGCTCGGCACCACCACCAACCTACCCACTCCGCCGTCTACCCAGAACCCCACCGAGACCCAGCCCGATGCCAGCCTTGCTGCCAAGATTCAGCAGCTCAAGACCCAGCTAGCGCTTGCGGATGCGAAGAATCGTAGGCGGCGGACGAAGAAGAACAAGCGCAAGCGGTAAGTCATTATGGCATTCTCACCTGACGATGAGGTAACGGCTGTCAGCTCTCCTTCTCCCTCTCACGCCGACGACGACGACGACGAACGGCCTCCAGCCACCCGGCCCCGCATTACCTCCGGCGCGGACTTTCACAAGTACGGCCGTGTCATCACCCGCACGCAGGGCTGCTACCTCGACCTCGAGGCGCTCATCCTACACGGCATCAAGGTCGACACGGACGAGGATTATAATGAGCAGGAAGAATTGTGCGTCTTCCGTGGACTGGCACTCTCCTTCCACTGACTTCTCTCCAGGTCGGAAGATCACACTCTGACGACAGACTACAATTGGCTCTGTGCCTGCTTCCTCAATCTTCGGGACACCCTGCTCAGTGTCGCCAAGAGCCTCGAGAGCCTTGAAGATATTGCAGCACAGGTATAACCCCCAACTCCTCCGCTGTCTGTGCTCACCCCTTGCCAGATGACCACAGGTATGGAGTCTGCACGAAACGACGACCGAGGCACTCTCCGCAATACCATAATGGATATTATCAAGCAGCCGAAGATGGCGAAGGAGCTTCGAGGGTTCCGCAGCCCACACACCGCCGCCCTTCTCCTCCCACTACACCTTGTCGATCGTGCTAGCGAGCCTGGGTGCGTCGTCTTCCGTTTCGCGCCCACTTACTGATCGTGCATCATAGTCTCCATGACGAGGTCGTGTCCGGCAGCGTTTCGATCGTCGCCGAGCAGCTCCCGGCCTTCCTGTTCCCAACCGGTCAGAAGAAGGATGCCACGACGCTCGGCAACCTTCTGACGAGCGACATTCTGATCCAGGTGAGCAATCTGTCGCCGTTTTCTCACCGCTAACGAACCGGCAAGGCGGCAAAGGTCATCTTTCACGGCCCCAGCGCCATGGGCACGGGCGACGGCTGCCGCAGAAAAGGCAAGGACGGAAATGCGGTGCTTGTCGGCCTCAAGTCGTTCAATGCCCGCCTTATTGCATACATTGCATGCCAGGTATGTGCTCGCGTTCAGTCTCGGATACTTCTAACATCAGCCCAGGTCCGCTTCGCGCTCTCGAGCGCCTCAAACTACAACAAGATTGACGGGGAATTCGACTACGAGAAGTTTTCGGACTACATCGTCAAGGCCATGGGACGGCCGGGCACGGGCGAGCGGGCGATTGCGCTATTCAATCGGTATGTCGCGCTTCATTCTCATTGTATGTCACTTCTCATTGGCTTCTCTAGACGGGTTCTGGGTGTGACACCGTCCACGTCGTTGTCGTCTTCCACCGGTGGACCAGCTGGTGGGGCTGTTGATCCTCTTGAGGAGCTGTGGGCTGAGTCAGATGCCGTGCCTGTCGAGGCGTAGACTACCACTGGCAGCTTCCGTATAGCCCAAATATATTTATTCGCGCATTCTATCGCCTGATTTGGATTGGGAACGCGGTCTAGCTGCCCAATAAGCTGTGTCTTTTTGTGAGAATAAAAGCCCACCATGGTTGTTTGGAATCCCTCGCGGCACTTATGTATAGTTATTTATGACACCCTGCGGATTGCAAGCCATCGATACATTGGAATGTATGGCACACTCGCTATCAGCTTGGAATGTATAGCGCACTTGCTATTCGCTTGGAATGTATGGCGCGTTCGCTATCAGCTTGGCTGCTCCGCCATCATCTTGCAAGACATTGGAGCGGCTTCCAAGCTCTCAGGGCACTCATAGATTCTCTGCCAACGGCTTGCACCATATTGGAGCTTTGGATGTATTACATTGTAAGCTATTCTTTTATATTTTCATTCCGGTTTTGCTGATGTGCTGTGCGCGAGCACCGGAAGTCTCGTTTGGTGTCAAAGACGTTGACAGGATGTAAGCGCTTGCGTGGCTCTCCCACGAAACACAAACAGCCTTTGGCGGTACATAACCTCGTTTCCGTTGTCCGCGCGCTTGACTCCCGAACCAATCCCACCCATGATGACCTTCTGTTCACTGCCCAGTTGCTCACCGGTTTCTACGCGTTGCTGCGCTTAGGCGAGCTTACGTATCCGGACAACAGGGCCTTACGGAACCCCCGCAAAGTCTCCCAGCGGAACTCGGTTACTCTATCCGAGTCCTCATACAGCTATTTCTTGCCCTCTCACAAAGCCGACGCCTTTTTCAAGGGCAACACCCTCATCGTCAAAAAACTCAACTCAGCGGCTGACCCGCTTCGCATATTCAGGCAATATCTGGTGTCAAGGGACGGTCTCCACCCATTCCATCCTCAGCTTTGGCTCTGCAGCGATGGCACCGTTCCCTCGCGGTCATGGTTCATCCGCCGTCTACGGCAGCACTTTCCCAGGGAGATTGCGGGACAGTCGATGCGTGCGGGTGGTGCCACTCGTCTGGCAGAACTTGGTGCCGCTCACCACATCATCCAAGCAGCGGGCCGTTGGGCCTCGAACGCTTTCCTCATCTATATCCGCAAGAACCTGATTCTTCTCCAGGGCATGATTCACGGGCGCCCAGCTTTTGAATCGCGGTGTCGTGTATGAAAAATGTTTGGCATGTAACAAGGAATAGTACCTGCCCGCTCATCTTCTTCAATTCCTAATAAACACTAACTTGTAGACCAAGATTAGTCAGCCATCAAATGTGTTACCAGGTGTGACATTTATCAGCGGACCAAATTTCGGAGCAGATGCAGAAAAGGGTGACGGGAGTCACAAAAGTCACAATGTGACCGTGACGTGACCGCAGTCCGCCGTCCGCAGTCCGCAGCACTCGAAATAGTATATAAGGGGCGCCCCGGAGGCGAAAACAACATAGAATCCCCCACTTTCAGAAGTACTTAGTATTCGTTTAGCGTACTCTAGGTTGTATCCTAGACTGAATACTACCGTTTTACCGTCCTCAGACCTAGTGTGATCTCCGATAGACCCACATTAAGTTGCCATCTGATCCTATCAATCCTACTTGATCCTATCAACCCACGTTGATCCTGTCATTAAGTTCACCTTTGTCTTAGTGAGCTTACTGATCCCATACGTTGTTGTCAGACTACTGTGTGTGACCTTCGTATATACGTCCACGGGTACCAAGTCCAAGAGGGACTTTGTTATTCGTCGAACCTAAGCAAGACAAGTTACGCATCTACTGTTCGAGGCAGTAGATACCTACGGTTTACGTTCCTGTTTAGTTAGAACTACGTGCAGTTCTACCTACACACCTTCACCCCATACCACTCCCAACTCAAGTCCTTTTTAGGCAAACTTCCTTCACCAAGTTCCACGAACCTCGCGTGCAGTTTCCTGAACAAAGTCGCTTCCGGATCTGTACGTTGGAAAATAAATTTTCCAGTCGACAGCGGCAAGCGGATTAGCGCCATTGCACCACTATCTATCCGATCCCTCGGAACCCGATTCCCTCCAATTCGACACATTCACATCCATCTTCTCCTGCCTCATACCCGATACCGGTCTCTTGTCGAATTTATCCAGAGTCCCCGTCGCCCTCGGCGATGCGTGGGACTGCGTTCACCCTACTATCTGCATCATGAACGCGAGCGCCGGTTAGTCGTGTTTAAATGGAAGTTTACTCGAGTCTAACTGGCGTGATTGCGATGGCTAGCGGAACACTGGAACGTCGCGCCTCACTTGTGCCGGGACCACGTCTTGGGCGACATTCGAGTAGGCGCTGTATCCTGCAACGTCTCGCATCGTCTGCAGTGTACCGCTCCGCGCGCGCGACTCGGTCTTACGATCGGCAGAGTTGTCTGGCAGGCTGTCTGAGTCGTGAGGGGAGTTAGGAGCCTCGCTCTTCTCTCCCTTTCCTCTGACTGTCCGCCAGGTTTGTCTCTCAGATTTCCTGGCTCTTCTTTCCCTTCTCACTGTACTGTTCGCTAGTCATCGCCGTTGAGCGCTACCCACCCACCTCTCCCGATTTTCTGCCTTGTCTTGACCGCAATGGACCACATTTCACTCTTGATAATTTCCTACATGCATTATGATATCCTTAACGGACTCGATTTCACTCTACATAATTTCCTACACTCAGATTGTACCAGTCTCTTGTCGAATTTATCCAGAGTCCCCCGTCGCCCTCAGCGATGCGCGGGACTGTGTTCACCCTACCATCTGCATCATGAACGCGAGCGCCGGTTAGACCTGGCTGGTATGCCTAATTAGGAAGGCGGCTGAAACATGGTTGCGCCGAACTGCACAAACAGCGGTTGATATTTGACCGAAACTCAGCTGAATTAGGAGCGAGAAGTAGCCGATCCTCGAAATCATGCCTAAATTCTCAGCAGCCATGATTTAGCTGAGAACTTTCCGATCGTGAAGGAGGATCTAATCAGATCTTGCGAGTATGTCACGCATGTGACATCTCTTGTGTCTTTGTCCTGACTACATCGACGCGTCGTTCCCTTCCATTATCGCGCGCCCACACCTAATCCCTACGCCTACGCACTCTGCGCCGTCCGGCTTCCTGGCCATCCGGTTGTCTCGTCGCGTCGCCGAGGCCTCGTTCCCTCTCCACTCTTCGTGTCTTGAAGTTCTCTCCTCTCTTTCTCTCTCACTCTTTATCTTCGCAGTACAGATCTTTTCAGTCTCCCGTTACCCAACCTCTTAAATTCCCTCTCTTTCCCACTCCAAACCTTCCTCGGAATCCTTGATATATTTATTTGCTCTCCCGCCGTTTCCTCCATTCTTGATGTCTCTCTACCTCCCTTGGTCGAATGGTGCTACCTTATCAGCCCAACCTCGATGCAACCATAACGTTTTACGCTCCATATCGGTTGGAAAGTCCATTGGGCTCGTTTGCGAGCGTCGCGTATCTACAGTGGAGCTATTCATGCTTAGCATCAACTTAGCATGAACCCCGTTGACAAGGCCTTACGTGCAGAAGGGCAGAGCATGCCATAAGGCCGCATTGGGAGCACCATAGCATGCTGCGGGTTGGCCGCACTGGCTCAATCAAGCCGCCCGGCGTTGCAAAGCGCTCGCACGTGGAGGGCTACGCATTCTTCCCGTCTCTCTTCTCCCCAACATGCCCACTCCTTCAAAACCAGTCAACATCGCTCGACGACCCCAGGACACGGCAGACGACGGCGGGTCCATATCTACCCCATACGGCACACCCGACGTTCGACTCCTGCGAGCACAGTACGCCGGTACTCCTCCGCCCCCTAATATTCCACCCCGCAATATGACGCCGGCTTTGCGTCCTCAAAGCTCGGATGCATCGATAAAGCCACTGACCGAGGGCCTACCGAGCTCGTATGGAGCAATAAGCGCGGCGTTTCGGGTCGGGACACCTAATGCTGGCACGGAAACCCCCGCTGAGCTACCGGACGACGAGATGGCACGAGTGCTGAGACGGCACCTCGTCTCCAGACAAGAACGAGAGAATGGGCCCGACGCAAAGTTGACCCCGACTTCCGAGCTTGACGTCCCGCTGGGGTCTCACGCAGCATCTCGACGGTCATCATTCAGGGCGGGCAACGGTGTGCAGAGGGAGGAGACTGAGCCGTTCCCGATTCCCTACCATGCTGCTGGTGCAGATGTAACGTACGCCGTGCTTTCCACTATCTCTTTTTTTTGGCTCGCTTATCCGTCATTCAGGCATGATATCTACAAGTGGCAGTCTGACCAGCGCAAGCTCGGAGCACGCGGCCGAGCAGCATCTGTTGTCGTCCCTCGACAAACAACCCCCGACCCCGCCTTCGAGCACATACATGAGCCGGGAGGCTTCCGTCGAAACTTCGTTATCATGCGTGCGACGGAGCGAGGCGAGGAGGAGCCGCATGTCCTCAACAACTTTGTCGAGTTCCTGTACATCTTTGGGCATTTTGTGCGCCGTTCCTTTTGCTGTCGTTTCTTTTGCGTTCTCATGGACACAAGGCTGGAGAGGACCTTGAAGAGGACGATGACGTGGACGACGAGGAAATGGCTGCCCCGGACGAGACTGCTCCGCTTCTCGGGTCTTCGACGATAACCCGCTCTCGGTCGCGGTCAAGACGGAGGCGATCGTCGTTGTCTAGAGGGCCGCATGGAAATGCCACGGTGGGGCAGGCCTATCTCATGGTGCGTTTCCTCGTGTTTGTGGTCTTGCTGTTGCTCACCCATATTCAGCTGTTAAAAGCATTTGTCGGGACGGGGGTACTGTTTCTCGGGAAAGGGTACGTCTATCCTCGTTTGCTGGCCATCTTGCTAACGTCGCTGTCCAGTTTCTACAACGGCGGACTGCTCTTCTCATCCCTCCTTTTCGTCTTCATCGCCTTCATCTCGCTGTACTCTTTCCTCCTCCTCGTATACACCAAGTTCGTCGTCTCGGGCAGTTTCGGAGGTACGTCTTGCCGCCAATCTCACCATACCAGCTTTCTCATGCACGACAGACATCGGAGGGACGCTTTACGGCCCCTGGATGCGCTACCTCATCCTGGCCTCCATCCTCATATCCCAAATCGGCTTTGTCGCTGCCTACATCATCTTCGTCGCGCAGAATCTGCAAGCGCTCGTCATGGGCATCACCCACTGCCTCAAGCTCGTTCCCATCCAGTACTTCATCCTCGCCCAAGTACTCGTCTTCCTCCCGCTCGTGCTGTTCCGCGACCTCGCCAAGCTCAGCTCGACGGCGCTCGTCGCTGATGCGTTCATCTTGGTTGGCTTGGTGTACATCTTTGGCTCGGAGATCGCGATTATCGGGCAGAGGGGCATTGCGGACGTCAAGATGTTCAATCCAAAGGACTTTTCGTTGTTTGTGGGTGTTGCGGTGTATTCGTTCGAGGGGATTGGAATGGTCATACCGATAACGGACGCCATGCGTGAGCCGCACAAGTTCCCGAGGGTGTTGACGGGAGTTATGTGCATCGTTCTTGGTACGTCGTATCACCCATCTTTTTGTCTCTGGTGCTTACGATTGGATAGTCCTCTTTGGAGGTGCCGGTGCCCTCGCATACCTCACCTTCGGCTCGGAGGTTCAGACCGTCGTCCTCGTCAACCTCGACGCAGAGAGCAAGATGGTCCAATCGGTCCAATTCATCTACTCCATCGCGATCATGCTCTCCGTACCGCTCCAACTCTTCCCCGCCATCCGCATCATGGAGAACGGGCTTTTCACGCGCAGCGGCAAAGCCGACTTCCGCATCAAGTGGACGAAGAACCTCTTCCGCTTCGCCACCGTGTTCCTCGCGGCGACCATCTCGTGGGTCGGGGCGGCGGATCTGGACAAGTTTGTCGCGTTCATTGGGTGCTTTGCGTGTGTGCCGCTGTGTTATGTGTACCCCGCGATGCTGCACTATAAAGCCTGTGCGGATACGACTAGGAAGAAGGCTATTGATATTGGGATGATTGTGTTTGGCTTGATTGCGGCGGCGTATACGACTTTGCAGACTGTCAAGGTGAGAGGACCTTTTTTATATCTCGTACTTGGCTCATGCGCGCGACAGCTTATGCTAGAGCCCGATGCGGGTGGGCCGCCGGTGTTTGGGAATTGTGATGTCCCCGGGGCGTAGGCGCTGGGTAGGTACCATGTGCTGTATGTACTTATTATACACATAGAGTCCCGAGAACAAACCATCTCCACTACCGTCGGCCTCGTAGTAAACGGATAAGGCGACGCAAAGTTCGTTGGAGCGGTAGTGGAGTTTTTCTAACAACTACGATGAATCACTGGCAGGTCTAAAATACTCTGGGGAGCGACATGTACTCGGTACGCCTCCGATTAAGCAACATACCAACGCTAATTAGTGTTTGTGGGTAGCACTACCATTCTGATGAGCGGCAGTCTTCTGCTTCCCGGCCATATACTCCTCCGCAGCCGTTCGCGCCTCGTTGATGCTCTGAATCGTCCCGAAAGCCAGCGTGTAGAGGTCCATGGCAGTCGCAATGATGGTGAAGCCTTGGTCGATCCTCAAGCGCACCATCTCCTGGTCCATTGCAGCTCCAAGCAACGGCACCTTGTACTGCTTCGACATTTTTGTGGCCTTTTCGACAGCTGCGACGAACTCGGGCTCGTCACCGGTCATTGCGAGCGACAATCCCATATCGAGGCGGAGGTCGCCGGCTATATCAGCCACTGAGAACAAAGCCGCATTGCAAGAGGGATGGGACTCGGACGTACCACCAATCATGAACGCTGTGATCTCGGGCAACTTGACGATCTCCTCCAAGTTCTTGATTCCAAGACGCGATTCCACTTGCGGTATTATGGCGACGTGCTCGTTGGCCACAGAGAAAACGGTCTTGCCCTCGGGAGTCCTGTCGGTGACGCCGGGAATCTTCAATGACTTTCAGTAATCCTGTGTTGCTCGCTCGAGAGAACGTACGAATGTGAAAGGAGGGTATGAACGGTGCCCAATTGGTCTGGGTTTACTTGGGTCAGGATATATTCGCCTCGTCTGATAGTAACTCACGGGAAGCGGCAGGCAGCAATGACCTCTTTGACTTCTTCTACCGTCTCAATGTGCGGGATGATCAATCCTCCCGCCCCAGCATCCAGACACCATGCCTTATGGACAGGACTATCAGGTTTCGGGCAACAAGGACCTTTAACCCGTACGCACCATGTAGTCGAACGAGGTCTTGCTGGGGACTCGCACGACTGGAATCATCTTGCCACCGCTCTCGTGTATAATGACCTGGATGCATTCAACAAGCTGCGTGGCTGACCAGGCAACATGCTCGGCGTCCTGCAACCGTTAGCGTCGATTCTATTCGCCGGCACCATAACACGCACGATCCAACACCAATCCGCACCAGTAACCGCGATCGTCTTCGCAACATGGCGGCTCGGATAGCTCAAAGCCGCGCCAATAACGATTTTGCCGGAACGAAACAACGCCTGGGTGTTGCTTGGCTGCTGTAGCGTCACAGGCTTGTACTCCTCCTGCATGCTCGAGTCGAGCGTAAAGCGCGGTTTGGTGGTGCCGTTCATGGTGAGGTTTTTTTTTTTCGTACGAGAACAGTCATTGTTGCTGGCTTTTATAGCTGGTGCTGCGGCGCTCAGTACCGCTTAGGGCTGACCACATGGCCCTTAGTCCGTGCGTTTCCGATTCTCATCCGAGTCATTGTACTGTCTCCTTGTGGCCGCCCGAAACCAACCCGAAACCCTAAATTATTCAGTGAGACGCGTGGCCGGCTGGGACTCGGACCTGGCAGTCCATGCTATTGGCTTGACTCGAGGTTTAACGAGACGATGACCAACGTCGACTGACGATGAAGGATGCTTGTCTCGCTTATCGCGGTCAGGGCTGCGCTCGTGTGCCACCCTGGCAGGATTCGCATCTGCAAGAGGATCGCTGGTGGATCTAACACTTACTAGGACATTTGCAAGTTGTACGTTTTTTTTGCCCGCCGGAGCTCGACAAATTTGATACTGGTCGTTGTATTTCCCGGGTAACCCCTGTACTCTGGTTGACCCTGACGTTACCGCCCGAGCTCGCTTGTTTTAATTGTCACAGTGCTCTGCGCGTCCCGGGGGTCGGCAGGCTGAGGATTGGAGCATTCCAAACGAGGCCAGGGTAATCCAAAACAGTTTGAGGTGACCGAGGTAATTTTGCCCCAAGCGATTCCAGTTGCTGAAAAATAGAACCTACATCAAAATGTAGTGGCTACCGACTCGTCTCGACATACTCTGAAGACTCGGAAGAGTTCCGCGCGTCCCATGTCGCGCAAGACCCCAGTAAGATTGCCGGGACTACAACTCAAAAGATTGGACGCGTATCGCACTCGCCTCTGCAGCAGCAACAATGTGTCCGCCGGGCGTGGATGCCGACATGCAATTCTGTCTGCGACATCGTACTAGCTCGTGTTGCCATAATCGCGGAGATGTTAACGTATTTATATTCGCCAAAGGTAAGGGGCGTCAAGCAGCTGGAGGATTTTTCCATGAACCGTGGAATACGTAAGTTGCTGAGTCGACCCCAAAACGTCTTCTGCGGGGCAAGAAATCAAAACAGAGAGCATTGTCATCTTCGAAGAGGGGCTTTGCGAGGTTCAATATTGACATATATCACAAGTGTGTGTATCTTCGTCTGGATACTAACAGGCAGAATTGCGCCACCAGGATACACTGAGCCTTCGCGGTAGACTCGCATATGTGGCGAAAACTTCGGCAGTAGCGCATAGAGATTGGCAATGCGAGACTCGTAATGCGGATGTCGCCCAATTGAGGAATAAGATCGTGCATTTCGGATGGAATCTCCCGCCTTGCCATCTGCAGTTTCAGCTCGGAAAGCGCCGGAAGAATCTCCGAAATAGAGTCCACTTGCACTTAAGGGCATCCGAGGAAGAAGAGGAAGAACGAGTTCCGCAACCAGTGAATTGACTAGAATAGATGGCGAGAAGCCGGGTCCTTGCTGAGGCTTGAGGAGGAATATTGCATTCTCAATGAGGAGACGACGGCAAAATAAGATCGCGGAGTTCCTTCGACGCGTACGTGGATGGAAGCGGTCCATATATTGCGCGAGCGATGAAGCTGGAGCTCCGCGCGCGGACTCTTCTTCTCCGTTGATATGAGTGCTAGCTTGAATATGGTTCGAGGGACACAGACGAAAGCACAAGGTTGCGACATTTCTTGAATGTAGACCCGCTAGCCTTGCCACATTGCCATATTGTAGGCGGACTGAAGAAAGATAATGCGTCCAAGGAGGCAGTCAGATCGAGTCAACGGATGCAAAGCCAGCAAGGAGCGGGACGGTTCCGTCGCACTGAGTTCGTGATGGGCGATAGGTGATAGGTGCGGAACCGGTGTGACTCCATTTGGCACCCGAAAATTTATAAAAGTTGTTTTCCGCTTCAACGACCACCAAGCCCAAGGGCGTTCTTTTCCTCAACCGCCTACTCCCCTAGCCTCAATCTTCGCGCCACCCCCATCCATCATGGCCACCCGCATCCAATTCGAAAACCACAGCGACATTGGCGTGTTCTCGAAACTCACCAACGCTTACTGCCTCGTTGCCATCCAAGGCAGCACCAACTTTTACTCTGCATTCGAGAGTGAGCTCGGCGATGTTGTCCCCATCGTCCATACGAGCATCGGCGGAACGAGGATAGTCGGACGGTTAACAGCTGGTGTGTGCTCTTCTCATCTCTCATTTTCGTTCTATTCATCGAGAATCTCCCTCAGGAAACCGCCACGGCCTTCTCGTCCCTGCCACGACAACCGACCAAGAACTGCAACATCTGCGCAATTCTATTCCCGACGCCGTCGCCATCCAACGCGTCGAAGAGCGCCTTTCCGCGCTAGGCAATGTCATCGCCTGCAACGACTACGTTGCTCTCGTACATCCCGACATCGATCGCGAGACAGAGGAAATAATCGCAGATGTGCTCAAGGTCGAGGTATTCCGGCAAACGATCGCAGATAACGTCCTAGTGGGGAGCTACTGCGCGATAACCAACCAGGGTGGGCTGGTGCACCCCAAGACCAGTGTACAGGATCAGGATGAGCTGAGTAGCTTGTTGCAGATTCCTCTTGTGGTACGTTCCCTGCCCATCTCTATTCGTTCTGGTAGGCTGATACGATGACCAGGCCGGGACCGTAAATCGTGGGTCAGACGTTATCGGCGCTGGCCTCGTTGTGAACGACTGGTGTGCATTCACGGGTCTGGAGACCACGGCGACGGAGATCAGCGTCATCGAGGCGACCTTCAGTACGTTCTGCGTCTTTCCTTTCCATTCCGCTGGACTGACAACCACTACGCAGAACTCCAAGGGCAAGATTCGACGAAAATCATTGGCGAGATGCGCGATGCGCTTATCGACAATTGGGCTTAGCTCTTATACGACGATCCTGTTGTGTATCTCGTACGTTTGTCGCATTGCATTGCACTGTATTGCTATCCAATCCATTCCTCTACGCTTATCGTGCACCTGAGTCCACCTGTACCGTGTCCAGCTGTTCTACCGAGTAGAGATCTGTGTGGTGAGGAAGCGCTTCCTTTGAGACGAGACTAGTTGCCTCTTCTCCGAGTCGCATTTTTTTTTAAAAATCTGTCTACTCGGCACATACAATCGTAAACGTATTCAGCTCAGATACTCCGTCCGAAGTAGAATGAGAGCTACGGCAGGTGTCTTGAGGTGTTGCCGTGACTCGGACAACTCTGAATCTTGACTCCTACGTCCATCGCAAATTCGACGACCGAAACACATGAAACCGCCTTTCAGCTTGCCTTCTCGTTCTGTTCCTACGGTCCCCTTCAGCCTGCAGCGTTCGTAGAGGGACATACCTGAGGAATTGCGCCCGTGGCCAGTTTTCGACGGGCAGAAATGGTCGCGCAGCCAACTTGAAGCCCGAATACAAGCCTGGACTAAACGCTGGTCTGTTCAGTGGGTTTAGAGAATGCTGGCTGAGCAACGAACCTGTATCTCGCCGTGGGACGAGCAAGGGACGTATTGCCAGTGGCCAGGTGAATTCACCGTCACTCGCCGACCTACATCTTAATCTTACATGAGGGTCAGCTCTGTGTCTGAGACTCTCGGTCGACGCAATAAACCAGACGGTCTCTCGAGGGTCGGAAACGCGCTGACGCTCAAAAGTCGACAGCGCCATCGACTCGGAGGTGGAACCACAAGAGGACGACCCGACGACGATCAATAGGACGACTCGGACCCGACGACGGTCAATAAGCCCCGCTGGACCTGACCCGTAAGACGCACGCAGGATCTCCCGTCAGAAGAAGTTCGTCGCATTCCGTTCCAAATTACACTCTATCGGGACTTCGAGTCAAGTCGAGATCTAGAGAGGAGCTATGAATTCCTCATCTGCCCGCTATCTGTCGCGCACTACAACAACCATTTGGGACAAGAGCGGGCTTTCCTCATGCTGTGGCCTTCCTCGACATCTGTGCCAGCTGTGGAAGATGGCCCGAGCTCATGGAATGAGCGCAGCAATCTACCGCTTGTAGCTCAATGTGATGGACAGATGCTTTGGCCGTATCCCAAAACGCATTTGGCTAAACCGTCACATGCCAAACCTCTCTTGCTTGCCACCCATTGTAATAACGATGTCTTCCGACTCGGAGCTCGATATGTGCGAGTACGTCTTCCTGCATGGCGCCTGCGTCTCTCTTGCTCATCCCTTCCCACCTGCAGCACTATCAGGGACAGATTCAACATCCCAGAAGACATGCCCTTTCGCGGGTGGCCACAACTTCTTCCGAATAATCAACCCCTCGACGGGCTGACGAAACAGCAAATCCGCCAAAGACTCCAGGCGGCACGGGGGACCTTGACGGCCATCGAAAACGCACTCGCGGAGGTTGAGCAGGCAAAGAGGGCCCTGATTGCGCAGGCCACCGTTCTTGATGCGCAGGTCGGCAAGTACCAAGGCGTAGTCTCGAGACTCCGAGAGCTTCCCGCAGAGCTGCTCATCATCATCTTCAAATACTGCCTCGCTACTCGGGTCACCAGGGAAAAGCATCCCTTCCACCGAGATCACCCACTTCGTGCTATATCGCAGACCTGTCATCGCTGGCGCGCCGTTGCCATTGGTGCTCCGATGCTCTGGGGGAACGTCATACAAACGAAGATGGTGCGCCTCGAGCGAGAGCTACAGATGACGCGATTGCAATTGGAGAGGGTCCGCAAGGCAGATATTTATGTGTGGATGCCGCATAGGTCTGGCGACAACGACGCGTTTCTGCAAGTCGTGTTGGGGCACCGGGAGCAATGGCGTGAGGCTGAGCTGAATCTCTCCATGGAGGCGCTCGCCATCCTGCTGAAGGAATCCCCACTTCCCAAACTTCGCAAGCTCGACCTCAAACTGCATTACACCGACGACGAGGATATGGATGATGCGTTCGCGGACCAGGCCGTTATCCACGCACGCTCCGATTCCGCCAAATTTCCGGTCCTCGACGAACTGATGCTAGAGCTCCTTCGCTTCCCTCCTCGTCTCCTCTCCATATTCTCAGACGTCTGGGCGCAGCTTCGTGTATGTGTTCTCGACCGCCCGCTCATTCCAGAGATACTATCCATCCTTCCATCCTTCGGACGCGACGCACAGATTTGCTTCAAGAGCGGTCTTTGTCTCTGGGAAACCCACACGCCCCCGTTGTCACCAGCGATTTCGCTTCCCGTGTCCGCCATCCACTTCGAAAATTGCGCGCCGGACTTTCAGGCCTGTATCTTGGACAGTATCGGCGAGGCCCCGTTCCTCAAAAGCCTTGTCGTCGACACGGACGTGATGGCGAGTCTCGAGCCGTTCCTCTCGCGCGCTCGTTGCACGCTTGAGTATCTCCACCTCGATAAAGGCTGGTCTGATGTCTCGACGGATAAAGTATTTGTCCTTCTGGAGCTTGCGTCCGTCCGAGGGATTACAGAGCTCGAATGGAGGACGACGAAGAGGGGCTCATTGGACGATGTGGTGACGAAGTTTTGCGAGGAGAAGGAGGCGCCCGACGGGCAAGGGATGTCGCTCGTAGTCCCAGCATTGCGTCGCCTCACGCTCCCGGGTCTAGACGGGTATCAGTGTGCGTCTCTTGACAAGCTGGAAGAGCTTCAGCGCGCGCGCGCGGGGACGTTGGAGCACGTCGTACTTCGCCGATATCCGAACGGATTCCAAAGCACGGAGGACTTGGAGAGGATAGCGGATTTGAAAAACCTCGGGCTAGAAGTGCAGGTCGGGGTTTACAAGGAGCAGGAGATCTGAAATAATAATATACAGTTGTTCATTTCTATTGTATGAATCGCAGAACCTTGCAGGACACAACAGCAGTGGGCAAAGGGCTAGGCCGGAGGGACTGGCAGTTGCTAGTATTCGCCACATGCAGTATGTGAAGCAGCGAAGCTCACCCTATGTCTTGTGCTTCGTTTCCATGACCTCCTTAGCTCAATCGCCATTTAAGCCGCCAACGCGGCAGCCTTTTGCAAACTGAGTTCGTCTCAGCATTATATTATGGCTCTGTGCAATATCTTTTGTGCGGAATTTTTCTCTCATCTTGCGAGGGTGTCTACTACTGAGTCGACATGCCGGTTTTTTCCCGACAGCGTAACGCCAATTCACCACTGGAAGGTGTGGCACAATACTACGCCCGCATCCCAAAAAGGCAATTTTGAATACATTTCCCTCGAATGAGTCCTTGGGTAGATATTTCGGGATGGAAGACAATTCTTGAGATATACGGCACTTAACGACGCGTCGATGTGCCTTCGCTCGGATCCTAAACAAGTGTATTCAGAGGAACACGCTCCAGATACCGTTTTACCGCGCGATGGATTAGCGTAACAACCAATAAATCCGTCCCGAGGCTCGGAAATGAGCTCGGTGGAATCTTTGAAATAAACAAGGAAGTTTCATTATCAAGAACCTCTACGTATCTAATAAGAGCGGTACGGGTACGGACTGCCAAAGAACGAAACAGAAGCCCATTAGAAGCAAAAATAGTCTACTAAAATAGGTAGGAAAGAGAGTTAAGGCGTAAGCTTGCAGCCAGTAGTTCTCAACATGAAGAGGATAACAGAAAAACCACGAATCAGAGCCCATTAGTGAGTAAGAAAGAGAGGAGATATTTCCGTGTCGTGAAGGACGCGCCCTCACAGCCAGTCGCGCCGAGCTCCCATCGATGTGCCCTGAGTATGACGACGGCTCGTCGCGTTCTTGGCCGACGACGGAACACAGAACCCGCCGTTAGAGCTGACCTCGAACCCAGAGCGACAGCTTTCGATCTTGCACTCGCCAGCACGACAGCCGACCTCGTTAACGTTCGGGATAGTCGTGCAATCGCTCCCAGTGAACTCGGCCTCGTCCTCGGGACCAACGCAGCCGCCGCACGAGTCGACCGTCGTTTTGACGTTGATGCATTCGCTGCCGCCTGAGCCGCTGAGAATCGGGCAAAGGACCTCGTTCCGACTGCAAGTCTGTTTATTGGAGAGAGGGAGCTGCGCGCGCTTGGATGGTTGGGGACCGCAGCTGCTCGAGCCTGGGTTCGAGGTCGAGCCATCGGGACAAGGCGCACAGTTGTCGCCGCTGCTGTACGTGTTGCGTGGGCAGGTTGAACAAGACTTTTTGTTGGATGCTGGGACGGAACCGTCAGGACACAGGGAGCAAGAGCTGCTGCCGGCGTTTGCGATCGAGCCGGCCGGGCATTCCGAGCAGATGTTGTCGTTGCTGTACGTTCCGGCGGAGCAGCTTGTGCACGACTGGCTGTTGGACGAGGGGATGGAACCACCGGGACAGGCGGCGCAAGAGGTACTGCCTGCGCTGGAGATCGTGCCGTCCGGACAGTCGGAGCAGATACCACCGTTACTGTATGTTCCAGCTGGACAGTTCTGGCACGACTTGCCGTTGGACGAGGGCACGGAACCGCCGGGACACGCAGTACATGTCGTACTGCCAGCGTTTGAGACCGCGCCGGCTGGGCAATCGTTGCAGATGTTGTTGTTGCTGTACGTTCCGGCTGGGCAGCTTTGGCACGAGTTGAGGGTGGAAGAGGGGACAGAACCACTGGAACACGCAGTGCAGGACGTACTGCCGGCGTTTGAGACCGAGCCGGTTGGGCAATCGTTACACAAGTTGTTGCTGCTGAACGTCCCGGCAGCGCAGATTGAGCAGTGACCGTTGGTGTAGATCATACCGCTGGAGCACTTGTCGATACACTGGTTGATTGAGGTCGAGCCGGCGCCGCATCCCTTGCCGGGAGCGCACGAAGTGCACGAGCCGGCGCCGGCTGACGAGTAGCTAGCTGTTCTCGGGACACTGGGAGCACGATGTCGCACCGGCCGTGGAGAACCAACCGGCAGGACAGGTCGAGCACTTGCCACCAGAGTAGTACTGCCCAGCGCTGCACGTGCTCAAACACTGAGACGAGCCGGGAAGGGAAGATAAGCCGCTGGGGCAAGCCGAGCAGGAAGATGCACCGTTGGTGGAGAACGTGTTGGCGGGGCATGATGAGCAGGAGGAGGCGCTGGCGCCAGCGTACATGCCGGCCGGGCAGCTGGTACACGCGCCGTTTGAGGAATATTTGCCGGCCGGGCAAGAAGCGCAACTGGACGCACCCACGGCGGAGGCGGTTCCGGCGGGACAGCTCTGGCAGCTGGATGCACCATTGGTGTTGGAGAAACTGCCGGCTGGGCACGACGTGCATGAAGTCGCGCCAGCATTGGAGTAGGAACCGGCCGAGCAGGATCTACATGAACCGTTGGCCGAGTAGGTACCAGCGTTGCACTCCGCGACGACCTGGGTTACGGCAGCAGCAATGGCTAAGGAAGTGCATGGCTGCGATTAACGAATGGGGGCGGAGGGGAAGAGCACGCACAAAAGGTTTTAATCTGGGCTCCTCCTAAATAATGGCTCCTTTCACAGTTCGTATCCTATCAGGAGGTTCTTGGCGAATGTGAAGGGCGATTCAAGTACGGATGACTCGATAATTCGAGATGAGAGGTCTGTTTGTAGAAAGGCAATGTGAGTACGACAAGAGGGCGAGGACTTGGTACGGACCGCCGACCTTCATAACGAAATTCCGGGTCCAGAAAATCCGAGTCAGGGGAGCGTACGCGTACAAAGATATCGGTGAAGGATAGACTCCAATAGAAAAAACCGCGACCAGGGGAGCACCACGATGTGCAACAGAGCCTGCCTGACTCCACGCGACGATCGTTTTGTGTTTTGTGGCGCTGTGTGGGGCTGAAGATCGTGAGGATTGAATACGAGCAAAATGGTGCCGCGGCAGGACACCACGTACACAGGAGGTACTAGTTTTTTATATCGTTTGCGCCGGCCGAGGAATGGATATCCTAGGGACATCCGAGCGACGTTGGGAATATAAACCGACCAGGTCGAGCATTTGACCGCGGTACTAGTACGGACCGGCTCGGTACGAGCTCGAGCAAGACGAACCCGGGAGACAAGACATCGTGCCCCACTCGGGAAAGCCGAGCACTCAGCGCTAGTACTCAGCACTGAGCAGGAAGATGAAGGAAAAAGTCACGAAGCGGCTGAGTCATCGAACGATGCTGACTCAGGTGAGCGCTCTTTGCTCTTCACCACGATGGCATCGCCTTTCAGGCCTCAGGACTCGAGACGTTATGGCGCTACGTATACCCGTCCAACTTCAATCATACAAAATGCAACCTACCAGTGGTGTGTCGACTGCACAAATTCGCCAATCGACGCGTCTTAAGCCCCAAACCAAAGGAAAGGTCAGTTGATTCGCTTTCAGTATATGGTCTCAGTGAGACCTTCACTTCTCACACGCTCATTGCTACTGAGAGCCTCACGTCTAGTTTCTTTTGGCGCAAAATTTACTATCAAAGCTTGAAGCAAAGGTAAATTTGCCTGTCGCAGTCAGCCAGAGCGAACGAGCATGCTATGTGGTATGTGAGAGGAAGAAGCAATCTACCGTCTACTGATGGCCAAGTTCTCATTTGGTGTTCATAAAGGCGATTCAACATCTTTCAAACAGCGCTCAGCTGAACCCAGAACAACCGAATTCGAAACCAGCGACAACACATAATACCACAAGGTCAACCGTAACTCTATGGGGGAATCTTCTTCCAGTTAAAGTGTCAGTCATGGAAGCGCTACGAATACCCACGCGTACCCACCTACGAAGCCAAAACTAGTGGGCGGTGGGAATCGACACGAAGGAAACCGAGGATGCGCGTCGATGCCGACTCGGTCGTTCTACCCACGGAAGCTTGCTCGGGGATGAGTTACTCGCGGGGACTCGGATCCTTGCAAAATTATAGGTGTGCAGACGGACAGCTGGACTGAGAAGCAGTACTTACATCTCGGGCCAGGGACGATCCTTTGGACTTGCGGGCAATTGGGCATGGTCATGGACACGAGGGACACATGCGTCCGAGTCCCGCCCGCCTGTTCGCGAAGGGAAGTCGACGCTTCGGACTCGGACTCGGACGCCGTGAGCTGTATCTCAAAAGGTATATGAGTGGACTCGGATGCTGCGATGGCCAAGCATTGGCATCCCGGAGCAAGATTAGGCTGAGGAAAGGTCATGTGTACGCTGTACACCAGCCCGATGCCTCGCCCGGCGAAGAGGGAAGAGGCGAAGATGGGAATTTGGATATCGATGTGGAAGGAGAATCGGAATCTGGAATCCGGACTCACACGAGATGATGCGCCGTAGGACAGCCCTAAGTCGGGAGGCGAGAGGGAGCAGCATGGGGCCGTCAAGGACTCTGAGGATTCTAGGCGCGCGGGTAATCTGGCAGGAGGAGCCCGCGCGAGCGAGCGAGACGACGGGGGGAGGCAAGAAGAAGCTGATGCATGTGCATGCACGCACTCACAAGCTCAATTTTCGCATCGGAGGTGCATGTCAGACAACCGGAGTGTTCGGAGAGTAAGATTTTACATCAGTCGAGTTAAGATGAGACTTATGAGTCGAAACAAAGCTTCTGCGCGCGAAGTGCAGCATAAAGGCTATTGCGACGTAAAAAAGCCCCGGTGAGGCACCATGGTGGGAAGGGTCGTCGTGTTGGGGTGACAAGGAATTGACAAAAATTGTTCGTTCTAATTCTAATCAAGGACAGCTGCCGTAGAACAATCCAGGTCCCGAGAAGTTCCACTATGAGTTCATCCCAAATCAAGGACTGCAGTCGAGCCGACCCTGAGAACATCCAAACGCAACATATCTCACGTGACGGATACATCACTTGAACCCGAACCACCACCATCAACACCGCGCGGAGTCGATGTCCCCGAAAGGCGCATTACCGCCGTAGTCTTCCCCACAAATGTCACCCCTGTGGCGCTGCGTCGGAGCATAAGCGGAGCGCCCGTGGAGAACGTGTGTTGTGAAGGAGCTACCCCACAGACGCTAACAAGCGAAGAACCGCAAGTCATCTGGCCGTCAGACCCCACAATACCCCCACTCATCGCCTCACTAACGGCCTGATTCTCGGGAGCACTGGCATCTGACCAGTCAATCAAGACTATAAAAACGACTCGATGTCGTGCTTGGGCGGCTACCTCCAAAAATGCCCTCCCGAGGACCACCGCGACTCCCCACCGAGCTTTGCGAGCGTGTCATGGACCAATTGTACGGAGACCCGCAAGCGCTCGGAGCCTGTGGGCTCGTCTGCTGGGACTGGATACGGAGGAGCAGGTTCTTATTATTCTCGACAATCCATCTCCTTAGCTCGAACTGGCTCCCGTTGCTCGAGTCACTTCGCTCTCCATCATCCACCCTCGCGTTCTACGCGACCGACCTGTTTCTCGACCTACAATCCGCCGAAGACCTCCACAGACTCGTCACTACTCCAGACTTTGGACGTCTTTCCTCGGTAAAAAATCTCAGAATCCGGAACGTCGACTTCACCAGCCTCCCTCTCGGAAAACAGGCCGCGGTGGAACGCTCCCTCGCGCGTTCGATGAAGAACATCACCAGTGTCGAGCTGCACGCGCTTACCTTCCATGACCTCCGGAGCTGCCTTCGACTCGCCCGCTTATTCCACAACCTTACACATCTCCGCCTCGTGGACGTGATATTCCTGAAATATCTCGAACATAACATCGCCTCTGTCGAGCAGGCTCTAATTCCAGAATCGTGGGAGACGGTGGAGGTCGTCAGCGGGGACGCTGTTCCTGCTTTCCTGCATTGCTTGCTGTCAGCGAAGGGCGGTCACAGTGCGCTGAATCTGACGCTGTTGAATGTCGACGAGACACATGTCGCGTACGTCCAGCGGTGTCTTACGGTCCTCAACTGTCGTTCTTTTAGTGCGTATTTTGTTTTGTGTGAAAAGAAGTAATTCTCATCGCGACAGACATTTTCGTATCGTATCAACAGCGTCAACGAAGCCATGGCCTTTCAAAGGTCGCAAAAGCAGCTTAGGTCACGCAACAAAACGATACTTCGAAATATACTACTCGTATACAGCTGTTATGAAGTAGACGCACTACTTATGTACTCGTTTGAGAGGCACCATCCGAAGAATCTCCAACTTTTCCAACCTCTTTGTCAAATCCTCGCCAATGGGCCGCTGGTACGCGTGTATTTTCAGCTCCTTTAGACTTGGTCTCCGAGAAAGTGTTTCCACCATCTGGATGTCAAGACCATCGCTTCCCAACAGCGCGAGGCGCTGGAGAGCGGGCAACCTAAGAGATGGTCTTGCGCCGAGAACTCTGGCGAAGTCATGCAGGAGGGAGTTTGGCGCGGACTCGACGGTAGATGCGACGGACACGGAGAGGTCTACGAGGTCCCGGAGGCAGGCAACCTGGAGGAGCGCGCGAAATAGTCGGCGGAGCTCGTCATCATGCTCCAAGCAGGTGGTGAAATGGAGACGAAGGTGAGTGAGGGTACTGGACAGCCGCCCAAAGAAGGCCCACAGGCCACGGAGGATCGTTTCTCGGTGGCGATCGTTTTCGACACCACACGAGACGGCGAGCGATTTGAGTCTCGGCGCATCGAGGATCATATGGAAAAGTCCCGAGATAAAATAACCGCACTCGGAGGTCACCGATAGCGAGGACACGAGGGTGGTAGGCGTGCTGGTATCCGGCACGGAGGGACGTGTGAAGTATCGACAGTCAAGGAGAGTAAGTGTTGTATCGCGAGCGAGCAACGGGAGCATGGCCTGAACGTCCCTGAGATGACAGGCCTCCAGGGTACATACACGCAGGATCGGCCATAAGTCCTGGAAACACACGGGGACATTGTAAAGGCACGGGTGGTGCATTGAGAGTTTCAGATGCAACTCGATGAGCACCGGGAATAGAAGCCGTGCTGAACCGACCCATCGAGGATCGTGCCGCAGGACACCATACGACTTAGCGTTTCCGTCTAATGTGAGGCGGAGGACACGAAGTTGGCCGAAGGGAGGCTGCTGTGGCAACAGTAGGTCGGCGAAGGAAAGACACTTTATGCAAACTGAGGCACGCTGCCACTGGGATGCTCGCGCCACCAACAGCTCCAGAGTTTCCTTCTTTAGCGTCAGACGGGGAATCTCGATGCGGAAGGATCTCCCGCGGAGCAGCGCCAATTGGAACTCGATGCGCGCAAGCAGCCTTTCTGGAGGAATTTGGGACCTCAGGGTAATGCGGCTCCAAAGTGCTGGATAGCTGAGGGCAGCGTTCCGCCAGGCAGAACAGGTCCGGATGATGGCGGAGAGGGGATTAAGCCGGTGGAATTGGCTGAGTGGTGCACGGCGAAAATGTTTGAAGATCTCCAACAGGACGTCCAGCGGGAGCTCTCGGATTTTGGTGACAGCGCCGCGATATGAGTAGACGAATTCCTCCAGCTCTGCGCGTCGGCTATTCATCGTTTGGACAGCCAGAGGCTCGGACTCGGCAGTCCGCGAGACGGTTTCGAGGATGGTGTCGATATCCGAGATCTCCTGTTGTGCGAGGAGGATGGCGTCGCGGATGAGCGCCTTTGCTTGCTCGCTGTATACAGGCTCGTTGTTGCGTGAGGTCCAGGCAGTAAGGCTGAGCCTCTGCGCAGGCATGAACTTGAATGTGCTACGAAAGGTGTTAGATTCCTAGAGTACAGAGTATCGGAGAGGACGTACTGGAGAGAGGGTGGTTCTTCAAGCATGGTTGATGACGAGTGGCAAAAACAGATCTAGAAGAATCGACGGGCGGGACTTCAAATATGTTGTTGCGTGCCGGTCGGATGGTCAAAGCACAGGACAAAGAGGTCGCGCGACGGTAAGCGCTAGTGAGCACATTGTTCTACAGGGTATAGCAATAACTTGAAGCACACGTTATCGTACCGATTCGTCCGTGAGTTGGAGACGGAAGCTTAAGGCTCAGCTGCAGCTCCGAGTCGTCAAGATGGGAAAGGTTTCCGAGTCCGGCCGATGACCAGCAGGGAATGGAATGATTTTGTGAAGACGACCAGCTGGATACAAGCCGAGAGGAAGTCGTGCTCGAAATCGATGGTGGCAGCAGGGATCAGTAACGTTGGTAAACAAGACCAAAGTCTGCTACGCCATGGTGCCAAAAAAGGAAATTTCGAAGCTCTCACGTTCCAACTTCCACGGTAACAAGTGTTCGCATTCAAGTAAATACAGATTCTTCACTACAGTAAAATCAATACTACAAATTCTTCAAGTCAGGGTTTTAACTTGAAAGCTACCCTCAGGCATGAACGCCATCCGTTCCCTTGCCTCCTTCGTAAACAGCACATCGGAGGCCCTTTCATACCTGTGTCTATCATACTTGCCCATCACCAATCCATGCGCTTTGAACGCGGCCCATGCGACTTCGCGCGCCAAATCGTGGACATGCTGCATCGGGTCCGTGCCCAAAATGAGGAGATATCGAACGGGGAAGTTCTTGTGGTAGAACATCGACACCTCGGACCGCCCGTTCTGGCCTTTGGTGTTGTTGAATTCAATGGCCAGGTAGCCTTGGTCGGGTGCAGGAGTCTGACCCTTACCTAAATCTTCGCCGCCGTATATAACATGCATCGCCGAGCGCATAGTCTGCCATTCTCCGCGGCCTGCCGGGCGGTTGTGTGCCATGGCAAACGGCGCTTCGAATGTGCGGAAACGTGTTTGCGAAACGTCTGCGGCACTGCACGAGGTCGGTTCCGACAGGACATCGAGTTTCATCGGCGGGTCGGAGTCGCGGCGACTGATGACGATGAATTTCTCTGGGCACCGACACAGCTCTCTCAGGAATGCCTCATTGAAGGTAGTGTCATCGGGGTGTATGATGCCGAACATGTAGGGACGGAATTGCGCCTCCGCCCACATAACACAACCCGGTGTTTTGGCCGGCTTGCCAGTGGGGATAGGCCCAGTGTTGAGCGATGGGGGGCCGTGGATAAGGTCGGCGACGATGAATCCGCTGAGGGTGAGGTGATTGCGCGTGATGGAGGAATCGGGAGGATCGGTGTTGGTGCGCGCGTAACGTTTACAGAAGCTGGGCTGGTTGAAGCTGATGGCCAAGGCGTTGATGGTCATGAAGGTCTGCAGCTCATCGAAGCTGGAGCAGATTCGTACATAGCGGTTCTCGGTGTCAGGTTCAGGTGGATCTGACATGAGGAGGTACTATGGTTTGCGAGGATTTAATGTATGAATACAAGCCATAGCAAAGACTGTCAGACTCACCCACCACACCTTGTTCGACGCCGGTTTGTTGCGTATGTTGTTGAAAATCCAGCCACCGAGGATCTTGAAACGGTTCTCTGAAATGTCTCGTGAATAACTTCAACGAGACACAATTTGAATGGCTCACCAAGAGTGCCCATGTTCGCCGGAGCGTAGTCGTTTGCACTCATGGCGAAAGCTTCAGAGATCGCATCCTTCCACCACTCCAACCCGAAGCGAAGCCGTTGAGCCACCATCATGGCAATCTCCATCACCTCTTCCATCCCAAAGCCGTCGTCCATCAACAAATCGCGCACCGATACCTTGTCCAAGGCTAGTGCCAGCAGTCGTGGACTGTGGAAGACGATGCGACGGAGATATTGGTTCATAATATTGGCAGAGTTCTTGCGAAAGGTTGCCTCCTGCACGGGGTCATCGAGCGCCGAGCGCTTGCCGGCGGCGATAACCGACTCGGTGAACTTGTCCGGGTTGAGGATGATATCGAACACAAATAACACGCGTTCTCGGTCCCTTTTTACGGTTTGAGCTTCATACGCAAGAGGGACGAAACATTCGCACCGGCGCATCGCCAAAGCAACAAGGTCGTCGTCTGGAGAAGCAGCGACACTGTGTTGTGCCGTCTTGTCTGCAAAGTTAATGGCGGCGTCGAACTGCTTCGACGTCGTCGGTTCAGCGTCGAGGGACTGCTGGAATTCGAATGCCCATTCTTTGGCGGGGTGCGCTTGGAGATGCAGCCACATAGCCCGGGTCTCGATTGCATCGCGAATCTCGACACCCTCGACCATCCGACGCTCGAGGATCTTGAGCCGCCTCTTGTGTCCGTCATCCACTATACTGGAGTGTTCAGACTCGTAGCCTGACGAGACTAGACGACCCACCCTTCAAGAAAAACCTCTTGTGATGAAGTTCTCTCCCTGTTCGCTCCTTCCGAATAGCATTGACATACTCCTTCATTGTCCGCGCCTTGTCGAGGAGAATTGGGATCGACGTCTCGGCGGAGATGGCATCCTTGGTAGGGAGAGTTGCGTCGAACGTCGAGTCGACGAACTTCTGAGCCTCCTTGTAGGCGCGAGTCATTTTTTGATACTGGCCAGTATGTACGAGGCAACGGTCGCCTACGGCGGGTGCGCCGCACCTCGTCATCTCATCCTCAAGCAGCGTGAGGCAGGTGGGGGAAGCGCTGGCTCGTTTGGCTCGTTTGGCTGGCATGGGTAAGAAGCGATGTGTGAGTCCCGGTGACAGCTCAGGCTATTCCCTCGCTATTGCCGCATCCCACCGCACTTCTCCAGCGTCAGACGGGGAATCAGCTCTGCGCGTCGGATATTCAACTTTTAAACAGCCAGAGCCTCGGGCTCCTCCCTCAGTGGTACGATTTCGAGGACGGTATCGATATCCGACGAGATCTCCTCTTGTGCGAGGGTTTTTGCTTGCTCGCTGTAGACAGGCCCGTTGTTGCGCGAGGTCCAGGCAGTATGGCTAAGCCTCTGCGCAGACAAGAATCTGCTAGAATGTTAGATTTCTGGAGTACAGAGCAGGCAAACAGAAGAAAATGTGCAGTACTTACTTTAATTATGATGTTGCGTGCCGCTGGGCTGGTCAAAGCACAGGACAAAGAGGTCGGGCTATCCAATTTTCCCACTAGATCTAGAAGTAATACGTGTTATCGTTTGACTTGGAGACGGAAGGCTCGTGGATGGCTCAGTCCGAGGGAAGATGGGACTCAGACTCAAGGTGCGAAAGGCCTCAGGTTTCCAGTGGATAACAAGCAGGAAATGGAAGGATTTGTGAAGACGTCCGTTTGGATACAAGCCACGAGGAAGCCGTGCTTGAAATCGATGGTGGCGGAAGGGATCAGTAACGTTGGTAAACAAGACCAAAGTCTGCTACGCCATGGTGCCCAAAAGGGAAATTTTCGAGCTCCCCCGATCGTGCAAAAACTGTTGAATCGTGCATACCCGAGGGAAAGATGTTTTAGGTACATATCAAGTCAGCGGATCGAAAAGAGCATATACAGAAGAGCTACTAGTAGTAGTGACTGCGGCGCTCAGGCTGTGATAATCATGAGAAGGGACGAAGCTCCAGCGATACAGTCTCCAGCGAATTCGTCCAAGCACACCTCTCTCACACACACAAGGCTCTTCCGGCGCACATGCAACTGAGTATTACTCTTGATCTAGGAAGTGTTTATCGAAATAATCTTGAGCCTCCTTGAGCGCATTGTGGGTAAGCAAGTACGTTTGGATTTCCTCCGCTAGAAAGCTTGTCAGGACATTACCCCGAGCCAATAACCCGAACTCACAGCGCAAATATAATCCCCTCTTCTCTGGAACCGTGACCTGCTCGAGAGCCTCTCGGTTCACAAAGTCCCCGCGCGGTTTCCGAACGGCCTGCCATGCTTCAAGGCGTTTGTGGACGTCTTCACGACGGGTACCAGGCGGGAAGAATACTCCCAGCGCACCAGACTCCTCAATCGCCATTGCAGCACCCTGCCCCAAAGTCGGTAACGTCGCGTGGGCTGCGTCGCCCAGGAGTGCGGCGCGGCCGTTTATCCACGTCGGAAGGAGCGGCAAGTGGCGGAGCTGCCATCGCAGAACTGGCTCGTTGACGAGGTCTATCCACGCGAGGAGGTTGGGGTGAACGTCCGAGAAGGCTTCGAGCAGTTCTTCTTTGGTCGCAACTGGGGTCCAAGCTGCAACTTGTCATAAGAATCGAAACAGTCGGTGATATACGCACCAGGATCGTCTTGCAACGGGTCCTCGTGGATAGCAGCAAAGTTCACAAGCGTCTTATTACGCATGTAATATCCTCCAGCGATCCCGTATTGCTTCTTGAGCACAATACTACGTAGACCGGAAAGACCGTCGGTGAACCAGCCTGCGTCAGCGAGGGTGTCTAGTTTGGATGCATCGAACATGCTGCGGAAGACGGAGAGGCCCGAGGGCTCGGCTGGTTGTGGATACCCAAGCACTTTGGCACGCACGGCGGACTATGGAACGATGGCGATGGATACGCTGTGGCAAGAAAGGGAACAACGAGGACGTACATTGAACCCATCTGCGCCAATAACAAGATCGGCATGGACGACTTGACCGTTTTGAAGCGTTATGCTCCCTGCCTTCGGATCGCAGTCCACCACCCTCTTCCCGAGATGTAATTTTACCGGTGTATACGGTCTCTCGACATCGCACGCAAGTCGCCTGAGTTCGTCATGGAGATCCGCTCTATGGCATAGTATGCTCTACGTTCGAAATGAGTGTGTACAAATGCATAAACCGGCCAACGCACCCGGCCCTGGTCCATGTCAGGCAATAACCAGCGTCGAGAAAATGCTATTTCTCCAGTGTCACAATCCAAAGCCGTAATCTAACAAACTCGTCTGAGCTGCGAGATTCCTTTGAAAGTAGTTTGAAGATGACGCACCCCTTCGTACTCGACACATTTGAGATTCTCCCGAATCACATCCAGATGCTCCAGGACTCGCAGGGAGTTGACCTGCAGACCGATCCCAGCGCCGACTTCTGTCTTGACCTCGGAGGCTTCGAAAACCTGTAGGGACAGTCTGGTCAGACGACATTGCGAAGACCGGCGCGAACTCGGACAACGCAACGAACCTCGACGAAATGACCGTTGCGACGAAGCGCGACGGCGGCCGCCAGACCACCTATACCTGCGCCGACGATGGAGACTTTGAGTGGGGCCAACTGGGCTGCCATGGGGAGAAGAAGAGCTGATTATGTAGCTGGCCGTGCGGTCTTTATCGCCCTGCAAGCGTCGCCGCAACTGAGCGTATCAGATGGTCACTGGCCCCGTCTCCGAGAATACAATATGCATATGCTGATAACCGTGCTTGCGGCATTCTAGTCTGACCTTCCCGTGCTGGTGGACGGCGGGTTGTAACTGGTTGTAAGCAGAAAAATAAAGAATCAGTCACGTCCGTCAACAGAGCCAAAGCTTGCGACTCCGGCTCCCATGAAAGGAAAGTTTTGAATTATCATTACATTCTCATTGTTACAGTAACATGAAACAATCCAGTACTACAACGGTGCAACCCAGCGACGTGGTCAGCCCGTCAAGTAGTCATACATCGGGTCGTCCCAAGACTGAAGTCGCACAACAAGCCCTGCTTGCTCTCGTCTTGAAACGTCGAGTCCGTCCGGGTAGCTCCAAAGAGTCAACTCGTGCAAGTTTGGTCTACGCAGCCGCAGCCGCTCGACGTCCACGACATCGAGCCTATGATCCGGACGATACGGGTATACGTACGCACCATCCTCCTCATCCTCATCCGTATACGGAAGAAGTGCGAGGGTAAGACGTTGCAGTGATGGAAGTACTAGTATTGGACCCAAAAGAAAGCGCACGACGCGCTGCACGGCATGCGGGAATCGGGGCGAGATATGTTCAAGAATTCCCACAAACCCTCGACGAGCGGAACTAGGGTGCCCCCGTGGACGTGCGTGAGGGTGCAGGATATTCGACGGAATAAAGTCGTCAGTGTATCAATGCGGACGTTCCGGTTCCCGACCTTGGCGCTGAGCTCAGTAAGAGATGCGGAGCGTCTGCAAGAGTTGCGGAAACAGTGGAAAGAAGTTCCTGTGGCCGCGGCCGTCGAGCATAAGAGCAGAGGCTAGCAGCGTGATCGAGTGATCCTGGGGTGGAGCGTGGCTGGCGGAGTCCATGAAGCACTGGTTGAAAGAGAGGCGAGTGCCGGGGGCAGGGAAGGATATGAGTGATCGTCAGGAGATCGCAAGCTGAGAAGGTGCAGACGCGGAGTGAGGGGGAAAGCCGCCTAAACTCCTTGGGGAAGAGGTGTGCGACCACACAATGATTCAAGTGGAACTCTTCGAGTGCTGGGAAAATAGTGCGGGTACGGCCAGAGTCGGAAACGGAATCAGGGAGCTTGAAGCCGTCAGTCCAATGGGCTGAACACAGGCGAAGAGCTCGAAGCTCCTTGAGGGGGTTGGACTCGGCGGCGGCCAACATTGTTGTCCAGTGGCTCCAGGTCGGAGTAATGTCAGCGGAGTGCCACTGGGATATGCGTGAAAGCAACACCATCGCAAGTTCCGTCGCTACCATCTGCCCGTGAATGTAGACACGAAAGGTGCAGCCACGAATGAGCTCGAGTTGGCGCATCGTGCGCGGTTGCGGAAGAGGTCTGTCAGGGGATGGCTCTCCGACCCTGTATCTCCACAGAGCGGCGGATCCGAAAGCGGCGTTCCGCCAAGGAGAGCATGTGTGGATGATGGCGAAGAGGGGATTGCAACGGTGATACGGGTTGAGGTGGGGATCGACACAGAGACTGAAAATCTCCGCGAGGATCTCCGCTGGGAGGTCTCGGATTCTGCTGAGGGTCCCGCGACATGAATGGGCCAACGTCTGTAGCGCTCCAACTGTCGTAGAGTAAGTTGCCCGACGGTTTCGGCGTCGAGGGCGTCGAGGTCCTTGAGAACATGCGCAATGTCTGCTAGTTCCCCCTCAGCTTGAATGAGGAATTGAGCGATAGTCGCCTTCTCGTGGCGAGAGACAATGGGGAGATTGTCGCGCTGGCCGGAGCCGACAACGAGATCCATTGGGCACGCGGGTGTGGCCGCACTCAGACATTGATTAAGCTCACTGAAAGGAGTTGAGAGTCGGCGCAGGTAATTAGGTCTTGGGACGTACACATGGTCGAGCAGGCCGAGAGGCATGGCAGATGGGTTGTGGTGTTGGGTGGCAAGAAGAGAGAGGTGATACAGAGTTATACGTCCAAGCTCGATAATGTGCGTGGACCTGGGACGAACGGCGGCGGAATCGACAACGGGAAGGACCCGCGATTGAAAACATAGAAGGCCAAAGATGAGTGTATTCCCCAATCCCTTGTACATCTGATTCCAGACAAGCTTCGTCATCTGCGTGTGGGAGACCGCCGACGAGCATAGTTCTGAGGGTCTCCATCTCGCCGTCGTCTCGGAGACCGTGACCGCGAGCTTCGTCGACGATTTCTTGCGTCCATCGAGCTGTCGCCACTTTTTTGCGTGGTCGAAGCCGGCGCCAATTCCCTCCCGCTCTTTGATTCCAATCCCAGTTCCACCTGCCCACGCTCCTCCTCCACGTCGCCCGTCTGCTGGACCTGGACCGGTGCTGGGGCGTCCAAGGTCGCATCGGCCGGCGCCCGCTCCTTCTCCTTCTCCTTGTTCCGCTTCCACATCATCTTCCCCAGACACTTCTCGCACAAGACAGTCTTGACGAGGGCATTCTTCGACTCGCCGTGCTCCTCATACGCAAACGGCAGCTCCAGCGTCGTCAGGCGCCCGCGTTTGCGTTTATCTTCGTAGCGCGGGTCGTGGTGGGTGCAGCGCGTGTTCCCGCAGGTTTTCTCGCCAGCGCCGGACAAGACTTCGGTTTCTGTGCGCCATCGGAGGGAGAACTACGTTTCGTTCTGTTAGCGTCAAGAGAAGGAGATAAGAAAGAGAGGTGGGACGCACATTGCCGGACTTGTAGTGCTTCAAATCACATACAGCGAATTCGCGAAAGAGGCTGTCGTAGTACTTTTCTGCGAGCTGGTCGTCCCAGGTGGCGCCTCTTTGCTGCTGCTTGGAGTCATTCTCCTCTTCTCTGAGGAATCTACGGGCAGTCCCGTCAGCTCCATGAAGAAAAGATTTCCAGTAGAGAGTTTATGCACGCACTTGTGGGACGCTTTGAGGATCTCGAATTCAGTCCGGCCGTGTGCGGGTGCTGGAATTGGCGCGCGAGGATAGAGAGACATCTTATCGGTGGTCCCAGCGTAGCAGAAAGCACCGAGTCAAAGGCGTCAAAGTCGGGAGCGAGCCGCACGTGTCACACTGTGACATACCCTTCCTCATCGACCTCCACAACGACTAACCATGCCGCCCAAGAAGCCGCAGCAGCCTAGTTCCTCGAAAGTCAAGGAGGATAAGGTTCAGATTCCCATCCAGATTCCAAGCAGAACGTTGTTGACCTGGCCTATGACGACAGACTTTCGGGATGAAAAACGTGTGTCTCCGCCGTCAACCCACCCGGAGAAACGCATGAAATGAAATGAACACGGACAGAAAAACAAATCCACCAAGGTAAAGCAAGAAGTCGCGCGGATCCAGCAACAGTCTGCGCTGGCCGGCAAGTCAAAGGCTACGCTCGAGAAGGAGCGCGAGAAGGAGCTGCGCGAAAAGGCCAAGTTCGAGGAGGAGAAACGCAAGAAGGAGGAGGCGGCGCTGTTCAAGCCCGTGCAGGTGATGCAGAAGGTCCCGGTTGGCGTCGACCCCAAGACCGTGCTGTGCGTCTACTACAAGGCGGGTCATTGCGACAAGGGCAACAAGTGCAAGTTCAGCCATGATCGGGATGTGGAGAGGAAGGTCGAGAAGAAGAATTTGTACGAGGATAGCAGGGAGGAGAAGATGGCTGGTGCGTGTTTTGTGTTTTGTCCGTCGACTGACGATGGAATTGGGGCAGACACGATGGACAAGTGGGACCAGGAAAAGCTGCAGCAGGTCGTCATGTCCAAGACAGGCAACCCGCGCACGACGACCGATGTGCGTTCCCTTTTCTTTTTCCTTCGAAACAACTCACTCTGCTACCCAGATCGTATGCAAACACTTCATCCAAGCCATCGAAACACAAAGGTCCCTACAATCATTCCTTTCTTCACCCTTGCTCACATCCTCGAAAGATTCGGCTGGTTCTGGGAATGCCCCAACGGCGACCAGTGCATGTACCGACACGCCCTGCCGCCCGGATTTGTTCTCAAATCCGAGCGCAAGGCCGCAGAAGAGGCCGCCAAGGCGAACGTCATCTCCCTCGAAGAATTCCTTGAAGTCGAGGTGCGTTACGTTGACTGAATCCTAGCATCCCTCCTGCTTAACCGATGTGAACAATCTAGCGACACAAACTTGGCTCCAACCTAACGCCAGTAACGCCCGAGACGTTTGCGACCTGGAAGAAGACACGGATGGACAAAAAGCAGGCTGAGAAGGAGGCGCTACGCAAGGCGAAAGAGACGCAGAACGCGGCGGGGAAGAACAGCGGGCTCAGCGGACGGGACTTGGTGTGTCCTCCCTTTCCTTTTTTTCTTACCTCGAGCTCACAAAACAAAAGTTCGAATACAACCCCGAATGGTTCGAGGACGAGGAGGACGATGGCGGCGACGCTACGGACACCTGGGACCTCGACAAGTACAGAAAAGAGCAGGAGGACGAGCTCGCTGCGGCGGAGGCCCTGCGCATTGCCAATCTTTCGCTATCGGAGGATGTACCAATACCAAACGGTGTGGACAACGGACAAGATTGAATCCCGCCTGTAAATACATACACACGGAATACATACACATCTATTCGTCGTCGTCGCTTCCGTAGTCTGCAAGACCGAGTCCGCCTGTTAACGGTGCAGGTGCAGCAGCCCTGGCCGGAGCAGCGGAGGCAGCGCCATTTCGTTTTTGGATCTCCGCAAAGTACTTGAGACCTTCGAGCGTATCTGCACTCAGCAAACCCATAGGCCGTGGGGGCTCGTCCTGCTCCATGGAAGATAACGGTGCTTCCAGACGCCGCCGCTTGGCGCCTGGCGGGCCCGACTCGTCTTCTTCGACGTCGATGTCGACGTCGTCTCCTCCCTCGATGATATTCCCATCCTCATCAAGGACGTCTCCGTCTTCCAACGCACGTATCGTCCGCATCGCGTCGATAATCCGCGGGTCGACCCGACTCTTGATTGCCTGCTGCCCCTCGTCCTCCAGCCGCCTCTTCTCCGCGACTTTTTGCACGGGATTCGGGTCCTCGGTCGCCCAGCGCACGTTGAGGATCTCGTCGTTGTCGAGCGACTGGCACGCCATTGCCTCCTTGGCGAACTGCGCGTGCATCTCCGAGACGTAGGTCACGAAAGCGACACTGCGGTATTGCAGGACTTTGACCGCCCACCCGGTTTCCGAGTCATCTGTAACAAAGTCAGGATTGAAAGAAGACAAGAAGAAAACAAGGACACACCATGCGCAATCTGGCCCCACTCCTTGAAATGCCTCCGCACAATCTCCTCCGTCTCCAGACCCACACCCGTCTCCTTGATCCTCCCCACATACAGCGTCCGGTTCTGGCGATTGAAGCTCCCGACACCACCCATGTCATCACGGTAGTCGGCAAACTTCTCTCGCGCAAAGCAGTCTTTCGAGCTGTCGGGCAGCTGGTCCTCCGGGTCTGGCAGCGTGTGCAGGTAGTCGCATTCCCAACCATACGGGCAGCATCCGCGCGCAAAGTACAGACAGGTGTACTTCATCCCCGTCACGTTTGCCCGCGTCAGTCCCGAGTCGCGCTTGATGTTGCACCGGGACTGGGACTTGACTTTGCTAGAGCAGAGGGTGAGTCAAGAGGCCGGGCGAGCAGGGAGCAGGCAAACGCACTTTGAGTAGTTGTCCTCGCGGTCTCCACCAGCCCATTTGTTGTACCAGATATCTACTCGTCGTCAGCCAGGTCTAAAAACAACAACGACAAGGGAAAACGCACTGTACTCCTTGCCAGTCTGCGGTGTGTCGATCTTGACAACGTCGCCAAACTTGACCTGCTTGCGCGCGGGTCGCAGCTTGCGTTGCTTTTTCGGCGCGATGGCCTCGACGGCGTTCATGAGCTCGGCTTCAGACGATTCCGGTGCCATGGTAGGTTGAGCCAAGCTGGAGTGTGATGGTGTCACGGTCACATTCACATCATGAACCAAAACCTTCGAGACTCTCCTGAGGATCTTGCTCGCATACAGGCTCGAAATTATCTTGTCGCCCATAAAGACGACCTGGATGGCCTATTGGAAACTACTAGCGAACTCACGGCCATTATGAGCCATCTCGATGCCCTCAAGACAATCCTCAGTGCCACGGTGCCGGTGCAGCTTGCTCTTGTCTGTGGATAGTACTGCATTCTAACGTACCCACAAGAAAATCGACTTTTCTTCCGTTACAAAAGGCGATCTGGCCAATGTTGGGATTCAGCGGAAATACCTTCGTTTTGACCACACCCAGCTCGACAACCTTCTAACGCATGAACGAGCGGCGCCTGCCGAGCAGATTCAGCAACTCTGTACCCGTATCGCACAGATATACCGCCACTTCGGCATGAATGTAAGACATTCTCATGATTCTGCGTGTTTCTTTGGCGGCAACTAATGCACTGTTGAAAGTGCAATGCGCGGAGGATTGTGGATGCCATCTTGCTCACTGTCGCTGGAATATGCGCCGACGGCGATGCTAAGCTTCCCGCAGCCATCCTGCCTGAAATTCAGATCGCATCTGGGGACGGGGTCTTGTTGAAGAATCCCGCCACATCCTTTGAGATGCGGTTTACCGGCACTGTCGATTATGTGGTCTGCACGTATGAAGACGAGGAGGACGCACTCCTGTCTCCCCATTCGAGTCGTTCAAACTGCGTTTTAAACGCTGATATTGATACAGTCGCACGTTTCGCACGGTTCAAGATCTTCCTCCGAGTCATCGAGCGGGACGAGTTCGTCGAAGACAAAACAATATATGACTTCATGCCTGAGACAATTTCCCAAGCAGCTGCTTTCTGCGAGGTTACCGGGTACCCTCCCTCTCCCTCGCCCCTGCCCACGCTGAATATTCTTTTCCAGGACCACGGCCGTCAGATTTTGTGTGACCGATGGCCGCAACTGGCTTTTCTCGCTCTTTTCTAAAGATGGGAGCGGAGCAAGAGTCTCTTATCAAGGGAATGTTACTACGATTTTGCAACCCAGATTCGATGAGGAGGGTAGAGACCCTCCCTGGGAGGAAAGTATTCACCGGATCGTTGAACTTGTTTATCATTGGGTTCGTCCTATTCTCAGCGCGAGGTTCATTACTTACACAGATTATAACAGCTAGTCGCTGAGCAGGACCCTCTGACGGACGTACTCTATCGGTTCAAGGAATAATCTACGAAGGTTCGGTGCCACTATCGATACTATGTTAACTGCATCATAATATTCTCCGGTCTCGGACCCATTCAATCTCTGCCATCTGACTCAGTTGCGGTTTTCCGTTGTTGATAAGGACGGCTACGGCACCAGCCCTTCTTCTCGATGGCAGCACAGTCACGATTCATTATCAATCGACCGTCTGACACGGCCAGTTGCGGTTTTCCGATATCGTATAAAGACCGTGGCAGAATCAGCTCTTCTCCCCAATCCCAATGGCAGCTCAATCACCACTCAAAGTCTTCATCGTCGGCGCAGGTATAGGTGGTCTGGCCGCAGCCGTCGCGCTTCGTCGCAACGGTCATTTCGTCGAGGTTTGTACGTCGTTCGCGGTCTTCACCAAACTGTACCCTCTGCAGGTCTTCGAAGCGTCGAAGGTCAAGACCGAAGTCGGCGCCGGGATCGGCCTGCAGGTCAACTCCCTGTGGGTCCTGGAAAACCTCGGTGTAATTCGGGAAAATCTGAAGGGTGTCAACTACGATGGGGTGCGTCATTTTCGAACTACTCTGAAATCTTGCGGCTCAAAGCCAGCTTGTCAGATTACGGCTTTGGACTGCGACACTGGAGAAACAACATATTCTCAAGGCTGGTTATTGCCCGACATGCAGGGCCGGGTGCGTTCGCCGTTTCATTCTGGGTAAAACCCTCATTCACGGCGAAAACAGAGCATATTATGCCATAGAGCGGATCTTCATGACGAACTCAGGCGACTTGCGTACGATAACGAGGGACTAAATCCACCGGTGAAATTGCATCTCGGGAGGAAGGTGGTGGACTGCGATCCGAAGGTAGGGAGCATAATGCTCCAAGACGGTGAGGTCGTCCATGCCGATCTTGTTATCGGCGCAGACGGGGTCAATGTACGTCCTCGTTGTTCCCTTTCTTGCCACAGCATACTCACCGCGGTCCTTCTAGTCCGCCGTGCGTGCCAAAGTGCTTGGGTACCCACAACCAGCCGAGCCTTCGGGTCTCTCCGTCTTTCGTAGCATGTTCGACGCATCCAAACTAGACACCCTCGCCGACGCAGGCTGGTTCACCGACGGTATTTCCGGTCTACGCAGTATTGCGCTCAAGAAAAAGTTCGGGATCGCTGGAGGATATTACATGCGTAACAAGACGCTTGTGAACTTTGCTGCGATCCACGAGGACCCGTTGCAAGACGATCCTGGTGCGTATATCACCGACTGTTTCGATTCTTATGACAAGTTGCAGCTTGGACCCCCGTTGCGACGAAAGAAGAATTACTCAAAGCCTTCTCAGACCTTCACCCCAACCTCCTCGCGTGGATAGACCTCGTAAACGAGCCAGTTCTGCGATGGCAGCTCCGCCACTTGCCTCTCTTTCCGACGTGGATAAACGGCCGCGCAGCACTCCTGGGCGACGCAGCCCATGCGACGTTACCGACTTTGGGGCAGGGTGCTGCAATGGCGATTGAGGAGTCCGGTGCGCTCGGAGTCTTCTTCCCGTCTGGTACGCGTCGTGAAGATGTCCACAAACGGCTTGAGGCGTGGCAGGCCGTTCGGAAGCCGCGCGGGGACTTTGTCAACAGAGAGTCGCTTGAGCAGGTCACGGTTCCAGAGAAGAGGGGATTGTACATGCGCTGTAAGTCTCAATTTTACTTCTAGACGTGATATGTCTTCTGACAGAATTTGAAGCGGAGGAAATTCAAACCTACTTGCTCACGCACGATGCGCTCAAGGAGGCTCAAGATTATTTCGATAAACATTTCATATGACCTCACCTCATACCTTTTTCGTGTCACAATGTCCGCCTCGATTCATAGATGTACCTCTGCTTTAGAATTTCATGCAAGAATATTGATCGCATCAACGGAACTTGAACAGAACCATCATGTGCGGTTTTTGCACCCAGCTCATATCAACTCACCACGAAACACAGCGAAAACATCAATGAATTTGGGTCAGGGCAGCAATTTCCGATGGCTCGAACCCTACTGCTTCTGTCTTCCTAGCGCTCTATGCACACTGAGAGTGTTGACTCCATTTGAAAGAACAAACAAACTAGAGTTGTAAATGTGGGGGTCCCGAGTCCGACGGAACGCATATGGGAAGCTTATTACTAATACTTAGTCTCAGCCGCCGGCGGATTACTGCATATCTTCTGATATCGTCGCTCTCCAAGTCTCCGCATCCTAGCCCCCCCCGAAACGAGCGTTCAAAGTCCGGCGTCCGCCGCCCAAGAAACTCGGCGAATCTGATGGATTCAGTGCTCCCCAGCGAGTCTTTCCTCATGCAGGTGCATCTCAAGTCCGCGTCGAAAGCAAGAACTCAGAAGACGGTCCTAGATTGTGGCACGAGGAAAGGTTACTCCTACTTGGACTCTTCCTGCCATTTCAAGAACTTCACTGTAGCGCCTCTTATCCGGCGCGGTAGACTAAACCTCTCGCATGTTTACTCCAAGTTTGACCACATTCTAGGGTAACAAGTGTTCACATTCATAAAATTGATGCTTTAATAACATGCTACAATCAGAGTCCAGACACATTCTTCATATTCCATAGTGCCAAAATACGGTAACAAGTGTTCACATTCAAGTAAGTAGTACAGTTTCTTCACCACAGGTATTAAAATCAATGCTACAAATTCTTCATGTCATAGTTCTAATCTGAAAGCTACCCTCGGGCATGAATGCCATCCTTTCCCTTACCACTTTTTTGAACAGCACATCAGAGGCCCTTTCATACCTATCCATATCATACTCGCCCATTACCAATCCATGCACTTTGAACGCAGCCCATGCAACTTCACGCGCCAAATCGTGGACATGTTGCATCGGGTCCACACCCAAAATAAGGAGATATCGAACGGGGAAGGTCTTGTGGTAGAACATCGACACCTCGGGTCGCCCGTTCTGGCCTTTGGTGTTGCTGAATCCAATGGACAGGTAGCCTCGGTTGCCCGCAGTCTGGCCCTTGCCTGAATCTTCGCCACCGTATATAACATGCATCGCGGAGCGCATAGTCTGCCATTCTCCGTGGCCTGCCGGGCGGTTGTGTGCCATGGCAAAGGGTGCTTCGAATGTGCGGAAACGTATTTGCCAAATGTCTGCGGCACTGCACGAGTTGGGTTCCGACAGAACATTGAGTTTCATTGGGGGGTCGGAGTCATGGCGACTGATGACAATAAATTTCTCGGGGCACCGACACAGCTCTTGTAGGAATGGCTCGTTGAATGTAGTGTCATGGGGATGTATGACACCGAACATGTAGGGACGGAATTGCCCCTCCACCCATATAACATGACCTGGGGTTTTGCCTGGCTTGCCAGCGGTGATGGGCCCATTATTGAGAGCCGATGGAGGGCCGTAGACAAGGTCGGCAACAATGAATCCGCTGAGGGTAAGGTGATTGCGTGTGACGCACGAATCGGTAGGATCTGCGTTGATGCGCGGATAACGTCTACAGAAGCTGGGGTGGTTGCTGATAGCCAAGGCATTGATAGTCATGAAAGTCTGCAGCTCCTCGAAGTTGGAGCAGATTCGTACATAGCGGTTCTCAGTGTCAGGTTCAGGTGGATCTGACATGAGGAGGTGCTATGTGAGGATTTATTGTATAAATACAAGTCTCAGAAGAGACTACCTGACTCACCCACCACACCTTGTTTGACGCTGGTTGGCTGCGCATGTTGTTGAAAATCCAGCCACCCAGGATCTTGAAACGGTTCTCTGAAATGTCTCGTGAATAACTTCAACGAGACACAATTTGAATGGCTCACCAAGAGTGCCCATGTTCGCCGGAGCGTAGTCGTTCGCACTCATGGCAAAAGCTTCAGAGATCGCATCCTTCCACCACTTCAACCCGAAGCGAAGCCGTTGAGCCACCATCATGGCAATCTCCATCACCTCTTCCATCCCAAAGCCGTCGTCCATCAACAAATCGCGCACCGATACTTTGTCCCAGGCTAGTGCTAGCAGTCGTGGACTATGGAAGACAATGCGACGGAGGTATTGGGTCATAATATTGGCGTAGGTCTTGCGCAAGGTTGCCTCCCGCATGGGGGTCATCGTCCGCCGAGCGGATGCCGGCGGCGATAATCGACTCGGCGAACCTGTCCGGGTTGAGAATGATATCGAACACAAATAACACGCGTTCTCGGTCCCTTTTTACGGTTTGAGCTTCATACGAAAGAGGGGACGAAAGATTCGCACCGGCGCATCGCCAAAGCAACAAGGTCGTCGTCTGCAGAAGCAGCGACACTGTGTTGTGCCGTCTTGTCTGCAAAGTTAATGGCGGCGTCGAACTGCGTCGACGTCGTCGGTTCAGCGTTGAGGGACTGCTGGAATTCGAATGCCCATTCTTTGGCGGGGTGCGCTTGGAGATGCAGCCGCATAGCACGGGTCTCGATTGCCTCGCGAATCTCGACACCCTCGACCATCCGGCGTTCGAGTATCTTGAGCCGCATCTTGTGTCCTTCATCCACTATACCGGAGTTTTCAGACTTGCAGTCTGAGGACACTAGACGACGCACCTTTCAAGAAAAACCTCTTATGATGAATATCTCTCCCTGTTCGCTCCTCCCGAATCGCATTGACATACTTCTTCACCATCCGCGCATGGTCGAGGAGAATTGGGATCGACGTCTCGGCGGAGACGGCATCCTTGGTAGGGAGAGCTGCGTCGAACGTCGAGTCGACGAACTTCTGAGCGGCCTTGTAGGAAGCAGTCATTTTGCGATACTGGCCAGCATGTACGGGGAAACGGTCGCCTACGGCGGGTTCGCCGCACCTCGTCACCTCATCTTCAAGCAGCGTGAGGCAGGTGGGGGGAGCGCTGGCTCGCTTGGATCGCTTGGTTGGCATGGGGTAAGAAGCGACGTGAGAGTCCCGTGCAGCAGCCTGAGCCTGACAGCTATCCCACCACTATCGCCGCATCCCACCCATCGCGTTTCTGATTGGACCTCAGAAGGCGCTAGAAGGCGGGGCACCGTGACGAGGGAAGGTTACTCGTAACTGCACGACGTTTCGAGCCGATAGTACGAAAGCATAGCTGCAGGCTGGGCGGGGAGGTTTCAGACCTGACTCGGAGAACACCGTCGACGCGTAAGTAGCTTGAATCAAAGAACTTGAAGTCTTGAACTTGAAGAGGGCGAGGCTGGCCTTCAAGTTGCCAGTGCCGACTGAGAGTGTGCGCAGCCGCAATGTCGATCCAGAGCAGTATTCCACGAAGAGTCGAGAGCATGTTGCAGCTGGTGGACGCTCACAATCATCGTCGCACGTGCCATCAACCTCCTTTACCACACACCGCCAAACAACGCGTCCTCTTCTTCCCCGACCATGATAGTGCCAATCACATTCAGCCCTTCCGCGTCCTCCTCCTCCACTGCCCTTCCACCTGCCCTCGCACGCATCTCACACGCTGAACTCGTCCTCGTCGAGCTGCAAGGCGCGCTCACCGTCGAGTCCCTTTCGCCCTCTGAACGCGACGGGAAGCTCATAGGGACGCTTGGTATTGACGACGCTGGGGTGCGTTTCCACCTCTACTCCGCGTTTTCGCTTGTTTGTAACCTTGCACGCACACAGAAAACCGCAACGCTGCGCATCGGGCACCACCTCCTCGAAGGCCGCGTTGCGCAGCTCGCGAAGCCACTTGCCGTTATCCAGCGGTGTGTTGGTGGAGAGTCTGAACGAAACCTCGACCCCGACGCGATGCAGCTCGACAACGCCAACGACGACAAGGAGGAATCGGAAACGCAGCAGCCTCCGTCAGAAACGCAGACGACGACAGGATGGGACGCCATCGCGCTCATCAAGCGCAAGATTGTGTTCTCCAAACGACCCTCGCCCGTTGTTGGACGGCCGTCGTAGCTTCGGATCCGTTTCCTCCTGCTCTCCGTCGCACTTGTTCATTATCGCTACTACTTCTCCGAGACGGCATTCATCTTGTTCTCTTCGCCACTCGGTCCCGCCGCTAATCTGAACTGCGAGCTTGCGTCCGCGACCCCCGGGGCGAACACCTGTGGCACACATATTCGAACCGATGTCTCTCCGAAGCTACTTACTTGCTTGCGAGCCGGAGTACTAGTCGGGGGCAACATGAATGAATCTTATCCCTCATCCGAGTCACAGATTTGCGGCGGAGTTTTGACGTCGACGGCATGCTATTCCTTCAAGTTTTTTCTGCCTGACAAAGATATCGTTCGTTTTCCAAGGCTCGACCGCACGTTCAAAGTCCGCGAACCATCTTCTGTGCTGTACAGAATCTGGTGGCTTTAATTCCGATCGCGAGTTGGTGATTTCCCCAGTGCTAGTGAGTCTCCGAATAGTGGGTATATTAACCGAGCGTTCAAAGTCCGCCCATAGTGGCCAATCATCTCCATCTTCTGGCTGGCTCTAATCTGGGCGGGCTTCCATACTACTGCGGACTCGTCTCTCACGAGCCTCTAATAGCGATCTTTCGGCATCTCCGTTTCTGTCCGTGTCCGGGCCTTCTCTGTCCCTGCTCGAGCGATATGATATCGAATCCTGACCTCACCTTCAAGCCTTCGCTCGCGAGGTCGCGACCGTGCCTCTCGGAGAGTACTAGACCTAGTTCTGGTCCAGATTCAGAACCCCCGCATGAAAGAAAGATTCCGATTCAGATTCAGATTCAGATTCCGAATCCGAATCCGAGTCACATCATGCATAGCCAAAGGCCTACAGACGGCAGGGAAGCGCTAGCGATAGCCTGCCGGCGCCTTTAAGCTCAGGCTAAAGACTCCACCTTCGGCTCCAGCCGTTATCGCGTTATCTAGTGCCTAACCCTAACCCCTAGCAAAGGCGGAGCTGCGTCATGACGCGATGCAGGTGTAACTAACTGTAAGGGCGAGGGATTAAAGGTGTAATCTCGCTGCAACGACTCGGACTCGAAGCTTTGCGTGCGTTCTTTTCGCGGGCGAATGGTCGACGGCTTAGATTCTTCTCCCAGACCCAGAAGATCTAGACACGGCGCCTCGTTGCTGTTGCTGGCATTTGCGTGTGGGAGTGTACCGCAGTCTAGTTCTGAGGGCCGCCGTCGTCTCGGAGACTGTTGTGGTCCTCAAGATATCTGAGTTGTGAAACGGCATTGTGGTCCCACGAGGGAACAGCCTGAGTTGTTCCCCACTGGGTTCCCTCCAACAGTCGGGGTTTCAATGCGCAAGATCAAGATTCAAGTATCCTCCCTCGGTGCGCTTCCGAAAAAATTCTTTTGATTTGCATTACAGTAAATTCACCGTGGTGGTCCGTGCGCGTGAAATAACAACAGCAGATGTCTCGGCCGGGGCTGCGGCTGTAGTTCCCCCACAGAAGAGAGTTTAATCCTGGAAGATCAGGAATGGATCAGCTGGCCATGGTCGTTCGATGGGTGGGAAACGGCGCTAGGTGTTAGGTCCCCGCGGGATATGGTTGAATCTCCGCGTCGGGGAGCGTCCTAAGTGGTGAGCTCGAGCTCGCGCCAGCCAGCCAGTGTGCCTGGGCAATTGCGACGGACATCGAGCGGGGAGGGAAGGGCCGGGGCAACCTCACACGACCATGGCCACATCTTTCTTCTGAATCGTCTTCCTGTTCGCCGTCGTACTAGCGACTGAAGAAGGCCGTTATCGCCCCGCTAACACGTGTTTTGTCGGTGTGCGGGGTAATTACTAACACGGATCTCAGATCTGCCAGTGCGGGGAAGTTAACCGATTACGATTAATTTAATGATTTTTCCGTTAAAATACAGCACAGGATAGGAGATAAAATACAAGTATGCTTCGAGCCTGGTGGAGCCTCGCCTCGCCCTCTGTGTGTGTTGGGCATCTTGTGGTATCCATGCCAGTGGAGTTCGAGAATCGAAGTCGTTGTGGTGACTGACTTGTCACGGAAGCCGTACATTATACATAAATCTCGGCCGTCTCACTTCTCACTCTCACACCACCAACCCACCATCATGTCCAGCCCCCGCCCCAACAACAAGCCCAAGCCCAAGACGACGACGCAGCCCATCCCCATCGCCACCAGTGGCCGTGGCCGCGAACGTGCCCGCCCACGCTCGATGTCAATGTCGTCGTCGAGCGAGTCTACGGGGTCCCCCAGCTCCCCGACGACCCCGCCTCCTATGTCCCCCATGTCCAAGATAAACATTCCGAGCCCTGCTACGTCGCCGATCCTGTCGTACTTCCTGGCCCAGTCGCCGACAAAGACCCCCGGCTCGAGCTCGTTCCCGTTCCGCAAGTTTGGTGGGCCGGCGCCGGTGTTTGAGGGTGCGTTGTAGTATTATCCATTTCTAGCTGGGGACTGAGTGTTGTGTTTGTAGAGGAAGAGAGGGATATCAAGGAGGTGTCGGCAACGCACCATGCTCGTCGAGCCAGCACCGCCGTCGCAGAGCGTCTTGCCCAGCCCGTCAACCCCCAGCTTCCCGATGCCCACCACGAGCGCGGCCAGGGAGTAATGCGTCGTCTCTCCCTCAGCGGTGCTTTCATGACTGTGCGTTTGTGTCTCTATCTATCTACTTCACACCTGACTCAAACTTGTACTCTACAGCCGCGCGTCCCCAACCCGCCGCCCAACACCGCCGTCAGCCCCACCCAAAGCAGCCTCCCCTTCAGTCGTGATCGTGACCGTGACCGTGACCCGCCGCCCCGCCGCTCAGCGACCATCAGCAGCCCTCCCCCCCGCCGTGCCCCGTCCCCCATGGGCGAGCGCATCCTCAAGGGGCACTTTGACGGCTTCAACTGATCTGCCTTATCTTGGTCCAATGTGCGGCTGGATACCCCTGCAACCGCCGCCCTGGACTTGTCACCCCCCAGCATTCGCGTGTATCGTATCTATCCTATTATCTGTGGTGTGAGCCTTGCCTGTCTCTGGTGAGAGGCGCCACAACTAAGGTGTGTTTTATGTGTGCGCCGCTGATTGGGGCTGACGAGTTCCACAGACCAAAAAAAAAGCCTTGTAACAATGTATAGTTTCGTTAGACGCTTCTTCGTTCGTCTTCGTCTTGTTCCTTTTGTGTAGTAGTGTGTAGTTGTAACCGTTCGCGTATGTTTTGTACAATGGATAATACAGAACATGTACATGGTCCGTGCGCAGATTCAAACAGTTCCCAAATCCGCTACGCTCAACGCGTCCACCGCCGTCCAAACCCTCTCCAAACTCTCGACCTGCCTCACGAGCGCCTGCGTGTCAATCAACGTGCGCTCATCGAAGCCCCGGTCCCAAATCTTGATCAGCCACGGCGGGCTGGTGACCAAGCTGACCTCTGGGATGCCCGCCCTGAGCAACGGCAGCCCCTCGCCGCTCTGCGCGATCTTGCCCGTGCTCGGATTCAGCACACGTGTGATATTGGGCTCGACGCCGCTCCATAGGGACTGGACGAGTGCGGCTAGTGGTGCTGTTGCTGCGAAGAGCCATTCTGGCTCGACGGTGTTGGTGGGGGTGTATGTACCCTTGACCAGGTCCTCGGCGAAATGCACAGCGCCCAGGTGTTCGACGCAGCTCCCAAATACCGCGCGCAGCCCTAGAGTACCGTTCCAAAGCTCCGGGTGGGCGCGCAGCCAGAGATCCGTTGCGCGTGCGGGTGCTGCGACGAGCTGGCCGTAGTGCATGTGTCCCGTGACGAAGAGCAGGATGGTCGTCCGACGCGGGGGGTGGGTCTTGAGATGCCGGGCATAGTGCAGCAGCGCGATGTGCCCGTTCTCCTCGAGTGCGTTGACCCCGTCGGTGTGTGTGCTGATGATCGCCGTCTCGTTCGACAAGGTCGGGTCGGTGCCGTTCACGATGGCGTAGAGCGTCCGGGTGCGCGTGTTGGGGATGCGTTTCCCTGGCAGAGTCAGGACGGCTTCCGCACTGGAATTCGCCGCGGCGAGGAGGTGCGCAACGGCGGTGGGAGACTGCACGTACACGCCTGGGATCGCCAAGTCCGCCTGCTGGAACGGGACATACTGCCCATCCAATAGCCCAGCCGTAATATTATCCCAGATATACACGACCCCGCGGACACCAGCTGCAGCCGCAGCGACGAGGTTGGTGTATTGCACCGCGTTTATGGCGGGGACGCCTGAGGCTGGTGGCCAAGGTGCCGAGAGGGGGGTAGCGGGCCATGCGCCGAACAGGGTGTTGTAGTCCAATGCGACGTTGGTGAGGTTCGCGAGCGCGATGGCGTCCTTTGCCGCTGCCCAATTGGGTGTTGCGCTGATGTTGGGGGTGATGACGTTCACGAGTCTGCCCGTCACAGTCGACGACGAGTTGGTCCCGGAGTAGGGTATCGCGCCCGAGAGCTGGATATCGATGTGTTGGTTGTGGGGGGTGTTCACGTTGAGGCTGAGCGACGGCCGGACGACGGGCGGGTCGTTGTACGAGAACTCGATGATGTCTTCGTAGACGTGGTGGACCCCTAGTATGTGGGTGAGTTGCGCCTCGATACGGTCGATGAGAATGTTTTGCTCGGGCGAACCCGTGAGCCGCGCCTGCAGTCGAGCGATAAAGTCGATTTCTGATTGGAACCAGTGCAGGTCCGTAGCAGTAGACGTAAACGCTAGAGTCTGAGTCGGAGTCGCAAGGAGCAGTATTAATCCTGCGAGCTCCAGGGTGCCAGTGCGCATCGTTCGTGGGTGTTGCCGATGAGAAACGGCTGGCAGCCAGTACTACTTATGTTCCGTCTCTCCGCATCGCGCCATATATCGCCATAGATCCTTCTGCGCGCGGCTGACCGCGAGGTTCTCCGACAAGAAGCGGAGACTCGCTCGACTCGCTCGACTCAGAGTGGGAGACTGCCAGTCGCCAGTGGAGGGTCGAGTTTTTGGCGCAAGGATTCCGATTTCCGAACGCGGACATGAAGATGACATGACGGTACGTTGGAAGGAAACAGGAGGACGCGTTATTTGGCTGTGTGTGGCAAAGGCATTCAAGTTGATGAGTGATGTGATTACTAATCGTACAGGATTTCAAGTTTCGTTGCAGCGGCCAGCCGCCGATTTCAAGAGCTCTCTATGAAACCTGCGGCTCCAGACCTCTTACTATGCGTCAACGATCTATCCTAAAAGTAACCCTGGCTCACCAGTGTCTGCCTAGGCGAGAGGGAGAGGTTTCTAGTTCGCAGAAAAGCCGCGGTCAGGGACTTTCGTCGCCCAGGTTCACTGGCAAGCTTCGGCTAATAGGTGGAGCGTTGGACGGCAAAGCATCCGTTTGCTGAACGTACGTCCGACTAGTACTGGTCCCCCTGACACAATTTTCGCGGTCGTTTGCTTTGGCCAGGCCCCCCGCGTTATTCACCAATGCGCTTGGACTGTCAGCATCACATGTCGAGACCTTCCTTGGCTTTGCCACCCACCACAGTCCTCATTGCACCCACACATTATGCCAGTTTTTCGAGTACGTCTCCCGCCATGCACATCCTCGCTCTCGGCATCTCATTTCCCCTCAGGCATATCATCCAAAGGATTCACTTGTTCATTGTGTCGCGCCCGACTCGTCCTCGCCTGGAGTCACCACCACCCAATGCGTTGACGGGCCCTGTATCAGAAGATGAAATCCAAGACCTTCACCACCGCATCGCGTCTGCTCAGGACGAACTTGGAGACCTCTCGCTTGCAATCCGACCCCTCCTCGCGCGCCAGGCCGAGTTGCAGGCATCCATCCGCTCTCGCATTCCTCGACTCATAGCCGCCGGGCTGCGCAACCTTCCGCCAGAGAATTCTCGCAGAGATTTTTGCCCTCTGTGTCGACACGGAGCTCCGTCCATTCCACCGCCACAACGCGCTCCTTGGCGTAATTCACACCTGCTCGTTCTGGAGGGAGATTGTGCTAAGGACGCCACAATTTGGTGCAACTTTCATTACATGGCATGGACTTGATACGGACGCGGGGGAGAGATCCCATCGTGGACATTGAACAGGTCGCTTACCAGTTCAAACTGGTGCGCGAGGCTGCCATGCGCGTCAAGATCGATGACTACTCCCACAACGACCCGCGACTTTGAGTTGGTTTTACTCCGGGCATCCCAGTGGGAGGACGCCGATCTCAATCTCCCTCTCTATGCGTTCAGATGGGTTCTTGAAAGTTCACCGTTTTCGTCACTCCGGAGACTCCGGCTCTTCCTAGACTCGGAGAAAGAGAATCGACAAACCGCATTCCCAAACGAACTCGATACATGCCACTTTCCCGACGGCCCTCCATTCCCGGCCCTTGTGAACATCTACCTGAACCTCGGAGACCAGCCCCACATTCCAATTCCCGTCGCTTTCAGGAACATTTGGTCATTCCTCCGCGTGTGCACCCTCGAGGGCTTCGATGCGAAGGAAATTCTCCCCATTCTCTTTGCGCTCAGCCCCGGCGCACAACTCCGTTTCATTCGTTGCAGGTCCAAGGAGGCTCGCACCGTATCGCCACACACTCTGCGCCTATCGGCGCTCTCTTTCGACTTCTGCGATTTTGCCACCTTCACCAAGCCCGTGTTTGACAGCGTTCTCGACACACCACAACTTCAACATCTCAAGGTTTCTCTCGACTTTATAATGATCTCTATACCACTGATCATTGGGATGTACGGGTGTTCGAACCCCCACTGGCACGGTCGGACTTCAAGTTGTTGCGACTCCAGGGAATACAAGAGTTGACGTTGCGAGGACTCCCATCGAATATGAGGGATCTCTGGATGAACTCGTATTTCCTACACGACTTGAAGTGCATTGGCGCCGTGGTTGACCTCGCCGAGCGGTCAAACTCTGGTTGTTCAAGTTGGGATTGAATAGAAACAACTTAAAGGGCCGATGCTACATTGGACACTATTGGATATTTTATGTAAAGAATCCCACTGCATCGATTTAGGTTTACTGCATCGGCATTTAGCGGTTTACTACGTCTGGGTTCTAACGTTTTAACATGATCCGATCTAGCAGATTCTAGCTGCCAAATCACATCTTGTCGCGAACGTCCACCACGATGAACCAGTGAGATGAAAAGCGTCAGCGCAGACACACCATGCTTATATTAAACCCAGCTGTACCGACAGCTGCTCCGTGCATTGTGCCCCAAAGGCTCACGCAGTTCCCGACATTCCACACCCCGACCTCCTACTCAAGAACGACGCGGTCCTGAACGAAATCCAAGTAAAGGAGATACGGCTTGCGATGACGGACGCGAAAAGCACCCTCTCATCTCTTGACGATGAATTATCCTCACTGCACCAGAGGATTATCCGTCTGAACACGCAACGCACGCAGCTCGAATACTTTATCTCGACCCAGAGCGCCCTTGTTTCCGGCGTCCGATGCCTCTCGAACGAGATTCTCCTCGAGATATTCTCCCATTGCACGAACCCAGTCTATCCTCCCTTCCACCAATACAACCCTATCTCCAAGCTCCTGCAGGTCTCATCGCGCTGGCGCGCTGTTGCGATCGCCTGCGCGGACTTATGGAAAGATGTCACATTAACGGACGGCCTTCATCTACCACCAAAGACCTTGATGAAGCAGTTGGCTCTTCAGATGAAGCGAGCAAACCAGGCACCGCTGTCGATCCTGCTTAGAGCTGGCCAGGGCACGCTCGTCCTTCTTCCATTATATCTCCTCGACCTGGTTATCTCTGCCTCTGCACGCTGGCAGAAAGCAGATATTCACCTCCCTCCATCCCACCTTCAGCATCTCTTTGCTGAACCCATTCCCGTGTTTGGCATGCTCACAAAGCTTTCGCTCGTCATCAACATGGGCAGCGGACTGAAGATGTCACCCGAGGAGTTCTTGACCCTCTTTCCGTCTCTCGTGGAGTTCACTCTCCGAATGGGCTACCGGAAAATTCCTCCCGAATTCAACCTACTTTGGGAACGGCTCCGTCGATGCAGGCTAGAGGAATGCAACAGGGGAGATGTTTTGAAAATCCTGCCGGTCTTGTCGCAGGACTGTCACCTTGTTCTGAAGGCCTGTGTGGAGAGCAATTCCGAGGGTGAGGTTACCTCGATCTGTCGTGTTTCCTCTCTTTCCATCATGGCCTCACCTTGGGAAGACATACTCCTTTCGGAGATGCTGCATTCGATTGTCGCCACTGCGAACCTGACAAAACTATACTTGCCAGCAAGTCCTACACTTGATCCTTCGGCACAGGCCTTCCTCGGTCGATCTTCCTGCCCACTCTCTCACCTTCGTCTCCAGACACGAAACAGATACGACCCGTCTTGCCGCACTTTAATCGAATTGCTCGCATCTCCGGAGCTTTACCACCTGCAGCATCTCGATCTCACTCTTTACCAAGAATGCAATGCCACGTCGGTCTTGGATTTCCTTCTTAAAGCGGAGGTACTCCCTCATCTCGAGACACTCGCCATCCGGGGCAAGGAGGTGGACTTTGAATGGGTGGTAGCGCTGCATAAAGCTCGGCAATCTGTTTTGCGGCGGCTTGGAGTTCCGCGGCCGGGTCGTAAATCTATTCCGAAGCTGCGCCTCGATGGATTAGCGATCCACTTTTGCTCCCTCTTGGGATCCGATGAGGCCCTGATTCCGGTAACCGAATGGTGATTACTTTCCTATGGTACAATTCCAAAAACCCAACATCATTGAATGAAATAATTTAAAAATACTTACTCTACTCATCCGCTGTTTTTTTTTGCCGTTTCGTTGGCTCGGCCCAGCGAACGGCTCGTCTGCAACCCACCTGTGCTCATTGGAACCTCCTTCAGAAGCACCCCCCTCCTCCGTCAAGGTTAAGGCGTTCATTTATCCACGACGTGCAGTGCGATTACGGGTTTTGGACGCGGCTCCGTCTTTCCCTTTCCCTTCCCTCTCCTCTTCTATTCTCATTCTCCGCCTCCTGCCTCCCATTGTTTGGATATTTCCATCTCTTCGGCGACGTTGTGGTGTGCATGCCAGTGTGGTCGTCAGAACATATTTCACACGGTTGGCAGCCCGACATGATGGATTGATAATCTACTGCTGTTTGCCTTCAACTCATTCTGCCCGACTCGCGCCCTTTTTCTCGCTCGATCGGGTGCCGGTACGAAGATACGACTTCTTCTTCTTTGCATGCGAAAGATTCATCAGAATCAACACTGGGCCATCTAGCAGATCTTCTCTCACGCCGGAGCTTTAAATACAGCGGCGGAGGGGAGCAAAGTCGTCAGAACGCGATATGGACTTGGTGCGACCTTTGAAAATAACTATCGTTGGTGCAGGTATGGGTGGGCTCTCCGCTGCGATTGCCTTGCGTCGTCTTGGACACGTCGTTAAGGTACGCAAGTTCTCCCAGTCTTTCGAGCCCTGGTCTTTCGATTCTACCCACACAGATATTCGAATCCTCGCAAATCAAGAAGGAGATCGGTGCCGGTATTGCTTTCCAAGCCAACTCAGTCCGCATACTCCAGTCGTTTGGATACTCGAAAGAGAATTTTAAGAGCGTCAATTTCGACGGGGTTCGCGCCATTCACGACGTGCTTTTGGATGTGGCTTAGCTACAAGCGCCAGATCAATGTTTTCAACGCGGTTACCGGAGAGGGTAGGTCGACGCCGTGGACGAACGCCGCCAAGGCACATGCTGAGGGAATCAGTGTAGGTCGGTCAAGTATCCAATGAAGGACTACTAACCAGCATGAGTAGAGCTTGACATGTCATCGAAGCGACGCCCACGACGAGCTCAAGCGGCTAGCCACGGGTGAAGGAGAAGGCTCTCCTGCCGAGCTTCATCTCGGAAGCAAGGTTGTTCAATGCGATCCTGACGCTGGGACGATCACCCTCGCGAATGGAGAGGAAATCGCATCGGACCTGGTCATCGGAGCGGATGGAATTCATGTGCGTGCCCTTTGCGTCGGGCTCTTTGCTTTTGCTTACCCACCGTTCATACAGTCCACCATTAGAACCAGCATCCTTGGCGAATCTGTCACCGCCCCCGCAACGAGCTGGTCGTGCTTCCGCTGCTTGCTCGATACGTCGAAGATTGAAGAATATCCCGAGCTCTCATGGGTCAGAGAGGGCGTCGAAGGGCCGTGGAACATCTCCGTCGAAGGCACCTTTTCCATCTTTTTCATGTTCTTTGTACGAGGCGGAAACCTCCTCAACTTTGTTGGCTTCCACATCGACCCGAACCAAGACGATGCAGGTGCCTAATATCCGCTCTAGTCGTCTATTCGATATTCAATTCGTTCTCGCAGCCTGGAGGCAGACCCAAACTGCGACCAAGGCCGACATCTTGTCTAAATTCCCGACGTTCCACCCCAAATATCGGCGGCTCCTTGACCTCCCTGCCGTGACCCCGATTCTGCGCTGGCAGCTTCGCGCGATTCCATTGCTCCCCACTTGGATCAAAGGTCGAGCAACACTCATGGGCGACGCTGCACACGGTACCCTCCCACTTCTTGGGCAAGGCGCGGCATTGGCGATGGAGGAGGCCGCGACGCTAGGGTGTTTGCTGCCCTTTGGTACCACAGCGGAAGAAGTACCCAAGCGGTTGGAGGCTTTCCAGGAACTTCGAAAGGCTCGCGGAGAGTTTGTTAATCGGGAGTCTTTAGCCCAAGTTGCGCCGGAGAAGCGAGGGCAGTTTATGAATCGTATGTCGCACTTGTCCACACAGTCTTTCTCTCAATGTTACAGAACGAGAAATACATGCATACCTGGTGGGCCATGACGCACTCAAGGTGGGACAAGAATACTACGAAGCTCACTTTGGTAGCGAGTCGTCGACATAAATATGCTCTTCATGTCCTATGGCTCGTACATGACCAAGAACGACGGACGAATCGCATCGTTCGTGTAAACTACGAGCTCGTCGTAGTTCAGACTCCCGCCCTTCTCTGCCAAAACCTGAGAGACAGCTCAGCAAGCAATTCATGCAGTAGTGACTGCAACCTACCGAATCATAGCCAGTGGGAGGCGAGGTCAACGAGACATTGTCGTGGGTGAGCTTGCACCCTCTCCCGACGATGACTTTGTTGAGAAGTATCGCCTTGAGGTTCGAAGAGCAGTCGTTGTGCGAATAGTCATTGGATCTGAAATAAGATGAGCAGGGAAACGCGATCACGTGATACGAACGCGTACTTGGAGGACGTCGACGACGTGTAGATGCCCTTCCCGAACCTTGCAAAGGAGTTAATGCAATTGCTCACGGAGAAAATAGTCCGCTGCACCTGCCCCATCCCGTCTTGGTGCCCCACAAGCTAATGTCGAACGAAGACTTGATGATGCAGCACAGAGAACACTTGGTCGACTGGCAAAGCTGCGTCTGCCCTTTGTCGCCGACATTACACTCGCGTTTCGTTCCGTGCCAACGACGGTTCTCATTCCCCGCCGACCGTCCAGAGGCAACAAAGTGCCCGGCATTCTCCACTGTCGTTCTACCTCGAGTTAAGCGAGAGAGCAACGACGACGAGTACAGAGACGTACTGGTACGCCTTGTAGCTGGTCATCGACGCTTGCGTGGAGACAATCTTGTACACGCGCCGAACAGGCGGACAATGCTTGTTGCTGTGCCGCCAGGATGCCTTGAACTGATCGGCGACTGCAAAAGCATAAGTAAACGCCTCTCGCAGCTTGTCGCCTCGACCGTACCACTCTTGAACGTCGCATGTCCGACAGGGACTTCCAACAGCATCGGCCCACTCTTCTCAGCGTTATCCGCGCATGTGGTGCTGCAGAAATGCGATTGCGGGAGTTTGGCCGCCTGCTGGCACATCAGACATATCGTCTCGCCGAGACTGTCACCAAATTATGAGAAAACGGCCTCACGCGAAGAAACGACGTACATCTTGTGAGCCAGAGAGCAATAGCTCCCAGAGCTCCCGTCTGAGTTCGTATGTGCGGGTTTCTGGCACCCAGGAGCATGGCACAGGCCTTATGGCGATTATTATCCTCGACTGCCAGGAAGGAGACCAAAAGATACCTTTCGCATTCGCCTTGAGTGGCGCATTCTGAGCGGCCGCGTTCTTTGAGCAGGCCCTGCTGCAGAAAGGATGTGTCCGTTTACCGTCAAAGTGTTTCGGGCGTACTCCGCACAACTAGCGTTGAAATATGGTCAGTTCCGCACAACGAGCACGACCGACTCACGTCGCAGTTCGCAGACTTTGGCAGACTAATACCCGAGTTCGGAGGTTGAGCCGGCAGCTTGGCCTGACTTGCGCAGCCTTTCGAGCAAAACGGATGGACTTTGCTTCCGTCCGAGTATTTGGGTCGTACTTGACAGTTCTACAGAACATTCAGCGATTGCGGTTTCTTAAGCAAGAAAACTCACATCACATAGATTCGCATTCATAGTACTCGAAACTGGCGGACTAACGCTCGCATTCGCAGCAGCGGCAGCGCTAGCCGTGCTACGAGGGCCGTTGATAGGAATGTTGATAGGACCAGAGGTTGATGGCGGTGCTGCCGGCGCGGCCGGCGCGCTTTGGTTCTGGTTGGTCGTAGTGGTCGAAGGTGCGGCTGCAGGCGGGGTGGTTGCCGCGCTTGGCGGAGTCCACAGCTGTTTCCCGCCAGGGTACTGTGTCGCAAAAGTATGCAAAAGGGACAACGCCATTGGGATAGTCGATGCCATCGAAAGGGTTGTTGGTAGACGCTCAAGGCGTAAGAGGGCAGTGGAGCGAATGTCGACGGAACACGGACTGGGATCATAAATAGGTGAAATCGATGGGAGGCTGCTGCCAATGCGGATAGAACGTGTCGTTCATAACATGCATGTAGTTCTTGGCCGCGTTGCAAGTTACACCCAACCTTCACGATGCCCTCCCTCTTGCATTGGGGATCCCGACAGAGAGCTCCGACTCCCGTGCAGAATGATATGTGCGAGGTCGGGACTCTTTCCCATAGACAGCCACCAAACAGCTGAACCGTCCCCTAGCATTGTGGACAAAAAACCAAGTTCCTTGAGCCGGGCGGGTCTCGCCACGCATACTGCAGTCGCAGCTGTGCGAAAAAGGCAGCTCAAGGTCCGAGTCCATCCGTCTGCGCATTGCGAGGTTGCCGGGCGACCGGAAAGCCAGCGTTCTCGCATTTCTGCTCGGACGAGCATGGCAGGCAAGTAAACGTCCTGTCATATTGCTTCGCGTGAACTGACCACCATTCCCTCGGCAGACAAGCAGTTAGCCTCGGCCAGGCGCAGGGTTGCGATATGTGCCACGAGCTTCCGCGTGCCAGTGGCGATTATTGCCTCGGATGCGATCGCAGGTTTCCAGGGGTGCGATTGAAGGAGTTGAGCAACACGAGTACGGCCTTCAAAGACCGTCAGTCCCCTCGCGTTCTTCTCTCCGGTTCCCCACTGACGCGATGAATCGATAGTTCGTGTCCAGTTCCTCAGCGAGTGGGACGGGCCCAACCCCGCACGTCCCAAAGTCGACAAGATCTTCCAAATAAGCTTGCCTCGCGATATCCGGGCTCGCCTCGATGCATACCGGTGGGTTGGCCTCAACAGCCCGTTGTGGCGTGTATATTGACGCGCGACAGGACGAAACAGCGTGGGTCGCAGGAGATCCGCGTGTTCCACAGCGCACAATGCATTTGCGACATGGGCACCAAGGGTCCTGTTCTCTGCGACTTCAAATCGTGTGGTATTTGCTGCGTCGTCAAGTCGTCGTTTCATGAGTTTGTGTTCGGGGACAAGTTTAATAACGGGAGGTTTGTTTCTGCACGCGCGAGCCTGGAGGGAGATTAACGAGGTTGCAGGTTTGGTGAAGGCATTTATTCGTACAAGAACCCGAGTCTGGCGGACGGGCATGCAACCTCGGCCACCAGCACCCCGTACCGAGTGATGATTGCGTGCGATGTTGTGGTCCCGGCGGACTGCCAGGTCAAAGGCCGCACTCCGTAATGTTCCATGCTTATGTCGTCCATTAGGTTCCCGACGAAGAGTCGCTTTTTGTGCCAAGCGCGGATGCTATTATGCCGGTCTTCATAGTTATGTATAGTGTATGATGTCGAGGGAAACAGTGGGGAATGTAATAGATAGCTCAAGCGGCCACAGGCGTTTTGAAGAGAGTCGATATAATGGATCGGAGGTCGACAGACTGCACCTCCTGAGGGATATCTGCTGCGTAGACGATGAGATACGCAGGACGGATGGCGTCGTTCGTATATACGACCGTTTCGCCGTAGTTCAAGTCTCCGCCGGGTTCACCAACGACCTATCGAAGAGGTTAGTGAGGGTTGGGTGGCACAACGCGAGCATTACCGAGTGGTAACCGTTCGGAGGCTCAATGAGATCTTGGGCGTTGTATTGCCTATTGAACGAAGTGCCGACGACGACGCGATTGACTAGGACCGCACGGAATGGAGAATGGGCAACGCCAATAAAGTAATCGTCGGCCTCTGTGGCGCAGTCAGAAGAGCGCGTTGAAAGAGAAGAAAGACGTACTCGAAGAGCAAGCAGTGGTGTAGATTCCATTCCCGAAGCTGGTCGCATCGTGAATTTCTGGGTGTCGATCTCAAGAGACGCACTGACCGTCGAAACCGATGTCTTTTGCCTAAAAAATGGAGGGTTGGTGAGGGATTTGGGTCACTGAAGCGCACTGACCACATTTCGAAACGTCAAAAGAATTGCGGAGGATAGCACACATCAAGCACTCCGGCAAGTCGCAAAGCTGCGTCCCGCCCTTCTTCTCGTCCCCCAGCAAACACCCGCGACTTGTGCCGTGAAAAAGGAGCTGCTCGTTGGCGTGTCGGGAAACGCGCGAAAGCTCCACCAACGCGCTGAGTTTGAAAAGTCAATCGACTGTGAAATGAGATTCAATTTCGCTCACCGGTATCTCAGGTACGGGAGAAGGCTATCCTCCGTCAAGACAATCTCGAAGATAGCATGAACCTGGGGTTTCGCCTTCTTCGGGTGCGTCCAGCTGTCCTGAAAGTATTTCTCCACTGAACGGCATTAGAAATTGCAGACAAGGAGAACGCGTACGTACGCTGGACATATATCGAGTCTGTCGGGCTCAGCGCGACCAGGCGGGAGGTCTTTTTCTTGTGGGTCCAAGTCCGCTTTAGACTGAAACGGTGAAAAGCCATCGCGCAGTGTATTGAATCGCTACTAACCTGCGCAGCGGCTTTTAGCTTGGACGAGACTGCGGTGGGCTGCAGGCAGGCATGCTATGACACCCTGAAACGTTTTGCAAGGTCGTGGTTGGAGGCAAGGTGCCGAGTAACGCGTTACTGTCAACGACCTGGGCCCAACTTCCATGCGTCCTCAACGCGCACAACGTCCCACGCAGCTTCATTTCATGGTGGAGCAGGGATAGGCAGTGCCGCTGTGGCCACGCGGACTTTGAGCCAAATATCGCCCGATCTTGTCCCAGTTCTTCCCTTCTCTGCATCCACTAATATCCTAAATCCATGGAGTCGACTACACCTATCATTGTCACCCGCACGTCCTCTAAAACCACCATGGTCTCTCCATGGGACTCAGACTCTCCTGAACCCTCTCCGACATCTCCCACGGCCACCTCGCCAATGCACTATCGAATCGAGCAGCGTCGATCCATCTACGTGACCACAGACATTCTCCCGTCGCAGTGGGATACAGCGCAGCTCAACAGCATCCTCGATATCGGGGAGATGATTGCTGAGGAGCCACAATCGCGCGACATCCGAATCCGCCTCAGTCGTTCCATGCCCGACCGTCCGGTGCTCTTTTACCCCGAGCTTGAAGTTAAACCGACCGGAGAGGCTCTCGAGGCACCCAGACGCTCGAGCGCTTACCGTGTTCGGGACTCGATGGCGTTGAGCCCAATGTCGCCTGTCTCTCGTCGAGGCTCTCCGCGTACACCGACCCGAACTCGCATTCTCTTCTACCACAAGACGGACCCTCACTACGCATTCACCAACTTTTCGCCGCACCCTGTGTATTACGACAACAAACGATATCCGACTAGCGAACATCTCTTCCAGTCTTTCAAGGTGAGAAGGTCTAACGTTCTGGTTCCATGCTCACTATGAATAGTTTCTGCCCCATCGTCCCAAGCTTGCGGAGCACATCCGGACCTGCTCTGAGCGTCCCAGCGTCGCCTTCTCCGAGGCACGTCGATTCGCGCCAGAGGTGCGCTCAGACTGGAAGGATGCAAATATCCAAATGGTTTGTGTCTGTCTAGTTGTTCCTCGCAAGCTTAAGCGTCCTTGCAGATGGACATCGCCCTCTGGCACAAGTTCTCCCAGCACGAGAGTCTCAAGAAAGAGCTCCTCGCAACAGACGACGCGGAACTTATCGAGGTGATCTTATTCTCTTGCTTCCGCGATAGTCGACTTATGTTGTTCGCAGGATAGCGACAAGGACGCTTTCTGGGGCATCGGGGCGGATCGCAAAGGACGAAATGAGCTTGGGAAAGCGCTCGAAAGGCTCCGGACCAAGCTCCGGGGCTACTGAACGCCGCGTGGTTTCCAGCCTCTGCTTCCACACGTGGATGCATCGCGGACGCATCCCTTGACTGACTTACCTATGCCTATCCCGGTCCCATTTAAACATGTCCGCCCACTACAATAGACCATCCTTACTTCTTCTCTTCTCCGCGCGCGAGTCCAATGGCTGCCCCCGCTTCTGCTATTCCCATTCCCGCCCAGTTGTGTGACGTGAGACCCGTTTCAGCCTCTTGGGTTTGCTGTTCTGACTTCGTGTAGTACTGCCACCAGAAACCGAAACACGGTAGCCACCCATACTGCTCCAAGACTTGCGCCGCACAGATCGCGGCGCTCTGTAATGTGAGTTGCCCTTCGTGCGTTTGCTGTGTAATTGCTGAAGGAGAGCTATTAGCATTGTCACCAAAAGCCGAAATTCCAGAATTTCGAGTATTGCGGGAAGAATTGTGCTGCTGCGGACGGGAAGGCTACGGGTACGGCTGGAGCCGGGAATGGGACGGGGACGGGAAACCGCCCAGCGAAGAACGGTGTCAAGACCACTGCAAGTGGTGGTGGTCCTGGAACGACTACTATCGGTGGAGTGACTATCGACCCCATCCAACTTGCAAGTGCGCTTTATTCCTTCTCTGCGGTCTCCTCCTGTCACTGATATAACCATCTACAGAGCTCGTTGCGCAACATATACCCCAAGTACAGCACTCTATGTCCTCCGTCGCGCCTGTTTTCGGCCAAGGCCAGGCCCAATCGTCGCCTAATCCTCCGAATCCTCCTGTGGTCAGCCAACGAGTAGTACCAGCACCAAAGAACAATCCATTCATCAACAACGGCGCCAGCCTGGCCGCAAAACAGTCCTCTACTGCTTCGCCAGTCGTTCTACCCGCAACGAGTTCGTTTTCGACTCCCGCTGCACCCAACGGTGCTCCGATGCCCATCCCAGACTGTCTCATTCCCGGATGCGGACAAATCGTGCATGTTGACGCGACATCGGGGAATATGAGCGAGTATTGCTCCAGGAAACATCGCGAGTATGCATATGATTTGCTACTCACCAGCTTAATATCTCTTGCTGACGGTTTCTGCAGGGAAGCTGTTACGCTGGGTCTCGTCGCGCCATGCATCATGTGCCTCGTGCTCCCGCAGAGCGACACGGATTACTTTTGTGGGAGGGAATGTCGGGAGGAGGCGTTGAGCAAGAACGTCCCGATACAGCCGTAGAAAGTTCTTGCTATTTGACTGCTGGTTTTTTTGAATCTTTGAATCGTGTAATGTGTGTCGGATTCATCGTCGGATTCAAAACCGACTCGTCTCGCGTACTAGGCTCGCAGAGACGCTAAAAAAACAGTTGAGTGGGGTTCTTAGTGCACTTTTCCGTGTGAGTTTGGTTGTGAATCTGCGCTGCTCTACGATCATTGGTACCTATGTCATCGATAGACCTAGAAAAGAAATCCACACTACGAATTCTGCGAAAATCAGCGGTGTTCAATTGACAGGAAGCTCAAAGGATCGCGACCCCCGTGATCACTGGGTGAGCGCGAAATAATGAATCATCCGCGGGACTCATTCCGCATACCCTCCTCAGCGTTCCGGGGTGGTGAAACCAGTTACCCGAGCTCTTCAAGGACTCGATTCTCGAAAAAATGGTCCTTAATGCGACGATGAGAGTCTAAGCGCGGAGACGGTCTGAAGCTTTGAGCTTGTGATTTTTTTTTTGTGGACTCTGAGTCGCATAGAAAAGTCGAACGGAATCTTTCGTCGCACCGCTCACAATTATGCGACTTCCAGGTGCCCTCGGCATCTCTGCCACCCCAGTACCTATAGCATTCCTCCGACGAGCCACGCCAGCGCCTTCGTTCCAGGCTGAACCCTGCGCTGAGCACCCAACCACGGACCTGAATGTCCACGAATGTTGTCACGCTCGATGGCCAACTGGTGTCGCAGTGCCATTACAGACTCCGACTCGCCTTCCGGCGCGATCATCAAGAACGACAGCTCTGTGTCAATGTGGGCGGACCGCGAGTTGAGATTGGTAGAGCCGAAGACGGTGAGCATGGGTAAAGAGTCGGTGGCTTCGGAGACCCACATTCCTAGGTAAACAATGATGAGGAACACGACTACAGAGAAATGGGATACTCACCTTTGGCGTGGTATGTCCATCCATCGCGCTGCCATTCGTTGAGCTGCACGCCAGATTGTCGGTTCGCAGTCGCAACAGCATTCATGAAGCGCTGTTCGAGCAATGTATAACCCTCTGGAATACGCCCAGACACGCCTCGAGAGCCATAAAATCCGTTCGCCTTCGGAGGAAAGATCAGCCGAGGTACCGTGAGCAAAGGCTAGGCCTACACGAGGGCTTGCAGCGACAATGCGACAGTCGACGTTCGGGCTCCGGAGTATGAGATTCTGGTATTCTTCATACAGTCCGAAATACCCGCTGGTGAGATCTACCAGCGGTCGCGTGAGGCCTGCCGCGGAGTTGAGATGTTCGAAGAGCATCTGTAGCGTCTCTTCTTCCTCCCGGATATTAAATTGGCCGGCTTGCATGAGTGGATACAGGGCGACTTTCCCGGGATCAAGCGTCTCCGAGGTTATATCTGCAAGATCATGAACCATTGAACGATTTTATCCAGGCCGTAGAAGCGCACGTCGGTATGAATCTTGCAGGGATGTGAGCGCGGATTGCGCAAACCGATGGATCTGGTGTGGGTGCGTTTCAGGGAGCGGCCAGCGAAGGGTGTACTCGTTTGTTTGTACAGAGTGTTCCGATGCCGAGTCCCGCTGCGGGGGAAGCAATCTGAACGAGCAATTGGAGACCGTCTTGATGAAATCGAAGCAGTAATGTGATAGATGGATCTGATTAGAGAAATGTAGATATCGGTCTTGCCGGTCCGTGAAGTATGATTTGTTTAGGTTTGCGCTGGAGTGGCGAATGAGAACTTGGCATGAGAGAGTCGAAGACATTCAATTACCCACTAATCATCACTTCATTATCCACACCGTATATTTTAGCATGCCACGTCCCCCAGCCTTCATTAAAGCGCGGAGGCACCAGCTTGGCCATGAGACCACGGAGGCTGGGACTTCGGAAGAAGGAGACATTGACGCGATCAGGAAATTGTGCGATGAGAGGCACCAGAAGCTTCGCGGTGGAGTTTGGCTCTGGGCGCGTTGAGCGATTTAGATCGAATAGCATGTTAAGCTGGAGGCAGGGACGGCGCTCCAAGGCTCTTCTCAGAGAAGCGATCTACGCTTTCATTAGACCGCATTAAATGGATCATTCAACCTACCAAGTCGGATTCGGTTGCGCCAAGATACAGCGAGGAGATGAATATTCGTGTTTGAGCGCGTTCAATCATGTCCTGGAGAGGATTATGACCGGAATGAGGAGTTTTCAACGGAGCGTACCGTCAATTGAGCGTGGAACTCCGTCGGCTTCGACAGAACGCGCACGGCGGCGGGGGAAACCGCAAACTTGGGATGCCTTAGTTTTCGAGCAAATTCGCCAAGTTTTGGGTACAGTGTTGACGCGGGGCGTGTTTTCATCCAGTAATTTGGAGAATTAAGGGCAGGGACGCGTCCGAGCAGGAAAACTGGACGCGACAGCATGATGGCCGCTTGGAGGAGCGAGCCGTGATGCCGAGTCACGCTCCTTCATTTGGTTTCTCCACTCCCACCATCTCCCTCGCACTGAGATGAGCGGAATGCGACGAAATCGAGGTTACCCAGTAATAAGACGGCCCGCGTTCTTCCCGTGCATCTCCGCGCCGCCATTCAGTCATTTTCCACATTCATCCAGGAACTGTCCCACTCATACGAGCCTACCTGATGTTCATGTAGGTCACCATACGCTCCTCATTTCGTTGCAGATACTCCAGAGAAGACAGGCCCAGGCCTTCACAGCATCACATGCGGCAGCATTTGCGCAATCACCTCCCAAAGGCCCGAAGCCGAAGCACACTGGTTCGGGACAGATTTGGATAATCGCTAGGCTTAAAGGGTGCAGCTTTCATGTTGGCTTCGTGGGAAGCACCCCTTTGGCCCCACACACCTACAAGGCGCGGCGCTGACCATGGAGGCTCAGAACACCGACCCCAGCGACCAGCTAGACGACTTTATTCATTCATATTCCTGTTCTGATGAAGAGGAGTGGACACACCCGTGCGTCGTTCTCCAGCTGCATTTGTCCTTGCTCATTGCTCTTCCCCCCCGCGTAGGTTTGACGAAGACGCATCGTATTCAGACTCTGCCTCGGAACCCCCAGAAGACGCGTCAGTATAACGTACACCGTGTGGGTGCGGGCGACGCTAACTCTCTTTGTCGGTTCCAGCTCCGCCGAAGCCGAAGACATGGCGCTTTACGACCTGTACGACAACAGTGCTGTCGCGTCACCGCAGCCCCCCGGAAGCCCCATGCTGGCTGCCGATGAGCTGGAAACCGTCTTGGATACCTTGTGTTTGGACCCGGCATCCGCAAAAATTCGCCACGACGGACGGAAGCGGCCGCCCGCCCGTGCAAGGCCGTTCTCTCCAGCTGCTTTGAAACATGGCGAGGGCGTCCTAGGTGCGTCCCCCGTTCTCGTCGTCCGTTATGCTTACCACGCGGACACAGTGGTGGTCGAAGAAGACTCGACGGAGAGCGGCATTGACTCTAGTGACGACGAAGAGGAAAGCAGGCTCCGCTAGCGTCTCTCGGGGCATCTACAGCTCTGTTCATTTGCCAAGTCGTCATATCTAATGTATGATATCTGGCTCAACTATCCGCTGCGCACTGGCTCTACTATCGCTGATAATCGATGATCCCCCGCGGCGCGGAATGCGCATGTGGACTGCAGCCAATGATGGTGGCCACACCGGAAACGTGCTGCTGAAATCCTTCCTAGGTTCTGAGAATAGGCCGGCAGCCTCAGGGCGTGTCTTTGTGCTTCGGATTGGCTGACCTTAATTCCAGTTCCCGCGATTTCCGCCACACTTTCGAGTTGCCTGATAACAGAGCTGAGTGCCAGCTGACCATTGTGGGCCGCCTGCGATCAAGGTAGGGGGATGAATACTCACAATGCCCGAGCGGCCTGGACGCTTTTACCCCCGATTCTTTCACCAACCCCTCAATGCAGACTCAGGACTGCAAGGCCTTGCGCCGCTGACCGGGTGAGCCACACTGCTCGAGCCGCACGGAGTCTCGGAAGCCTGCAAGCTCCGATAGCCAGCACCGTTCTCGACGGCATGCCCTCCGAGCGCCAGCGAATATTGCCAAGTATTCGAATCCTTGCGGTCCGTCCAGTATTACACGTTACGATTCGAATTTCCCCACCTGCAGTTTCACAGAAGGCATCTCTTCACAAACATGTGCCCCAAGAAGCGCGCAAAGACACCACCTTTTCACTGAATCGCCGTCAGTTCCGCGCGGCGGCGGGGCGAGCGCGGAAGGAGAGAAAGTCTGTTTGGTATGGAGTGTGGCAGTCATGGTGCAGGCGTGGGTAGGTTTTTAATGTCGCCATGCGCATAGTTCATGGTTAACGGCAACATAGGCCTCAAGAATGTCGTCGAGAACGTGGGTTGATCAAGGCTGAGACCGAAATGAAGTGGAAATGAACAGCCTGACATGGTGTACAATGACGACGGCAGTCTTTTCTATGATTGTACCGTCGCCCGCTGAAGCTTCCCAGCAGCCAGCTTCGCCTCTGTGAGCGGCTTCCTCCATTTCACTGGTGGCGCATCCCATAGCCCCAATTCCTTCTTCATTTCGTCGACGTTCTGCTCCCAGCGCTTCTCCCAATAAACCGTTATCAGACTCTGCGCTGTACCTCCGCAGCGGAGCGCCCACGGAATGTGTTCGCTGACGAGGCGCTGGAGCTGCGTTGCGTTAAGGCGGAGGGGCCCAAAGAGTGCGGAAATGGCCGCAAGGGGCAGGCCGAGGTTGGCGAACTCGAAGTACTTGACTGCAATCTCGGCGTCGACGCTGACGGGAAGGTTGACGATGCAGTGATAAAAGTCGTGGCATTCACGGTAGCGCTGCATAACGTAGGCCAGCTCGGGGTCGTCGATGTAGTGGACCTAGCTGATCGCGTTAGTTTGTCGAGAATCTCGACAGAAATAATGCGAACGGGTTCTCGTGTATCTGGTGTTACGCCGCAGCGCTCTAGCCAAGTCGTGTACGCGTGCCCGAATGCGCCTTCGGGCATTTGCGCGAGTTTGTCCATATCCACAGTCGTCGAGTTGATCCTGGGTCGGTCTTTTAGGATTTGACGTCCCTCAGGGCTAGCTAGCATTCTGTCGCGCAGACGCGGAAGCGATGGTCCAGCGGTGGTTTCGCCCAGCGCAGCAACCATATCTCTCTCTCCCAGTCAGCACCATGTCATGAACGCAAGCTACACACGTTCTTACCACCTCTGCGCGGGTCTGCGAGAGCCATGAAAGCAGAGCCGACGGCCATGACGCCGTTTTCAAACCAGTTCAGCGGGATGTGGCCTTCATACGCTGGGACTTTGCTGCTGGCTGAACGGTGGCGGGTTGAGGACAAGAGGCTGCCTGGAACGCTTGAGGAGACTGAGGTCCTTAAAAAGCGCGTCCTGAGCGAGTTCATGGTGCTGCGAATGGGCTCTGGACAACGATGTCACAAGGTCAGTCACATCCGAGGCGGTTGCTCCCGACGCTCACCGACGAAATGGCGGGCCCAGCAGTACACGCTTTGGATACCACGTGGGACTCTCACAAAGGCCGAGCCGCTGTTCGCACGGACAAAGCAAGCGCTGGTCCCTTTGTGCAAGCGCAGTCCTTGCAAACTCGTATAAATAACGCCGTGCCTCCCTTCATCTCCCCACCGCTGCTCTAGCTAGCTTGCTGGTTTCTCCCTCCGCCTCCCTACTTGCTCTTCTTTGATTCTCCAAACACTTCTGCTCATGGCCGCTATTACGTTCCACAACTCTCCCTCGGGCACGTTCATCATCGGTGTCGCCAACGAGAATGTCTCCGACAGCGTAAAGCGCCATGCCATCTACTTTCCAAAGGCGGAGGATCTTGCCAGCCTGCATGCGAAGACGTCGACCTCAGCGACCTCAGCAGCACCGACTCTGAGTCTATTGCTGACGACGACTCTCAAGCAGGTAAGGCCAGCTTCTGGGCGTCGAATGCCCTGGTGGCATTCCCGCTCTTGGATGCGCCAGAGAGCTTCGACGGGCCATACCCCACTCCAGCCCAAGAGATCGCGTATCGATACCGCGCAGGTCTCCGGATCACACTCGAGTCACCTGTCCCCTTTGTGAAGAGGGTCTCGATGGATGAGGAAATCGGTGGCATCGTGGAATTATACGATACGAGCGATGAGGACGACCAATCGACTTCCAGCGGTGACTCCAGTGCCGCCCCTCACGTTCCGCTCAACTTTACCCCGCGTCCCCGGTTCTGTCCCGAGCAGCTAAAAGAGCTCTCTGCGGTGGTATGTTCTGCCCTTTCTGTGCACGATTCCTCAAAGGCTGACGAGAGAGCAGCACAAGGAGACCGTCGTCGATCTTCGCGAACGGGGTTGTAGTCTGACCGCCGCCGTCCATTGCGGTCGACCCGGCTGCAAGAATCTCGTCCGCGACAGCAAGGCATTGGTGTATCATCAGCACATCCACAACGTCTACGACAAGTACGTCGGCTTCTTTTTTCTTCTTCTCTTGCCACTTTATTCACCTTCTCCAGAAGCTACAAGTGCAGTGGCTGTCGAGCCTACTTCACCAAACGGTTCGAGCTCACGATGCACCTGTGTGTGTGCCCCAAAGCGCTGCCAGACCAGCTCACGGCCTCCCCTCCGAGTCCTGTTCACTCAAGTTCGTCCTCAGGCACTTTCATGCGTGTCCTCTCGAGGATCACATCGCACTAGGACCTTCTCTTTAGCATAATATTCTCTAATACTTACCATACAATGCGACTTTCAGCGCTGTATCACGGTGTGACTGTGACGGGCTTTGCCAACAGCGACCACACATGGCAAACCTTGAAAAAGTCAAAATAAAACCAGAGTTTTATACCTGTCAAGTCTTTCCCATGTCCATTGCTAGCTCGTCCGAGGCTGAGAAAAAATAGAATAAAATCTCGCCCAGGCGAGAATCGAACCGGCGGCCCATCGGAGAGTCCTACGGTGATGTGGCTGATGGCAGACGTGACTGTGACTGGTCCGACAAATTGACGCTCTCAGTTGATCGAGGCACGAGTGAGACAGAGAGCTGTGTTTGTGGATGAGCGGAGTCGATGATCGAGAGTCGAGTCTTGTTCTCGACTCTCATGTCGACTCCGCCCTGCCTCTGTCTGCTTGCTCCTGCTCAGCGCAGGCAGCATTCCTTTTTTGCTCTCGCATGTCGGAGTCGACATCTATTCTATTTTGGGTCCTCTCGGTGCGATGTCGCTCAATCTATTCGTCTGTGCCACTCGCATTTTCCTACAGGCATCGCAACCTTTGCGGCCCACTCTATCCATCTCGTCGCTTGCCGCCGTTCTATCCATGGCAAGCGACTCCATCGTGCGCCGCATTCCATCCATGGCCACGATGTTCTATCTTGTTGTGTGCCGCCGTTCTATCCATGGCCCAACAACCTTGGTGGCGGCGCCTACCTTCATCAAGCCCGGCGCACTGCGGTCGAACTCAGTCTGCCATCTGCGCGTATACTCTCTTCCATCTGAATGTTGGCTCGGTGTCGCCAATGCATCTAGTTCTATTCCAGCATGGTGCACACTGGCAACTGCAGGTGGGGGAGAATGTAGCTTTGGATGGCAGCCTGAGCAAGCTCGCTTCTATCTTGAGGTGCGTCGTGTTCTCCTAGTTTCATGGGTATCCTCCTGCGGATGCGTCGTACACTCCTACTTGTTTGGGGTGTCTGCAGAAGGATTCCCATTGCGCTGAAGAGCCCGTGGGCTGGGCTCTTCCCCGCCTTCTATCTGCCTCTATGTGACAACTGAGAGCCGACAAGCGTGATCCACAAATTGACGCTCTCAGTTGATCGAGGCACGAGTGAGACAGAGAGCTGTGTTTGTGGATGAGCGGAGTCGATGATCGAGAGTCGAGTCTTGTTCTCGACTCTCATGTCGACTCCGCCCTGCCTCTGTCTGCTTGCTCCTGCTCAGCGCAGGCAGCATTCCTTTTTTGCCCCACCCTCCACTCCCTTTTTATGCATATTTCATTTGCTAAACCTTCATGCTTTTTCCTTACCTGAGTTTTTCCTCAATGAGGTTTTCTCAGGAAGGTTTTTTAATGCAGTCGGTTGATGCCCATTTCTACGTACATTTATCCATCCATTTTCTAGTCAGTTTGTACGTAGAAAATATATTCTGCGCCAATGGGAGTCTTCTGCAGGGGTGTCCGCAGAAGGATTCCCATTGCGCTGAAGAGCCCATGGGCTGGGCTCTTCCCCGCCTTCTATCTGCCTCTATGTGACAACTGAGAGCCGACAAGCGTGATCGACAAATCATGGTTCCGGTGCCGCAATTGTTTCAGAGCCTCAGTTTCTGCACATATGGTCTGACTGCAAACATAAAAGTTGTAGGAAATATATTTTAGAAGAAAAGTACCAAGCCAGATTTTTAAATACAAATATTGCAAAATCATAATCTGCATTCTGCCAGAAGGTTTGAGTTATCTTGGGGCTCATGATTATATCTAAATCTCCAGCAACATACTTCGATAGGGAGGTCAATTTAGCACAGGTTTTGTCTTTGTACCAAGAGAATCGGATGAGATTTGAGCCTGCCAAAACATTTCTACACCATCTATCCCACTAAAAAAAAACATGTTTGCAGAGGCAAGTTGGTCTATGGAGGTCCAATTTTGAAGGCTCAGGAAAATCTCGGAGAGTCTCTCATTTTGATCTGAAATATCTGAGAAGCATTCCCTCAAAATATGATGTAATACGGTGATGTGTGTGCTTGGCGAACTAACTACAACACTAAACCAGTGACCGAATAACACTAAACCTAAAACCTCTATACTCTGAATAAGACTTGTGATAGTCAAACTTGTTGTAAATCGGTGTAAGGGAGTGAAACCGAATAACACTAATCCAATCAAATAGCTAATAGACACTAGCGAGTTCAGAACCCTGGGTACAGGGCCTTTGGTGGAGGTGCAGGGTAAATAATTCGAGAGTTTGTAACGTGTATGTAAGATGTACTATCGATGAGCCTTGATAGGGGCGGCCAAAGACGATGTCCTATTTCTTAATCGGTATTCTTCCAAGTCCTAGATCTTCTGTCTTCCTTATTCTGTCCTAATTCCTAAATCACAAATCACTAATCACTAATTCCTTGTCAAACCCTTTGATATCTTGATGTCCGAATAACACTGGCTCAGTTCACACAATCCAAATCTGATTTAAAAGTTGTAGCCTTTGCAGTTTGTAGCTGAGCTAAACCCCAGATCGCGGCCTCAATAGGTGGGCGATTCCGTGTCTACAGTGTACCAAAATCCTACTTATATACCCTTGTCTGTGTCATATCCGAGTAGTAATTATTATGATGGATCGCCCCTCGAGTCATATTTGTACATAGATCCCTGATCCGAATTGTGATTGTTGTTATTCAGTATGATGTTTCTCCAGTTGTCCAATTAGCGGTTCTGCCCTTGGTACCAGTGGATAGCCCTCGTTCGTAGCTTTCCGTGCATATGCAATTCGTCCCAAACCATCCAGTAGTTCCGAAGTTATTGCCTTCACTTGTTCTCCGGATAAGGTCACCAGGATCATTTTGTAGTCACTTGGGTCTTGTAATCTTCGGCATCCGATGGCTTGTCCCTCTTGGCTCTGATTTGGGTTTCGTTGGTCCGATAAGGTCCGGCCCGTGCTTCTCTGCCATCTTATCACAAGTCCGAATAGCAAACAGTGATTCCAAGACTGCCAGGTCTTATTCGGTGTTTATCCCTTTGAGTGTTTTGCACTGGATTGGATAGGTCCAGGGTTGTGGGCTCTGCTGGTGTGTGTAGACAGAGAACTTGGAATGCGCCACAGGTCGTCAACCCCATTGCAGACCTTATTCACTGGTGCAGATATCTCCCAACTAGCTATTCGGGCTCATACTAGTTCTATGATGTGCGCACTGAATAAGCGCGAAAAGGTTGCCTTTCCATGCCTGCTTCAGAAAGCGGCTTATCACCGTCCTCCGACGATGAAGAGAGAATGTCTCATGCTTGAGGATACCCTGCAGGCAGATGAAGTTGAGTGGAGCTTGAAAAGCTTGGTGCGTAGTCGGCCTCGGTGAAGACTGTCGGGTCGCATTTCACATATCCCTCCTTGTCGACGCGGATACCAGACTTGATCCAGGCCTGACGGATCATCTGAGGCTTGAAGGCAAGATGTCGCGCATTCAAGTACTCCCGTATAACATCTTGGACCCTCATGGCAACTCCAGTCTCCGCCAAAATAGTATTGCAACATTTGGCCCAGTGTGCTTTGAGTGGACCAAACGCTCTGACGTCGTTTGGTTGTAGACGATGAGTTGTGTGCGCGGAGGAAGTGTGTAGAGGATGTTATCATTCTCGAACGCGGTGTCGACCATTTTGAGCGTAATGTGGGAGCCATGAGAGTCGAAGGTGGTAACAGTGGGGACAGTGAGGTTGGCTTGAGCTTGAGTGGCCGGAAGGAACAACTTCTCGTGCCACTGGGCGCAGACATCCTCAGACGTCCACCCATTTGACGTTGTAGCCACACTATATGCGCGGTTTGAGTCTCACAGGAGCAGAAGGCAGAGGAAAAACACACAGTACAGACATGCCGCTGGGCTATTCAGGATAGTGTTCGTGTTCTGCAACCAATCCTCGCAGAAGTGGACACCAGAGAACACGAAAGCAGGAGGTATCTCCGTGAGCTCATCTGCGCTGGTGGTTTCGATTACTGTCACCAGCTCCAGGTTGTCAGACTTGAGTGGGTACTTTGACAAGTCTGAAGATGCGAAGAAGTACTTCTCCGCTGAGCCTTTGTGACCACCACCAATCTGAATCCCAATCTCGTTGAAATTGTATATATTCTGCGCCGGAATTGGGACACCGTCATTGTCGAGTATTTTCTGGAGGAGTTCCAGGTGATGCTCGACATTGGTACGGTTGAAGGCCTGGGCCTGTTTGGAGTCAAGTGGTGAGGGTTGCTTGAGCTGGATGTCGGGATGGCACGCGAGGAAGCGGTATACCCAGCGACGAGACTGCTTTCTTCCAGAGAGGGCATAGACCTTGGGGAAGATGGTATGCTTGCTGAGAGGCAGGCCTACATAAGTGTGAGCGGGAACAGGTGTCCAAGGGTGTACTACGCACCTACACGCGCCAGCCACACCATCCATCAGACAAGGACCGTTGTGATGCTGCGGGCATTCGTAGAGATAGATTTCCAAAATACCGCTTTTGTACTGTCAAGTCTCAGTCGAGTTGTCCTCTGGGGATTGTGTTTGCAATGGTAGAAACTGTGTTTTTAAATTGTGTGTGTGTGTGTGTGTGTGTGTGTGTGTGTGTATATGTGTATGTGTGTGTGTGTGTGTGTGTATGTGTGTGTGCGTGTGTGTGTGTATGTGTGTATATAAATCCAACACAGCTAGAAAAGCTCATGCTTGTGTAGTTCCTGTGGATGAGGTTAGTAGGGATAATCGAGCTGAGAGGCTGTTGGCCTCCGTGAGATTAATCTGTTGTTGTGGGTGGTGTGCTTTTAATTGAGCGGAGAAGGATTCGTCCTCCACAAGATTATCTGGTTGTCGTGGACGCTGTTTGGCGACTCGAAAGTCCGCCGTGAAGTTGTTGGAAGGAAGGTGGTGCTCAATTCTTTTTGAGGCTTATGGTGCTTCTCAGCGAGGAAGTCCTGGCCGATGGATGTTCGATAGTGCCGCTCATATAGGATGGTCTGTACACGTGACGCTCGCGGATTCGAGATATTGGACGGCAACCGAGCTACAGGAAGTCCTCCGAATGCCCTGGTATACATCTGGGTGTCGTGGTTATTGCGGGGTTCCGAATGGTGGTCGCCCTCGTAGAGCTAACTGGCTACACTCTCGTCCATCGAGGTTTACTATAGCGAGCCGACCGACGCCGAGCCTTATAGCGTCTGAAAAGTGGTGGAGTGGTGGATAGTGGTTCCCTTTTAATTGGTGGTCCCAATACCGGTGTTCTCAGTGTCTGTGTCTTGAAATTTGCACTGTATATTGGGGCGCAGTGAACTGTTTACTTGTGTTCAAAGTTGTGGTAGATATAGTTTGTGGGTGTGAATGCTTAGTTCCACAATTCCCACGTGTTTGGCCTGGGACATCAAGTCGTGAGTACGCTCTAGACCCTTGCCAAGCGGATTGCTAATGGTTTGTAAGAAACCTGGTTGGTAAGTGTTTCATGTTTTGCTTCGTAAGTCTTGGTCGCACGGCTGTCGAACGGTTTCGTGGGGTGCTGGGTCGAAGTGTCAACCAAGTCACTTTGATCCCCAGATGCCACTATATTTCCTGGACCTTCGCTCGACTTGTCTGCTTTCCGCTGGGTTTTCCTAGGCACTGCTACATTTCCTCAAGCTTCAAAGTTCACATTAGGTCTCTCGTCCTCCACGCTATTATTTCCAGATGCCGCAACATTTCTCTGGCACCGCAACTCTCCCCTGGACCTCATGTTGAGTTGGTTATCCCCTGCTGGATTCCTTTGAGTGTCACTGCATTGTTTCCAGTCCCGCAAGATTATCCCGCGTCTGTGCGTCGATTTCTTGACCTTTGCTTTGCATTGCTGACCTAGATAGACCCCCTGTCTCATTCTCCCGATGGCTCATATCGTCGTTTGGTTACTTGTTGGACCGTTTCCGTGTGCGCCTGGCCGGTCTCGTCTGCAGGCGTATGCTCGATGTCTGTTTCCACCAAATGTCTGAACCTATCACGTCGTATGTCTCGCTCCTCTATCGTTTGCCAGTCTGAGTCATTTCCTCTTTCCAGCGGAGCAAGGGTTATATGTGGTGCGTTATTTCCGAGAGACAGCGAGGTTTCCCTGTGCGTGCAGTAATCCAGCGGTCAGCTCATTCATGTCGGCAATGTTTGCAGTGATTGTGAGGTTACAGGGAAGTCGTAGGTGGGGCGGGTCTGTATCTGCACAGACACAGTGGGGTCGTAGGTGGAACGGGTCTGTGTCCAGGCAAACATCACAATCGTAGGAGTGAGTCTCAATGCGCCGAATGGGGTCATAGATTTTGCTGTATTCAAAGACGGGTTGTCTGGGAAGTGTGTATTAATCCAGCGGTATTGCTCATTGGGTTCCTTTGTTCATCCGGAAGCGTGTAATAATCCAGCAGTGTCGTCTGTGAGGGTTGCTACATTGTCTTGAGGTGCGTAATAATCCAGCAGTGTTGGTTATCAAGTTGTGTTGTCAGTTCGCCATCTTGGTCCGGCATCCTAAGCGGCGTGGCCCGGCTATCTATAGCCCTCACACTGTCTCTTGAGCGACACTGAGCAGCTGGTTCTTGGCATTGGCCACTCGTCAGGACTGTGTACACCCTTGGAGGCGGCGCCAGACGGTCGTGTATGATGTTTCGATACCATTGACGTGTGTTGCCTCTTTCCCGTCCTTGTACTGTCCAGACCGCACACCAATGACACAGGCCTCAATCTTGCTTTCTAGCTCTCATCTTGTGATGCTGCGCTTCCAAATGTCGCTCTTCCGCTGGGGCTTTATGTTTCTCTTGGGTTTCGGTTTGGTCTTGGGTTTCGCCTTGGATCCGTGCAGGCTGTGAGCCATGGGGAGTATAGGTAGCCAGGGATGGAATTAGATCATTAAGAGAGGGGGTATGAGGTATAATAAGAGGTTATGGTATCGTTTGGGGGATGGGGAAGAAATAGTGGGCGACGAGCATGCATGTCGAGAGCAAGTCACGCCTGATCCTTTGCTGTTTGTCACGCTGTATTCCAATTGCTCGCATACCGCTGGAAAGCCACAGAAAACTCCAAAATTTCTCTAGAAGGCTTTAAAAGGGTATATACATTCATACTAGGGACGTGTACGTTGGGCTGGAGTGTGCGGAACGCGGCCACGAGCTCCGGGTCGGTGATGGCGAGGTGCGAACGGTTGTGAACGGCGATCCAGAGAGCAATGCTGAGTCGAAAGCGGCCGACGTTGTAGTCGCCGCCTGTGGTGAATTTCTCGATCCCGTTCACACCTGGGGCGCAGGTTTTAATGTGATTACTGAGGTTGCTGGTCGAGGTGTCATAGCAGGTGCGCTTGACAATTTTGGAGGGAAATCTGGGGAGTCTTAAGCCCTCCAACAGACGAGAATGCACAATACGCACCGTTCACAAGCAAACCAGTATCGTACAATACTGTCGTCGCCGATTTTGATGGAGGGCAAAAGCTTGTAGTGTGTGTATGTCTCAGTGCCCTTCTTCTTCCAGTTGGAGACTTGGAGAGCTGGGTGGCACAATTAGCCACTGGCAGTGGGCGCGTGAATCAACGAAAACACACCTAGTATGGTGTCGTTGTCAGCCGTTGATAAGCCGCTCTTATGAACAGGTGTGGAAAGGTCACTTTTCATGCTTATTTGGTGCGCCCGTCTATAGAACTAGTATGAGTCCCGAATAGCTAGTTGGGAGATATCTGCGATGGTGAACTAGAGTTGCGATGGGGTTGACGACGCGCGGAGCACTACTGGTTCATCGGGAACACTACTACTAGCAGAGCCTGCGTTATAGAGCAATCCACTCTATAAAACACTCAAAGGGAGCGACACCGAATATAGGCTTAGGCAGCCTAGGACAACAGTTTGGGGAACAGCATTGGATTGACGGTGACGCCGGCACTGGCCGGACCTACGAGACCGACTTCGCCCGAGGCTGCAGGAGTTACCGGAACAATCCCTGACACCGACATCACGGCTACATCGTTAATCACCGACCCGGACCAATCGAGCGGCCCGGCACCCTGGCAGAGAATAGGCCATAACTTGGGAGGGACTTGGAGCCTGGAGACGAGCTAAACATGGCTAGGAAGCTACGGACGGCGACTACGATCCTGGACCAAGAGGAGGAACAGACCAACGAAAACAGTATAGACGATCGGACTCAATAGCTGGCTGGTCATGGCCATTATCATATCTGCACTGCATTTACTACTTGTACCCTATGGACTAAGGTGGAATAGGCCTCAGGTGATCAGGATTAGCGTATTCATAAGCACAGTATTAGCAAGACTGCTCGTTTTACACTATCAGGATTATGTAGTCTCACAGTATATAAGTAGGAAAGTTTGTACCGCCAGGACACACTGAATTGCCCCGCTAGAGTTTAGCAGCGTTCTGGGGTTGTGGCTGAGCAATAGCAAAGCTTTGACTTTATTTTTGGTTGGGATTACGGAGCGTGCGAATAAGAGTTTGGACTTGTCAGTGGGACTGATTAGGACTTGGGATTGGTTAGGAAGCCTGAATAAGAACTTGGAGGATACTTGGGACTTGGCATTGAGTTGGGCAGCGACTATAACATCCGAGGACATCATATTTGGCCGACCTTCACCGGGTTTTCGTCGAATAGTACATCTATCGTGCGCAATACAACAAACTCTCGAACTACCTACCCTGCACCCACCACAAACGGCCCTGTACCCAGGGTTGAACTCGCTTGGAGTGTTCTCAGACATAGGATTGGATTGTAGAGGGGCAGAAAGCACTATTCGGTCTAGCTCTTTAAAGCATCCCGCTATTCAGAGTCTAGGTTTAGTTGTGTAGTTCGCTTCGCTCAGTTTAGTTTTGTAGTCTAGTTCACTAGCACACCTTTCACCATATCCAAGTCCTTCTTCAGCTTTTGGAGCTTGGTGAGAAGCTCTGCATTGCGCTCTTCGGGGCTGAGCTTCTTGGGCTTTTTCGTGGCAGGTTGGTCGTCGTCGTCTGAGTCGGCGATGTCGTTGGTTCGTTTGTGGGCCATAGTGAGCGAAAACAAGAGCGCGAGTGATGTTCTTGGCGCCTTTATAGTGCGGAAGGGGTGCTTGGATGGGGACAAAGCTCGGGGGCGCATTGTGTCTGCCCACAGTGCGTTCCCGAGCTTTGACTTGGTGGGGATTCTCACGCTGTGGATCCAGCACATCACTGGTCACAATGCAGTCCGCACCTCCGAGTTTGATCTCTGCCTGAGAATTTTCAGCTCCGCTATATGCCGAGCTGACCCGGCGATCCGGCAGGGCCAAAAAAAATCAAAGAATTTCTGAAAAAAAATACTGCTACCCTATGGATATCCGCCGCCCCCAAAACCAGCACCTGTACTCACCGTATCCATGGGAAATGGATACATATATCCGCGGATGCCAAACCCGCGGATGCCGGATCACAGGTACCTGTGCCGACATCCGCAGGTTTAGGTATTCGTGTGAAGCTTTAGCCCGAGCCAGCAGGAACCTCATAGGGTGCGGTTCCGGTGGTCAGATGGGGCCGACGGACAGCTACAGCCTTGGGAAGACCAGGCGGTCCAGGCTTGATGAGGATTAGCCGCCAGAAGAAGAGATGAAGATGTGTACTGATGAGGGAGGGTTCATCATCCGAGTCATCCAAACGCGGCCTCTTGGTTCTCTGCATTTATTGCCTGGGTCAAATGGGGACGTGAGGGACAGAAGAAAGAAGTGGCATGGAAGAAAGAACTAAGACACTGATGACTGCACACCTGTGGTGCTAACGCAGGAGCACCTACGCCTGTGGCACACCCACAATGTGGTTTGGTCTCAGTCTTAGCTCAGGTAGAGGGAGGAAAAAGCAAGGTGGCGAGTCAGAGGGCTATTGTGACACTTGATGGTAACAAGGTACCGCAATGCAGGTAGAAGACAGTTATATATAGCAAGCAATTTACACGGTGCGACGAACACTAGCGACTCACAGTGACTCAGAGCTTGTCGATAGTCAGTTAAGGTTCAAAAAATAGAAGAAAATAAACGCACAGGCATCACCGATGGAGAACGAGTTTCCAGAGGCGGCGTTGCTCTTGTCCGGGGGGGAACACAATGGTCGCAATGGTTGCGTTGCTGAGATCCATGTTAACACCTTCGTCTTTAACCTGAAAACGCAGTGCAGTGTATCTTATCAATAGTACATAGGGAGTGGATAACTTTCTACACGGAAGGTGGTCGCTTTGCTCCCACAAACAAACATGAGGCTTGTGGTTGAACTCTACTAGCCAGATAAGCGTGCCCTCCTGATGTGTTCTTGAGTCTGCGTGTTCATGTGAAGAGCTCATGATCAGTTTGAGTTCGGCCGATATGTATTTAATCTGTCCAATTCCATCATCTGACTGATATGGGCTTACATAACATGGGCAGGCCTCACCTGTGTAGCCCACTATCCACCGTGCACTATCGGTGTTAACCCGGCGGGTTAACACCGATAGTGCACGGTTCATTCGCTATTTCCCAAGGAGTGAATAAACCTTGAAGAGTGGAGTGAATAAAGTTGAGTATGCAGAGGCACTAAGTCAACACGACTGTAGGCTTATCAATAGTACATAAGGAGTGAATAATTATGAAGTTTTTTACGGTCTGTTGTCAGTAACCACATAGGGAGTGAATAATTATGAAGGTTTTTATGATGTGTTGTCAGTGACCACATGGGGAGCGAATAATTATGAAGTCTTTTACGGTGCACCGTCGGTGGCACCATAGGGAGTGAATAAAGGTGAACAGTGTTTCTTACTGACTAGTACATCATTAGATTCGAATGAAGAACTATTACAGTTTTGAAGGGTTGTAAGCAGTTTGAATACAAATTAGTGACTTTGAACCTATACTTGACCGCCTGGCGTGTGGATTTGCAGATGGCACAGTATGTGACTTATGTGACATACTACCAAAAAAGGGAAATTTCACGGATGATCAGTAGAAATCATGATAAATGTCACAGAATGTCACAAAACCAAAGTTATAGATTTCGATAAGGGCTCCGACTTTCATCAATTGACCTATACTCTGAACTCAATCGTTATCTTGTAATCGGCCAATTACCTACTCTGATCTGCTGATACCCAGATCACTAGTCCATATCTCAATGAATACTGGTCAGATCGGGATGGTTCAAGTACTGGAGGAAGGCTTTTTTCACTCTGTATCCAATGGTGCATTAGATTGAGTTATCATGCATACTTTGTTCTTCCATCATTTCCATCACAGCTAGATATTGAGGCCATCCCGCAAGGGATAAAGAGATTAATGATCCAGGGCAGTCTATGACCACTTAGGGAACCCTCCATATACTCACTCATCATCAAACTGCATGATCTGATCCAAGAAAAACTTGAGATACTGCCAATTTGCCTAATATAATGATGATCCTGGACATGATGAGCAGATATCTCAGTCATTCCTTAGCCGATACCCTTCATTGAGGATGATATTTGTAGATGTTAATGGTCTGCACGAGATGACACCTCACTTATATTTTTAAACCAAGTACTAAGGAGTCAATACAGGCTATACTATCATTTTTCAAAAATGCTATATCTCAGTGGAAGATACACAGATCTGGACGGTTGCTGGGTTGGAGACATCTCCTGTTGACCTCCACCAGATGTATACCTTTCCCTACGCAAACCTGGAAACTTCCCTACCAATATGCCAATTCTCATATTCAGGTGTATGTCTCAATATTCACCACCGAATATGAGAGTAGATTATGGATCAGGGTATGTAGGAGTGCAGGAGGAGCCTGCCTACTTCCTACCACCCAAGATTTTTCCTCATTAGAACAATTCACCAGGTAGATATTTCCATATTGGCTCCAACCCACTCAATTGTGCTTTTGCCGAATCTGCAAAGTAAAGCCTAGAGGCACAGGATACATGGTCCCTGGAGTGTAGGGAGTGTATTTGGACATCTACTAGTATTCCATATTAGATTTAGCAAAGGCTATGTGAGATGCCACAAGATATAGCTGAAGACAGCCTTAGGGTGCTAAGCAGAACTGGAAGCCTCTTGACTGCGCACTATGGTGTGAACATAATTTCAAGTAAGCTCTAACACTTGGAGGAACATTTGTCGGCATGTCTTAATGAACCCTTCTAGCATTGAAATCAACCTCATATCTATCACGGATCTCCTAGAATACCTCTATCAGTGTTATCTATGCCAAACAAGATGCATGTGTCCATACATGAGTTCTGAAGATATTAGGAAGATTGAGGGTGATTCTGAAAGGTGTATATTATGCCTGCCAGAAAATGTGATGTTTTTTCCCACACCCCACTGATAGCCAACCATAGCAAGGGGGCAATATTGCGGAGGACCCAGTGCATAACGTACTGAGACTGAGGTCAATAGATTTGAATTTGGGTAAGATTGTACTACTGGGGGTTCTATATGACCTCCCACTTGGATCAGGAGTATCGGTGCAGAGGCCATACAGATATCAGCCAAACACTGATATACACAGCTAAAACATGCAGTAGGTCAAGTTTTTCTGGATAAGATCAGGCATTTTTGATGACAGGTAAGTATATGGAGGGTGCCTTGAGTGGTAAGAGACTGCCCTGGAGCATTGATCTCTTTATCCATCAAGGGATGGCTTCAATATCTAGCTGTGATGGAAATGATGGAAGAACAAAGTATGCATGATAACTCAATCTAATGCACCATTGGATACAGGGTGAAAAGAGCCGTCCTCCAGTACTTGAACCATCCCGATCTGACCAGTATTCATTGAGATATGGACTAGTGATCTGGGTATCAGCAGATCAGAGTAGGTAATTGGCCGATTACAAGATAACAATTGAGTTCAGAGTATAGGTCAATTGATGAAAGTCGGAGCCCTTATCGAAATCTATAACTTTGGTTTTGTGACATTCTGTGACATTTATCATGATTTCTACTGATCATCCGTGAAATTTCCCTTTTTTGGTAGTATGTCACATAAGTCACATACTGTGCCATCTGCAAATCCACATGCCAGGCGGTCAAGTATAGGTTCAAAGTCACTAATTTGTATTCAAACTGCTTACAACCCTTCAAAACTGTAATAGTTCTTCATTCGAATCTAATGATGTACTAGTCAGTAAGAAACACTGTTCACCTTTATTCACTCCCTATGGTGCCACCGACAGTGCACCGTAAAAGACTTCATAATTATTCGCTCCCCATGTGGTCACTGACAACACATCATAAAAACCTTCATAATTATTCACTCCCTATGTGGTTACTGACAACAGACCGTAAAAAACTTCATAATTATTCACTCCTTATGTACTATCGATAAGCCTACAGTCGTGTTGACTTAGTGCCTCTGCATACTCAACTTTATTCACTCCACTCTTCAAGGTTTATTCACTCCTTGGGAAATAGCGAATGAACCGTGCACTATCGGTGTTAACCCGCCGGGTTAACACCGATAGTGCACGGTGGATAGTGGGCTACACAGGTGGGGCAGGCCTAGGCCTACACTGCTTTAAAGACATGTGGGTAATATAAGGGGTATCTATATGCGGCAGCTTACCAGTGATGCCTGGTTAGTGAGTAAATACAGGATGGCTCTCAGCCAAGTGTAGTCCACCATGGCTTGTCCAGCCCAGCTCCGTGGCCTGGGCCTTGCCTGCAATATCTATGCTGACACTGTTACGCATGTGCTGCGATCCCAATCGCTTTTAGGCGCCTTCACCAACTAAAGGGAGGCATGGGGAGTATGCAACTACTGTAGTATTTAAACAATTCGGCGTGGCTTTTTCATGTGACATCGGCGCCAAAATTGAGCTTTCAATGCCAGCCATGGCTCATCATGACTGCCGAAAATTTTTGGCAGCCGTCCGCCTGATTTTGGCCAAAATACCCGTCAAATGGGCTATTTTCAGCCTCCCAGGGGCCTGAACTCACCATATGAGTGCACTATGCACCCACTTTTTGCCCCACAGGGCCTGGATATTTTTGACCTTCTTGTGGTTGGCCTGAAGAATTCAGCGCCCCGACCCAGTACCTGTGACCGCCGAAAATATTTCGGCGTTTTAGGGGGTGTGTGACACGTGACTGCCAAATTGATTAAAATACTACAGTATGGTAAGCAAGTCAAGGCTCTGCATGCCTGCCATCAACTCATGTAGCTAGGGTGAGCAGTGAATATTGTTGCACTTCCTCCGAAGCCGTTTCCATGATCTAGGAATCCTCTAACCCCTTCTCAGTGTACACACTCTCAGTCACATTCTCGACACATGTTTCAGTCATATCTTCACAGCTACGCTATCCTTTTCTTGTCCTGCTTCCATTTACCTGCCGACAACATGCACAATTCAAGAGCTCTCCCGCCTGCTCTCGACCCTCTCATCAGCCAATTGCAGGATCGCCTGCAAAAGAGTGATGCTGAAGGAAAAAATCTGCGTGCTCTCCTCGAAGCGCTGCTTATGGAGCAATAAATCGAGGGTGCTACACCTCAACCCCATGTTCCCAACCTCCCTACTGCCCCCGTTCCTCTCCTTGACCTGAGCCTTCTCCTTGAAGCTGAAGAGCGGGTGGCGGAGAATCTGCTTCGCGTCACTGTAGTATATCCCATGTGCTGGCAATTGAGACGATGGCACAATTTTGATTTGTGCCCCAACTTACAAGTAGGTTTCTCCGCCCTATTCCACACAAACTTGTTCTTATTTCACTTAGAACGACCGGGACACAGACCTGCCACGATCTACGCACGAGGTGTCAGCGTGTTTGAGCAGGGCCAACATAAATCAGCAATTTGTTATCCAGAAGGTGACTGAGTGTACACACTTGTCCTCGCTCACCGGCACTCCTGCCGCTGCGGAGCTCGTCAAGTCCGTCCACACCACCTTACACGCGGAATACGCCAAGCATCACCGCCACTTTGTCCAAATCGTCGACAAACTTGTTACTGAGCCATCTCAACAAGCAAGCACCAATGCTATCCTACACCGTGGCTGAGATAAATTGGCAGACGCCACGGCAACCCGTTGCTCTGTATATCCCAATTTCTCCTGTGACAAAGCCCGTTTCTTGTCTCAGGCCAAAATCCATAAACTGGAGAAGCAAGGACGAGCGACGCACAATGAAGATATCGGTGGCGAAGAACATGGAACTGAGCAGTTGGACGACGTGCTAGGCCAAGTTTTCAACGAACATTGGGCAACTCACTGCACCATAATGCGAAACTCCAAATGCACCACCACGCCAGCTCCACCGGCAGGCCAAAAACCTCTCGGTCTCCGTCGTCAAGATCACCCCTTGGCCCAGTCCGAGGACACTCATGTTATCCTCGGACTGGGAAAGCAGGAGCTGAACTCTCGCGGACCAGCTAAAGCGGCAGAGGAGCTGTTTGCCGTGCCAAACCAGGTGCTCTATGACATGGTCACCCGGCGTCAGCAGGAGCTGCAGGAAGCAGGAAGTCGTATTGGTATGTACCGCTTACTCCTCCATCAGGTCTTCTCCGCCACGCAAAACAAATTTGTATTTAACCAGCTGCTTAGCAGCCAAGTCAGCCAGGTGAACTATACTTATCGGGATTCCAACCTCGCAATCCTGCACGTAAGACAATCTTCGTCTCCTCCTTGGTTTACAGCACGCTGATTGCTATGTAGCGCGTCTTCCACCACCCCTGCTGGCAGGAGCTCAAGAGTATGCTCAAAAAAATCCAATACGGCGGGCGACTGGATATCATGGCCGTGTGGGTGTTCCTCATCCTCTACCTAGCCAACACGGCAGCCGAGACATCCCCGACCCCCTTCGACATCGCCGCTTGACACAAGCTGTCGGTTCTTGGCCACCAACTTGCCGCCGCATCCAAGGGCTTGATGTCCGCCTATAAACCGCCCTTTAATTTGGATATCCCTCCCGCAACACTCGCCGTTCTGCATGGCTTTATTTTCCGGGCAGAAAACCTGATAGAGTATGCTTTGATTGCATGGACCCACGGCCTTGTGTGTCTTCGTGGTCTCTGTAACAAAATGGTTACACGGCTCTCAGTACGTCAATGCGAGTTCAGCGCAGCACACAGATGCTCATCCAGGGAATAGTTGCAATGCATGAACGAAACAACCTTGTTTGATGAATTCCGAAAGTCATTCCAAGACTGCACCTGGCTGGCCTGCCGGCACGCGCTGGACATGGACAATCTGATGTTTGTCTTTAACCTGAAAATGCTGTGTCGCGTCCATAGCGTCAACAACCTCTACTCCCTCAACGGCCAAAATACCCCTCTCACACTGAACCAGCGGCACGACTTATTCTTATGCCTGGTGGCACTGCAACACAGTCTGAATGGGGGATTTTTCCATCCATCATCATTGGAGCTCGCAGCAATGTCCACTCGGATGTCGCACAAGAAATGTCGCACCAAGCAGGACAAGTTTAGTCTTGTCTTTCAAGGTGAATATATGCCTGCGGAGAGATTGCATCATGTCATCGATGCCAACGAATTCACCACAGGAGGATCTCGAGGAGCTCGATGCGGCTCACAAGAAGGTTCTCTTCGAAGTTCATACGCGGTGGATGTATCCTGCAGAGGAGGGCAAGCCAACACCGCTCCACAAAGCCTTGAAGTCTCTGTCTGAGTCTGCACCCAATATTGGATTCCGTCATGGACGCAGCCGTGTCTCTGCCCCTCTGCTCCTTGTATCCATCCGTCCTGTTCCGAAACCCCGCGTGCTCGCAGACATAGCTGTTCAGACCAAAGCCAAAGTGCCTTCTGATACCCTCCCCGAGCCCACACTGTTGAATTGGGCTGATGATTCCGCGTTGCTGCCTATCTTTTCACTTTCTGTTGCTTCCCCACTGAGCAATGAACCACGGGATCTTTCAGCGCTTTGCAGCAGTACCTCGGCGCCGTTTGCCAGTCTGCAACGTCGTCGCCACCGTCAAAATGGTGCTCAGTGTCGTATGCGTACAGGAGCTACCAATTCAAAAGACTATCCTGCACCTCTGTTGTCGTCGCACCCTTCGCGTTCTGCCCATACCCCACCGCGTTCTGTCCGTACCCCACCGCGTTCTGCCTGTACCCCACCTGCCCAAAGCCCACTGTGTCATACTGGACGAAGCCAACCGCGCATATGGTATCACCTTCCATTCCCGTGCCCAACCCATCATAGCTCAACTGGGCACACGACCCGTGCCTGCGTCGTTTGAGTCAAGCTCTTGTTGGTTTGGGATGGATTTGGCACACACCTGGGACAGTGTGTTGTGGTTCATATCGTTTTGATGCAGGAGAGCTGCAGGCGACGAGGACCTCACCATTTTAAAAGGGGCACCTGTAGTGGGAGAGATCACATCATGTCACAGTGGTCACATCATCATCATTCTTAGCCAGAGCCACCGACCTACCACAGCGGAGGGGGTTGAGATGCCCAAGATCGATTCATTACTCTCATATAGAGATTGACTACATCAGTGCAAGCACCGTGGTACGAGGAATACATGTGTGGGTAGTAGATTGACGATGAGCTCCATGCGAATAGTCTCACACCCTCCTTCAGGTATTCACTGTCACCCAGGTCGATGAGAGGTGACAGGAAACTTGCAACGAGATGGAGGTATGAAGAGGCGGGAGGGCCAGAATATTTATCGGGGAGACGAAGGCGGGGAAAGGCTGGGGAGGGATGGTCCATGTCGCCATCTGGTGTCGCTCCGGCTGCCAATGCGCTCTTTGGCCTCCTCGTTGTTGTTGTTGCTAATGTGGTCGCTCCGGCTGCCGACGCGCTGGTTGTTGTTGTTGTTGTTGTCATCCCCGCTACTCTTGCCCATGCTCTTGCCCTCTGCCGTCCGGAGGCATATGTGTGCATCTGTAAATCATCAGCAAGCTGCCGTCCACGTTTCTCAGCAAACCTACAGGCCTTGCCTTGCCGGCCAAAGGGCTTGCTCTTGAGCCCGGTTTCCTTCCCGACCACCTTTGATAACAAGCCTGCGTCCACGGCGGCAACTCCATACTACTTGCATGCTTCGTCATAGGTTGCGTGCATGTCTTTGACAAGCCGCCAGGCTGTCTCCGTCTTGTCCACCGTGTATGTCTCTCGCACACTGGATTGCTCGTCGTCAGTGCAGGCACAACCAAATGTGGGCAAGACTTACTACAGGCGGGCCCAGTTATTTCTCTGGGTCATCTTCTTGCTGATACCCGCGGGGTCCTTGATCTCGTTGGCAAAGGCTGAGAGCTTGGGGTTGGGGATGACAGGCCTGTTGGCACATTTTTGAGCTTCACATGAGGGGCGAAAGGGAAGGATGGTCACTGTGTCGCGCAGTTGTTGCCGTCGCTCTTGTCGGCAGGCTTTTTGAGCATCACATCGGGGGTGATGCGCATGTTGGTAGGTTTGGTGCGCTTCATATGGCGAAAGGGAAAGAGACAGTCACTGTAACACCACTGACATGCAAGAAAAGCAAGAAATAATCTGATACTGCTCTACACTAAATACAAATCAACTCTGAGACCAATTCATGGCTTATTTTCGCCCTCCCTCCCGCTCACCAATGTTTCAGCCGCTTTGACGGTTCGCCAGTAAGTGATTCTTTTGTCAGCGCTGCAGCCTTGGCATGCTGTTTTTCCTTTTTCTTATTTTGCTTTGAGGAGGCTCGGAGACCGTAAGTGTCAGGGAGGATATGATAAGTTGAACTGACCACTATTCGAAAGCTCCTCCTGCCCTGCCTCACTCGTACGGAGTGCACGACTCACAGCAGGGCGTCTGGATACATGAAGTTCAGTGGACATTGGAAGACAAGACTCAACACACCGAGAGGTCCCGATTTCATGCAGCGACGTGTTCAAAATGTACTCAATGTTATCGCGCGTCGTGCAGGGCTCGCACAACGCGACTGGCAGGCGACTGGTGCCCCAGAGAATGTGGGGTAAGTCATCGCTGCCGTGGCACCTCCGGCAGCAAAGACAGTAAAATGTTGTCTGTCATGCAAGTGAGTGACAAACCATCCTGCTTGAAGAAGGTCCCTACTGCTGGTACTCCTTTTTGGACCTTCACCCACTCCACCTCTGGAGGTTCCATAGTCCACCCCTTTTTGCGCGGGTAAGACATGACCCTGTCATCCCCCATTCGGGGTTCCAAGAGAACACTGGACGCAGATCAGCAGCACATTTGTCTACGATGTTGTGCACACAGGGGGCCAAGCTTATAGCCTACCACATACGGCCTACCAATGGCCTACCAATGGCCTACCAAGTGGCCTAGCAGCAATTCCCTTTGTCCTCCTGCCTGTCACTCTATCTTTGACTGCTGAAAGACCATGCCTTCGACACATGGCAATGCCGCTGATCCTTCTTCACCTGATCATATAGAATCATAGACGGCAGGCCGGCGCCGGACACATGTTCTTTGAAACGACATAAGCATCAACACATGTCTTCAGTACAAAGAGATGTTGGTAAGCCTGTGGCAGGCCAGTTGGTAGGCCATTGGTAGGCCAGTGGCAGCAGGCCATAAGCATTGCCCCCTGTGACACTGGGTGTGCATCCTGCTCTCGCCAGGACGATCATCTCTTGGATACTCTGCTTCGGTGCGGGCATCTTTGGTGAAACTCACTGCGTCCCTTCAATCTTCAATCAGAGACACTGTCAACTGAAGCGCAGACATGCACCTCGCCAGGATGTTGGGATCCTGCTCTCGTGAAGCATCAATCCACACTTCCAAGCCATCTTCTACCATGTCAACATCCTTTTCCTTCGAATATACAACGATGTATGCAGTCGTGGCATCCAATGAAGGTGTGTTCGAGGGTGGGCTGACTTGTGAATCGTTATAGCGGCACCAGTTACCCTGCACATCCCGGCGGTCACAGAAATAGTGTGCAGGTGTCCCAGGTAGATAGTGGATTATCTGGACCAGAGAGTAAATCGCTGCACCTTCCGTGGTGCAGATTCCGAGACAAAGAGGATACAAAATCCTTTGCGGAACGAATATGGCGGAATCGTTTCCGAGCATTGCACGAGACTGCATCTTGGCTAGGCAAAATAGATGAGGGGTGGTCGATTAGTGATGAGGTTGTAATGGATGATATTTCCTTCTGGTTTTTACGTTGGGCACCTGGGTTCGTTGAGCCTCGAGTTACAGCGTAAAAATGACCTTACTCCTCACAGATGCCTGCTACTTTGACCGGCGCCAGGGCTCGACATAGGTTTGCCGCCAGATTGCTCAGGGGGATTGGCACAAAGAAGAGGTAACAAGAGTCGTCATGCACTTGTTGCGTGTGATGACAAGCCAGTCGTATGTGGCGCTGGACTGCCACTGACGCCAGCAAACTCGGCCACAGAGTGGTGAAGTCAAGCTCTGCCTCATCAGCCCCCAGGTATACAGCCTCCAACTCCGTCAGATGTGTGAGCAGACCGACGATGAGCTCCCCTGCATCAGAAGCGGCATTTGGCATGACGGAGACTGGAATTGGGCTAGTCAGAACGATGAAAAGAAGTGACCGAGGACATTTCCTACCTCGCAACTCATATAATTGGTTTGCCAGAGCTGCCGAAAGCGAGACTGGTCCCTTGGCCTCTTTCAAGAACAGCGCAAACTCCTGCAAAGAACACATCACACAGTCAGATTCGCCAACTGGACATTCTGAGGAAATATACACAACTTGCATGAGCAGAGAAAGAAAAAAAAAAAGGAATACCAGTATGGGCCAACAGGTTAATAAGAAACACCGGGTTTCGTAGTAGGTCATGCAGAACAACGGAGATGGAGCAGGTTTGACTGGAATTTTTGAAGGCGGTAGATATAGGGATATCAAAGTAGCCGCTCATTTTGTGACACTGAAGAAGTGGACGATGAAGGCAGGAAGCAAGAGTGTAGCATCATGTGACCATATTTGATTCATCACAACGTTACTACACTCCTCTCCCTCGCCCATGGTCGACCTCACTCTGGAAGACTGGGCGGCATCATTTCACGCCGAGGGCAACGTCTCAAAGAACCGGAGGGCTGAGTTTGCTTATGAATTTGCGGTAGAATAGTCAGTTTACGCGCCTGTCTCATTTGAGTGCCCTCCCACTGACCGACTGCTCAATTTCCAGCATGAATTCACGCTATATTCACGATCCTAGCCTCTCCGCCACCACGTCACTTCCCATGTCCCACATCTTCAGGCCATACTGCAACGACTGTAGCCAGGTCTATAATGTCCCGGCCGTCACCACCCCTGGCCTAATGGGCGGCATCGTCAGGGCGGCATTCCTCGACATTCAACTTGGGCCTACCGCGAAGCAGTTCAACGGGACTACCAGCAGCACATGTACGTCTGCCGAGCTACCTCTCTCCCGGTGACCGAGTCTGGTATAGATAAGCAGCTCTGACCAAGGACAGCCGACAACGGCCCCTACCTGTCAGATCTGGGGGACAAAGCCCAGGATGCACCGCAGGAAGATGACAGGGACACAGGTCCAGACCTCCTCGTCATCTATACCGCACTGCTCGTGCATCTCCTCAAATCTCAGGGCCCAGAGTTCACGCACACTCTCGTGCAGAAGTTCATCGCACAATACATGGCAGAGCAGGGCACTGTGGGTGACGCGAAGAGGGCCGAGTGGTTGGGTTCCAAGGAGCACCGAATGCTCACAATGCTTGCCCAGTCGTGTCCCCCCATGTCTTTGACTCCAGCCTTGTCCTTTTTTATGCCGGCTTCTATTACCTCCACCCCCAAATCTCTTTTCTACCTGGAGCCTGTCTCCCCGTCCCCAGCTCACCTGTGTAGCCCACATAACACTGTGGCTTATCAGTGCCAACCCAGCATAGGTAGTGAATAAAAGTGAGATCTTCTATGCTGTCCTTCCGAGTAGGACTGGTATACGGCTCAGGTGTGACATCTGTGACATCCAATCCAAAAAAGGAAAAGTTTGCAGATGGTCAGCAGAAGTGATGGCAAATGTCACAGAATGTCGCAAAACCAAAGTTATAGATTTTGATAAGGGCTACAACTTTCATCAATTGACCTATACTCTGAGCTCAATGGTTATCTTGTAATCAGCCAATTATCTGCTCTGAAACGTCTATTAGCAGATCAGTAGAGCATATCTCAGCAAATACTGGTCGGATTGGAATGATTCAAGTACTGGAGGGACACTCTTGTCACTCTGTATCAAATGGTGTATCAGATTGAGTTATCAGGCACATTTTGTTCTTCTGTCATTTCCATCACAGCTAGATATTGAAGTCATCCCTCAATGAATAAAGAGATCAATGCTCCAGGGCAGTCTCTAACCACTCAAGGCACCCTCCATAAACTCACTCATCATCAAATTGCATGATCTGATCTGAGAAAAACTCAAGATACTGCCAATTTGCCTAATATAAGGATGATCCTGGACATGATGAGCAGATATCTCAGTCATTCCTCAGCCGATACCCTTCATTGAGGATGCTATTTATAGATATGAATAGTCTGCACCAAATGATACCTCACTCATATTTTTTAAAGCAAGTACTCAGGAGTCAATACAGGCTATACTATCATTTTTCAAAAATGCTATATCTCAGTGGAAGATACACAGATCTGGACGGTTGCTGGGTTGAAGACATCTCCTGTTGACCTCCAACCAGATGTATACCTTCCCCTACACAAACCTAGAAACTTCCATATCAATATGCCAATTCTCATATTCAGGTGTATGTCTCAATATTCACCATAGAAATATGATAGTAGATTATGGATCAGGGTATGTAGGAGTGTAGGAGGACCCTTCCTGTTTCCTACCACCCAAGATTTTGGGTCATTAGAACAATTCACCAGGTAGATATTTCGATATTGGCTCCAACCCACTCAATTGTGCTTTTGCCGAATCTGCAAAGTAAAGCCTAGAGGCACAGGATACATGGTGCCTGAAGTCTAGGGAGTGTATTTGGACATCTACTAGTATCCTATATTAGATTTAGCAAAGGCTATGTGAGATGGCACAAGATATAGCTGAAGACAGCCTTAGGGTGCTAAGGAGAACTGGAAGCTTCTTGACTGCACACTATAGTGTGAACATAATTTCAAGGAAGCTCTAACATTTTGAGGGACATTTATAGGCATGTCTTAATAAACCCTTCTAGCATCGAAATTGTTGAGATGATCGCGCAGAGGAGAGGAAAGGCAGGAAGAATATGAATTGTATTTGGGGGCTTTGCTACCTGGCTTATATACTGCACAGAATAATTCTAGCATATTCTACAAGTGGAGTGAACCGTGGAATGGATGAGTGAGGAGAATCGGGGAGAACTTCGGGGAACTCGGAGTTTGATAAGATCTGATGATCTTATATAATCAATATCTACAACAGAAATCAACCTCATAGCTATCACGGATCTCCCAGAATACCTCTATCAGTGTTATCTATACCAAACAAGATGCAAGTGTACATACATGAGTTTTGAAGATATTGAGGAGGTTAAGGATAATTCTGAAAGGTGTCGATTAGGTCTCCCAGAAAATGTGATGTTTTTCCCTATACCTTATATTTAGCCAACAATAGCAAGGGAGCAATATTGCAGAGGATACTGTGTATAACTTTCTGAGATTGATATCAATAAAGTTGAATTTGGGTCAGCTTGTATTACTGGGGGCTCTACACAACCTCCCACTTGGATCAGGACTATCAGTGCAGAGGTCATACAGATATCAGCCAGACACTGATACACACAGCTAAAACATGCAGTAGGTCGAGTTTTTCTGGATAAGATCAGGCATTCTTTATGACAAGTAAGTGAGTGGAGGGTGCCTTCAGTGGTCAGAGACTGCCCTGGAGCATTGATCTCTTTATCCATTGAGGGATGGCTTCAATATCTAGCTGTGATGGAAATGATGGAAGAACAAAGTATGCCTGATAACTCAATCTGATACACCATTTGATACAGAGTGACAAGACTGACCCTCCAGTACTTGAATCATTCCAATCCGACCAGTATTTGCTGAGATATGCTCTACTGATCTGCTAATAGACGTTTCAGAGCAGATAATTGGCTGATTACAAGATAACCATTGAGCTCAGAGTATAGGTCAATTGATGAAAGTTGTAGCCCTTATCAAAATCTATAACTTTGGTTTTGCGACATTCTGTGACATTTGCCATCACTTCTGCTGACCATCTGCAAACTTTTCCTTTTTTGGATTGGATGTCATGGATGTCACACCTGAGCCGTATACCAGTCCTACTCGGAAGGACAGCATAGAAGATCTCACTTTTATTCACTACCTATGTGCGACTGATAAGTTCCTAGACATCAACTTACCGGTCTACAACTTGATCAACAAAACATTACACCTTTATTGGCTACCTACAGACCACTGATAAGCTACTATGAAGGTTTACTATCTATATACACCGCCGATTAGAACTCACATTTATTGGCTACCTATGCAACACTGATAAGCTGCATGCAATTTACTTACCGGACTACAACTTGATCAACAAAACATTACACCTTTATTGGCTACCTATGGACCACTGATAAGCTACTATACCGGACCACACCTTGATCAACAAAACATTACACCTTTATTGGCTACTGATAAGCTATTATGAAGATTTACTTACTATCTATACACTACCGATTAGAACTCACATTTATTGGCTACCTATGTAACACTGATAAGCTGCATGCAATTTACTTACTGATTTATTCACTAACTGGCTGCACTATAAGAACTATGACTTGACTGATAACAAAGTAGACCTTTATTCACTATCTAGGCGCCACTGATAGACCACAATCGGTGGGTCTTGGGTCTTGTGGTGAAACTCTAGACAATTATTCACTGATTTATTCACTAGTTATTCACTTACCGCGAATTGCTGAAACGTCTGCAGGGGGCAGGCATCCAAACATCGCCATTCTCCTGTCTACTTGCATACCTTCTCCCTTCTGTCCGACAACTCTTCCCATTCTGCCGTCCCGCTGCCGACACGCCTGCGTCACTCCCCGTCTCCTGCCCACTCGACCAAGAAATAGTGCCATCCTCATCTTGCAGCCTCTTGCTCGATCTTGGTTTTTGATAATTTGCTCAGATACCAAGAGGAGGCAAGATCCTCCAAGACGGCTTTCTCACTGGGATTGAGACCTTCCTATAGGCCTGTCCAAACTTTTATTTTTGAAATGCCATCATTTTTGAAAATAGCAAGAAACTCCCGTCCATCACTACTAAAGCTCCGCACGAGTGTCCCATGGGTTTGATGGTATTCGATCGATAGCCCTTCAAATTCTGAACATAACAAAAAAAAGATTGTCCAAAACGGTGAAGATTTGAGGGAGTTATGCTTGAAACAACATTTGGGCCAAATCAGGCAAGAACTGTGACCGCTAGAGGCGTCACAGATACCAGGGGTGACGGGTTTCAAACCCGCGGGTATTCTGCCATCCGTGGCTCCAGTGTGACACCATCACTGGCTCAAATGGAACAAAATTTGGCAAGGCCATAGCTCAGTCAATTCTTGACGGATTCACTTGGTTTTTTTTTTGTTACGTTCAGAATTCAAAGGGCTATCGACCGAATACCATCAAACCCGTGGGACACTCGTGCGGAGCTTTAATCACTACACAGGCCACAACTCGAGCCAGCAAGCGGGCCACAGCTCGAGCCTGGCCGCGTGGAACCAGACCCCAAAGCCTGGACGTACAGTATACCAAGCAACGCATGACAAATCGGTGGCCTCCGGCTGGGGGGAGGGGACGAGTGAAGGATACCCACAAATGCAGCAGCAAGGCGGAGCGAGCTAGGGTAACGGTGGGGTAACGGGTACGTGCGAACACAGCAGCAAGGCAGAGTGGTATGGGGCGAAGGGTACCCGCAAACACAGCAAGGTGGAGTGGTATGGGGCGAAGGGTACCCACAAACACAGCAGCAAAGCAGTGGCAGAGCGGTAGCCTCGGGCTGGGGTAACGGGTACGTGCAAACGGAGCAGCAAGGTGGAGCAGGCTGGGGCGAAGGGTACCCGCAAACACAGCAGCAAAGCAATGGCGGAGTGGTAGCCTCGGGCTGGGGCTCGGGTCAGGGTACGTAGGTTTGCTTCTTCTAAGGGAATGAGACTGACTATATGGGTAGACTGGTGTCACTTCTAATTGTTATATTTCTTCCTTCTCTCTCCAACGCACCCTTCTTGTAGCTCTCCAAAGATTGCTTTGCATCTCCTCAACTTCTTGTAGCCTTCCAAGATTGCTTTGCCATTCCTCCTCGCATCATCACACATTTGTATTTTGTACTGTATTCGGTACCGTCGCTTAGAAAGAGAATGAGAATGTAGATTAAACACGCCGAGTCATGAAGAAGGACAGAAAGTAGATAAAAAGGGATGTAAATACATCTAGCATAGCTCAGGAATGAAAGCGAGGGATAAGACAATGGATAGAAAAGAGGACTGTAGCGTAAGATGAGAGAATGGAAGTACTGCACATAAGAAGAGAGTGTTAGCGACCACGGCTCAGCCGCTTTCATCTCGAGATTGAGATTTCCCTGGGTATTGATGAGCCACAGTTCTGCCTTGTCCTTCAACACGTCCAATGATTTTTTCAGGGAAAAAAAATGGTAGACATTCTTCCTGATGTCACTCCGTATTTGGCGAGATGCTCAGGTGGTGGCGCCGGCTCCCAAGGCTCGATGCAGTGGTAGAGGGCACCGTAATAGCCAAAGCCGAGGGGCTATCCTCGGCGCTATTTCCCAATCCAGGTCTACGACTTGCCCACTTGACAGTTCCCTAATGGGTTGACTCGGCTGCCTCGCTTACATTTGCTGAATGTTCTGCGAGGTGCTCGACAAGACGCCCAAAGCATTCAAGCACCCTAAGACAACAGAAATTGCAGGCTCCAAATTTTTGCCAAATTTCTTGACCTACTTACTGGGAGATGCCTGTGGCCTGGCTACGCGCGGTCACCCCATTTGGACTCTCTCACGGGACAGCTCTGACAGCTCATTTGGCCGACAGCTCCGAGGGTTGCCCCCTGGCCGAAGCCAATATGTCCGTATTTATAACTGGAAGGGAGCTGTGAGATATATAGCCACACGGGGGGAAAAAAAAACATGCCTAAATTTGGCCCCAAAATCTGGGAGCACCATTGCGCTGCCCTCGAAGCTTCCGTCGGCACTGGTGAGTGTAGGTCCGACGTCCAAGCCGTCACGATGGAGGTCCACCTGTAGCTTCCAAACGATGATCCACCCGAGGAAGGGGCCAGGATCCAAGAGGTTCTACTTCCCCCGCGTTGAATGTCTGCTCATAGACGGTGTGCCATGCTGGGTAGAAGATTTTGCAGCAAACTCCGACCAATCTGGTGTAAACTTGGGTATGGAGATAGTACGTATTGAGTGCCTGGAGCCCCGACGTTGTGCCGGGTGCCATATCCTTCGACGGCTTGAGCAGGTCCTACACCATTTCAGATACATAAGGCGGGCTAGGATACGGAATACTAACACCGGTTGCGGTAGCTTGCTGGGACCATGCTTGGACCAGGTGTTTTGTGCCCGTCTACAGAAGAGTTAAAGGGTGTAGAGAGTAAGAAAAGGAAAGGTATACTCACGCACTCATAGACGATCTGAATATTGTATTCTGCATGTGGTACAGCAGGACCAGGCTGGGAATGAGCATTCATGTACAATTTTCAAGCCCAGGGACGTTCCTCTGTAATGGGAGCAGGCGTGTGCGCAGTGTGGACCGCTTGCAGGCGAGGGTCGCTCTGGAGGTCAGGCTGAAGCGGCATAGGATCAACGAAAGGGTAGTGCATGCCGTGTTCCTCGACTTGGTTGTGCCGACCGTCGCGCGCATTGTAATGTGGTTGATTATCGGCAAGATAACATTGAGTCTCATAGAGAATATGGTTGCAAAGCTCCTCCTGCAAACTATGAGCAACAGTCCCCGATACGGAGAAGACACAAACATACCATGAAGCCGTCGTAATGGTATCCATCGATATCACCGAGTTGCGTACGACCATCCGATATTTGAGAGATGGGCTGCCCAAAATGAGAAGCCCGTCAGTTTTGAGGAGAATATCCACAGTACCTGGGCATGAGACAGCAGACTTTCCGCAATTCGGTCTCGCACTTGCTGCGGAGTACCTTGTGGAGAGATGACTCGGGGCCTAGGGCCTGCTTGCTGGGATGGGTCAGCTTGACGGGGTGGGAAATAAGAGGACCTGCACTTTTTTGCGAAAACCCAGGTAAATGAACAAGATCTTGCCCGTTTCGTCGATGACGATGGTCGTGAGGACGATGGGGTCTTCGGAGGCCAGCTTATCTACGACCTGCTGAGCTATGTGCAGATTGTCGGTGTTCTTCATTCTAGACTGCCAATAGCAAAGGGTATGGGTACTCAGGAACACGTCCGCCTCCACGAGCACCGTATCCCAATGGTGTCCTAGCATATTTTGGAGCTTCTTGCTTGAATTGCCCGAACTAGCAGGAACCTCATAGGGCGCAGTTCCAGTGGTCAGATGGGGCCGACGGACAGCTACAGCCTTGGGAAGAGCAGGTGGTCCAGGCTTGATGAGGATCAGCCACCAGAAGAACAGATGAAGATATGTACTGACGAGGGAGGGTTCGTCATCCGAGTCATCCAAACGCAGCCTCTTGGTTCTCTGCATTTATTGCCTGGGTCAAATGGGGACGCGAGGGACAGAAGAAAGAAGTGGCATGGAAGAAAGAACTAAGACACTGATGACTGCACGCCTGTGGCGCTAACGCAGGAGCACCTACGCCTGTGGCGCACCCACAGAGTGGTTTGGTCTCAGTTCTGGCTCAAGTCCACGGAAGGAGAGGCAGGGAGAGGGAGGGAGGGAGGAAAAAGCAAGGTGGTGAGTCAGAGAGAGCTATTGTTACACTTGATGGTCACAAGGCGCTGCTCTAGAGTCGAGTAGTAGGAATAGTGCGAATAATCAACCCCAGCGAAAAGTCCAGGCAGCCAAATAGAGCCAGACAGAGCTAGGCTGAACTGAATCAGCCTGGCTCGATAAGTGGAAGCTGGCTCTTTCGGGCTCAGCGGATTTAGTCTATAACTTGATTAATGCATTGATTTACACAGAGCCCGAGTGAGCGAGAGGAATACAGTAAGCCACATCAAGCGGCATCAAGCATTGTCTATATATTGAGCAATGGCTGCCCTAGCCATTGCATCCCGCCGTCCCGCTGATAAGCAGCTTTCTGAAGCAGGCGTGGAAAGGCAACCTTTTTGCGCTTATTCGGTGTGCACATCACAGAACTAGTATGAGCCCGAATAGCTAGTTGGGAGATATCTGCACCAGTGAACAAGGTCTGCAATGGGGTTGATGACCCGTAGCGCATTCCAAGTTCTCTGTCTACACATACCAGCAGAGCCCACAAGCCTGGGCCTATCCAATCCGGTGCAAAACACTCAAAGGGATAAACACCAAATAAGACCTGGCAGTCTTGGAATCACTGTTTGCTATTTGGACTTGCGATAAGATGGAGAAGCACGGGCCGGGCCTTATCGGACCAACGAAACCCGAATCAGAGCCAAGAGGGACAAGCCATTGGATGCCGAAGATTACAAGACCCAAGTGACTACAAATGATCCTGGTGACCTTATCTGGAGAACAAGTGAAGGCAATAACTTCGGAACTACTGGACGGTTTGGGACGAATCACATATGCACGGAAAGCTACGAACGAGGGCTATCCACTGGTACCAAGGGCAGAACCGCTAATTGGACAACTGGAGAAACATCATACTGAATAACGACAATCACAATTCGGATCAGAGATCTGCATACGAATATGACTCGAGGGGCGATCCATCATAATAATTACTACTCGGATATGACACAGACAAGGGTATATAAATAGGATTTTGGTGCACTGTAGTGATGGAATCGCGCACCTATTGAGGCCGCGATCTGGGGTTTAGCTAAGCTACAAACTGCAAAGGCTACAACTTTTAAATCAGATTTGGATTGTGTAAACTGAGCAACTGTTATTTGGACATCAAGATATCAAAGTGTTTGACAAGGAATTAGTGAATAGTGATTTAGGATTTAGGAACTAGGACAGAATAAGGAAGACAGAAGAACAAGGACTTGGAGGAATACCAATTAAAGAACTACACCGCCAACCTGCCGCCGGGTGGCACCGTGATCAAAGCGAGGACAAAGCCACAACGATGATGTTGTGTGCTTTGAGCCCGACATCTGTATGGAATAAAGAGGATTCGGAAGCAGATTCTATATTGTTCCTAGTACCCCGTAGCACCGACGCTTTGGTCAATCCAAACTCTTTGTTGCTTTATGCTTCATGCAACATGAATGCTTCGTTGTATTGTCCCCGCAACACCTGCAGGATGTGCCTTTCAATCCGCATGGGTTCCAGCGAGTGCTCCCAGCTCAGTTCAAGATGAATATTAGTCCAGATTTCGTGTATTTTTTGACCTGGGGCTGCCCCTGGGAACTCACCAATTCTGACCGTTTGATTTGCGGATTCTCTCGTTGCGCACAAATGAAGAGAAAATGATCATATATTGCAATTCTACAGTACTTCCGCTGTCCCGTCGGCCACCAGCTCCGGCGCAGCGCGGGGCAGGGCGTCAATGCCATCCTTCTCCTTGGTCAGTGTCCCGTGTGTCCTGCGATCCGCCGACATGATGGTCTTGAACAGGCTATGAATATGATCAGAGAAGTGAAAGATTGTTTACGGAGCACATACCGGGCTAGATGCTCCGCCGCCTCGGTGCAGCAATCCGTCGCATCGGGATTCTCTTGGAGCTTGTCTTTCGCCTCCGCGGCCCTGCTATCGGCCACCCGTCGAATCGCGACGATCTCGTCCTCGAGACTGCCCCAGAAAGATTCGTCTTGATCGCGCAAGAATGCCTTTCGCTGTCGTCGTTTGAGCACGGTGGATCACTGAAAGAAGGAAACTCACCAGCAAAGCAGCACGGGCAGCAAACTCGTATGTAATGTTGAACTCGGGACCGAGATGTCGAGCGAGGGCCTTTGCAAATGCCTGGAGCGGTTGGTGCAAAGTGGGGCTGGAGTTGGGAGCTTTGGGAGCTGGTGTACCCTTGGGCGGCGCCCCCATGTTGAAGGACTTGTAGATCTGTATTGATTTCAGCGGGTGATGGGAATGACAAGAGTTTACGCACATCTTTCTTAATTGTCGAACGCGCCTCCGTCAGCTGTTTGGAGACGTTCGAAAAGAGAACATGATATTTGGCGGTGTTGGTGATGATGTCCGCGGGGAGGTCGTAGCCGTGTTTCGCAATCGCCATCTGCGACCAGTCAATAACAAGAAAGATTCGAGAAAGACGACGAACTGAGATGGTAGTGGTCAAGGCGTCGCCTTTGTATTTGACAGTCGAGGTTGCAAGGAGGACGGCGTAGCAGCGAGCCTTGATGTTTTGCTGGGAGGTGTGAGATCGCGGTTGATAAATGCATCGAAGCAGTCGCAAGCGCACCTGCACGTCTCTCGAGATCTTGAGACTGCCCTCCTTCTTCGCCGCTGCGATGGCTCTCTCTTCTTCGAGCATGTGGTCGACGAACAAGATGCCGAGCATCGCATTGAGAGGGAGCTACCAGTGGATGAGTGAGAAAATGCCACCGAGAAGAAATAATAGCGCTCAACGCACCGCCATGAACTTATCGACTTCGGCCATTCTTTCGGGCTTGAGTTTTTTGTTCGCGGCATGGCGCTTGACGAAGACGAGGGCATTGGAGGAGGTCGTCGCTGTGGAGGTCGTTGTACGGCGTCGCGTGGGAGTGCGCTGACTCTCGTCGTCGTCATCGTCCAAGTCGGACCGGGAGCGTCTGTCGCCAATGGCAGGCGAGCGTGGGCGGATCGGGCTGGAATTTACGTCCATGTCGTCGTACTCGCTGGCGAGAGTTGAAGGGCTCGAAGGCATTGTGGCCAGTGGAGAGATTCGGTTGGGTGGCAAGCCGGTGGTGGGTGGAAGTCAAGAACAAGTCGCGGTGTGACCGGTGTCACCAGAATTCTTCAAACTTCGTCAAACGACGCAAATGCCACAAAATCAAAGGAAAACTCACATTGAAGGTGCGCCTGTGAGCAGCTTCGTCAACCCTCAGATGCTGATACAGTCCAGGCTTCACGATATGCTTGCATGATGCCAATAAGGTCATCTGCAATACCTGTGCAGAGGCCGCACCACCGGGGAAAGAAATGAATAAGGGAAGCACCAAGGGCCATTTGACCAGCAGGGATCACGCTCGGAACGTCGAAGTCCTTCAGGACCGATCAAAGGCGCGCAGAGAAGCCGAGGAACGGAGACAGCGACAACTTGGGCCAACTGCGCAAGGGTTGCAGACGCTGCGCCTCTCTGCAATGGAGATTCCTCGCGCGGACGTGCAAGCCCCGCTCCCTGCTGCTGCTGATGACTTCTGGGATGCGCTGGATGAGGGTTCCGTGCGTTTCCAGATGTCGGCGATGGACGACACCGAAGATATGACGACTGAGAGTGAACGAGTGCGCCTTGAGGCGGTATTTGATGCGTTCGGGGGAATGAATGAGGCAGAACTGGGCTATGCGCTTGGTGCATCGCGTGAGGAGGAGCTGGCGGCGAACCGGGAGCTTGACGATGAGCGCCAGATGCAAGAATTGCTTGACGGGTTATGTAAGTGATCCGACACGTCGAATTCCTCTTCTGACCACGATTCGGTGCAGCCTTCAACGATTCCGAGCCCAGCGGAGACCCGGACGACGAAGGATGGACTCCGTATCCGTCCAAAGTGGTAAGCTGGGGCTGTATTAGCCGAAACTTAAGCACTGAGCAGTATTAGATGTTCCTTTTGAATGCTGCGGACAACGTACCGCGTCTCCGCATTTCTGAGTCCCAGATGAAGCTCTGGCTTTGGATTCTGAAGGAATGCGGCGTCAAAGGGGTTCCCAATGTCAAATCTCTTCGGAAATTTCAAGAGTCTTTGCGTACTGGCGGCTCGGGGGTGCCGACAATCGAATGCAAGTCCGTCCAAGGCAAAGTCTTCTACATGAATGATATCCGCAAGATGGTCGCGAATGTACGTCGTCTATTTCCGGTATCCGCTGTGCCAATGGTTGACCGTTGTTAATATAGGACTGGTCTAATCCGCTCGTTCGGCGGTTCATCCACGTATACCCCGAGATCCCCCAGAACGGGATTATCTCTGAGCTCTGGCACACAGACAAATGGCGCAAGGACATGGACCGTTCGCGGCTGAGCCCAATGTGGGCTGCCCCCGACTCGCAGCACTACTATGTCGACGAGCTCGCTCAAATGACGTCCGGCAAGTTTGTAATCCCACTCCGTTGGGTCCTCAAGGGTGGGAACGTCTTCGCCGATACTTACGCCGTAGATATTGCCAATGTAGGTCCCTGCCCGGTCAGACGGGTCCATGCTGACCGCTCTTTTCAGGGACTCGCAACGGTTTCGGCCACGGGTGCGATCCTGGTTGCCGCCGCCGACCTCAAGCACAATCTTCTCGCGCTTTGCGACCTCAATATACTCCCGACCTGGTCCACTGATGCTGGCCATGCCGCTTCCCGCCCCAATCCTAAACGTGCTGTTGCCGCGGGCCGCCCGTATTACGTCGCATTCCTCATCTGGTTCACGGATGATGTTTCCGGGAACCGCTCCAAGTCTTGGAACAAGCACTGGGTCGCGTATTACACCCACGCGTGTCTCCCTCGCCGTCTCCTTCAACAAGAAGCTCACATTCACTTCGTCTCGACTTCTCAGAACGCGACTGTAACAGAGCAGTTCTCAGAGATCAAGAAGATCGTCAAGTTTGTTTTTCTTCCGGTCTGGTTCTGTTTCTTGCACATCTAATATGTTTTTGTTAGCGAGACCCAACATAATCCCATCGTCGCGCTCGATGTCAACAGCATGGAAGAGACGCTCCTCGAGCTGACGGTAATAGTGGACGACTCCGACAACCCGATGCAAAGCGAGGTCTCGAGTCATATGGGCAGCCAGAGCAATCACCCATGTCGCAAATGCGAGATTGGTGGGCCTCAGGTTGAGAAACGCGCTAACGAAATGTACCATGCGTTCTTCTCGGTACGTGCCGTATCAATTCAGAAGAGAGTGGGGGCTTATCTTTTTTGCAGCCAGGGACTCCTCGCAGCTGGGACAGTGTGATGGCGACGGTCAGCGAACATCTCGAATGGGCGTGTTCCGGGAACAAGGCCCGAATCGAAGAAGACCAGACGGATACTGGTGTCAAGGACCCTCACGCACAGTTCTTTATCGACCAGATGATTGCCGAGTTCAAGACGCGCCGTGCTGCTGCTCGAAAGGCAAACCCTCACAAGGCCCTCGCAGATATCGACTCGGAGGTCGCGGACGAGCTCGCCGCTTCAATGCACGAGCGATACGGCGACATCATCAACCCATTCTTTATGATGATGGGTATGTTTCCCTCATGTTCACGTTGTATAACCACTCAGCCCTCATTCCAGGTCATGATCCAACTCAAGATACGCCGGTCGAAATCCTTCATACAATTCTCCTTGGTATTGTGCGATACATCTGGTATTACTCGCACAGCCAGTGGAATGCAGCGACGAAACAACTCTTCGCGCAACGCCTCCAAGCAACCGACATCACCGGCCTCAGCATTCCACCAATTCGCGCAGCGTATACCATGCAATACGCCGGCTCTCTCATTGGCCGACAGCTCAAGACAGTCATCCAGACGTCCATCTTCCATACCCATGATCTTGTCGACCCCGCGCACTATACGGCCTGGAAGGCGGTAGGGCAGTTAGCCGCGCTCCTATGGGTCCCGGAAATTGACAATATGAACGAATATTGCGTACGCTTTCGGCTCTCTGTTCTTGACATCGACTTATCCAATCCGATAGGCTGATATCGAAGTTGCCGTCGCTAACGTCCTCGACGCGTTTTGCGAGATTGATCCCTCGAAGATGCTGATGAAATCCAAGCTTCATCTGCTTGTACACCTCGTCAAGGACATCCGAAAACTCGGACCGCTCGTCGGCGTCGCTACCGAGAACTTCGAATCCCATAATGCGGTCTTCCGGGCGGCATCCATTCTGTCGAATCATCAGGCGCCGAGTCGCGACATTGCGCTTCAGCTAGCTGATCAGGAGGGCGCTCGACACCGAATTCTCGGAGGTTACTGGAAGGATCCCGCCACACAAACGTGGACTCGTGCTGGGGCGTCTGTCCGGGGCTATATTGCGACACAGAAAGATCTTCAGCGCCTGTTGGGATGGACAGTTCATCCCGACCCAACACCCGGTACGCTTTTGCATCTTTTATCGACCACGTGCACTAAGCTGGTATACAGGCGACTTCAAATACGCTCCCCTGCCAAAGCGCGAAACCGGGAAACCGCGAGAAGGACGACGCGCGCACAAGCTTCGAGAATTTTGTGATGCTGCTTGTTTGAACGCCGCGGTGTATATCGCGATCGACACGGAATGGAACGAGTGTCGAGAGGTTACTGCAGCACACGGGGATTTGTGTACTCTCAACTCCTGGGTGTTCTATGACATTGAAGTGCGTGGTTTCGGTGTTGAGTCTGACCACTCTAATAATATCTCCAGGGAACAGATCGTTCTGTGGGCCGCATCAAGCACATTCTCGCGCCAACGAGTTCGGCGATGGCTTCGGTCATCACCATTATTGAATGCTTCGAGGTCACATCCCGCCGACACGAAGTCTACGATACACCGATTCTAATCCGACGGCATGGAGAGTCTACAACACGCATTGTGCCCGCCAAGGTTCGTTGATCAAGTATCTAGTGCTGAATACTGAGAAGGTGCAGGACCTTCAATTCAACTTCAACGCTCAACACGACTGCTACACGGGCAAATGTGCCGCGACCGCTACACGACAGATCCGACACGAGCGCCAGAACACAGAGTTAACGGAGGCTGTCATCGCGCATGTGGGCCCCGACGTCTTCCTCATCAACAATACCGGATTTCATAACACCCATCTGTTACGACGCGTCTTGCCGCGAGATCTGACACGTCCAATCCCGCTCTACCCCGATTCAGCCGAGCGGGAGCGGTTCCATCATCGACAGGCGGCGACATTGCGAGAAGAGGATAGTAGGAAGCGCAAGAATCGGGAGGACGCCGCCCAAGTCAAGGCGCAGGAGGCGCAAGATGCGGCGGATCGCGCGCGGCTTTTGGCCCAGGAAGCCCAGGCCCTTCGGGATTTTCCCGACAGTGATGATGCGCGCCGATCCCAGCGAGTGCGCACCGGTGACGTTGGCGCCAAACACGGGGGCAACGACATCGAGATGGAGTTGTATTAGATTATCAAAGAAATCATATTTTGTAAATACTGGGGCAGCTGGATGTCCAGCCTGAATACATCGTAGTATCAGCAAAAATCCATACAGTGGGCTGTGCGGAGCGGATACCAGATAGCCACATTGAATCTATGCAAGATCTGCATCCATGCCACCATGAACGACCGCACGCCATTGTCCTGGCACCGTCATCCAGAACTCTCATTGTTCGCTTTGCGGACACGATGTGAATCAAATCCAGATTGGTGTTTGATGGAACAAAGGTGGCATTGGCCTGTCACTCTGCACGGACTCGTCGTAAAGCACCATTGTGGATCAAAGCTGACGGCGGGTTGGGGGTGTAGGACATCCTATTTGGCCGCCCCATCAAGGCTCGGATAGTACATTTTACGTGCGCGTTACAAACCCTCGAATCACCTATCCTGCACCCCCACCAAAGGCCCTGTACCCAGGGTTCTGAACTCGCTAGTGTCTATTAGCTATTTGATTGGATTTGTGTTATTTGGTTCCACTCCCTTACACCGACTTACAACGAGTTTGACTATCACAAGTCTTATTCAGAGTATAGAGGTTTTGGGTTTAGTGTTATCCGGTTTTCACAGGTTTAGTTTTGTAGTTAGTTCGTCAAGCACACACATCACCGCCGTCCTGCCTGCTCCCGCTGTCCCGTCCCGTCCCGTTGCTGCCCACCCGCCTTCGGTATGCTCTCCTGCCGTCGCCTCGTCAACTCCATCCTCATCTTGATCCATCAACTATGCGGTCGCGGCTGACATTGCGGTGAGTGCTTCCGCAGTGCTTTCAGCTACTGCCGTCGCATCCAGGTGTTTTTTTCTTGTAGCTCTGAAATGCAAGTTAGCACCAGTAAATGGAGTAAAAAGACGAATACCTTTCTATCTGCTGCGGGGAGAGCTGCAAAGGACCGGTCAAACTCCGCAACAGGAATTCGCGTGCCGCACTCATTTTACAGATCAATAAGATAGAAATTTCTGCGCAATGATAAGTGGATGGAGGCATTGGAGCTGAAAGACAATGAACCTTGCCGTTATAGCCGCCGCTCCCTTCTTTTGGACATGCGCCATCGGCTCAGCTTTTGGCTCACCTACTCCGGAAGGGTCAGTGCTGGCATCATGCTACCTAGACAGGACGACAACATACCGTTGACTCAATTGGATTTTGCTTTGGGAGCTGCTTTCGCGGTCTTCTTCTCGATGAAGTCAGCACGGGCTGTTGGAGCAGTTATGGGTCCTAGCACATCCCTGTTGATCCATTAGTGTGTTAGCAGATAGAATGGAGCGGACGCACAACAGATCGTGGAACTGTAAGGGAATGAGCAGCAGCATCATAGAAAGAAAAAAAGTCGCATACTTTTAACGAGCGTTTGGTCAATGGCTGAGAAGTTGCAGGCTGGACGGAAGAGGTCGATGGCTATGCTGACTGAGGAGTCAGCATGTCGAAGGGATTGCTGGACGTTGTGGGTTCGGCTGACAGCGGCGCTTTGAGACCGGTCTTAGTACTCCTCGGCCTTGCTTTTGGTCGCTCAACAACTTCGGAATAGCGAGGACGGTTCGCTGTCGCAGTTATTGGGGGAGCATCTGGATGATGTGCAGCAGGGTTGGATGGAAGCGATTGAGAGCCAGAAGCACTGGAGGCAGTGGCAGTAGAGACTGGGCTCGGTTTGGCGGACAAGGCGATAGTAGGAGTGGCGGACAAGGCGGTAGCGGCAATGGCAGAGGATATGAGATCGAGCAAGTCACTGTCGCCTTTGTCGATCTCCATACATTTGGGTGTGTTGATCATGATGTCGGGTTCGAGGTCAGAGATGAGTGATTTTAGTGAGTTGACTTGAGCGCGGCGAACAGCGCGCTGCGAGAGATTGGCGAAGGGATTCAAATGTTGCTTAATTTCCTGCCCAAGATTTCAGATTGTTCGTTCCATCGTCCATTGCTGTATAGACAACCAGGTCCAAGGTGAACGACTTCGGGAGCAGTGTGTAGGAGATGATGCAAGCTTTGCCGAATGAAGTGAATTCGAGTGGGGTCGCAGTTGTAGTAGAGCAGTTCAAACTCCTCCACTGCATTGAAGAGGTCAAGGGAGAGACGCAAGTCAGGGTCACCAGAGATATCAATAGATTCTTGGATGGGATTGTTTAAACGCTCTACAATGTCTGGATGTAACCTGCTGTTTGCGAGCGACGTGCCGTCCAGAGCCTTGAGAAACTGCTGTGAGGTGCATATGTTGGCAATACTTGAGAGCGCCTCCCATAACGGCCGCGAGGGTGGCGGATTAGGGGCTCGGGGAGCATTATGTGATGGCAGACGCAGGGATGGTGGGGGGTGTCACTGCTAGAGGAGTGGAGTTGCGAGACAGCAGGGTATTGATTGGTCCATCGTCTTGGTCATTGTCGTCGTCCTGCAGACTGTCCAAGGAGTTTGGATCAGCAGAACCGTCTAGATCGAGCTCATTCTGGTCCTTCACAAGGTAAATGGCAGCTCGTCCAATGAGAATAGAAACATGCACTTGCTGCATTTCATCAGCAGTCTGCATCGCCATAAATTTACTCTTTCCCAGGCTCATCATCTTTCCCAGGCTCACGGAGACGGAGATACGAGCCCGCTTGGGTGACGGAGGAGCCTGAAGTTCTTCGAGTGCATATTCTTCATTGTCCTCCCAGTCATCCTCCACATGCGGTCGGCGACGCTTCGAGTGAGAGTGCGAGTTGGAGCTAGTGGACGCCGAGGTCGAGGATGCTGGTGCAGTGGCACTTGGTTGAGGGATTGCTTGGCTCGGGAGACCATGGCCGGAGGAGGAAATGAAGGTATGGAAGGACTGGAAGGGTTGTTCATGGTAGGATCTATGCCAGCTGTAGGTTGCAGCGGAGCAAGGTGTAGCGACACCCTTGTGGACCTTGTGGCAGTCGCAGGAGTAGGACATAGTGTCTGTCCCAGTGAGGCAGTGGACGAGAAAAGCTGTGAGTGTACTGACTTTCTTTTGCAAGCCTTGGATTCAGAGAAGATAGTACGAGACCACGAAGAGACAGTGAGGAGGGACAGAGGAGCAAGCTATGTGCGGACGCTGTGGTACGTCGGGTGTTGGCAAGAAAAGAGCGACGTGTTGCCCAATTGGGATGCAGATGATGTGATGATGAGCAAGGTGGACTGGGGCATCTATCTAGTACATGCTAGACCAAGCTAGCTAAGACGCGCGCAACTGCTGCAAGCTTTTAGTAGCTTTAGTACCACTGGCAATAGTGATAGTCCTTGCGAATCAGCGGGGCTCAATCCTGGCTCCTTCCGGCTCAACAGCTCACTGCGGCTCGATCCTGCTCAATCGGGAACACCGGACTTTTGCTGGGCTAGCGCTCATCCGTTTACAGAGCGATAATAAATACAGACGTACTAGAAGAAGAAGAACGAAAAAAAAATCGCATAATTCACCGGCTGAAGCTCATTTGACCATTTTCTTTCCGTTAATCGTCACCGTCACCTTCGTCGCCGTTGGCCTTGTCATGGTCCAGGTGGTAGCTCCTGTCGATCGTCGGATGGGCATCGTTGTTGTTGTTGCCCCATTGCTCATCATTGTTGTGGTCGCGCGACAATCCTTGCTGAAACTTGGGCTGCGCAATGTTAACACGGGCTCTCTTGCGTGGCCACGTGAGCTCCTCCTCCTCCTCCCACGCTGCTCCCTCTCTGCCTGGATCTGCTTCACCTTCTTGACATGAGAGCCAGGGCTGGTATGCTTAGCTGCATTCTCCTTGCTCTGTGGCTATCGTCGAGTCTCAACAAGTAATAGGCAGAGTCTCGACACCGACTGAAACAACCAACAACTTGTATTACATGTTACATAGTTTAGGATACATTCATGTAGATAGGTTAAACAGACCCACAGTAATTGTAACAAAAACTCAGAGTTCATGCGAGGGTATCCGAGCATTAGGCCAACGAAACGCTGAGATCCTTCAAATATTATTATCTCCTAGACCTTTCCGTAGACATGTACAGTCTACATATTTCTGCACTGGCTTCTTAGCTACTTCGCATAGTTTGCGCCAATATACCGATCTCTTTTGCTCTCTTGCAACCGACATGGGAAACGATCAAAATGGCCACCCATGGGTCGCCATTTTTATCACCTGTGTAGCCCGCAATACACTGTGCACTATCGGTGTTAACCCGGCGGGTTAACACCGACAAGCCACGGTTCTCCCTGTACCTGCCATGGAGTGAATAATTAGTGAATAAAGGAGTGAATAATTATGAGTTTACAAGGGTCTAGGAGTCCAAGGGACCAAGTCAACACTACTGTGGTGTTATCGGTAGTGTATAAGGAGCGAATAATTATGAGAGTTCTCACAGTGTCCTGCGGTGACCACATAGGGAGCGAATAATTATGAAGTCTTTTACGGTATGTTGTCAGTGACCACATAGGGAGTGAATAATTATGAGAGTTCTCATCGTGTCTTGTCGGTAGCACCATAGGGAGTGAATAAAAGTGAACAGTGTTTCTTACTGACTAGTATACCATTAGATTCAAATGAAGGGCTATTACAGTTTTGAAGGGTTGTAAACCGTTTTTGAAGGGTTGTAAACAGTTTTAAAGGGTTGTAAGCAGTTTGAATACAAATTAGTGACTTTGAGCCTATGCTCGACCGCCAGGCGTGTCCATGGTCATAGATGTCACAGTATGTGACACCAGTGACATACTACCAAAAAAGGAAATTTTCGCGGATGGTCAGCAGAAATCATGACAAATGTCACAAAATGTCACAAAACCAAAGTTATAGATTTCGATAAGGGCTACAACTTTCATCAATTGACGTATACTCCGAACTCAATTGTTATCTTGTAATCAGCCAATTACCTACTCTGATCTGCTGATACCCAGATCAGTAGTCCAAATCTCAATGAATACTGGTCGGATCGGGATGGTTCAAGTACTGGGAGGACACTCTTTTCACTCTGGACCCAACAGTGCACCATATCAAGTTATCAGGCACACTTTGTTCTTCCATCATTTCCATCACAGCTAGATATTGAAGCGATTCCTCAATGGATAAAAATATTGATGCTCCAAACCACTGAAGGCACCTTCCACATGCTTACCCATCATTAAACTGCATGATCTGATCATAAAAAACTCGAGCTACTGCCAATTTGTCTGATATCAGAATGATCCTGGACATGATGAGCAGATATCTCAGCCATTACCTGACCGATACCCTTCATTGAGAATGCTATTTGTAGAGATGAATAGTCTGCACCAGATGACACCTCACTCATATTTTTAGACCGACTACTTAGGAGTCAATCCAGGATATACTATCATTTGTCAAAAATGCTATATCTCAGTGGAAGATGCACAGATCTGGTCTGTTACTGGGTTGGAGGCATCTCCTGCTAGCCTCTGACTGGATGTATACCTTCCCCTAACTCACAACTAGAAACTTCCATATCAATATGCAGATTCTCATATTTCGTTGTATGTTTCAACATTCACAGTAAAGTCTAATCATAGATGATGGATCCAAGTATACAGTAGTGCAGGAGGACTCTTTACCTTCCCTACCACTGAAAATTTTGAGTTATTTGACACATTCATCAGGCAGATAATTACATATTGGCCGCACCTCACTCATTTCTACTTTTGCCCAATATGCAAAGTGAAGCATAGGGCCAGAGGATACATGATCCCTATGGTCAGAGGAGTGTATTTGGACATCTACTAGTATCCCATATGAGATTTAAGAAAGGCTATGTGAGATGCAACAAGATATAGCTGAAGACAGCCTTAGGGTGCTAAGCAGAACTGGAAGCCTCTTGACTGTGCACTATGGTGCGAACATAATTTCAAGGAAGCTCTAACAGTTGGAGGGACATTTGTACGCATGTCTTAATGAACCCTTCTGGCATTGAAATCAACCTCATAGCTATCCCAGATCTCCCAGAATACCTCTATCAGTGTTATCTATGCCAAACAAGATGCATGTGTCTATACATGAGTTTTTAAAGTATTCAGACGGTTGAGGGTGATTCTGGAAGGTGTCCATTAGGCCTCTCGGAAAGTGTGATGTTTTTCTTCATACCTTACATGTAGCCAACAATAGCAAAGGAGCAATATTGCAGAGGACCCTGAGCATAACCTTCTAAGATTCAAGTCAATAGATTTGAATTTGAGTCAGATTGTACTACTGGGGGCCTTATACAACCTCCCACTTGGATCAGGAGCATTGGTGCAGAGGTCATACAGATATCGGCCAAACACTGATATACACAACCAAAACATGCAGTAGGTCGAGTTTTTCTGATAAGATCAGGCATTTTTTATGACAAGTAAGTATGTGGAGGGTGCCTTCAGTGGTAAGAGACTGCACTGGAGCATTGATCTCTTATCCATTGAAGAATGGCTGCAATATCTAGCTGTGATGGAAATGATGGAAGAACAAAGTGTGCCTGATAACTTGATATGGTGCACTGTTGGGTCCAGAGTGAAAAGAGTGTCCTCCCAGTACTTGAACCATCCCGATCCGACCAGTATTCATTGAGATTTGGACTACTGATCTGGGTATCAGCAGATCAGAGTAGGTAATTGGCTGATTACAAGATAACAATTGAGTTCGGAGTATACGTCAATTGATGAAAGTTGTAGCCCTTATCGAAATCTATAACTTTGGTTTTGTGACATTTTGTGACATTTGTCATGATTTCTGCTGACCATCCGCGAAAATTTCCTTTTTTGGTAGTATGTCACTGGTGTCACATACTGTGACATCTATGACCATGGACACGCCTGGCGGTCGAGCATAGGCTCAAAGTCACTAATTTGTATTCAAACTGCTTACAACCCTTTAAAACTGTTTACAACCCTTCAAAAACGGTTTACAACCCTTCAAAACTGTAATAGCCCTTCATTTGAATCTAATGGTATACTAGTCAGTAAGAAACACTGTTCACTTTTATTCACTCCCTATGGTGCTACCGACAAGACACGATGAGAACTCTCATAATTATTCACTCCCTATGTGGTCACTGACAACATACCGTAAAAGACTTCATAATTATTCGCTCCCTATGTGGTCACCGCAGGACACTGTGAGAACTCTCATAATTATTCGCTCCTTATACACTACCGATAACACCACAGTAGTGTTGACTTGGTCCCTTGGACTCCTAGACCCTTGTAAACTCATAATTATTCACTCCTTTATTCACTAATTATTCACTCCATGGCAGGTACAGGGAGAACCGTGGCTTGTCGGTGTTAACCCGCCGGGTTAACACCGATAGTGCACAGTGTATTGCGGGCTACACAGGTGCATTTTTATTGTGACTGTGACAGCATTGTTTGCCATGGCCTTACCGCAACGACTATTCACCAACTTGCTAGAAGTGGAAGGATCTTCCTGGATCCACCCGTTGTTTGATCTCAACAATGGCTCTCCCTTCCTGGATGTTAGCCCCCTGGTGAGGGCATTGGGTTTCCTAAAAAAATGTGAAGACCAGCAGCGCGCCACCGAACGTACTCCTTAACCAGTATCCAGCCCGAGCGTCAGTACACCCTTGCAACCCACCTGGCCCAGCACCATGGACAATGGGTGCAAGACAACCCGCTCGAGCATGCCTCCTTGGCCAACCTACTTCACGAAGGATACAGCAGACTCCCGCAGACGAAAAAATCCAAAAGGATCCCCTATCACCTCCTCCCACTCATGCTTATTGACCTCCTCATTTCCGTCCACAACGATGAAACACAACTTACGAGTCGTCGCCGCCATGCAGCGCGGCCCCAAGGAAGTAATGAACCCAGGCAGATCAGTGTGTCTTTATTGGACATGTTGTCCCCACGCTAAACTCCCTCAGCAAATGGAGACCTGCGCCGTCTCCTGGTTCAAGGAGTTGGTGAAAGCCTCTGAGAGAGTCGCGACTTACTTCAAAGCCTGCAAAGAACAGGTGTTGCAGCCGCCCGCCAAAAAGCGCAAGCCAGACCTAAAAGAGGTGTTCCTGGACAACCTCAAGGACACAAACCTCCACCAAGCCAAGACTACCCTGCATGGCGAGGCCAGCGTCAGAGCAGTAGCCGCCGTGATGAGCTGTGTTCTTCATGTGAGTCCCAATGACGACCCTTCGCAAAAGTAGACTCAGCTAGCGTCATACAGAGCGACCTGCGAGCCCAAGCCACTATAATTTTCCAAATGTACCTAGATGTACTGAGGGGAGACGGTTGCTAAATCCGCTAGGCTCCTCAGAGCTGTATACACTGAGTGCATTTTGAAACTGTCTTCGCCCTAGAGAAGCCGGCCATTTGGGGGAAAAGGCTGGGCCATTACCATTTTGGGACAATATCTGTACACCTGCTGATAGGATCATTATATACCATATAAACCAGTACCCCCTTTTGGGACATGGGTAGCTGATGTCACATAGTGTGACATTTGACCAAAACAGGAAATACTCCGGGCCCGCCTCCCGCCACCCGCCCTGGTATCATATATGTCACATATGTCACACAAAACATTAAAGATGCAGAACACATAGATAATGCTTCCCCTGCAAGGGGCAGGGTCTGAAGCTCAATATTGATGGAGATAATCAATAAAAGGCACTAACTCAGCTGGCAAAAGATATCTGTAAATGATAACAAAAATTCAGTAGATACATAGTACCCTAGGAACATGTTTAATACAAGTAACACCTTGTATGCTTTAATACTGATGGAGTTAGCGCAATAAGAGACCCTAACTCAACTGTGAACTAGCTAAATTATGGTGAATCCCTTCTGCATAGCTTACTGAGAGGACTATGGTCCTCAGAGTTGTAAGGACATATATATAGTCACTATGAAAGCTGGACTAAGCATTGAAAGGTGCTTGAGTTAGAGGCCAAAAAAGGTGGCACCTCCTCTACAAAAAGAGTACTAACTCAACCCAAATGACCTTCATATAGTATAAGGATTGGACTGTTAAGTGTCTGGGAAGGTTGGTCTGAGTCTTATTTACTCTCCTGCCGTGAGTAGGCCCCTCTCCCTGATGCTGGAGAGTTTGCCTGATTAAAGAGCATTAACTCAATCAAGCAAGAGATGTGTCTTGCACCATTGATATTGGGCCTCTGAGTGTTCAATGCACTGGGAAAGGTTGGTCTGAGTCTCATTTACTCTCCTGCTGTGATTATGCCCCTCTCCTTGATGCTGGAGAGTATGCCTGGTTAAAGAGCATTAACTCAATCAGGCCAGAGACGTGTCTTGCACCATTAATATTGAGCCTCTAAGTGTTAAATGCACTGGGAAAGGTTGGTTTGAGTCTTATTTACTCTCCTGCTGTGATTATGCCCCTCTCCCTGATGCTAGAAAGCATGCCTGATTAAAGAGCATTAACTCAATCAAGCATCATCCTAGTTATAACTATGTAGAACTTGAACCAATGCTTGGCTCTAGCTAGAAATTGGCACCATGGCTCTAATTGATCCTTCAAACACTCTAACCTGACATGGGAACCACAACCAGCAGGGATGCAAGGTAAAATCATTAAAGAGCTTTAACTCAATGAGCTCATCTACATTGTACCACAACCGTTGCTGCCTTCAACTTGATCTTTTGTAGGAATGGAGTGCAATGTCTTATCAACTATCCAAGTAATTTTCTTGCCTGTGACTTGCTTCTAAGACAACATATGGCTGCACCTTTACCCCAGATGTACTGCTGCTGCGAGCCTTATCCAGTAGCTCTATTGCTCAGTGAATTGGTAAAAGAGGCGAAAATACCTGGCCCTTGAGTCCCACCAATACTCAGAGGCCTACAGTATGAAACTAATGCTCCCTGAGGAACTTAGATTCCAGGACATCATGCAGTATTGTAGCATCTGTCTGGCCGATAAGCTGGATCTAAGTCAGATTCAGCAGAGGACCAATTCACCCACTGTTCTGTACAGTAGCAGATCCTAAGCATTTTTTACCAGGACAATATAGACATCTAAGAACTCAGTATTGCAGCAGTCATATCACCAGCTGTGTTGTAGGTAGAGCTTAACTTAAGATATTCTCAGGAAGATTTAAATACCCTCTCATTATCCCCCAGAGGATCTGACTTGAATTTGAATAGATCTGAAAGAGGAAGTAGATCTATGTTTGCATAGATAACACTGATTAGGGTTTTCCAAGAGATCCATCGAGGCTAGGAGGCTGATTTAAACGCTTCTGAAGACCCCCTGCACATGTCTACAGACCTATCCTGCTGTTGTGGGTCATAGGTGAAATAAAGTTCTAACCACAGTCCTAGCTGAGACATGAATATTTCAGTGTAAACGCCAAACTGTGTCTTTGGTTTATCGCACTTCTCACCAAAGGCTCTTGCCAAAAACTGTGGTTGGAAAGGTTATGGAGACCAATAATGATATTCCCAAGCAGCCCAGAGACCTACAGTGTTAATAGACATGACACTAGGCATTCTGCTGTTTGTTTGTTGAGTTAGAGTCACTTAATGAAACTCAATCTCCAGTTCATGGGATCTCTGAGACAGGAAGCTTATATGGGTTTGTAGGAGTACTCAGACATTCCCTTCTAGCCTTTGAATCACCCTTCTAGCTATTACGGATCTCACAGAAAATGCTAATCAGTGTTATCCATGAAAACATAGATCTTACCACCAGCTGCCAGGTACTAAGAATAAACTCTGATCCTTGGGTCTGTTGGGAGAGGGGAATAACCCAATTCCCAAATGACAGAGTTTAGACTCATAGGTGTACTATAGCCTATGATATAGACACTATATTATGGAGTATCTCTCTGGCCATAGCACCCTGTAGTATTATGCTATAAATTCACAAATGGATGGGAGGATAGAGGATTATGATCTCTACATACTGGTACCCAACTCGCTTTTATCCACTGAGTGGATAAGACATTATTGGGTGTTCTTTCTGACTCAGATGAGCTGTGCACCGGGCCATACAGAAGGCCTGTTGAGCCAGAGTTGCATAGGATAGTTGGGTGCCAGGAGACGTCCGCTCCTGCCAAATCTCAAGGGTAATGGCTCACTAGTGGGGGTACAATGGACAATGTTCACTGATTGAGTTAAAGCTGTTTAAGCTGTTATTTATTTGGCTTTCAAGCTACAGTTTGCAGCCATCCACACACACCACAGGTTTAATTCTCTCCCAGAAGGTTGGGAGTATACAGGCCTCTCTTACCACCAAATTACAGGCTAAACAAAGCAGTGGTTGTGTATAAATTGTGGTATAACAGTGATGTTGAGTTAGAGGTCATTTATTTCTTGATGTATCTGTACACAAATCACTGAGTTAGAGTTGACCAGGAGGGCAAAACTGAGAAGGGTGGTCAAGCTAGAGTCAGGGATCCATGTTGTACATGAATCTGCTGGGGAGCAATTGAGTTAAAGACCTTTAATGACTTGCGTGATATCTAGTTCGGTGGTTGAGTTAGAGACACTTAATCATATTTTCGCCAATACTGCAGCTATTGATGTGCATCTTTTACCAGCAGTATTTACAAGTGTTTGGCTACCTTTTATTTCTTTAGGTTGAGTTAAAGTCATTTAATTGATTATCTTGATGAATACTGCACCTACTGCCATGTGAGTTGTACAGGGTGTATTTAGCAGGTGTCCGGCAACTTTTCCTTTTCCTTTTTTGGCAGCAGTGACATGTGTGACACCAGGGGACGTGAGCTGAATGTGGAGAGCTTGTCCTAGGATTTTGAGTTAGCGCTGCTATAAGGCTGGTGATTGAGTTAGTGTCTGTATTGAAGGCTTGTGATGCAGTTAGTGCCTTGTTTGATAACTGTGTGAGATTGAGTTAGCGGCACCAATGTATAGAAGAACATCCATGATTGAGTTAATGCTTGTTATTTCAATTTCTCCTTCAATATTGAGGCTCAGAAGATAAGATTTCGACATTATGTGATCCTAGGGCGCTCTGCGTCTTCTGTATATCATTTATGATTTTTATAAGTTCTTTACCATTTGAGTTGGCGCTTTCTATTGAGTATCTCTATTGATATTAGGCTGTATGGAACACGATTTGTACAGGCATACTTTTCAGGCCATTGTGCATCTTTTATGTTTATGTGACATATGTGACATGAGAAGTTGAGTTAGCGCTTTCTATTGAATATCTCCATCAATATTAGGCTGTACAGAACACGGTTTGTACAGGCATGCTTTTTAGGCCATTCTGCCTCTTTTATATTTTGTGTGACATATGTGACATCAGGGCAGCCCGCCGAGGCAGGAGGCACGCTGATCAACAATTTTGGAGCTAGATCACAATGTCACACCCTGTGACACTGTTAAACAGCTTACCATCACCAACATCAATAAAGGTGCGACAACTTGTGATGATATTTTGGACCCAGATTGGGAATTGGCCAAGCCGGGTATACCACTTTATAGGGCCTGCAGAAGGCAAATGCACTCAGTGTATACAGCCCTGAGGAGCTGAGCTTATATAGCAACCGTATGCCTTCAGTGTACTGAGCGCAGTTGGAAAATGCTGCTACCTACAGGTGAACGGAGAGGGTTGCTTGCATGTCGGCCGAGGCGTCCATGTTGACATTGAGAGAGAGCGACTCGCCAAGGCAGGAGATGGCCAAGTTTATGAGGTTGACGTTCTTGTCAAATTGGATTGGGGGGATGTCGAATGATTGTCTTGTTGGAGATGGCTGGAGCACACAATGAGCATTGTAGTAAAATACTGCAAGAGGAGATCATCATACCCTGGGCGGCAGCTGCAGCGTCCAAGGCACCCTCCTTGGCTGCAGAAGCGACTTTGGTAGCGTCACTGAAAGAAAAACACGTATCAGTGCAAGCTAGCGAGAGAACTCAGCGAAAGAGAGAGGACAGATCAAGTATGTGACAACGAAATTTCATTATCACACCTTCTGAGTACAGCTCTAGGAGGATGAAGCTCAATGCACCCTGCTCTACATTCTGACCAGGGTCAACATATTAATGGACACGTGTGTCGGCCATAACTCGGACCGCCAACCCAGCGGGTGCGAGGGTCAGAGCAAAAAAAAAAAAAAAAAAAGCTCAAGTCACCTGTAGTTCCCAATCCGGGTTCGAACCGGCGACTCCTCAGTCGAAAGGCAATAAAGGTGAAGAAGGAGTTGCTACCACTAAGCAAGGGACGAGCTATATGCAATGATATATCGTCGTCACAACCTGTCCGACAGATAACAGATAACCTGTCCGAGTCTAATGTTGACCATGGTCAACACATTAAAGGACACGTGACCGACGCATGTGTCGGGCTACTAGCAATGCCGGGGTGAAGGAAAAATAATCTTCTTGTCATGGCTCCAAGCCCTGAGCCGGGTTCGAACCGGCGACTCTTCAGTGGAAAGGCAATAAAGGCGAAGGAGTTGCTCCCACTGAGCAAGGGACATGCTATATGCAGCTGGATAAAACTCTGGCCACATGAGCATGCAACATTCTAGTGCTCAGACGGCACTAGGTAGCTCACTGTTCCTGCCACTGGCTTGCCTTTCTTGTCTGTTCCAATCAAGATCGTGATCAGCCAGTATTTTGGTGCAACACACTCCTTGACTCGGCCATGCATCGTTGGAAGAATGCAAGTCGGATCTTGCAAGAAGTGGTGATGCTGGCACATCATCGGTGACAGTAACGCCGGCAGCTTGTCTGTTACCACCACGAGCTCCCGCCCGCCCTTCCGTCATGATCCCGTCCATCCATGTACCTACCGCCTCCAACCCATCTGACGTGCCAATCTCGCAGTCCGACCTGCCAGTCTCGCCCTCCGCAGAGGCAGTGCAGCCTAAAGCCAGCGCAGAGTCTACACCAGAGAAAGAACGTTCAGTGACCCCAGACTATCCAGGCGACGGTTCCACGCACTCCTTCGGACCGATCCCTCACTATGGACCCATGCCCCATCCCTACAGCGCAAGCTCATCATCCGGAGAAAACGAGCACAACGCTGCGCACGTGGAATTCTCTCCCTGTCCCTCACAATCAAAATTTCCTTCGCCTTCTCCCGTCATCCTCGTTATCCCGTGATGGCGGGCCCAGTGCCGTTACTTTGCCCTTTGCCCTGGCGCCGAGTCCGCGGCAACCCTGCTACATCACTGTTTTATCGCACAATGTTCTTCTCGAATGTTTTTGTTTCCTGGTGTACACCTCCCCAGCCCCCATCCTCCACATCCTTCAACTGGTCTGCTCCACATGGCGGCGCCTCATTCTGTGCAGTCCTACTTTATGGGCTACTCTGGAGTGGGAGACGCCATATGCTGGCGCTCTCGCGGAGCACCTGCGTCAGTCTCGCGATGCACGGCTGGATATTTCCATCCACTGGTACATGACATTCCGGGAAATGGTAATGTTGAGATACCATACACACTGCATCCGCGCTCTGAGCATCGGCGGCGGTGTGGATGACCTGCTGATCGTGCTGTGCATGGAGCCCATGCAAAGCGTGGCCCGACGCTGCAAGGCGCTCATTCTCTGGGGGGACACGTACGACGGCGAAGGTCTGCACATAGACTACGAGGACGGCGACCTCACAATCTACATCTATGACCATCCCTTCAATGACGAAATCCTGGAGCAGCTGTTCTCGAAGGACGCCTTCGATAGGACAACAGAGCTCGTTCTAAAAGGGACACCCCTGCCGGCACTGCTGGCGCTCATCGGCTACGTTGTTCCCCGTCTTCCATCCCTGCAGTTGGTGGTGATCCACGTGTTCGAGGCGTCCAACACCATGGATCTAATCAGAGTGTTTTCCGACCTTCCCGCTGGCGTCGCCCTACCCGGTCTCTCCTTCCACATTCTCATTTCCGTACATCCTTCTGACTGGCTGAAAACGGCCTGCGACCACAGTGTGTTGTTGGACGGACCGCCTCCGCCCACGTTTTCCGAGGTTGCGGTTCGGTTTCTGTCGCTCGCAGGGTGGGACCATCCATACGCACCCGCCATTCAAGAAATTACTGTGTGGCTATCGCCGGCAAAAGTGACGTACGAGGAGGTGGAAAACGTCCGCCCGCTGATTCTTTCTATTGAACTTTAATGTACTTTCTTGTGTAGTGCTCTTTGTTTTGCCGCGCATCCGAGGATGCCCCAACGGTCTGCTACAACCGTCTGTACTATAAATACAACTGTCTGTACTATAATTTGATGACGACCGACACGATGGCCTCGTCCACGCACACTGGAAGCTGAGTGAGTACTTTCTAAAGTTTGACCGACCTTCCTATCCTCTCGCTCATTTGTCAAGACATTGTTATGTGTTGTTGGCACAGTGGGGCAGGGTGGGATGGTAGGACACTGACCGATGTCCTTGAATGTGAGCGGCAGGAGTAGCTGGCAGCGTGAATAAATCTTGAAGTTACATTCAGGCATTTGCATAGCGGGTGGGACAATGAGCAATGATGATGTGATAATGCTGGGAGAGGAACTACAAAGCTACGTTTCGAGGCTACAAGAAGGATGCAAAGTTATGTCTGGAGAGCTACAAGCAGGAGGGAAAGCGATGTGGGGAGAGCTACAAGAAGGATTCAAAGCTGAGAGGAAAGGAACAGTCTACCCATATGGTCAGTCCCATTCGGTTGGAAGAAGCAAACCTATGCACCATGGAACTACAAGACTAATCTCTCCGCGGCGCATGTGCGTCACTCATGTGCTGGCTACGGTGCTGTGACGAGATAACGATGAAGCCGCAAATTTCGCATGGAACTCCGGGGGGATGGGACTGACGTTCGCCAGCGCCATTCAGCCAAACGCACGGCACTCCCCGATTCGTACATCGGTTGCAAGCGGAGTCACCTAGCGTGAAATCACACGGCTTGCCGCCGTTAGTACAACAGATGCATAAGGGTCTACGAAGAGTCAACAGTAGGACAGAGGAGTATAGCAAGAGAGACTTGGTTGCTCTCGTCCCGGTCGCGCGCCTCCTTGCTCTGGCTTCTCCTCCGTCGCCGTTATCCCACGGCGCAAGGTCATCTCTCAAGTCTTCAAAATGAACGTTGTGTGAGTCAGATTGGAAGAGCAGGTCTTGTACCAACGCATGGAGAGTTGACGGCCTTAGAATGCAGTTGACGCAGATCTGCATCAGAGTTGGTCCCTCCACCCGGAGGATTCCCGGCATGGAAAGGTGCGTGACGTCGTACACCCGGCGGCAGCCAAAGCAATAAATCTTCTGCTGTTGAACGAATCAGATTGGAAGCACAGAGCACGCGTTTCCTTACGACAGAGTCGTTTGGATTCATCCAAACCACCTCCTCCCGGAGCGCCTCCATTGAGATTGATACCGCCGGAAAGGAGGGCACGGCCGCCGTGGATTTTGCTTGAATGGGCCAGCTAAAAGATCTCTTGATGAGCAAGTGCGCGCTACTAGCATACGGCGGCGCGACGTACTATTTAACGTCGTTGACGGTTCCCGCAGGAGCCTCGCTGTTCTCCTCCGCGTCGTCGACATGCATTGCCATTTCGCTGGACCAGATGAGCACCGTGCAATTGATAGCCGTGAAGATAAGCACTTTGCAGGACTTGCTTTATCGGTCGCCGCTGCTGGTGACGCACTGGAGTGCAATCAGCACCCTACCCGCTCATATGAAAGACGCACACTTTTCCGCTTCGTCGTTAGTGAGGCCGAGTGCATCACAGAGTGATGAGCGGTAGGGTTTATGCACTGGATCGGACTCAGACGGGGTGGGGTTGGACACATGGGGGTTGTAGGAGGGTGGACCCGCTCGTATGAAAGACGTGCACTTTTCCGCTTCGTCGTTAGTGAGGCCGAGTGCATCACAGAGTGATGAGCGGTAGGGTTTATGCACTGGATCGGACTCGGACGGGGTGGGGTTGGACACACGGAGGTTGTTGTAGGAGAGTCGGAAATGGACTGGTGGAGGAGGATGATGGTGGGACGGATGCATAAGCGGAGGAAAAGGAACGGAGGTGCTGGGTCGCCACTGGAGGTCCAAATAGGGGGAGGAATCTGCAGGCATGAAAGATCTTTAGCAAGGCATAAACCAGCCTGAGGGACAGATATACACCCAAAGAAGGACAACGAACCGGTGAGGCTCGCGCCGCTGTCCCCAGACTGCGTAGTCCAACGACTGCAGTTACTGCCCCAGTGTGCTGCCTGCTCAGACGCGCCTAGCGACAAAGATCTGAGTCCACGGGAAAAATGCACAGAGTCAGCAACTCGTTCTAGTGTCAAAGCGTCCTGTTGGGGAGCCCGAGGCCAGAGTGGATTTGGGTCCATGGCGGTAGAAGGAATAATCGCGGTAGTCACATCACACCTCAAGTACTCATTAGTCATCGCTGCTTGCTTCCTTCCTCGCATGTCTGCACCTTTCTTCGTCCGCAATCTGCACCCTTCCCTCCAAGAAGAACTAAAAACCCTCCTCGAGCGCAGTGATGCCCTCCACGATACCAATCCCATGTCGCCACAGCTTCCCAGCCCCCTGTTCGACCCCGAGCTATTAAGGAGGGCGGCGACACGCGTGGACCGCGAGGTTGTCCAGCATACGGCTTTATCAATGGAGAAACAGCTGAATCGATGGAGAACCGACCTAATGCCCGATTTCCAAGTATGCACCATAACTATCTCCTGTCCTGGGCCTAAATCATTTTGCCAGATGGATACGGAGCCCAGCTATGATCTCACACGCAACCACGCCATGGCTGCCTTAAGCAGGACCGACATCGACTGTACCTTTGTCATCCAAAAGGCAACTGAATGCATCCACCTATCCCCTCTAAAGTTCTCGCCTGACGCAGGCGATATCGTCTCCGCCATCTCTGAAGCCACTCATGGTCAATATCTTCGATATAAGCGCCGTTTCATTGAGGGCGTCGATGCGCTGGTCACGGAACCCACCCACCGCATACTAGCCAATAAAATCATTGAGTTCGGCCACGAACGATGTGCAGGTGTTCCTGTCGAAAACTACCCCAAGCTCACCGTGAGCTCCAGCGCCATCTCACCCCCGACCAAATCATTGATATTCGTGAACGGGGTGTACCGATGAAGATGCAGGACGTAGAATTGAACCCGCCTGATGACGCTGACCCGGACGAGCACCTACACCCCGGGTTCAACACGCACTGGGCCACCCAGTTGGATGCAATCGTAGATGTGGACACCCGCGACAGAGTCGACACTGACCAAAATCTCCCCGACCCGTTACGCCGAGACGGAGCTATCAATTCTGCGCCGTCGGAGGAGGCCCACCGTCGAAAGGTTCAGCAGCAGCGGGATGCATACCTCGGCGGGGCAGAGAACGTCGTGAGAGACCTCTTCAAGGTGCCAAATGAGACACTATATGAGATGGTTGCGGAGCGTCAATCCAAGCCGACAGAAATGGGACATAAAGTGGGGATGTTCCAACTTCTCCTCAATCAACTCTTTGCTATGGCCCACGACGACGATGTATACGACTCCGTGATTAGGACGACAACTTCGGAGGTAAACTATACCTATTGTGACAGCTGCCTCTGCACGCTCTATGTAAACCTCCCAACATTTGGCTAGTTTCGCACTGACGGTCTCACAGCGGATGTTCCACCACCCAATGTGGCAAGATTTAAAACATCTCTTGACCAAAATACAGTACGCCGGCGGCCTGGACATCGAGGTCGTGTGGCGATATCTTGTTCTTTATCTGGCTAATTGAGCAGTGGAGAGATCCACGATTCCGTTTGATCTCGCCGGTCGGGACAAGCTGTCCATTGTCGGTACTCAGCTTGCTGGAGCCGCGCGCGCACTCGAAACGACCTTTTCGGTCGGCTCTCACCACAATGTGACAGCGGAGACTCTCGAGCTGATATCTGGCTTCATTCTGCGATGCGAGAACTTACTCGAGATTGCTTGTATCGCCTGGACTCATGGCTTCATCAGTCTACGGGTGTTGGGCCGCGAGGCAGTGACACGTGTTTCTGTGAGTGAGCGCTGCCATACCCTCCAGCAGACTGACCTGTTTCGCAGAGACTTTGCACCAACAAGACAAGTCTCTTCGCCGAATACCTGAAAATGATCTCAGAGTGCTCATGGCTTCCGTGTCGCAGAGATATGCTGGCCCCTCAGCTGGCATTCGTATTTAACCCCCAGGTCGCCTGCTGGTGCCAGAGCGTTTCTAACATTTATTCCCTGGCAGGCCAGAACACGAAACTCGCCGCCAACCAACGCGAGATCGTCTTTATCTGCCTTGTTGCTCTCCAGCACATCAACGGTGGTTTCTTCCATCCAGATATGCTGGAGCTCGCCGCGATGTCTATTCGCATGTACCATCATAAGTGCCGCCTGAAGGAGCACAAATCCAGTCTCATCTTCCAAAGTACATATGCAGCCATCCGCCGTGTCGAGCTTCCTTTCAGAGCATCGGGTTACTGGTAGAGATATTTGACTGCCTGTGTACGCCCAAACTAATATATGCTGGTATATTATTATTAACATGCTACGCGAACATTTGCAAATGGCTTTGGAAGCCAACATTGTTCCGCTAGCTTCTGAATTTTGAACTGTAGTAATTCAGATAGCCTGGAGTTCAAGTCGTGTGGTGGGCGAGGTATGTGATGAAGAGGGTGTGTTGTGTCTGTGTAGCGTTATCGTTCGCGTCGTTCTCGTGTTTGTTACGGTTGCCGTTCCGCGAAACCAAAAAAGACAGTGTGCAATTGCTTGGTTTAAAAAAAATGTTGCCGCACCGAGATACAGACTTCCGTTCGCATGGTGCATCGAGTGGGGATCGCGATTATCCTGCGCCATTGCCATTCGACGCCGCCTGGTAAGCCGGCTCGCAGAATGCTCATTTGATTGCCTGGAACTACTGATGATTTGACTGCATATGATTCGTATTTGAGTGAGGTACAGTACGGCAGGTACATTCTTGTATGAAGGTGTGAGTAGAACAAATACAGTTGAAACACAGTATGTCTGTAAGTGCGAGTCGTAGGGATACACGATGCGTGATGGCATAACAACGGTGCGAAAGACGGGAGAGCTCTTGTGAGGTACGAGAATGAGTGGATAATGCGAGAGACCGTAGAGCTCTAAAGTAAACACAAGGCAGAACGAAAGCTGGGATAAACGGAGCGCGGGTGATGTCAGAGCAGGAGAATGGTGAGACTGCACACATACCGACATCACAAACTAACAATACGGGGGGCCTGGTCGAATAGGTCAGCTTGTTCGCATCCAGAAAGCGCGTCGCCTCACCATACGCGTCTCCAGCGTACGTGTACGTGTGTCCGCCTCCGACCCCCGTGTATGCGCTGTGAGGGCTATAGATAGCCGGGCCACGCCGCACAAACCTCAGGATGCCGGACCAGGACGACCAGCCAACAACACAAGCCGTTCACCAACACCGCTGGATTATTACGCACCTCAAGACAATGGAGCGACCCGAATAAGCACGACTGCTGGATTAATACACGCTCTCGGACGAAGAAAGGAACCCAATAAGCACCACCGCTGGATTAACAGATGCGCCAATGCGCCGACCTCTAATACAGCGAATCTACGACACTCGTTCATGCTATCGCAATGTTTGCCCGGATACAGTCCCGTTCCACCTACGACCGCAACGGATACAGTCCCCGGCCTACGAGCCCACCGTCTGCGCAGCCCCTCGAACCGCTTGCTATCGCAATGTTTGCCCGGATACAGCTCCGTTCGATCTACGAGCGCTGCGAACGTCGCTGTCACGAACGAGCTGGCCGCTGGATTACTGCACGCGCAGGGAAACCTCGCCGTCATTCAGGAAGGACACGCCACCTATAACCCTTGCTCTGCTGGAAGAGGAACGACTCAGACGGACAAGCGAAAGGGGAGCGAGACATACGACGCGATAAGTGCAGACGTTGAGTGGAAACAGGTGCAGAAGAGTCCGGCCAGCTCAGCATGGAAACGGTCCGACGGGTAACCAAACTGCGGATTGAGCCATCGAAGGAGTGAGACGGGGGCCTATCAGGGTCAGCAATGCGAAGTGGAGGTCAAGAAATCGACGTACAGACGCAGGATAATCTCGCGGGACTGGAAACAATACAGCGGCACTCGAAGGAATCCAGCGACGGACAAGCCAGCTCGATGCAAGGTCCAGAGGAGAGTCGCGGTGCCAGGGAAATGTCGCGGCACCAGGAAACAATAGCGCGGAGGATGAGAAACCTAATGCGAAGCTCGAGGAAATGTAGCGGTGTCCAGGAAAAACCCAGCGGAAGGCAGATGAGTCGAGCGAAGGTCCAGGAAATACAGCGGCATCCGGGGATCAAAGCGACTCGGTCGGTACTTCGACTCAGTCCCCACGAAACCATTCGACAGCTGTGCGACCAAGACTTACGAAGCAAAACATGAAACACTTACCAACCCAGGTCTTACAAACCGCCAAATGCGTGGGAATTGTGGAACTAAGCGTTCACACCCACAAACTATATCTACCACAACTGTAAACACAAGTAAACAGTTCACTGCGCCCCAATATACAGTGCAAATTTCAAGACACGGACACTGAGGACACTGGTATCGGGACCGCCCAATTAAAAGGGAACCACTATCCACCACTCCACCACTTTTCAGACGCTATAAGGCTCGGCGTCGGTCGGCTCGCTATAGTAAACCTCGACGGACGAGAGCGTAGCCAGTTAGCTCTACGAGGGTGACCACCATTCGGAACCGCGCAATAACCGCGACACCCAGACGTATACCAGGACGTTCGGAGGACCTCCTGTAGCTCGGTCGCCGTCCATTATCTCGAATCCACGAGCGCGACGTGTACAGACCATCCTATACAAGCGGCACTATCGAACATCCATCGGCCAGGACTTCCTCGCTGAGAAGCACCATAAGCCTCGAAGAGAATCGAGCACCACCACCTTCCTTCCAACAACTTCGTGGCAGGCTTTCGAGTCGCCAAACAATATCCACAACCACTGAATAATCCAGCGGAGAACGAATTCTTCCCCGCTCGATTATAAACATGCCACCCACGACAGCAGATTAATCTCGCGGAGGCCAACACCCTCTCCGCTCGATTACCCCTACTACCCTACTAACCACTTCCACAGGAACTACACAAGCACGAGCTTTTCTAGCCCCGTTGGATTTATATACACGCACACACACACACACACACACACACACACACACACACACACACAATTTAACACAGTTTCCACTGTTGCGAACACAATCCCCAGAGGACGACTCGACTGAGACTTGATAGTACAAAAGCCGTATTTTGGAAATCTATCTCTACGAACGCCTGCAGCATCAGTGCCGCCAGCGTACGTGTACGCGTCTCCACCGCCTCCGACCCCCGTGTATGCGCCGCCAGCGTACGTGTACGCGTCTCCACCGCCAACGCCTCCGACCCCCGTGTATGTGCTGCCAGCGTACGTGTATGTGTCTCCACCGCCAACGCCTCCGACCCCCGTGTATGCACCGCCAGCGTACATGTACGCGTCTCCACCGCCAACGCCTAGGGAACCCCCAACAGCGGCTTGTAGTGCCCGATACCGTCCTCTGTTGCTGCCTGGTCTGCATATTGGATCTTCTTGGGAGGCCGGGGGACCAAGGATGGGTCGAATCCGGAATCTAAAGAGGCGTCTACTGCGGATTTGCGTTTAAGACCAAGATGTGTTGGGAGCAGCAAGGGGGGTGAGTGAATGGAGGAAGCAGAATCAGAGGTGGGGAAGAAATGAGCAGGGGCAAGAGCAGTGGGCACGGATTCAGGTGTAGGACCGGGGTGATCTGCGCAAGAGAGAGGAGCGCATCATGCGCGGAGGACTTCAACCACGCTTCCGCATGTGCGGGACTACCAGGGTCGCTTTTGTCGTCGAGCTGCCGACCGAATTGGTCCACGGAGTGGCGTAGGTATTCGCCGCCGCCGGTACGTACGAGGAATGCGAGGAATGTGTTTAGCAGATGGAGGCCGGGGAGATGTGCGGAGCCTTGCGCTGAGCGCTCGTCGCCCTCGTTGTTGCCATCACCTTCGTCGCTCTCGTCGTTGCTGCCATCATCGCCATCGCCTTCGTCGCCCTCGTCGTCGCTGCTATCCGGGTGTTGTGCATCGGTCGAGGTGCGGCGCCTAAGGAGCACATCTGTGCGTCGTCAGCAAACTTCTGCAGGTGGTGCTGAGCGGACACACAGGTAGCTTTTCTACCCTTCGCATCCAGGCCCCTCATGATGTTGGGCAAAACCACCCACATCTGACGCGCCAGCGTCTGTTGGTCCACTTTATCCTTGACGCGATGCTCGTCGCAGATCCGCTGGTATTCGGCAAAGATGGGGGCGAAGCGAAGGGCAGTCTGGGCCTGGGGGTCGTGGATGTACTTTCTTTTGAAGCTGTATCAGTCGGTGTCAGTGCCAGCGCAGACAAACCGAGAGTGGCTCACAATTCACGTGCAAATTCATTTCTCGCCTGTTTCTGCAACTCATGGCGGGCGGATTTCGTTGCCTCTGGCTTGGCGGCGGCTTGGAGTTTGCGCCTGATGCGGGCGGCGGTCGACAAGAGTTGTGCCTCATCGGCGGTGGGGGTGGTCATGGCGGAGAGGAGGAAGATGGTCATGGTCACACAAACACAGTCCCGTGACTCAGTGAGCATCGCAGCGTCTCCCAAATCCCTCCAAAGCGCGGCACTATTATATTTTGAACTGCATTTTGCAGCGTCACTTATGTGCAGAATCACAATGTAGATTAAACATGTCCAGACGTGAAGAAGGACAGAAAGTAGATAAAAAGAGGTGTAAATAAATCTAGCGTAGCTCAGGAATGAAAGCGAGGGATAAGACGATGGATACAGAAGAGGACTGTAGCGTAAGATGAGGGAATGGAAATACTGCACATAAGAAGAGTGTTAGCGACCACGGTGGACGGGCTCAGCCGCTTTCATCTCGGGATTGAGATTTCCCCGGGTATTGACGAGCCACAGTTGCGCCTTGTCCTTCAGCACGTCCAATGATTTTTTTGGGGAAAAAAATACAGTAGACATCCTCCCTGACGTCACTCCATATTTGGCGAGATGCTCAGGCGCCGGCGCCGGCTCCCAAGGCTCGACGCAGTGGTAGAGGGCGCCGTAATAGCCGAAGCCAATGTGTCCGCATTTGTAACTGGAAGGCAGCTGTGAGATATATAGCCACGCAGAAAGAAAAAAAAACATGCCTAAACTTCGCCCCGAAATCAGGGAGCACCATTGCGCCGCCCTCGAAGCTTCCATCGGCACTCGTCAGAGTTGGCCCCACATCCAAGCCGTCGCGATGGAGGTCAACCTGCAGCTTCCAAACGATGACCCGCCCGAGGAAGGGGCCAGGATCCAAGAGGTTCGACTTCCCCGCGTTGAATGTCTGCTCATAGACGGCGTGCCATGCTGGGTAGAAGATTTTGCAGCAAACTCCGACCAATCTGGTGTAAACTTGGGCACGGAGATAGTACGTGTTGAGGGCCATGAGTGCCGACGTTGTGCCGGGCGCCATATCCTTTGACGGCTCGAGCAGGTCCTACGCCGTTTCAGATACATAAGGCGGGCTAGGATACAGAATACTAACACCGGTTGCGGTAGCTTGCTGGGACCATGCTTGGACCAGGTGTTTTGTGCCCGTCTACAGAAGAGTTAAAGGGTGTAGAGAGTAAGGAAAGGAAAGGGAAACCCACGCGCTCGTAGACGATCTGAAGATTGTATTCTGCATGGGGGATTGCGGGACCGGGCTGGGAGTGAGCAGTAAGGTACTTCTTTCGGGCGCGGGGACGGTCCTCTTCGATGGGAGCTGGTGTGTGTGCGGTGTGGACCACTTGCAGCCGAGGGTCGCCCTGAAGGTCCGGACGAAGCGGCGTAGGATCGGCGAAAGGGTAGTGAATTCCATGCTGTTCGACCAGGTTGTGCCGACCGTCGCGCGCATTGTAATGCGGTTGATTATCGGCAAGATAACACTGAGTCTCGTACAGAATATGGTTGGAGAGCTCCTCCTGCAAACTATGAGCAAACGTCCCTCGTACGCAGAGGACACAAACATACCATGAAGCCGTCGTAATGGTATCCCTCGATATCACCGAGTTGCGTACGACCCTGCGATATTTGAGAGATTGGCTGCGCAAAATGAGAAGCCTGTCAGTTTTGAGGAGGATATCCACGGTACCTTGGCACGGGAGAGCAGACTTTCCGCAATTCGGTGTTGCACTTGCTGTGGAGTACCTTGCCGAGAGATGACTCGGGGCCTAGGGCCTGCTTGCTGGGATGGGTCAGCTCGGCGGGGTGGGAAATAAGGGGACCTGCACCTTTTCGCGAAAACCCAGGTAAATGAACAAGATCTCGCTCGTATCGTCGATGATGATGGTCGTGAGGATGATGGGGTCTTCGGAGGCCAGCTTATCCGCGACCTGCTGAGCTATGTGCAGATTGTCGGTGTTCTTCGTTCTAGACTGCCAATAGCCCAGTGTATGGGTACTCAGGAACACGTCCGCCTCCACGAGCACCGTATCCCAAAGGTGTCCTAGCATCTTTTCGAGCTTCTTGGTTGAATCGCCCGAGCCAGCAGGAAGCTCATAGGGCGCAGTTCCAGTAGAAAGATGGGGCCGACGGACGTTGACCGCCTTGGGCAGAACAGACCCTGCGAGCTAGAGCAGGATTAGCGAGCGGAAGGAACAGAGGGAGATATATACTGACGAGGGAGGGTTCGTCATCCGAGTCATCCAAACGCGGCCTCTTGGTTCTCTGCATTAAATATTGCCTGGGTGGAATGGGGACGTGAGGGACAGAGGAAAGAAGTGGCACGGAAGAAAGAACTGAGATGCCGATGGCTGCACGCCTGTGGCGCTAATGCAGGAGCACCTACGCCTGTGGCGCACCCACAGAGTGGTTTGGTCTCAGTTCTGGCTCAAGGCCACGGAAGGAGAGCAGGGAGAGGGACGGAGGGAGGAACAAGCAAAGTGGTGAGTCAAAGCCAACTGTGACTAGGCCCGGGCTCCCACGATCCTCGGCACACCCTTCTGCCGCCAAGGTGCCGGATATGTCTGGCTCAACCAAAGAAAACCTCTCCTCATTGTCCAGCCGGAGCGCCGTCCAGGATTATACAACAGACCCCTTCGTATCCCTGCAGTACCCACACGCCTGAATTATCAGTGGTCGTCCGTCAAGCCTGGAGACATTGTTTATACTGATGGAAAGATCCAAATGTTGGGTGCCTCCTCAGCATATACAGCCGTCATTGGTGACACTGGCCTGAAGCAGACTGGATGTACGTCCTGGCTTCATTATTGTACTATTTCAGGGCCGTTCATTGATTTGTTCCCCAGCGGTCTCAGCAGGTATGATTGTCATTCATGAAGTCGTTTCTCATATATACTTCGCATTGCACAGATACGGCACACCGCAAACTGTTGGACGAGCCACCCCCCTGGGGCTGCAACATTCAGTAACGTCCCGGTGCATCGTTCCAGTATGGTCTTCGTTTGTACATATGTATCGGTCGTATCAATGGCTGTTGGTGAATAGAGAGTGCTGAAGAGAACATATTCCAGCCGGCATTAAGTAAGAGTCGTCAAGGGTTTGGAATTGCTGTCCTCTCGGATGGTCTACACTGTCTCCACCGAGTATCCAGTCATGTCCACAAAAACGCGCGACAACAAAGAGGGCTGTCGGTAGACCCCGTAGAACACACCCCAACGACGCTCAGATCCAAATATCGCCCAGTCTCGCCAACCCCCGGTCCATAGAAACCATCGCCGCCTCTATTCTCTTGGCTCCGACCGTCGCTCGAGCCCTCTACGTCGGTGGCATCTACAGCAGCAAGATTACGCGCCGCCATAGATACCAACCCCATCGGCAGTAAACCGACGAGAACCGAGCCCGCTGAGTGGGTGTGGCGGGGATGTCTCGGTCGTCGTCATCATTGTCTTCCCGCCGAATTCCGAGTAACGAGCGGCACTGGCTGGGATTAAGGTACTGAGGAGACCACAAGGAATGTCCTTGGGAAGCGTCGTAGATGGGACGTACACCGCGAAGAGCCACGGAGCGCGACTCATGAATATGCATCCATTTGCAGCGAGATATTCCCGACGGCTGACAACGTCCAGCGACATGCCCAGGGCTTCAAAAGCACGGGCTATGCTATAGCCAGCACCCTGCCCAAACCAGCCAGGTACTTCTGTACCCGGCGAACGTCTTCCCGCCTGTCCCCAATTTCCGATGTAATCCACCTGCGAATCTGCATCATCCCAGTTGTCCATCATCCATGTCCAAAAACAAGGGCTGGTGAACGCCGCCCAATACTCGAGCAAATCGAAGCCGTTTCCAAGTCCACAGCGGGTCCCAACGGCATGCAAATCCATATTTTGTGATTTCATGTCGCGTCCAAATATGGAAGGTGGCGGTGCACTTATCGAATGAGAGGGAAGAATTTGCGCAGAGCTTGGTGTAGATGGGTGGAGGCGAGGGAAGGATGCCTGGGAGAGGACGATGGACATATCGCCAACCTGCCCGAGGCTCAGGTGCCCGCGCTGGTGCGTAACGCCAAAGGGGCGAGGCGGTATGGATGGAGCTCTGAGTCTAGCCGCTCGAGTTGGAGGAGGAGTCTATCCATGGACATACATCGAGGGCCGAGTACGACAGCTGTATCCGAGTTGAATGAATGGCGCGGGAGAGAAAGGTGTTGTCGCTCCTGCGAGACGGGCTCATCTACAACCGGATTAGCTAGTCCTCGGAAGATACAAACCACATAAACTTACCAGGGAAGAAGAATTCGGTAGGATGCCGGGCACAACATCTCCATTCCTCCGCCGGCACTGTAACTCTCGTGCCTGGTTCAGTCTCCCGGAAACGCATCCTTCCCAACCGACGCGGCGGCACCGGCCGCCTGAGTAGCGGCACCGGCAACATTTGTAGCAGCGGCAACAGCGACACTGGTAACTGCATCACCAGCATCTGGAAACACAGGTCAGTCAAAGCGCCGTGGAGTAGGAATACAACACACCAGCAGCGACACTCGTAGCCGCATCAGCAGCTGCTGGAAAGCATGTTAGCCAACATTCAACAGTAGAAAATATAACACACCATTGAACCACTACGCTCGTAACTGCATTAGCAGCTGCTAGAAAGCATGTCAGCCAGAGGCGATTCGAAAAAATACTAAAACACACCCTGGGCAGCGTTCTTGGCGTCATTAGCAGCGAGGAGATTTAGATATAATCATGAGCCCCAAGATAACTCAAACCTCCTGGCAGAATGCAGATTATGATTTTGCAATATTTGTATTTAAAAATCCAGCTTGGTACTTTTCTTCTAAGATATATTTCCTACAACTTTTATGTTTGCAGTCAGACCATATGTGCAGAAACTGAGGCTCTGAAACAATTGCGGCACCGGAACCATGATTTGTCGGGACCAGTCACAGTCACGTCTACCATCAGCCACATCACCGTCATTGAGATTTTATTCTATTTTTTCTCAGCCTCGGACGAGCTAGCCATGGAAATGGGAAAGACTTGACAGGTGTAAAACTCTGTTTTTATTTTGAATTTTCCAAGGTTTGCCATGAGAAGCTGTGGTCGCCGTTGGCAAAGCCCGTCACACCGTGATACAGCGCTGACGGGCAAGTCGCATTTCTGACCACCACTATCATGGACGTTTTCCAAACCCTCCTCGAACCCAACCCCGCAACGCGGACTATCAAAGTCGTCGATATGCACACGTCGGGGGAGGTGGGCTATCCGCCTTGCTCAGAGTCAATGCACGAAGTTTGAGCAGCCCACGCGAATCATCGTAGCCGGCTACCCATCCCTCGAGGGTGAAACGCTCCTTGAAAAACGTCGCTGTGCACGAGATAAGCACGACGACATTCGCAAACGGCAAGTATAATAGCCCTCTTTGCTGCAGGATGGCTTGCAGATATCGTCAGTATAGCCTGATGCGCGAACCGCGCGGACACGGAGAGATGTATGGTGCGATTCTGGTCCAGGAGACGGAGCTGACGAGGGATGGGGAGGCGGATATTGGGGTGTTGTTCTGTCATAATGGTGATACTCTACGTTGTCCACGGCGGTTATATTGACTAGGGCTCACAGAGGGTTACTCGACGATGTGTGGCCACGCGACCATCGCCCTGGGTCGACTGCTGGTCGATACACACGACCTTGCTGTCTTCCCGCGACGGAACGAACTCCCGTACGATGGACAGACGGGCTTGACGAAACTGCGTCTACATGCGCCGTGCGGGGTCATCCACGTCGAAGTCCCCACCGACGATGGCTTGCACTCGGACGCATCGCAGCCCGTGTCGTTCCTCGGTGTCCCTTCGTACAGCACTGCTGTCAGCCTGAAAGTACAGATCCAAGCCCAGCGGGAAGTGCTCGTCGATATCGCTTTCGGCGGGGCATTCTACGCGATCGTCGAGGATCGTGCCTTGGGATTTCCGAGTGGGCTGCGTGGTGCAGGCGGTGTGACGCTGGAGGAGCTCAACGCTGCCACTCGTCTACTCAAAGAGGCTATTGCGGTATCGCACAAAGACCTGCTACAGCATCCTGACGAAGACTTGCGTTTTCTGTACGGCGTCATCGTCGTCGACACAACCGAGACCAGCACTCCAGACGAAGAGCTCGGACTGTGCTTCTTCGCAGACCAGCAGATCGACCGCTCGCCCACTGGTTCGGGCGTTATGGCGCGCGTCGCGCTCGCAGTGGACAAGGGAACGCTGAATATTGGCGACAGTCGGACGTACCACTCTATCGTCAGTGCCCAAGCAGGAAGTGGGTCCGGATCTGGGTTTCGTGGGACGGCGGTGGAGAGGGTGGACGCAGGCACGGTCGTCAAGGTCGAGGGTCGGGCGTTTTACACCGGCGCAGCAAGTTTCGTCCTGGAGGAGAGCGATACGATGCCGGATGGTTTTGTGCTTGGATTGGTTCAGTCATCTCATTAAAAGCGAAGAAATACTCGCCTGCGATGCTCAATGATAGCTTTTCAAAGTGTCTCTACCTCTTATCGATGTCGCAAACCAGCAAGACAGCCGCTTTCATGTGAAGCATTTTTTCTTTCGATATGTATTCCGCGTTTGCTCTTGAATCGCGACGACAATCTTTTTTATTTCTCCATGAACAGTGTAGCTTTAGTTCGGAGTACAATCTTGCTCTCCTGCTTGCTCGGCCGCTTACACAGTCACTGACAATAGATCTTGACATGGATCTCACTATCATGTCGTCACGCAATTTTCCTTGCCAGCGACTTCATGTCCTTCTCGTGAGCAGCCAACCCTCGAAAGGTGCATACTGACCTACCTTACTGTAGATCGGAGTTCAGCGTCATTCGCTCCGTGCAGTCTCTCCTCATCTCTCTACTCCAACCTCTTGACCAGTCATGCACCCGTCTTTCGCTACCCAAACGCGCAATCATTCTCGAACTCCCCGACGAGCTGCTCTGGGGCATATTCTCCCGCTGCATGAACCCCCACTCCTCACCCTTCAGCACTGAAAATCCACTGTGGCCAATCATGCAGGTCTGCGTTCGCTGGCGCGCAATCGTCCTGGACGCGCCACAATTTTGGCGACACATCAGTTTCCCCGACTGGCAGCAGGACAAAAAGCTATACACGACCGGAGAGTTCTCGAGGGATGGCGACCGCGCAGCCCTGCAGGTCGTTCGCTCCGGCCAAGTGCCGGTGACGCTCAATCTACTGCCGGTACCTGGCAATGCGATGACCGAATCGGACCACGTTCTTGACGTGTTTTTCACGGCGTCCGCACGTCTTGAAGCGGCGACGCTCATTCTCAATAAACATCTCTTCCACCGCTTTTGCACGCAACCTGGAGGGTTCCCCGCTCTCCGGAAACTCGTCGTGCGGTTATCAGACGGCATTGATAACGCGGAGGCCGCCGAAGCGTTCTTTGGCGGACTCACGGCGCTGGTCCACCTGCATCTCGTCAACCAGGTCACACCGGACTGGGTGTCGACTCTCGTTCCCCTCAAGTCGATGTGGAATCGTCTCCGAGTCTGCGAGCTCACAGAGTGCAAGGTCGACGATGTCTTGCTCATTCTGCCCCATTTTTCGCCTGGAACCCTCCTCTCCCTCATCCTCGGCCGCTTCACACCCACTGGTGAACCGGACTCGCTGGCTGTCGTAGACCACTGCAACATCCAGGCGCTCTCCTTCCACCGGTGCGACGACGAGTTCATAGCGCGGATAGTTGAGAACATGACCGCTCCGTTGCTGCAGCGCCTCGCCCTTTGGTGGTACGGTGATAGAGCGCACCTCGACACCATCACCGCCATGCTGCGCCGTTCCTCCGCGTCCCTCACACACTTCGCGATGCGGCTACTCTCCGTAGGCAGCCGTCGGACGAGTCTCGACGTCGGCACCATGACGGACCTGTTCGCGTTCCTCGACTGCGAACACGTACAAGGGCTGCTCGATCTCGACCTCACACTCGTCAGCAGATACTCTCCATCCACCATCCAGCTCCTCAACGCCCTCGCGCATGTCCCGAGTCCATCGCAACCCGAAATAAAACTCCCCGTTTTACCCAAGCTGCGCTCGCTGGCGCTTCGCGGGTACGATGAAGAGGATTTTGAATGGGAGAAGCGGTTGCTGGCGATTGCGGCCAGTCGTAAGCCGGTATTCGAGTCCTTGTGGCTCGACGATCCGCTGCTTAATCCCAGCCTTCACCATCGCGCGTTGGAGACTCTGCGGAAGAAACTGGGTTTGCTGGGTGTGGAGTTGGTGTGTTCGTATGACGGCGATATGGGGACGTGGTGATTTGTATGATCTCGTTTTTATCGCCATAGAATATAGAAGCCCGTTCAGCCGAAAACATTTCGCACCGAATCAGAGCGAACGAGAATCGGAAGAACCGCAAAGATCTGTGCGAGTCGGCGCCTTTGTGATGACCACTGGTACTTTCCGTTTGCCAGTGAATTGGGTAATATGTTGACTACTACATGCTTCGCAATTGACAGAGGCTACTCGACGATGTGTGGCCATCTGCAATTGTTACTCAGCCTTACTGTCCCGCGACGCAACTCTCCCATACGAATTACATTACGATGCAGCGCTGCTTTGACATCAATTTGAAGAACGCGAAACAAATTAGGAGCACTCGCTAGCAGGTTCACGGATGTTTCGCCGCGGCTTCGGGTCGAACCCGTCGCCATACCAGCAACTGCCGGATCCCGGAGCCGGTCGGAGGCAATAAACGAGGAACATATAAAACGCACCCGTGGCTTCCGCGTTTCCCCAGCTACGCTTCCGCATTACTTTCTTTCCAACGTCCCTGCGCAAGTCGCGTTTTTGCCTTCATTCTTTTCAGCCCCCACCGTTCCCTCGCCCACTCAAATCGAGACAACACCCTTCAAGCTTCAAGGTGCGGTTGGTCGATGCGTAGTGGGTTGTACTGAGGAAACGGCGCAGATGATTTTTGCTCGCGTCGTCCTCTTCCTCTCGGCCTTCCTCCTCTCGTCTCTTGTCAATGCACTCCCGTTGACGCCGCGCGCATCGGCTTTGAATGTGGCCAAGTGCACCAACCCGGCAGTCAAGCTCGTCCAGCATGACTGCAATGTTGCTTTGCTCGGAGTGCGTCCTCAGCTCTCACTCACGATCATGGGGGTTAACGGCTTTGGTTCTGTCTGTCTTCAGCTCGGTCCCGGAGGCATTGCCGGCGCCATCGAGTTCCTGCGTGTAAGCGCGGCAACGACATCGTCGACAAGCGGGACGTGCAAGGTCACCGCGACGGCTGTTGACGGCGGTAAGCGTGCTCTATCTCCTAATAAACCTCGCTGAAATGATTTCACCCAAGGCACCCTCATCGACATCAGCAAAGGCCGTCTGGAGGGCCACGGATCTGCCAACGGAGGGTTCGATGTGCGTTATCCTATCCCAATTCCCACCTCAAACAACTCACTATACCCCTAGAACCTCCTCACGGCCTGCGGCGCCTCCCCCGGCACCATGGTCATCGGCGGTGGCTCGAACAACGGCGGAAACATCCAAATAATCATTTCCGCCGCTTGAGTTGGGATTGGGATTCTTCTACGGGTTTTGTCAATTACTTGAATGTTGTTAAAAACATTTTGCTGAATCTTGGGTCCTGGCAACTTTGCGTGCTTTTTTGCCTCGTTGCAATTGGATTACACTGTCACTCGCCATCAGCGCGGCTTGTCAGAAACCAGATAAACACGCCAGCCAGTTCGGCGCTGGAGTCGATCTGTCTTGGAGGTATAAAGACACGCAAGAGTCAAGAACCATTCGAGTATTATGCAAGCCCCCGCAGTGGTAGGCCAATAGCATTTCCAAGTTAAACGCGTTAATCATGCCAAGGTCTTCGACAACGGTTCAGCGACTTTCAAAGCTGGCTGTGAGATATCTTTCTATGATTTCGTTTTTCTCCTTCTTGACCTTCAATAGTTGCGGGTAACTCGAGCCGTCCTTGCTGAAAACTGCTGGCATTCAATCTTGTTCTCCAGGGGAAGACCTCCCGAGGACCGTTTTCCCGTCAGTAATCGTTCCGTTCGCTGTGCAAGACCTTGCAAGTTTGACCCCAAATATCCTTCCTGGTCAGCTGCATCGCAGGCCGCCCACGACATTACGGCCCGGAATATAACATGAAGGAATGCTACGTCGGGTTTGCAAGATTACTGAACCTGGCGACAGATTTGACTTGCCGCTAGATACGAAGCCCTCTCGCTGCGAGGCATAATGGGCATAAAAACGATCATCGAAGACGGTATTGTGATGAACCACGAGAACCTGCGCTGCGTCTGGGCACACGCATTCGCGAACGAGCTCGGCGTCTTATCCGAGTCCGAGCACGCCGTCCTCCTCACCGAGCCGCCGAACAATCCCGCCTCGCAGCGCGCACGGGCAGCAGAGATTCTTTTCGAGGGGTTTAAGGTGCCGGCGTTTTGTATGCGGACGGAGGCGGTGTTGGCGCTGCTTTGTGCGGGGAGGACAAGTGGGATGGTGCTGGATTCTGGGGAGGGCGTGTCGTATGCGGTTCCCGTGTATGAAGGGAGAGCGTTGAAGGGAGAAGGGCGCTTGGATGTTGCAGGCCGAGCGGTGAGCGAGTATCTCATGCGGCTGTTGATGGAGAGCGGGTACCCGTTGACGACAACGGCGGAGAGGGAGAGTCTGAGGGATATCAAGGAGAGGATGTGTTATGTCGCGATGGATTTTGAGGAGGAGTTGGTGGCTTTGCAGAGGGCGGGAGAGGAGAGGTACGAGCTTCCAGACGGACAGACTGTTTTAATCGGGAGCGAGCGGTGAGCTTGTTTTGTGGATGAGAGTTTACTGACCTCTTGATTAGAATTCGCGCCCCGGAAGCCCTCTTTCAGCCTTCCTTGCTTGAGCTTGAGCTGCCCGGGCTACATCAAACAATGTGAGCGACTTGGCATTCTCCGGTCTCGCGCGCGTTGAGCTGCGCAGATACAACACATTAAATGCATGCGACGCATCCCTGCAGCGCGAACTCTACGCGAACATTGTTCTGTCCGGCGGCACCTCCACGTTTCGCGGTCTGGAAACCCGGCTGAGCAAGGAATTGAAGAAACTCGCGCCAGATAATGTACAGGTGCGCCATCGCGGTATTCTTCAAGACTTCAGCCAACGATGCGCAGGTGAACATCCTCGCAATGCCCGAACGCAAGTACGCTGCATGGTCTGGCGGCTCGATATTTGCTTCGTTGAGCACGTTCGACAAGCTTTGCTGCACCAAGGCCGAGTACGAAGAGTTCGGGGAGGGGATTTTGATGAGCAGTGAGTTGTTCGAGTTGTGTTCGGATCGTTTGAGATGATTCATACGGCAGACTTCTTATAATCGACGGATCTGGTATTGGTTGCCGCTGGAAGTGAATGGGATGGAAGTGAATGAGACTAGCCTCGGCTGGGCTTTTCGTAGTACAATCAAATTGATATCCCGTCTATTCTATTCTTGTTGAGCCACCAACGATCTTCGACGGATCGTTTGTAGCCATAGATACGACGAGGTCTTCGAGCTGTGAGCCAGTTAACTTTGTATACCCCAACGAGCTACTTTTCGCGCATTTCGCGGGTCTGACGAAGACACCGTCACACCATGACACAACCTTGGACCCGACTACAGCGACGAGGCGGATCTTCCATCAAGCACTGCAATAGGCGCCCTAGTTTCATCCCACCGTCCGCAGAAACGCCGTCTCCTCCTCCCATTCGAATCCAGCCATTCTCCCTTCGCGTTCTTGGCCGTTTTCCTGTCTCCTGCAGAGAACCACGACGGTACATGTATTGTGCCACTCGAAATCGCCATGCAATCGCGATTAGCGGGACAGAGGCGGTGGCCTCAAACGCAAGGGGCTAGTCCCATCGCAACGAATGATCTCGGCCAAGCAATTTGATATATAAACCGCCGCCGCCCCGTCCTCGCGCATTTCTTCTTCTTCCCCCCTTCCTTTTTCTTCGTTCACGCTTTTCTTTGGTCGTTGAACACATTCTGAACGCCCCGGTCGGCATTCACTTATTGAAGAAGAAATTCCCTTACGACCATGCTTTCTACTTCCGCCGTCTTGGTCCTGCTCCCCTTCATTGCGGGCATCCAGGCCAAAAACGACTGGTCGGTTCCCTGTACCTCGGGCTCGTGCTCATACGGTGCGTTATAGCATTTTCCCGCTAACAGATGGAGGACTGAGTTTGCGTTAGATCTCCCGAGCACCAATGAAGCGGCGTCGTCCGGTTCCCTGAAAATCGTGCGTCCCTCCTCCTTCCCTATCCGGCGTTCTGCTCAATGCTTGCACAGTGGGGTGGCGTCGACGCCATTACGGACATCACCAACGCCGCAGACTGGGAAATTCTCGACTGCAATTCTACTGCGCTCGCGCAGGATATCCGTCTCGTGTGCAAGACCGACCCCGACGACCCGAACTCCAAGTGCGGGCATCTGTACCAGAACATTGGCGCTGTCGACAAGATCGTGCGGCTACCCGAAAGTGTGCGTATTTGCCCTAACGGCGTTCCGAATACTGAATAACATCACTGGCAGTGTGGTGCCAGCGCATTTGCACGTATCGCTAAAGCATGGGTGCCCGACGACCAGTCCATCCCCGAGGCCGTGCAGAAGCGTCTTGTCCGCCGCGCCGGTGTCCCGCCCGTCGTCAAAGCCCTCCACATCGACACCAACTTCGACTCTGTCAAATGGTCGAAAACCGGCATGGTCAACATCGCCATCCAGGGTGCCAACGTCCCCGGGCTCGACATGTCCATTACGACCAACACGGGATCCCAAGCGCGGCGTATCACCGGCCGGGGTTCTGCTCGTGGTGTTACCTCTCGTGGGCTCTTTGGCTGTACGTTTCTCAAACTCGGTTTCGTCCAGTCGTTGACGTTTGGTTTCAGCTATCAAGAGCGGTCTCGACAACGCTGCCAACGACGCCAAGAACGCTGCCCAAGGTGTGTTTTAGTATTTTTGGAATGGCCTCTGGCTGACATGCTTTGTAGCGGCTGCTAATGCAGTTACAAGCGTAGCAGTTGGTGTGTTATATTTTCTACTGTCAAATGTTGGCTAACATGCTTTCCAGCGGCTGCTGATGCGGCTACTAGTGTCGCTGCTGGTGTGTTGTATTCCTACTCCAAGGTGCTTTGACTGACCTGCGTTTCCAGATGCTGGTGATGCAGTTACCAGTGTCGCTGTTGCCGCTGCCACAAATGTTGCTGGTGCTGCTACTCAGGCGGCCGGCGCTGTGGCCGATACTGCCACGGCCGCTGCCGGAGCTGTCAAAGACGGTGCCGATGCTGCTGCATCGGTTGGGAAGGATGTTGCCACTAAAGTTGCCTCTGGTGCCAAGGACGCTGCTACCAAAGTTGCTTCTGCAGCCAAGGAAGGCGCCTCGGAGGCTGCAGCTGCCGCCCAGGGTATGTTGATCTCCTCTTGCTACTACAATGCTCATTGTGCTCTAGCCATCTCCAACAAGACGAGCGTTGACGTGAACAAGTCGTTCGACATCCCCCCAATCCAATTCGACAAGAACGTCAACCTCATCAACTCGGCCATCTCCTGCCTCGGCGAGTCGCTCTCGCTCAACGTCAACATGGACGCCTCGGCCGACATGCAAGCGACCCTCTCCGTCGTTGCCCTCGGCACGGTCGTCCCGCCCAAGATGACCAAGTTCAGCGTCACCGCCGTCATGAACGGCCAGGTTGGCGGCACCATCGACATGACCGCCGACATCTCGGGCAGCCTCGACTCGGGGCGTATTCCGCTCATCAATATTGGAATCCCCGGTCTTGACTTCCCAGGCATCCTCACCGTCGGCCCGTCGTTCACCGTCGATGCAGAGATCAGCGGCCAGGTCGACATCACCATGGACATGACCGTCGGCGTCAACATGGATCTCAGCAACGCGACCATTGCGTTCCCCCCGGACAAGAGCAACGCCCCCTCTGGAAACTCGTTCTCCCTCGGTGATACCCGTGTGTTTCTTCTTGTTCTATCTATTGAATCTTAACTGACCATGGGTTAGCCCTCACCATCAATGCGGCGCCCGACGTCCAAGCCACCGGCACCATCACCGCGATTCTCAGCCCCTCGCTCAACTTTGGTATCACGGCTCTCGGCGGCAAAGGCCAGGCCGAGGTCTTCCTCGCAGTCGACGCGAGTGCCGCGATGACGATGAACTTTGACGGCTCAGCGGCGGTTGAGAAGGACAAGAATGGCGGTGCGGCTGTTGCAACTGCTGACGACGGGTGTGTTTTTTCTTGCTCTCTTTCGGTGAAGATGCTCATTTGATTGCGTAGAACTACCGACGATTCGGCTACAGATGACGGTACTACGGACGATTCGACTGTCGACCCCACCGATGTTGACAACGCCGCCTCGGCTGACGATGGTACTGCGGACGACTCGACTGTCGATGATGGGACAGCAGATGATTCGACTGTCGATGACGGGACAACGGATGATTCTACAGACGATACCGCCACGGACGATTCGACTGTAGATGACGGGCTAGTTTCTTTATTTATTTAGTTCTTCATCCTAATCATGCCGCAGAACCGCGGACGACACTACTGCTGACGATGGCACAACCGAGGACGACTCTACGGACGATTCCACTGTTACCGCTCGTGTATGTCATTGTCTCTTTCCTTTTCAATTTTCCTCATGCCTTATTTCTTCAGGGTCTGCTAAGCGACCTCGGCGACGCGGCCAAGGCAGCTGCTAGCAAGATCGGTGATGCGGCCAAAGATGCCGTTGGCGCGATCGCCTCGAAGCTCGGCGGAAGCAGCACGGAAACCACTACGGCGGCAACGGCCACAGCCACGGCCACAGCGAACAACGGAACGGATACGACCGATGCCTCGACTGTTGATGATGGTAGCGCCGAGTACGTCTGCAGCCCGCGTCTTCGTTCATGTGTTTTACTGATACGTATTTTTCTTTCAGTGACACTGGAGATGATACCAGCGAGTATGTTCTCTTTTCTTTTTGCTTAGAGGGCAGTGTTCTGATTATTTGTGCAGCGACACTACCACAGATGCCTCGACTGCGGACGCGTCTACTGTTGATGATGGTACCGCCGAGTACGCCTGCAGCCCGCGTCTCCGTTCATGTGCTGTACTGATGCGTATTTCTCTTTCAGTGACACTGCGGATACCACCGAGTATGTTTTTCTTTCTGCCTAGAGGGCTGTGTTCTGATTATTTGTTCAGCGATACTGAGACCACCGAGTATGTTTCGCCGCTTTTCTTCCCCTGGGAGACGTACTGACATCGTCGTAGTGATGGTACCGATGACGCTACTACCGAGTACGTTTTTCTGTTCTTTCTTTTTATGCCGGTGTGCTCACACACCCTCAAAGCGACTCGGTTGACCCTACGGATGACTCGGTTGACCCTACGGATGCCTCGGCTGATGATGGTACCGTCGAGTACGTCTGCAGCCCGCGTCCGTTCATCTATTGAACTGATATGTTTTTTCTTGCAGCGACACTGCCGATACCACCGAGTATGTTCTCTTTTCTTATTGCTTAGAGGGCAGTGTTCTGATTATTTGTGCAGCGACACTACCACAGATGCCTCGACTGCGGACGCGTCTACTGTTGATGATGGTACCGCCGAGTACGCCTGCAGCCCGCGTCTCCGTTCATGTGCTGTACTGATACGTATTTTTCTTTCAGTGACACTGCGGATACCACCGAGTATGTTTTTCTTTCTGCCTAGAGGGCCGTGTTCTGATCATTTGTTCAGCGATACTGAGACCACCGAGTATGTTTCGCCGCTTTTTTTCCCCTAGGAGACGTACTGACATCGTCGTAGTGATGGTACAGATGACGCTACTACCGAGTGCGTTTATCTGTTCTTTCTTTTTATGCCGGTGTGCTCACACACCCTCAAAGCGACTCGGTTGACCCTACGGATGCCTCGGCTGATGATGGTACCGTCGAGTACGTCTGCAGCCCGCGTCCGTTCATCTATTGAACTGATATGTATTTTCTTTCAGCGACACTGCCGATACCACTGAGTATGTTCTCTTTTCTTTTTGCTTAGAGGGCCGTGTTCTGATTATTTGTTCAGCGACACCGAGACCGAGTATGTTTCGCCGCTTTTCTTCACCTTGGGGGACGTACTGACATCGTCGTAGCGATGGTACCGATGACGCTACTACCGAGTGCGTTTATCTGTTCTTTCTTCTTATGCCGGTGTGCTCACACACCCTCAAAGCGACTCGCTTGACCCTACGGATCTTGACAACGCAGCCTCGGCTGATGATGGTACCACCGAGTATGTCTGCAGCTCGCATCTTCATTCGTTCGTTGCACTGATACGTATTTTTCTTTCAGTGACACTACGGATGATACCACCGAGTATGTTTTGTTTTGTTCCTTCGAGGGCGGCGTTCTGATTATTTGTGCAGCGACACTACGGACGAGACCACCGAGTATGTTTCGCCGCTTTTTCTTCCCCTTGAGGGACGTACTAACATCCTCGTAGCGATGGTACGGATGACACCACCACCGAGTATGTTTTTTTGTTCTTTCTTTGATGCTGGTGTGCTCACGCCCTCAAAGCGACGGTACAGCGGATGACACTACCGAGTATGTCTCCCTCCTTAACCAAAATTGTTCTCACAAACCTTGCAGCGCGTCTGTCAATGGGACCACCGTCACACCTCCTTCCTTCGGCGGCTGCGTGAATGTTGCTGGAAATGTCAACATTAACGTCGGCGCGGACGGCAGCTGTGAGTTCCTGCAGTCTTGTATTATTTCGCCTAATCACATGGCCAAAAGTCTTTGGTCTGTTCAACAAGGTCGCATCCAAGGCCCTCCTCAACAAGGACTTCCAGATCTTCAACGTACGCATTGCAGCTCCAAAGAGAAAGCGCGAGTTGCTGATTGTGATCTTCAGAAATGCTTCGGTGACCAGGTCAACTCGACGACCACCGACAATAGCACTGTTGCTGACGATGGTACCACGGACGATTCGACTGTTGACGACGGGTTTGTATTGTCTCGGTGCTCACGCGTTCCATGAGTGCTCATTTCTTTGTACAGCACCGCGGACGACTCGACCGTTGACGACGGTACAACCGGCGACTCTACGGATGACACTACTGCCGACGACACTACTGCCGACGACGCGACCGCCGACGATGACGCGACCGCCGATGACGCGACCGCCGATGACGACGCGACCGCCGACGACGCGACTGCCGACGACGCGACTACTGCCGACGACACCGCTACCACCCGCCGTCGCCGCTTCGCGCTTTCTTCGCGTGCTCCGCTCGAGCGCCGCATCAACCTCTCCTGCCCCATTGGCGCGCGCACAAAATCGGGCATCACCAGTGGAACTATCAAGGGCAAGAGGTATGTCTTCTTTTCTCTTGCCGTTCAGCGCTAATGAATCTGAAATCTACAGCATCAAGTCTTCCTCGAAACTCTTGATATAAAGGATCGGATCTCTGGGTTGGTTCTGACTGTACGCGTACGATGGATATACTGTATTGTAGCATAATTATTTTTCCTTTCTGCCTCCAGAGGAATTCGAACGAGTCGACTCCTCGCTAATGGCGGGCTGACCTCTGCGGCACTATCCAAGGGATATATTAGCGTGCAGGCTTTCGGGCAAATAACTGGACGTCTGCACATCATTCTAATTTTAACGCCACGTGTTGTTGTGCCAGCACTTTGCTTCGCACCACCATGTCGCCGCCCACTTCTAATCCGACAAGATCCTCCTCGCACGATACCAGCTCCAAGACCAGCCAGATAGTCACCATAGCTGCTACCAGCCTTGAAGTCGCTCTTGGCATCCTCCAGACACTCACTAGTGTGACGGAAAATGTCCCATACCTCAACGCCATTACAGGGGCAATCCAGAAGCTCATCAAGTTCCAGAAGGTCCTCTATCTGTTAATCTTCATCCCTTCGTACATTGAATGGTTATAGGCGATGACGGACAACAAGAAGCGTGCGGATGACCTTCTGAATAACATTGGGATTGTTTCCTGTGTGCTTGCCCAGGGACTGCGTGATCTGGATGGGCAGGAGCAGAATGCTGCAATCTTGGGTTTGAAGGATGATTTGGAGAGATATCAAATGTGAGTTAGGCTCGGTCTCTGGTTCTCTGTTCATTCATTATCCGCAGTGTTTTGGGTGAAACACATGACATCCTACAAGACTGGAAATCCAAAGGCTTTGTCAAGAGCATCAAGCGTGCTCTGGGACATGGTGACTTCCCGGACATTGCCAACAGCATAGACAGACGAATCAATGCCTTCCGCGATGCATTCAGTGTAGGTCAATTTATACTTAGCATTTGTGTATCTGATGGTGGACTTGAAGGGTTCACGTCTGATTGCTCTATCAACTGGCCAGGATGCCATGGATAGGAAGCTGTATGTCAGATCCACTGATATCGGCCCTTTTCTTATGAGCCTGTAGACAAACACTGGTTGATGAGAATAAGCGCAAACAGCTGAAGAAATGGCTTCAACCTGCAAATGTGGCCCTCAGCGACCGAGATGCTGCAGACAAATGTCACCCTGGTACTGGTCTATGGCTTCTGGAAAGCACAGAATTCAAAGACTGGATCTATGCCTCCAACTCATTTCTTTGGCTAGAGGGAATTTGTCAGTTTTTACACTTATCCATGCCAAAATAGCAGCTTATCTGTACCTCCAGCGGGATCAGGAAAGACTGTTCTCAGGTAATTTCACTGTTCTTGGCCTCAAGAAATTGACAACTCCTTCAACTTAGCTCCACAATCATTAACACCCTTCGAAGCAGGGCAGAACCAATTGCATTCTTCTACTTTGATACAAATAACTCTGGGCAGCATACCGTCAAACAGCTTCTGTCCTCCCTAGTCATCCAGATCTCCCTTAAAGCACCTCATCCTGACAAGACCCTGCATGTGCTTTGGAGCTCTTATGCTAATGGGGAACATCTGCCTAGCAATTCTGCTCTAATTTCAGATGCATTGATCCCCATTCTTGGAGAATTTACACAGCCTGTGTACATTGTGCTGGATGCACTAGATGAGTGCTCCGAACATGACAAGCTACTTGATGCAGTCAAACACATCATTGATGCAAAGCTGGCCAATGTCCACCTTCTGCTCACCAGTCGAGCAGAGATTCCTCGAGACACTGATCTGGCTAAGCAGGCAGTTTCAGTGTCTCTTGAGAAGAGTATAGATCAGGATATTGAGGCATATGTCACTGAAATATTGGCAAAATTGGATGGTGACTGGCCACAAGAGCGGAAAGATCAGATCAAAGCTGGACTCCTCGAACGGGGTGGAGGAATGTAAGTTAAATGAATGTTTTCCTCTTCACACTGCTGATTCTATTTCCGCAGGTTTCACCTTGTGTCTCTACAGCTTGGTCAGCTGCTTGAATGTGATGGCAGTAAAAAACAGGTCAACAAGGCACTGTCTAACATGCCGACTTCGCTGGAAGCTATCTACGACCGCATTCTGGAGAACATCAAGAATCCCGATATGCTTTCCAGTGTTGGCCGGACAATGAATTGGCTTATCTTCTCCAAGCGGCCTATGCAGCTTAACGAGATCATTGATGCTCTGGCATTTGATTTTGACGCAGAGCCAGTTCGCTTCAGTGCAGATGAACGAATGCGACCCAAGGTCCTACTGGCTGCATGTGCAGGATTTGTCACAGTTTCAGAAGATCTACAGTACAGCATCCTTACAATAAAGCTTGCACATGCCTCGGTGAAGGAATACTTCCTCTCTGCGAAGAGTCTTAGGCATCCAATGGACTGCCAGGTCTCAATGGAAAGTGCACATTATCTTATGGCACGAACATGCATTGCATATCTGTGCAGCTTTGGTCATATCCTGGACAAGGACAGTGATCTCCAGACATATCCACTTGCTCAGTATGCTGCAGAGAACTGGTCATTCCATCTCAGATACTGGGAGATGGAACAGAACAACAGTGGAGAGCATGGTGACCAACACAAGCAACTCATAGAGTTGACGTTAGAACTTCTTCAACCAGACAGTGCACAATACAAGAGTTTATTCCGCCTCTATGATATTGATCGATATTGGGAAGGTCCAAAGTGGAATCGGCAGGCACTTCCAGTATTGTGCTTGTCTGCAACCATTGGACTCAGTCCTGAGGTCCTGCAGAAGTTGATCGGCCAGGGTGCGGAGGTGAATGCACAGGGCGGAGACTATGGTAATGCGCTGCAGGCAGCATCCTGGAAAGGGCACATTGAGATTGTGCACCTGCTGCTTGACCGGGGTGTGAAGGTGAATGTGCAGGGCGGATTCTGTGGCAATGCGCTGCAGGCAGCATCCTGCAAAGGGCACCTTGAGATTGTGCACCTGCTGCTTGACCAGGGTGCTGAGGTGAACACACAGGGTGGACACTATGGCAACGCACTGCAGGCAGCATCCTCACATGGGCACATTGAGATTGTGCACCTGCTGCTGAACCAGGGTGCCGTGGAAAAGGAGGACATTGAGAGCACTATACTCTTACCTACTGTTCAGTTGTAAATACAAAGGGTAATGCACATGGTGAAACAATTTTGAGAAAATAGTGCCACAGCAAAACATTTCGCCGATATCACCAGGTTTGTTGCCAGGTAGTGAAATAGCACGTGATTGCTTAGATAACTCTAATTTTTGGAAACAAATCTGCAATATCCCGGTCCCTGCTCGCTCTTGGCCCCACTACAATCACTTCTTGGACCTTCTCGCAAGGCACAAGGCTTTTGGACCAGCTTAAAGTCACAAACATCATTACCATCATGATCTGTGACAGCTGCCTTCTCAACGTTCTGGCACAGCCAATGGTCAGTTGTTGTCGATATCTGTTCCAGCAGGTTCCAGCTCCTAAAAGCACCATCAACATCCATTTTATAGGTGTTTTACAAGAGAAAAGTCCTCACGTCACCTGGTTATCACTACCCCTGAAAATCTGGCTCAGCGATAGCATAGGATAGCACCACATATCGCCAGGGTGGCGATGGCGATATGGCAAATCATTTCGCCAAAGCCAGCAGCACTAACACAGGGGTAAAGGACAATGGTGGAGAAGTATAAGCGGTCCAAGCCTCGTGATCATTATACCTAAGGATGGCCATAGGGTTTAAGGGGGGCCAGGATAATCGGCCGCCCAACTGCCGCCGGCGGCAGTGGGCGGCAGTTGACATAGCCGCCCAGCGTATCTTACGCGGTACCATCCCAGTTCAAGAGCTGGTGTATTGCCGCCGTCGGTGCATTGGTTAGATTGCCAGAATGCATCTGGTAGGTGTTTAATCGAAGCCAAAATGCAAGAGATACTGACTTTTTAATCTCCACCGTACACTTTGGATCGGCGGCAGTGGGCGGCAGTTCACATCATTCGGTGGCTGTCATGGGACAAAGTGCCGCCCGGCGGCTCTGGTACCAACTGATTGGGCGGCAGCACGGGGCGGCTGTGGGCGGCAGTTCAAGGACTCAGGGCGGCAGTTGTCGGAGTTGTGTGACACGGTGGGCGGCAGTTAGGCGGCAGCTCAAAAGGGAGGGCGGCAGTTGGTATCGGATTGTTCTGATGGGATGGAAATTACACAACATTCGAGTAAGTTGGAGCTCACTGGAGAGTTTTGAACATGATTGTCGACTCAAATGGCTGGCAGGAGGCTCTGAGAAGAACTTGACATAAATAATTTAAAACTGCTACCAGCGGCAATTCTGGCGTCAGAGTGCAGCTGTCAACGTCTCCAATGTGCCCGAAAACATGAAAATCTTGGCAATTCTGGGGCTAGGAATGAGAGGTCAAGGAGCAAGAGGTATACTTGAGCTGTTAGAGTATTGAGACAGCTCTTGCCGAGCTTCCGCCATCCCTGGAGGTCCCAGTGTTTGATTTAAAACAAATAATTGATGCATTCACAAAGGAGTGGTTGGTTTTGGTCTCGTGAGGTTTACAGGGAGGGCGCTGCATGTGAACACTGGGACACATCTTTGAAAACCTTGGCAGGAGGCTCATGATCAGAGGTGCTTGGATATGAGCGTTCTGGCTTGATTCATGCAATCAATAAATTGAAGCATTTCGAGAGATATCGAATCCAGCAGACAAGGGCACACTGTGTGGACGGGCTGACGCTATCCAGACATTGTTACTCCGAAAAACACATCAGGCGTGTGTTGGGCGGCAGTTTGTCCATGCGGCTGATGGGCGGCAGTTTGTGACACTTGACTTGATGGGCGGCAGTTTGTCCGATCGGCGGCAGTGCTGTTGGGCGGCCATGGGCGGCAGTTGGGCGGCTGGGGTGGCTGATTAGCCCAGCCCGGTTTAAGGGTTGGGTCCACTGGGTACAGGTTCCCGGGTTGAGGCGATTGTCAACCACAACCACAAAGACGTCAGCGGGGTGCTTTGAGTACAATAATTAATTTGTTATACTAGGTGTCTTCGGCTGTGCAGTAGAAGAGGTGCTTGTTGGAGAGCATATTTGCTGTCAGTTGGGGTGTCGATGTGACCGGTCCCGCGTAGGCTATGGCTTGAATAACATAACATACCATAAACCTAGTACTGTAGATACCGAGCATCTGTGTAAGAAGTTATAATCTTACTCTAACCTCCTAAATCACACCGTTTTTTCCAAAATTTCTGACGCCTCAGAAACGTAGTCACAAATTGGTCCTTTTTGTACACAATTTAAGTCAATAAAAATGATTCAAATGAAATTGGTCTGAAAACTGTTCCAAAAGAACATGTTTTGACGCGGCTATACACGTCGGACGAAGTAGTTGTTTTGGTTCACCGCAAAGTAAGACTGAAATCATACATTTGTAACCACATTTGTCTGTAATTACAAAAGAAGTCCATTGATTACGTGTCAAAAGTTAGCTACAAAGAGATCCTTTCGCGCTGCCTTTCAGTGAGACACAAAGTAACCCTTTGAGCCGCGCGCAAAGGTGGTCCAAGTGAAGTACTTTTGGACCACCTTTACGTGCAGCTCAAAGGGTTCCTTGGTAACTAGCGGATCATCGTGCCAAAAGATATCCATTGGGAACCCATTTCCGCGCCAACTGAAAGAACCTAGTTCTGCCGGGCCCAAAAGCAATCCCGAAAGTAGTGCTTTCAGAGCTAGCCGCGGCTCAGCCTCGGGTTCAGCCGCGGCTCAACCCGCGGCTCAAGTTCGGCTGACCCGTTCCGCCCACGCTCCCGCCATCTTCAGTGTGATTTGTAACGGCCCCCAAGCCGTCTTCCATTCGCCCTGTTGCATCCTCCGGAGAATGTTCTGCGCGTCGTTGAGCGCAATGCACATGCATTGCTCGTTGCGTTTGTCGCAGAGAAGGACAGCGACAGTGAATCATAGCCGTCGAGTTGGCAGTATTGAATTCATCCCGCGCGCGATGCAGGGTGCCTCGGGAATTCACTTGGAAGACCAACTTTCCAGGGCACAACGATGAAGGCGCAGCTGTCGAGTTCATTGTATACATCCTTCGTACGATCTGCAGCATCCCTCCTGTCGTGTCGAAGACTGATTGTTGTCGCATAGGCGTAAGCGGGTCAGCTCAGGTAGCGTAGCACAAAGGGAAGCGGGTCAGCTCAGGTAGAGTAGCACAAAGGAAGCACAAAGGTTCTTTGTGCGAAGGTGTGAGCCCGAGGAGATCTCGACATAAATAACTTGACTCGGAGGTAGCGGGTCAGCTCAGGTCGGCTAGGGTAGGCTAGGGTAGGCTAGGGTCGAGGAGTTCATGCGAGTTGCAAGATTGTAGTCTCGTCGCGGTGCGTGGAAGATACAATATTGAAACAGAATGCCTATGGAGGTAGAGGCTACAGTACAGATTCTCTGAAAGATAGGATGTGTCAAGGATAGAAGATAGGGAGACAGATGGGATGGTGTAGTTGACAGTTGTCTTGAAGTTTTTGTTTTGGAGCAGCTGGTTGGTAAGACGCTTGCTCTGGCCCTTGACGAGCAGCTCGTGGAGTTCCTGCAGAATGCGTCAAATGAAATCTGTCGAGTAGGAAAGGAAGCGCACGGTCCGTCCGCATCCATGCGAGATGCTGCCCACGAGAGCAGAAAACTCGTCGCTGCTCGGTGATGTGCGCGCTGAGCTTGATCTTCAGGACAAGTTTTTCGAGAGCGTCGCTGGTAGCATTGGCGGCAGCGAGGTCACGACCCTGGTGGTCGTAAATGGCGGTACTGTATCTGTGAAGGTGTAAGGAACTTGGAGGTAGAAGAATGAAAAGCAAGAATTGACGCACCCAGACGGCGTGTCGATCAGCGTCATCCCAATCTCCTTCAAACGCAACATCCTTCTTGTCTTGCCAGTCAAACACATCCATCGCTGCCTTGAGGTGTGGTATTAGGGATTCGTCTCGAGTGACGGCGGGACGGTGTTTCTACATCGTGGGCGGAAGCAAGCCAAAGTCGGCTTTCCCATGGCCTGTCACCGGCTCGTAGCTCCGAGCCGCTTGGATACTTTCGGGTGACCACGCATTCCTAGTTTCTCCGAGCGGCTAACAATTTTTGGCGCGGACACGTCAGCGCGAGATCTCGAAACAAAGGCCTCGATACGGCGGCGGCAGCGGCTCAGCTCAGCTCGGGTACGGCTCAGCTCGGGTAGGCTCCTACGACTCGGAGGTCTTGAGGAATTCACGCGCGTCGCCCGTTGTTGTTGTCGTCACCGGTCACACCGCTTGCTTCTTGCCGCCATTCTAGCCCTCCAACAATGCCATGAACGACTCTCGAATATCTTGCCTCGGCCGAGGATACCGACGACTTGGCCCTTGAGGCCTTCTCGGTGACTACATTCTTGAAAGCAAAAGAAGGAGAATGAGCAGAGACGGTGTTTCCGTCGAGGTGCGAGCTGTTCTTGCTCGCGGAATTTCTGAGCTGACGAGTATTCATGAATGGTATAGCTTCTTCCCATCTCCGAGCGGCTGAATGGCTCCACACCTGCGCACAATGCCACTCTCAGAAACGACGCGGGCTCCAGTGCCACTATGGACGACGAGGGGAGTGGGAATATCGAAGAGGGTATAGACACCTAGTCTGTGCAGTACGCTGTGTCTCGCTCTTCTGCCGTTTCTCATCTTCTGCAGCCACCACGACGTCCTGCGCAAGCTTCTGGCATTTGCCTATCCACATTCCGGCACACGTCGTCATCCCCTCACCATTTTACAAACTGCTCGCCCGCATACCTCGCTATCCCGGGAACCATTAGTGCCGCTGGCGGACCACGGAGAGACGGTGCCAGGTTCTCGCATCTGGTCTCTTGCGCAATGCATTGTCCAGATGGCTGCGTGTTCGTCAGGCGCTCATACTACCTCGGTTGGGCGGGAGTATGAGCACAAACGCGCTATCGGGTGCCTCTTTCCGACTATCAGGTGCCTCTTTCCGACTATCGACCGACCTTCAACGCATGCCTACACATTCCCCTCCGTCTATCCAGCTGTCCTCAGACCCGAGATACGTCAGGCCAAAACGACCAATTCCCGGTCGTCGTCCAACGCAATCGCTAAACCGACGTACCATATCTCGACGATGGTGTTTTCTGCGCCGCCTTCACCAACCTCCGGGCCTCCTCTGCGACTCGGGATCTCCGTCTACTCGCTCTTCCCGGGCAGACGAAAGCGCCACGTCACCAAGCCGAAGGCCAGTGGATGCTCCTTCTCGGTCTGGAAGCAGAGTGCTCCGATGGGGCCGTCGCGGAGTATCTGCCCTCGTCTTCGAGGTCTTCCTTCCAGATACCAGCGTCACCCTCGCTCGTCGCACGATTTGGTCCCACATTCCGCCATATCAGCCCGTCTTCGGCCAGTGATGCACCTTGCATCTTCCCTCGACTGACGTTCCTGCTCTGCTACGTGGTCGACAGTCCTCGAGCTTACTGTCATCCCCACCACCGTCAACTTCGACACTCGTTGCTGCATCTCCAAGCCCCGCGGAACACGTCCGAGTGTGTGGAGTGCAAGGAGGATGAGAAGGTGGTCGTGGTGGTCAAATGGGTCCCCGAAGCCGGAGACGGAAGGTCGACCTCGACACACGGGACGCTCGTGTCTGCCCACTCTAAGCTCGAGGCAGCATCCGCGACTGGAAAGCCGACGGCCGACGGCTTCAAGCATCTTTCTTGACGCTATCGTTATCGATGTCGGCCTGGGCATCACGCAGCTGTAACCGCTTTGCTCATGTCGACCACCTGCCGAGCATTGTCGAGGGTCTTCCGAATCTTGTACGGGGGGCTATGTACCCGGGGCGGAACACGGAGAAGACCGAGAGCTGAGCCATCGACGATACCGATACGGTGGACGTTGTCTTCATCCTCAGTGTCACCCACCCCGCGTTATTGTGCTATGGCCACGCGTTCCCGGGCTACCTCAGATGGTCCGCTCAACCCTCGACACTTTCTGCAAGCGAGTTGCGTCAGGCTTGCGACAGCGTGGATACTGGGGGGTGTTTGTGGGCTTACTTACGGAGGCAGCTTGTGGAACGGCTGGGAGATGGCCCCGCTCGACGTATGATCGTCATATTTCCCTCAACGATCTCGAAGCTTTTCACTACACCGTCGCCTCTCCCTTGTAGCTGTTAGGGGCGCACGTGTTTGATGACCACGGGGATCCAGCTGGGGCGTTACAGTCAGCGGCAAATGCTCACGAATGAGAGCTACATTTTGTGCGTCGTCTTTCTATCTCATGCTCACTTCTTCGTAACTAACTCTCTGTCTAGTCTCAACCTAATCATCGGCAGGCCGTCTTCAAGCATGAGATGATACCTTGCTTCCGCTCTCACCATTGACCGCATGGCTCAAGGGGCGCCAAGCTGCTCATTATCTTCCCCGGCGACTGTGCCGCTTCAACTCTCAAGACCACTTTCCGGTCTTCGCTTACGACATCGTTTCCGGACGTCGGGGGGTCTTGCCCAAGCACGGAAACGCTCTGTGCCCAGTCTTGCAGCACTCAACCAACGCAGTGGGTCTATGACGAGACCTGGATTCGCTGTGGATCGATGATGAGAGTTATGGACAACTATCTACGTAGCATTTGACTAACCTAGGTGAATGCATGTACTCCATTAGGAACTGTATGACCTCAAAATATCAGACCTTCATACATTTGCGAGCTCGTCGTCTGTGACGACACCACGATCCTCAGGCTGCAACGGGTGTGAATTCCTCCAAGACCTCAAGACCTCGAGCGAGCCTACCCTAGCTGACTCCTGAGCCGTACCTGAGCTGAGCTGAGCTGAGCCGCCGCCGCATCAAAGCCCTTGGTTTCGAGATCTCCTCGCGGCCTCGCGCTGACGCGTCTGCAAAAAGAACCTCTTTGTGCTATTCTAGTTGACACTCCGAGCATGACCATAGGATAATCATCGGTCTTCGACGCGACAAGCGGGACTAGGCAGATCATGTGTGGGATGAATTCAATGCTGCTCAGTTGACAGCTGGGGTTTAATCCGGCTATCCGAGTCGTTCTCCACGACGAACAATGCACCGAGAATATGCGCATCACACTCAACGACGCGCAGAACGTTCTCTAGAGCCTGAGGACACAACAGAGTGAATGGAAGATGGCTTTGACGCCGTTGCAAGAGTCTTAATTGCGCTGAAGACGGCGGCGAGCCCCGCCAGCCGAGCAAAGGGCTAATGAGTCCACGCGCTTGTTTATCCGCCACTCGCCACTAAGCCGCGGGTCAGCCGAGCTTGAGCCGCGGCTGCACCTGTGGCTCAGCCGTGGCTCACTTCCAAAGGATTACTTTCGGGCTTTGTTTCAGTCCAGGCTCAGATGGGTCCTTTCAATCAGCACGGAAATGTTTTCCCGAATGATATCTTTGGGCACGACAATCCGCAACATACAAAGGAGGCCTTTGAGCCGCACACAAAGGTGGTCCAAGTGAAGTACTTTTGGACCACATTTGCGCGCCGCTTGGTGGGCTACTTTGTGTCTCGCTGAAAGTCTGCGCGAAAGGATGTCTTTGTATTTGGCTTTTGACACATACTCAATGCAACTCTTTTGTAATTATACATAGATGTGGACACAAATGTACTATTTCAGTGCTGCTTTGTGGTCAACCGAACCAACTGCTTTGTTCGACGCGTATAGACACGTCAACACGTGTTCTTTTGGAACAGCTTTCAGACCAAATCTATTTCAATCATTTTTATTGACTTGAAATGTCTACAAAAAGGACTAATCTATGACTATGTTTCTGATGTGTCAGAAATTTTGGACAAAACGGTGTGAATATAATTTCATGTCATAATTCGATTGACTAATTTAAGTACCCATAAAATTCCTTTTAACTACTAGCCCTACATGGTGTCGGTCTGATACCAGCAATCTCAGCAGCGATCTGCATTGCCAAAAACTGCAGAGTTTGTTATGAGTCATTTCAATCTTGTAAAGCCAGCCATAAGGGCAAAGGAAACACATGCACACCTGGCCATAATACCGCATTGTCTGCAGCTCTCCACCATGGAACCAGATCCTGTCGTGACCGCTGGGTCGCCAGCAGCCACGGACTTCGCCTTCCGCCTTAGAAAAGAGAGGAAGTGAGATATGATTAGATATGGTGAGATAAGATAACACACATCAAGACCCCAGACCGGCTCGAGTGTGCTGGCGATGTCGTTCCCGATGATATCTTCCGCTGCTTTGCGCACATCTTTCTCGAATCTAGGTTTTGAGTTGAAATCACAGGCCTGTGGTATATATGGGAAGAAAGACAAACCCAGTGCAGTAGACGATGACGTCCGCGTCTAAACGTGTGCCGTCGGAGAAGGCAATTGCGGCGGGGAGGATGGAGGTGATCGTGGCGTTGGATTTTACTTTGATCTGTGCATGGCTCGGGTTTTAGCTGGGGAACAAGCTAGGGGGGGCATACCTCGCCGCGTGAGATGGCATCACATGCACCGATCTAGGGATGGATAAGAACTTGGAGGGAGGAGGAGGATAGGACAGGATAGGACGAACATCAGGATAGTGAGCGCCTCCACGGCAGTATATTTGCTGTGAATGAAATTGGGGGGTCAGAACTAGAACTGGGGTTGCTAGAAATTGTTTGACAGTTACCTGGTGTGCAGAGCCGTCTGATTCGGCGATGAATCCTGCCCTTTCGAGGCCTGCGTAGTACTCTGGACTGAAAACACATCAACACCGTGACTCCACACCAAAATAAATAAAAGGAAAACTCCACTCACTCATGCGCATCCCTCATCTCCCGCAACATCAACTTACTCAAACTCGCACCCAACACCACCGGGTCCTCCGTCGCCATGACATCGCCCTCCTCCACCGGGATCTCGTCGTTCCAGAAGTGCGTCAACGCCGCGGTAATATGTTCTTGTGGGTAGATTCGGGTTGGTCCGCGCTGGATTAGTGTGACGCGCTCGACGCCCGCTTTGACACAGTCCTGGGCGACGTCGCAGGCGGTAGTGCTGGCGCCGATGATCGCGACGCGTTTGTTGGCCCAGTTGGACGCGGAGATGTATGTGGAGGAGTGCAGGATCGGGCCTTTGAATGTGTCCTGCGAGATATTTTTCTTTTGAGATCGATATTCAAATCAAAAGTGCGTACATACCTTTCCAGGAATCTCAGGAACAACGGGATACCGACCACCAATCCCCAATGCAAACACCAGTGTATGCACGTTGATGATCTCGGTCCCCGCAACGCCCTCCAACGTCACCCGCCAGGCGTCCCTTGCCTTGTCCCAGATGGCAGAAACGCACCGTCGGCCCGCGTAGACCGGCAGATGGAGCTTCCTCGCGTAGTCGGCGTAATACTGCGCGATGAGTTTGGCGGGGACGTATTGCGGGTAGTCGGGCGGGAAGCCGAGGAAGGGCAGACCGCTGAAGACGCGTGTGGTGTGTAGGGTTGTGCTGTCGTAGCGCTACCATTGGGTCAAGAAGCGAAGGAAGAAAGTGGGGTGAAAAGGAAGGTACGGACATTTGCCCAGCTGTCTCCGATCGTTGGCTGTTTTTCGACCATGGCGAAGTTGATCCCGAGGGCTTTGAGGTAGGCGGATATGCTCAGGCCTGCGTGTCTGCGGAAAATAAGGAAGGGGAAGGTGCGAGAATTAAGAGTAAAACCCACCCTCCACCGACAACCAGGACCTCGAGCGACGTAGGAAGAGTGGGGGATACCTCTAACGGCGCGTCGAATTTCCGCCATGGGACCGCGTCGAGTTCGCGCAGCGCAGAGGTCACTGTAAACACCTTGACGTCTCCGTTATTCAGACGAACGAGCTTGAACGCAGCAGTGCAGTGCGCCTTCGGGTTGGATGTCGTGAAGGTGAACGGGGCGCGGACGACGGAGACGCCGTTCGGGAAGAGGATTGTGTGTACTTGGTCGGCGATGAGCGAGATGGAGGATGGGAGGATGGCTGCGCGGTGGAGGAGGGCTGGGATGTTCGCGGAGATGATGCTAAATCGGTTTATTAGGTGCACAAAACTGAAAGATAAGACTGACGGCGCAGGATGGAATGTCCGCAGGGACCAAGACAGCGCGACATGGTCGCGCCAGAACGCGTCGGGATGAAAGAGCTCATCTATCGCCTCTCCTTTCGGGTCGGCGAGAAAGGCAGAGATCTTGGGCGCGATAGCTTGAGCGACGTCGAGTGCCTCGGCGTCTGAGAACGCGGACAACGTGTCGGGCGGTGGGAAGGCACCAGGGAGATCGCGGATGTGTGCAATAGCAGCAGTCATGGATGCCGTTGGCGAAGGAAGGGAAGTTGAAGCCTAGATGAGCGTGTGGTCTGGCTGGCTTATAAATGGGATGATATTTTCCGCGTCTTATCGGCACAAGGCGTATTTTGTGATTTGTCTGCGGGGAGTAATGTCCGGATAGAAGGCATACGGGTAAACGGAGCAGACAGAGCAGACGGGGACGGGAAGTTGAAGCCTAGATGAGCGTGTGGTCTGGCTGGCTTATAAATGGGATGATATTTTCCGCGTCTTATCGGCACAAGGCGTATTTTGTGATTTGTCTGCGGGGAGTAATGTCCGGATAGAAGGCATACGGGTAAACGGAGCAGACAGAGCAGACGGGGACGGGACGCTGAATGCAAGACGGGGTTAAAGCCAAAGTAAGATTCGTCACATCAGTTTTATTTTGGCTCTTGCGCTTCGACCACGACGCTCCACTCTAAAGGCTCTCTTCTGGCACACGGTCCCGGCTCTTCTTCTTCTTCACCCTGTCTCCTACGACCTCGTCTTGGACCAACAGCCAGCGACACCCATTCCCAGTCGGCAAATCTCCGGATACACTGAACGCCGAGACCGGTCCGGATTTCGACATCGACGTCGCTACAGCGTGACAGCGGCTACACGTCGCGGTTGCCGTCGTCCGCCTCATGGCCAGAGACCCCCCACTCTTGACCTCGTCGACGCCCACCTCACGATCCCCCGCCAATGTAACGATAAGCCATGTGTGCGTGCCACCACACTCTCAAGGATTCGTTCGCTAATCTAAATAATGCACCGCTAGACAACTGCGCGACGTGCTGATATGTCCCCGCGAACGCGGCATCGTCAACTACGTGCAATCGCATTCGATAAAGCAACACAACCTTCTCGACCCATCTCAGCCTCCACGAACGCTCGCAGAACTCGCATTTGTGCCCAACACCCTCACCTCGCTGCCCGTCTCGGATTCGGACCACACACTCCTCGCGGCCGGCGGGCAGGACGCCGAGATCCACCTCTCGCTGCTCCGCGCAGACAACCACGTCGACTGGCAGTTCAGTACCCACCTCGATGGCTCGATCAACAATTCCATCCTGCTCACGTCGCTCAGCCTCACCGACTCGCCGGAGAGCAGTGTGGAGCCGCGCATGGCTGTGAGCAATAACGATCGCGTCGTCATGTTCTTCGATGTCCCTATTCGCGCGCAGCCGGCTAGGATCGCCCAGGTCGGGTCCGTCAAGATGAATGTGCCGATTAACCACTGTGAGTTGTGGAGTCCCGCCAAGACTCTGATTTTGAATCTCCCACAGCATCCGTATCACCGGACGGCCGAACACTCCTCTCCGTAGGCGACTCGTCCAAGGTCTTTCTGCACCGTCTCACAGGCGGTGGCTACGTGACAGCCACACCCATCGCGACACTCACTCTCCCACCGAGCCCGCCCAACCCGTACGCCTCCCCCGCCCTCGTCGCGTCCTTCTCCACCGCATTCTCCGCAGACGGCAGCAAATACGCCGTCGCCTCGCAAGAGGGTTCCGTGGCCGTCTGGGACGTCCGCAGCACGCGCCCCATCAAGGTCTACTCCACCGACAAGACTCGCGGGGGGAACGCCAACACCGCCTGGGACCCCCAAGAGTGGAACCACTGGAAGAGCCGTGGCCCGGGCTGGAGCACACGCACGGTCAAGTTTGGTGGCAGGCCCGAGCGCGAGCTGATGATGTTCACGGAGCATACGTCCCTTGTGCATGTCGTTGATGCACGGACGTTTGAGCGGGAGGAGATTTTGACTATGCCGAGCTTCCCTGGCTCCGGCCCGTCGGCCCTGTCACCGACGCCCACGACCTCGGCTGCGACGGCGCGTATTGTACGGACGCTGGAGGAAACTTTCCGTATTGCTGCTGCTGCTGGCGTCGGCAGCGGCAGCGAGAGCGACGGTGAAGAAGATATGCTTGTCATCCCACCACTGGGCGATCCGGCCGTCGAGCGGGAGGTCCGCCGCGTGCTGCAAGAGCACGGTCTCCGGACCCGGACACGCAGGAGGAATGCCTTCCCCGCAGAGCACGAGTCGCATTCACATCCATTCGTGTCCCTGGACAACGACAACTCGGACTCTGAATCCGTGTCTATGGGACCTGCAGATCAAGATCCAGATCCAGCCAATACAACATCCCCAGGCACTATAGACCCAGACATCGCAGGCGCCTGCTTCGACCCCTCTGGTGCGTATCTGTACGTCGCGAGCGATGTGGGCGTCGCGGAGTGGAAGGTCCGCGGGGCGGAGAAGAGGTGGTGGGGTGGTGGGGATTGGGAGCGCTAGTGGATAGCGAGCAATTCTTCTCCCGTCCCCTTCTTGCGTTTTGGTGTGCGATTTGGCTTTGGCTTTGGCTTTGGACTTTCAGGAATCAGGAGGGTTGGGATACACACAGCATATGCATATTTATTTATTATATCTTGTTGTATGTACGATCTAGTTGTACTTGTATGTGTGTACGTGTGTCTTGTCTGTACCACCATTTCTGACTCAGAATCTTGTCTGTAGGATTAGGAGTACAATTCCTTGGCTGGGTTTTTAGTAAATTTGGGAGATTATAATTATGCATCCCAGGTTTACAATCGCCGACAAGTCTGAGGAGGTTTGCGTAGATCCATGCAGGAGAGAGTCTTCCAAACTATTAGAGCGAAAAGAAGAAAATCTGGTCGCAACAGAACAAACACGTAATATCGGAGGAAACAAATGTGCGCATGAACACGAGCTGCTCTCAATCCCGGCTGTTTGCGATAACTTCAATATAAGCGGTAGAGTCGAGATTGAGCATTGAAAGGCACAAAGCCATCCGGCATTGTACTGTACTATTCAGACCTTAAGTTCGAGTAATGTGTAAGAGGGTCCTATGAACCGAACCTGTGCAAATGTGTAATGCGTAATCGGCCATTTTGCCATCAAAATATGTCCAAATTAGGCTAAATACCATCAAAAATTTCGGCCGGCGTAATGCCGGCCTGCCTTATATAGTAATTTTGTCACAAATGAACCTGTGACATATAAGTTCAATGCGTAATGCGTAAGACCCCCTGAACTTAAGGTCTGAATAGTACAGTATCTCTCCATACCTGGTGGATAGGCTCGAACCCAGCCTGTCTTGTAGACAGGCTGGTCGATGTCGTTTGGAATCATGATGTGATGATTTATTCCTAATTAGGCAATTGACTTACAGCTGCCTCTGTGCTCTCTCCTGTGTCGGGCCTGCTTTTATGACTGGCAATGAGGTCTAGTTCACCTGTTGGATCTTCCAGAGCCTTCCGCTCGAAAATCTTACGCCGCAAATCCCATGGAATATATCCCAACGGCAGCGAACCTGAGCTTTTGTCAGCGTGCATTCCTCTCAGTGGACAAAAAAAGCTGCTCCATATGGTTTATGACCTGTTGGAAATAAAATGAGTGCTTCATAATGAGCTGGCGAGACGGGGTGGGCGCACAGAAGCAGATTTACTGAATGCTGTGCACTTGCCTTTTTAGGAATATTTCATCACATCATGATTTGACACGACATCGACTGGTCTGTCTACAACACCAATCCACCTCATAGACAGGCCACGTCTGGTCTAACCTGGTGGACCGGACCCGTAAACCCGCTGGGTTTACCAGTACCTCAGGGCTGTGGCCATCCTTAGGTATGATGATCACAAGGCTTGGGCTGCTTATACTTCTCCGCCATTGTCCTTTACCCCTCTGTATTTACAACTGAACAGTAGGTAAGAGTATAGTGCTCTCAATGTCCTCCTTTCCCACAGCACCCTGGTTGAGCAGCAGGTGCACAATCTCAATGTGCCCTTCTGAGGATGCTGCCTGCAGCGCATTGCCATAGCATCCACCCTGCACATTCACCTCCGCACCCCGGTCAAGTAGCAGGTGCACAATCTCAATGTGCCCCCGGAAGGATGCGGCCTGCAGTGCATTATTATAGTATCCGCCCTGCATATTCACCTCCCCACCCCGGTTAAGCAGCAGGTGCACAATCTCAATGTGCCCTCCGTTGGATGCCGCCTGCAGCGCATTGCCATAGGCTCCACCCTGCATGTTCACCTCTGCACCTTGGTTGAGCAGGAGGCGCACAATCTCAATATGCCCTTCTGAGGAAGCTCCCTGCAATGCGTTGCCATACTTTCCGCCCTGCACATTCACCTCTGCACCCCAGTCAAGCAGCAGGTACACAATCTCCATGTGCCCCTCCGCGGATGCCGCCTGCAGCGCGTTGCCATAGAATCCACCTGGTATGTTCACCTCAGCACCCTGGTCAAGCAGCAGGCGCACAACCTCCATATGCCCTCCGTTGGATGCCGCCTGCAGCGCATTGCTATAGGCTCCACCCTGCACATTCACCTCCGCACCCTGGTTGAGCAGCAGGTGCACAATCTCTATGTGCCCCTCTGCGGATGCTGCCTGCAGCGTGTTGCCATAGAATCCACCCTGTGTGCTCACCTCAGCACCCTGGTCAAGCAGCAGGTGCACAATCTCAATGTGCCCTTCCGAGGATGCTGCCTGCAAGGCATTGTCATAGCCTCTGCCCTGCACATTCAACCCTGTACCCCGGTCAAGCAGCAGGCGCACAATCTCAATGAGCCCTCCGTTGGATGCCGCCTGCAGCGCATTGCTATAGGCTCCACCCTGCGCGTTCACCTCCGCACCCTGGTCGAGCAGGAGGCGCACAATCTCAATGTGCCCTTCTGAGGATGCTCCCTGCAATGCGTTGCCATACTTTCCGCCCTGCACATTCACCTCTGCACCCCAGTCAAGCAGCAGGCGCACAATCTCCATGTGCCCCTCCGCAGATGCCGCCTGCAGTGCATTGCCATAGAATCCACCCTGTGTGTTCACCTCGGCACCCTGGTCAAGCAGCAGGCGCACAATCTCAAGGTGCTCTTTCAAGGATGCTGCCTGCAGCGCATTGCCATGCTCTCCACCCTGTGCGTTCACATCAGCACCCTGGCCGATCAACCTCTGCAGGACCTTAGGACTGATTCCAATGGTTGCAGACAAGTACAATACTGGAAGTGCCTGCCGATTCCACTCTGGACCTTTCCAATACTGCTCAATATCATGGAGGCGGAATAAACTCTTGTATGGTTCACCGTCTGGTTGAAGGAGTTCTAATGTTAACTCTATGAGTTGCTTGTCCTGGTCACCATGCTCTCCACCCTTGTTCTGTTCCATCTCCCAGTGTCTGAGATGGAATGACCAGTTCTCTGCAGCATACTGAGCAAGTGGATATGTCTTGAGATCACTGTCCTTGTCCAGGACATGACCAAAGCTGCACAGATATGCAATGCATGTTCGTGCCATAAGATAATGTGCACTTTTCATTGAGACCTGGCAGTCCATTGGATGCCTAAGACCCTTCGCAGAGAGGAAGTATTCCTTCACTGAGGCATGTGCAAGCTTTATTGTAAGGATGCTGTACTGTAGATCTTCTGAAACTGTGACAAATCCTGCACATGCAGCCAGTAGGACCTTGGGCCGCATTCGCTCATCTGCACTAAAGCGAACTGGCTCTGCGTCAAAATCAAATGCCAGGGCATCAATGATCTCGTTAAGCTGCATAGGCCGCTTGGAGAAGATAAGCCAATTCATTGTCCGGCCAACACTGGAAAGCATATCGGGATTCTTGATGTTCTCCAGAATGCAGTCATAAATAGCTTCCAGCGAAGTCGGCATGTTCGACAGTGCCTTGTTGACCTGTTTTTTACTGCCATCACATTCAAGCAGTTGACCAAGCTGTAGAGACACAAGGCGAAACCTGTGGAAATATAATCAGCAGTGTGACAAGGAACACTTCTTTGACTTACATCCCTCCACCCCGTTCAAGGAGTCCAGCTTTGATCTGATCTTTCCGCTCTTGTAGCCAGTCACCATCCAATTTTGCCAATATTTCAGTGACATATGCCTCAATATCCTGATCTACACATCCGTCGAGGGATACTGAAACTGCCTGTTTGGCCAGATCAGTGCCTTGAGGAATCTCCGGTCGACTGGTCAGAAGAAGGTGAACATTGGCCAGCTTTGCATCCAGAATGTGTTTGACCGCATCAAGTAGCTTATCGTGTTCAGAGCACTCGTCCAGTGCATCCAGCACAATATACACAGGCTGCGTAAATTCTCCAAGAATGGGGATCAATGCATCTGAAATTAGAGCAGAATTGCTAGGCAGATGTTCCCCATTGGCATAAGAGCTCCAAAGTGCATGTAAGCTCTTGTCAGAATGTGGTGCTTTAAGCGAGATCTGGATGACTAGGGAGGACAGAAGCTGTTTGACGGTACGCTGTCCAGAGTTATTTGTATCAAAGTAGAAGAATGCAATTGGTTCTGCCCTGCTTCGAAGGGTGTTAATGATTGTGGAGCTAAGTTGAAGGAGTTGTCAATTTCTTGAGGCCAAGAACAGTGAAATTACCTGAGAACAGTCTTTCCTGATCCTGCTGGAGGTACAGATAAGCCGCTATTTTGGCATGGATAAGCATGAAAACTGACAAATTCCCTCTAGCCAAAGAAACGAGTTGGGGGCATAGATCCAGTCTTTGAATTCTGTGCTCTCAAGAAGCCATAGACCAGTACCAGGGTGACATTTGTCTGCAGCATCTTGGTCGCTGATGGCCACATTTGCAGGTTGAAGCCATTTCTTCAACTGTTTGCGCTTATTCTCATCAACCAGTGTTTGTCTACAGTCTGATGAGAAGAGGCTCAATATCACTGGATTTGACGTACAGCTTCCTATCCATGGCATCCTGGCCAGTTGATAGAGCAATCAGACGTGAACCCTTCATGTCCATCAGATACACAAATGCTAAGTATAAATTGACCTACACTGAATGCATCACGGAAGGCATTGATTCGTCTATCTATGCCGTTGGCAATGTCCGGGAAGTCACCATGTCCTAGAGCACGCTTGAGGCTTTTGACAAAGCCTTTGGATTTCCAATCTTGTAAGATGTCATGTGTTTCACCCAAAACGCTGCCGATAATGAATGAACAGAAAACCAGAGACCAAGCCTAACTCACATTTGATATCTCTCCAAATCATCCTTCAAACCCAAGATTGCAGCATTCTGCTCCTGCCCATCCAGATCACGCAGTCCCTGGGCAAGCACACAGGAAACAATCCCAATGTTATTCAGAAGGTCATCCGCACGCTTCTTGTTATCCGTCATTGCCTATCGCCATTCAATGTATGAAGGGATGAAGATCAACAGATAGAGGACCTTCTGGAACTTGATGAGTTTCTGGATTGGACCAGTGATGGCGTTGAGGTATGGAACATTCTCCGTCACACTGGCAAGTGTCTGGAGTATGCCCAGAGCAATTTCAAGGCTAGTAGCAGCTATGGTGACTATCTGGCTGTTCTTGGAGCTGGTATCGTGCGAGGAGGATTTTGTCGGGTTAGAAGTGGACGGCGACATGGTGGTGCGAAGCAAAGTGCTGGCACAACAACACGTGGCGTTAAAATTAGAATGACGTGCAGACGTGAAGTTATTTGCCCGAAAGCCTGCACGTTAATATATCCCTTGGATAGTGCCGTAGAGGTCAGCCCGCCATTAGCGAGGAGTCGACTCGTGGTCGCGTTCGAATTCCTCTGGAGGCAGAAAGGAAAAATAATTATGCTACAATACAGTATATCCATCGTACGCGTACAGTCAGAACCAACCCAGAGATCCGATCCTCTTTATATCAAGAGTTTCGAGGAAGACTCGATGCTGTAGATTCAGATTCGTTAGCGCTGAACGGCAAGAGAAGGAGCAGAGAAGACATGTATCTTGCCCTTGATAGTTCCACTGGTGATGCCCGATTTTGTGCGCGCGCCAATGGGGCAGGAGAGGTTGATGCGGCGCTCGAGCGGAGCACGCGAAGAAAGCGCGAAGCGGCGACGGCGGGTGGTAGTGGTATCGTCGGCCGTCGCGTCATCGGCAGCCGCGTCGTCATCGGCCGTCGCGTCGTCCGAGGTGCTGTACGAAGAAAATGAGCACTCATGGAACGTGTGAGTACCGAAACAAGACAAACCCATCGTCAACACTCGAATCATCCGCGGTGCTGTACAAAGAAATTAGTACTCATGCAACGTGTGAGCACCGAAACAAGACGAACCCGTCGTCAACACTCGAGTCGTCCGCGGTGCCATCGTCAGCAACAGTGCTATTGTCGGTGGTCGTCGAGTTGACCTGGTCACCGAAGCATTTCTGAAGATCACAATCAGCAACTCGCTCTTTCTCTTCGAGCTAGCAATGCGTACGTTGAAGATCTGGAAGTCCTTGTTGAGGAGGGCCTTGGACCAAAGACTTTTGGAGAGATCATTGGCATGGGCAAAAGACTGCAAGAAAGACTCACAGCTGCCGTCCGCGCCGACGTTAAATTTCCAGCAACATTCACGCAGCCGCCGAAGGAGGGAGGTGTGACGGTGGTCCCATTGACAGAGGCGCTGCAAAGTTTGTGAGAACAAATTGTGGTTAAGAACTTGCAGCGGTGAAAAACGCCCGACCCTCGACCTTGACGACCGTGCCTGCGTCCACCCTCTCCACCGCCGTCCCACGAAACCCAGATTCGGACCCACTTCCTGCTTGGGCACTGACGATAGAGTGGTACGTCCGACTGTCGCCAATCTTCAGCGTTCCCTTGTCCACTGCGAGCGCGACGCGCGCCATAACGCCCGAACCAGTGGGCGAGCGGTCGATCTGCTGGTCTGCGAAGAAGCACAGTCCGAGCTCTTCGTCTTGAGGGCTAGTCTCGGTCGTGTCGACGACGATGACGCCGTACAGAAAACGCAAGTCTTCGTCAGGGTGCTGTAGCAGGTCTTTGTGCGATACCGCAATAGCCTCCTTGAGTAGACGAGTGGCAGCGTTGAGCTCCTCCAGCGTCGCACCGTCTGCACCACGCAGCCCGCCCGGAAATCCCAAGGCCCGATCCTCCACAATCGCGTGGAATGCCCCGCCGAAAGTGATATCCACGAGCACTTCCCGCTGGGCTTGAATGTTTACTTTGAGGCTGACAGCCGTGCTGTATGAAGGGACACCGAGGAACGACACGGGCTGCGACGCGTCCGAGTGCAAGCCATCGTCGGTGGGGACTTCGACGTGGATGACCCCACAGGGCGCATGTAAACGCAGTTTCGTCAAGCCTGTCTGTCCATCGTACGGGAGTTCGTTCCGTTGCGGGAAGACAGCAACGTCGTGTGTATCGATCAGAAGTCGACCCAGGGCGATGGTCGCGTGGCCACACATCGTCGAGTAACCCTCTGTGAACCATAGTCAATATACCGCAGTGGACAATGTAAACTGCTCACCATTATGACAGAACAACACCCCGATATCCGCCTCCCCAGCCCTCGTCAGCTCCGTCTCCTGGACCAGAATCGCACCATACATCTCTCCGTGTCCGCGCGGTTCGCGCATCAGCCTATACTGACGATATCTGCAAGCCATCCGGCAGCAAAGAGGGCTATTATACTTGCCGTTTGCGAATGTCGTCGTGCTTATCTCGTGCACAGCGCCGTTTTTCAAGGAGAGTTTCGCCCTCGAGGGATGGGTAGCCGGCTACGATGATTCGCGTGGGCTGCTCAAGCTTCGTGCATTGACTCTCAGCAAGGCGGATAGCCCACCTCCCCCGACGTGTGCATATCGACGACTTTGATAGTCCGCGTTGCGGGGTTGGGTTCGAGGAGGGTTTGGAAAACGTCCACGATGGTGGTGGTTAGAAAGCAAGAGAATGCTGATTGTATTTCGATTTCAAATGCGGTGGATGTGTAAACTAGCGAGGATGTGGTATGTGCTACAGTGGAGGCAATGCGAGGGATGAATGTAGGTGTAGGGATGCCAGCAGCTAAATAAGTATAGTATTAAATAGAGAATATTATGCTGAGGAGAAGGTCCTAGCGCGAGGTGATCCTCGAGAGGACCCGCAGGAAAGTGCCTGAGGACGAACTTGAGCGACCGGGCCTCGGTTGTTCAGCGACGGGACGAACCACGAACAGGACTCGGAGGGGACGCGGTGAGCTGGTCTGGCAGCGCCTTGGGGCACACACACAGGTGCATCGTGAGCTCAAACCGTTTGGAGAAGTAGGCGCGACATCCACTGCACTTGTAGCTTCTGGAGCGGAGATGAATGAGGTGGCAAGAGGGGGGAAAATCAGACGTACTTGTCGTAAACATTGTGGATGTGCTGATGATACACCAATGCCTTGCTATCGCGCACGAGATTCTTGCAGCCAGGACGACCGCAATGAACGGCGGCGGTCAGACTACAACCCCGTTCACGAAGGTCGACGACGGTCTCCTTGTGCTGCTCAGCGTCATTAGCCTTTGATACACGGCAGGGGCAGAACATACCACTGCAGAAAGCTCTTTCAGCTGCTCGGGACAGAACCGGGGACGAGGGGTAAAGTTGAGCGGAACGTGAGGGGCGGCACTGGAGTCACCGCTGGAAGTCGATTGGTCGTCCTCGTCGCTTGTATCGTACAATTCCACGATGCCACCGACTTCCTCGTCCATCGAGGCCCTCTTTACAAGCGACTCCAGCGTGATCCGGAGACCTGCGCGATATCGATACGCGATCTCTTGGGCTGGAGTGGGGTATGGCCCGTCGAAGCTCTCTGGCGCATCCAAGGACGGGAATGCCACCAGGGCATTCGACGCCCAGAAGCTGGTCTTACCCGCTTGAGAGTCGTCGTCTGCGGTGAGCGCGATGGACTCGGAGTCGGTGCTGCTGAAGTCGCTGAGCTCGACGTCTTCGATATGCAGGCTGGCAAGATCCTCCGCCTTTGGAAAGTAGATGGCATGGCGCTTGACGTTGTTGGAGACATTCTCGTTGGCGACCCCGATGATGAACGTGCCCGAGGGAGAGTTGTGGAACGTAATAGCGGCCATGGGCAGAAGTATTTGGAGAATCAAAGAAGAGAGGGAGAGGGAGAAACCAGCAAGCTAGCTAGAGCAGCGGTGGGGAGATGAAGGGAGGCACGGCGTTATTTTATACGAGTGTGCAGTACTGCGCTTGGACAAAGGGACCATAAATGGTGTCTCCCGACCGCTTGCTTTGTCCGTGCGAACAGCGGCTCGGCCTTTGTGAGAGTCCCACGTGGTATCCAAAGCGTGTACTGCTGGGCCCGCCATTTCGTCGGTGAGCGTCGGGAGCAAGCGCCTCGGATGTGACCGACATTGTGACATCGTTGTCCAGAGCCCATTCGCAGCACCATGAACTCGCTCAGGACGCGCTTTTTACGGACCTCAGTCTCCTCAAGCGTTCCCGGAAGCCTCTTGTCCTCAACCCGCCCTCCTCGACACCGTTCAGCCAGCAGCAAATTCCCGGCGTACGATGGCCACATCCCGCTGAACTGGTTTGAAAACGGCGTCATGGCCGTCGGCTCTGCGTTCATGGCTCTCGCAGACCCGCGTAGAGGTGGTAAGAATCTGTTTAGCTGGCGTTCATGACATGGCTCACTGGGAGAGAGAGATATGGTTGCTGCGCTGGGCGAAACCACCGCTGGACCATCGCTCCCGCGTCTGCGCGACAGAATGCTAGCTAGCCCTGAGGGACGTCAAATCCTAAAAGACCGACCCAGGATCAACTCGACGACCGTGGATATGGACAAGCTCGCGCAAATGCCCGAAGGCACATTCGGGCACGCGTACACGACTTGGCTAGAGCGCTGCGGTGTCACTCCCGATACACGAGAACCCGTTCGCGTTCTTTCTGTCGAGATTCTCGACAAACTAACGCGATCAGCTAGGTCCACTACATCGACGACCCCGAGTTGGCCTACGTTATGCAGCGCTACCGTGAATGCCACGACTTTTATCACTGCATCGTCAACCTTCCCGTCAGCGTCGACGCCGAGATCGCAGTCAAGTACTTCGAGTTCGCCAACCTCGGCCTGCCCCTTGCTGCCATCTCTGCACTCTTTGGGCCCCTCCGCCTTAACGCAACGCAGCTCCAGCGCCTCGTCAGCGAACACATTCCGTGGGCGCTCCGCTGCGGAGGTACAGCGCAGAGTCTGATAACGGTTTATTGGGAGAAGCGCTGGGAGCAGAACGTCGACGAAATGAAGAAGGAATTACGGCTATGGGATGCGCCACCAGTGAAATGGAGGAAGCCGCTCACAGAGGCGAAGCTGGCTGCAGAGAAGCGTCAGCCGGCGACGGTACAATCATAGAGAAGACTGCCGTCGTCATTCATGTCAGGCTGTTCATTTCCACTTCATTTCGGTCTCAGCCTTGATCAACCACGTTCTCGACGACATTCTTGAGGCCTATGTTGCCGTTAACCATGAATTCTGCGCATGGCGGCATTAAAAACCTACCCACGCTTGTGCCATGACTGCCCACACTCCATACCAAACAGACTTTCTCTCCTTCCGCGCTTGCCCCGCCGCCGCGCGGAACTGACGGCAATTCAGTGAAAAGGTGGTGTCTCTGCACGCTTCTTGGGGCACATGTCTGTGAAGAGATGCCTTCTGAGAAACTGCAGGTGGGGAAATTCGAATCGTAACGTGTAATACTGGACGGACCGCAATACTTGGCAATATTCGCTGGCGCTGGGAGGCCATGCCGTCGAGAACGGTGCTGGCTATCGGAGCTTGCAGGCTTCCGAGACTCCGGGCGGCTCGAGCAGTGTGGCTCAGCCCGTCAGCGGCGCAAGGCCTTGCATTGAGGGGTTGGTGAAGGAATCGGGGGTAAAGGCGTCCAGGCCGCTCGGGCATTGTGAGTATTTATCCCCCTACCTTGATCGCAGGCGGCCCACAATGGTCAGCTGGCACTCAGCTCTGTTATCAGGCAACTTGAAAAATGGGGCGTAAATCGCGGGAAACTGGAATTAAGGTCAGCCAATCCGAGGCACACAAGACACGCCCTGAGGCTGCCGGCCTATTCTCAGAACCTAGGAAGGATTTCAGCGGCACGTTTCCGGTGTGGCCACCATCATTGGCTGCAGTCGACATGCGCATTCCGCGGGGGATCATCGATTATCAGCGATAGTAGAGCCAGTGCGCAGCGGGTAGTTGGGCCAGATATCATACATTAGATATGACGACTTGGCAAATGAACAGAGCTGTAGATGCCCCGAGAGACGCTAGCGGAGCCTGCTTTCCTCTTCGTCGTCACTGGAGTCAATGCCGCTCTCCGTCGAGTCTTCTTCGACTACCACTGTGTCCGCGCGGTAAGCATAACGGACGACGAGAACGGGTGGACGCACCTAGTACACCCTCGCCATGTTTCAAAGAAGCTGGAGAGAAGGGCCTTGCACGGGCGGGCGGCCGCTTCCGTCCGTCGTAGCGAATTTTTGCGGATGCCGGGTCCAGACACAAGGTATCCAGGACGGTTTCCAGCTCATCGGCAGCCAGCATGGGGCTTCCGGGGGGCTGCGGTGACGCGACAGCACTGTTGTCGTACAGGTCGTAAAGCGCCATGTCTTCGGCTTCGGCGGAGCTGGAACCGACAAAGAGAGTTAGCGTCGCCCGCACCCACACGGTGTACGTTATACTGACGCGTCTTCTGGGGGTTCCGAGGCAGAGTCTGAATACGATGCGTCTTCGTCAAACCTACGCGGGGGGGAGAGCAATGAGCAAGGACAAATGCAGCTGGAGAACGACGCACGGGTGTGTCCACTCCTCTTCATCAGAACAGGAATATGAATGAATAAAGTCGTCTAGCTGGTCGCTGGGGTCGGTGTTCTGAGCCTCCATGGTCAGCGCCGCGCCTTGTAGGTGTGTGGGGCCAAAGGGGTGCTTCCCACGAAGCCAACATGAAAGCTGCACCCTTTAAGCCTAGCGATTATCCAAATCTGTCCCGAACCAGGGTGCTTCGGCTTCGGGCCTTTGGGAGGTGATTGCGCAAATGCTGCCGCATGTGATGCTGTGAAGGCCTGGGCTGGCTTCTCTGGAGTATCTGCAACGAAATGAGGAGCGTACAGAACATCAGGTAGGCTCGTATGAGTGGGACAGTTTCTGGATGAATGTGGAAAATGACTGAATGGCGGCGCGGAGATGCACGGGAAGAACGCGGGCCGTCTTATTACTCGGTAAACCTCGATTTCGTCACATTCGCCTCATCTCAGTGCGAGGGAGATGGTGGGAGTGGAGAAACCAAATGAAGGAGCGTGACTCGGCGTCACGGCTCGCTCCTCCAAGCGGCCATCATGCTGTCGCGTCCAGTTTTCCTGCTCGGACGCGTTCCCGCCCTTAATTCTCCAAATTACTGGATGAAAATACGCCCCGCGTCAACATTGTACCCAAAACTTGGCGAATTTGCTCGGAAACTAAGGCATCCCAAGTTTGCGGTTTCCCCCGACGACGTGCGCGTTCTGTCGAAGCCGACGGAGTTCCACACTCAATTGACGGTACAATGGCCTGAAAACTCCTCATTCCGGTCATAATCCTCTCCAGGACATGATTCAACGCGCTCAAACACGAATATTCATCTCCTCGCTGTATCTTGGCGCAACCGAATCTGACTTGGTAGGTTGAATGATCCATTTAATGCGGTCTAATGAAAGCGTAGATTGCTTCTCTGAGAAGAGCCTTGGAGCGCCGTCCCTGCCTCCAGCTTAACATGCTATTCGATCTAAATCGCTCGACGCGCCCAGAGCCAAACTCCACCGCGAAGCTTCTGGCGCCTCTCATCGCACAATTCCCTGATCGCGTCAATGTCTCCTTCTTCCGAAGTCCCAGCCTCCGTGGTCTCATGGCCAAGCTGGTGCCTCCGCGCTTTAATGAAGGCTGGGGGACGTGGCACGCGAAAATATATGGCGTGGATAATGAAGTGATGATTAGTGGGTAATTGACTGTCTTCGACTCTCTCATGCCAAGTTCTCATTCGCCACTCCAGCGCAAACCTAAACAAATCATACTTCACGGACCGGCAAGACCGATATCTACATTTCTCTAATCAGACCCATCTATCACATTACTGCTTCGATTTCATCAAGACGGTCTCCAATTTCTCGTTCAGATTGCTTCCCCCGCAGCGGGACTCGGCATCGGAACACTCTGTACAAACAAACGAGTACACCCTTCGCTGGCCGCTCCCTGCAACGCACCCACACCAGATCCACCAGTTTGCGCAATCCGCGCTCACATCCCTGCAAGATTCATACCGACGTGCGCTTCTTCGGCCTCGATAAAATCGTTCAATGGTTCATGATCTTTGCAGATATAACCTCGGAGACGCTTGATCCCGAGAAAGTTGCCCTGTATCCGCTCATGCAAGCCGGCCAATTTAATATCCGGGAGGAAGAAGAGACGTTACAGCTGCTCTTCGAACATCTCAACTCCGCGGCAAGCCTCACGCGACCGCTCGTCGATCTCACCAGCGGGTATTTCGGGCTGTATGAAGAATACCAGAATCTCATACTCCGGAGTCCGAACGTCGACTGTCGCATTGTCGCTGCAAGCCCTCGTGTAAGCCTCGCCTTTGCTCACGGTACCTCGGCTGATCCTTTCTCCAAAGGCGAACGGATTTTATAGCTCTCGAGGCGTGTCCGGGCGTATTCCAGAAGGATATACTCTGCTCGAACAGCGCTTCATGAACGCTGTTGCGATCGCTAACCGACAATCTGGCGTGCAGCTCAACGAATGGCAGCGCGATGGATGGACATACCACGCCAAAGGTGAGTGTTGCATTATCAGTCCTCGATAGTCGTTTCCTCATCATTGTTTACCTAGGCATATGGGTCTCCGATTCCACCGACTCTTTACCCATGCTCACCGTCTTCGGCTCTACCAATCTCAACTCGCGGTCCGCCCACATTGACACAGAGCTGTCGTTCTTGATGATCGCGCCGGAAGGCGAGTCGGAGTCTGTAATGGCACTGCGACACCGGTTGGCCATTGAGCGTGACAACATTCGTGGACATTCAGGTCCGTGGTTGGGTGCTCAGCGCAAGGTTCGGCTTGGAACGAAGGCGCTGGCGTGGCTCGTCGGGGGAATGCTATAGGTACTGGCTTGGCAGAGATGCCGAGGGCACCTGGAAGTCGCATAATTGTGAGCGGTGCGACGAAAGATTCCGTTCGACTTTTCTATGCGACTCAGAGTCCACAAAAAAAATCACAAGCTCAAAGCTTCAGACCGTCTCCGCGCTTAGACTCTCATCGTCGCATTGAACCATTTTTTTTTTCGAGAATCGAGTCCTTGAAGAGCTCGGGTGACTGGTTTCACCACCCCGGAACGCTGAGGAGGGTATGCGGAATGAGTCCTGCGGATGATTCATTATTTCGCGCTCACTCACTAGTGATCACGGGGTCGCGATCCTTTGAGCTTCCTGTCAATTGAACGCCGCTGATTTTCGCAGAATTCGTAGTGTGGATTTCTTTTCTAGGTCTATCGATGACATAGGTACCAATGATCGTAGACTCCGAGTCTACCGTAGAGCAGCGCAGATTCACAACCAAACTCACACACAGAAAAGTGCACTAAGAACCCCACTCAACTGTTTTTTAGCGTCTCTGGAAGCCTAGTACGCGAGACGAGTCGGTTTTGAATCCGACACACATTACACGATTCAAAGATTCAAAAAAAAACCAGCAGTCAAATAGCAGGAACTTTCTACGGCTGTATCTGAACGTTCTTGCTCAACGCCTCCTCCCGACATTCCCTCCCACAAAAGTAATCCGTGTCGCTCTGCGGGAGCACGAGGCACATAATGCACGGCGCGACGAGACCCAGCGTGACAGCTTCCCTGCAGAAACCGTCAGCAAGAGATATTAAGCTGGTGAGTAGCAAATCATATGCGTACTCGCGGTGTTTCCTGGAGCAATACTCGCTCATATTCCCCGATGCCGCGTCAACATGCACGATCTGACCGCATCCGGGAATGAGACAGTCTGGGATGGGCATCGGAGCACCGTTGGGTGCAGCGGGGGTCGAAAATGAACTCGTTGCGGGTAGAACGACTGGCGAAGCGGTAGAGGACTGTTTTGCGCCCAGGCTGGCGCCGTTGTTGAGGAAGGGGTTGTTCTTTGGTGCTGGTACTGCTCGTTGGCTGACCACAGGAGGATTCGGAGGATTGGGCGACGATTGGGCCTGGCCTTGCCCGAAAACAGGCGCGACGGAGGACATAAAGTTCTGTACTTGCGGGATATGTTGCGCGACGAGCTCTGTAGATGGTTATATCAGTAACATGAGGAGAGGGCAGAGAAGGAATAAAGCGCACTTGCAAGTTGGATGGGATCGATAGTCACTCCGCCGATAGTGGTCGTTCCAGGACCACCGCCATTTGGAGTGGCATTAACACCGTTCTTCGCAGGGCGGTTTCCGGTTCCAGTCCCATTCCCGGCTCCAGCCGTACCCGTAGCCTTCCCGTCCGCAGCAGCACAATTCTTCCCGCAATACTCGAAATTTTGGTATTTCGGCTTTTGGTGACAATGCTAGCTCTCCTTCAGCAATCGCATAGCAAACGCACGAAGGGTAACTCACATTACAGAGCGCCGCGATCTGTGCGGCGCAAGTCTTGGAGCAGTATGGGTGGGCACCGTGTTTCGGTTTCTGGTGGCAGTACTACACGCGCAGGCCGAAAGTTAGGCCAGCAAACCCAGGATGCTGAAACCGGTCTTACGTCGCACAGCTGGCTGGAAATGGGAATAGCAGAAGCGGGGGCGGCCATTAGGCGAAGCAGACAAAAAGGCAGGGATGGTGTATTGTAGTGCGCGCAGAGACATGGTTTAAATGGGACCGGGATAGGCATAAGTAAGTCAGTGAAGGGATGCGTCCGCAATGCATCCACGTGTGGAAGCAGAGGCTGGAAACCACGCGGCGTTCAGTAACCCCGGAGCTTGGTCCGGAGCCTTTCGAGCGCTTTCCCAAGCTCATTTCGTCCTTTGCGATCCGCCCCGATGCCCCAGAAAGCGTCCTTGTCGCTATCCTGCGAACAACATAAGTCGACTATCTCGGAAGCAAGAGAATAAGATCACCTCGATAAGTTCCGCGTCGTCTGTTGCGAGGAGCTCTTTCTTGAGACTCTCGTGCTGGGAGAACTTGTGCCAGAGGGCGATGTCCATCTGCAAGGACGCTTAAGCTTGCGAGGAACAACTAGACAGACACAAACCATTTGGATATTTACATCCTTCCAGTCTGAGCGCACCTCTGGCGCGAATCGACGTGCCTCGGAGAAGGCGACGCTGGGACGCTCAGAGCAGGTCCGGATGTGCTCCGCAAGCTTGGGACGATGGGGCAGAAACTATTCATAGTGAGCATGGAACCAGAACGTTAGACCTTCTCACCTTGAAAGACTGGAAGAGATGTTCGCTAGTCGGATACCGCTTGTTTTCGTAATACACCGGGTGCGGCGAAAAGTTGGTGAATCCATAATGAGGGTCCGTCTTGTGGTAGAAGAGAATGCGAGTTCGGGTCGGCGTACGCGGAGAGCCTCGACGAGAGACAGGCGACATTGGGTTCAACGCCATGGAGTCCCGGACACGGTAAGCGCTCGAGCGTCTGGGTGCCTCGACAGCCTCTCCCGTCGGTTTAACTTCAAGTTCGGGGTAAAAGAGCACCGGACGGTCGGGCATGGAACGAGTGAGGCGGATTCGGATGTCGCGCGATTGTGGCTCCTCAGCAATCGTCTCGCCGATATCGAGGATGCTGTTGAGCTGCGCTGTATCCCACTGCGACGGGAGAATGTCTGTGGTTACATAGATGGACCGCCGCTGCTCGATTCGATAGTGCATTGGCGAGGTGGCCGTGGGAGATGTCGGAGAGGGTTCAGGAGAGTCTGAGTCCCATGGAGAGACCATGGTGGTTTTAGAGGACGTGCGGGTGACGATGATAGGTGTAGTCGACTCCATGGATTTAGGATATTAGTGGATGCAGAGAAGGGAAGAACTGGGACAAGATCGGGCGATATTTGGCTCAAAGTCCGCGTGGCCACAGCGGTACTGCCTATCCCTTCTCCACCGCGAAATGAAGCTGCGTGGGACGTTGTGCGCGTTGAGGACGCATGGAAGTTGGGCCCAGGTCGTTGACAGTAACGCGTTACTCGGCACCTTGCCTCCAACCACGCCCTTGCAAAACGTTTCAGGGTGTCATAGCATGCCTGCCTGCAGCCCACCGCAGTCTCGTCCAAGCTAAAAGCCGCTGCGCAGGTTAGTAGCGATTCAATACACTGCGCGATGGCTTTTCACCGTTTCAGTCTAAAGCGGACTTGGACCCACAAGAAAAAGACCTCCCGCCTGGTCGCGCTGAGCCCGACAGACTCGATATATGTCCAGCGTACGTACGCGTTCTCCTTGTCCGCAATTTCTAACGCCGTTCAGTGGAGAAATACTTTCAGGACAGCTGGACGCACCCAAAGAAAGCGAAACCGCAGGTTCATGCCATCTTCGAGATTGTGTTGACGGAGGACAGCCTTCTCCCGTACCTGAGATATCGGTGAGCGAAATTGAATCTCATTTCACAGTCGATTGACTTTTCAAACTCAGCGCGTTGGTGGAGCTTTCGCGCGTTTCCCGACACGCCAACGAGCAGCTCCTTTTTCACGGCACAAGTCGCGGGTGTTTGCTGGGGGACGAGAAGAAGGGCGGGACGCAGCTTTGCGACTTGCCGGAGTGCTTGATGTGTGCTATCCTCCGCAATTCTTTTGACGTTTCGAAATGTGGTCAGTGCGCTTCAGTGACCCAAATCCCTCACCAACCCTCCATTTTTTTTAGGCAAAAGACATCGGTTTCGACGGTCAGTGCGTCTCTTGAGATCGACACCCAGAAATTCACGATGTGACCAGCTTCGGGAATGGAATCTACACCACTGCTTGCTCTTCGAGTACGTCTTTCTTCTCTTTCAACGCGCTCTTCTGACTGCGCCACAGAGGCCGACGATTACTTTACTGGCGTTGCCCATTCTCCATTCCGTGCGGTCCTGGTCAATCGCGTCGTCGTCGGCACTTCGTTCAATAGGCAATACAACGCCCAAGATCTCATTGAGCCTCCGAACGGTTACCACTCGGTAATACTCTCGTTGTGCCACCCAACCCTCACTAACCTCTTCGATAGGTCGTTGGTGAACCCGGCGGAGACTTGAACTACGGCGAAACGGTCGTATATACGAACGACGCCATCCGTCCTGCGTATCTCATCGTCTACGCAGCAGATATCCCTCAGGAGGTGCAGTCTGTCGACCTCCGATCCATTATATCGACTCTCTTCAAAACACCTGTGGCCGCTTGAGCTATCTATTACATTCCCCACTGTTTCCCTCGACATCATACACTATACATAACTATGAAGACCGGCATAATAGCATCCGCGCTTGGCACAAAAAGCGACTCTTCGTCGGGAACCTAATGGACGACATAAGCATGGAACATTACGGAGTGCGGCCTTTGACCTGGCAGTCCGCCGGGACCGCAGCATCGCACGCAATCATCACTCGGTACGGGGTGCTGGTGGCCGAGGTTGCATGCCCGTCCGCCAGACTCGGGTTCCTGTACGAATAAATGCCTTCACCAAACCTGCAACCTCGTTAATCTCCCTCCAGGCTCGCGCGTGCAGAAACAAACCTCCCGTTATTAAACTTGTCCCCGAACGCAAACTCATGAAACGACGACTTGACGACGCAGCAAATACCACACGATTTGAAGTCGCAGAGAACAGGACCCTTGGTGCCCATGTCGCAAATGCATTGTCCGCTGTGGAACACGCGGATCTCCTGCGACCCACGCTGCTTCGTCCTGTCGCGCGTCAATATACACGCCAAAACAGGCTGTTGAGGCCAACCCACCGGTATGCATCGTGGCGAGCCCGGATATCGCGAGGCAAACTTATTTGGAAGATCTTGTCGACTTTGGGACGTGCGGGGTTGGGCCCGTCCCACTCGCTGAGGAACTGGACACGAACTATCAATACATCGCGTCAATGGAGAACCGGAGAGAAGAACGCGAGGGACTGACGGTCTTTGAAGGCCGTACTCGTGTTGCTCAACTCCTTCAATCGCACCCCCGGAAACTTGCGATCGCATCCGAGGCAATAATCGCCACTGGCACGCGGAAGCTCGTGGCACATATCGCAACCCTGCGCCTGGCCGAGGCTAACTGCTTGTCTGCCGAGGGAAAGGCGGTCAGTTCACGCGATGCAACATGACAGAACGTTTTCTTGCCTGCCATGCTCGTCAGAGCAGAAATGCGAGAACGCTGGCTTTCCGGTCGCCCGGCAACCTCGCAATGCGCAGGCGGATGGACTCGGACCTTGAGCTGCCTTTTTCGCGCAGCTGCGACTGCAGTATGCGTGGCGAGACCCGCCCGGCTCAAGGAACTTGGGTTTTTGTCCACAATGCTAGGGGACGGTTCAGCTGTTTGGTGGATGGGTATGGGAAGAGTCCTGACCTCGCACATATCATTCTGCACGGGAGTCGGAGCTTTCTGTCGGGATCCCCAATGCAAGAGGGAGGGCATCGTGAAGGTTGGGTGTAACTTGCAACGCGGCCAAGAACTACATGCATGTTATGAACGACACGTTCTATCCGCATTGGCAGCAGCCTCCCATCGATTTCACCTATTTATGATCCCAGTCCGTGTTCCGTCGACATTCGCTCCACTGCCCTCTTACGCCTTGAGCGTCTACCAACAACCCTTTCGATGGCATCGACTATCCCAATGGCGTTGTCCCTTCTGCATACGTTTGCGACACAGTACCCTGGCGGGAAGCAGTTGTGGACTCCGCCAAGCGCGACAGCCACCCCGCCTGCAGCCGCACCTTCGACCACCACGACCAACCAGAACCAAAGCGCGCCGGCCGCGCCCCCAGCGCCGCCATCAACCTCTGGTCCTGTTAACATTCCTGCCAACGGCCCTCGTAGTACAGCTAGCGCTGCAGCTGCTGCGAGTGCGAGCGCCAGTCCGCCAGTTTCGAGTACTATGAATGCGAATCTATGTGATGTGAGTCTCCTTGTTCAAGAAACCGCATTCGCTGGATGTTCCGAAGAACTGTCAAGTACGACCCAAATACTCGGACGGAAGCAAAATCCATCCATTTTGCTCGAAAGGCTGCGCAAGTCAGGCCAAGCTGCCGGCTCAACCTCCAAACTCAGGCAATAGTCTGCCCAAGTCTGCGAACTGCGACGTGAGTCGGTCGTGCTCGTTGTACCGAACTGACGATATTTAACGCTAGTTGTGCGGAGTACGCCCCAAACACTTTGACGGTAAACGGACACATCCTTTCTGCAGCAGGGCCTGCTCAAAGAACGCGGCGGCTCAGAATGCGCCACTCAAGCCGAATGCGAAAGGTATCTTTGGTCTCCTTCCTGGCAGTCGAGGATATTAATGCTCACAAGGCCTGTGTCATGCTCCTGGGTGCCAGAAACCCTCACATACGAACTCGGACGGGAGCTCTGGGAGCTATTGTTCGCTCGCTCACAAGATGTACGTCGTTTCTTCTAGCGTGACGCCTTTTTCTCATAATTTGGTCATAATTTGGTGACAGTCTCGGCGAGACGATATGTCTGATGTGCCAGCAGGCGGCCAAACTCCCGCAATCACATTTCTGCAGCACTATATGTGCAGATAACGCTGAGAAGAGTGGGCCGATGCTGTTGGAAGTCCCTGTCGGACATGCGACGTTCAAGAGTGGTACGGTCGAGGCGACAAGCTGCGAGAGGCGTTTACTTATGCTTTTGCAGTCGCCGATCAGTTCAAGGCATCCTGGCGGCACAGCAACAAGCATTGTCCGCCTGTTCGGCGCGTGTACAAGATTGTCTCCACGCAAGCGTCGATGACGAGCTACAAGGCGTACCAGTACGTCTCTGTGCTCGTCGTCGTTGCTCTCTCGCTTAACTCGAGGTAGAACGACAGTGGAGAATGCCGGGCACTTTGTTGCCTCTGGACGGTCCGCGGGGAATGAGAACCGTCGCTGGCACGGAACGAAACGCGAGTGCAATGTCGGCGACAAAGGGCAGACGCAGCTTTGCCAGTCGACCAAGTGTTCTCTGTGCTGCATCATCAAGTCTTCGTTCGACATCAGCTTGTGGGGCACCAAAACGGGGTGGGGCAGGTGAAGCCGAATATTTCTTCCATGGGCAACCGTATTCACTCCTTTTCGAGGTTCGGGAAGGGCATCTACACGTCGTCGACATCCTCCAAGTACGCGTCCTCCATGCCCACGTGATCGCGTTTCCCTACTTATCCGATTTCAGATCCAATGACTATTCGCACAACGACTGCTCTTCGAACCTCAAGGCGATACTTCTCAACAAAGTCATCGTCGGGAGAGGGTGCAAGCTCACCCACGACAATGTCTCGCTGACCTCGCCTCCCACTGGCTATGATTCGGTAGGTTGCAGTCACTACTGCATAAATTGCTTGCTGAGTGGCTGTCTCTCAGGTTTTGGCAGAGAAGGGCGGGAGTCTGAACTACGACGAGCTCGTAGTTTACACAAACGATGCGATTCGTCCGTCGTTCTTAGTGATGTACGAGCCATAAGTTATTCAGGACAGTAATAATAATTTATGTCGACGACTCGGACTTGTTACCGAAGTGGGCTTCGTAGTACTCTTGTCCCACCTTGATCGCGTCGTGGCCCACCAAGTACATTCGCATTTTTGCTTGTTCTGTAACGTATTTTGAGCAAAATGTGGAGACTGACAAGTGCGACATACGGTTCATGGTCTGGGTTTGCTTCTCCTTCGGCAGAGCTTGGGCTACTGACTCTCGGTTGACAAACTCCCCGCGCTCCTTCCTGAGCTCCTGGAAGGCCTCCAAACGCTTGGGCACGTCCTCTGCTTTGGTGCCAAACGGTAGCAGACACCCCAGCGTCGCAGCCTCCTCGATCGCCATTGCCGCACCTTGCCCAAGAAGTGGGAGCGTCGCGTGTGCAGCATCGCCCAGGATTGCGGTACGGCCTTTAATCCAAGTAGGAAGCATGGGCATCGCGCGAAGCTGCCAGCGCAGGATTGGGGTGACGCTGGGGAGATCGAGGAGAAGTCGGAATTTGGGATGGAACGCCGGGAAAGTGGACAAAATGTCGGCTTTGGTGACAGGGCGGGTCCAGGCTACGGTCCAGATAGTATCAACCAGGTAAACACAGTCTAAGGGCAGCTACGCACCTGTATCGTCCTGGTCTGGGTCGACGTGGAAGCCAACAAAGTTAATGAGGGTTCCACCGCGTATGAAGTAAGTGAAAAAGATCGACAGTCCTGGACTGCTTTCGTCGGAGATGCTCCATGGGCCTTCGACGCCCTCTCTGAGCCACGAGAGCTCGGGATAGTCGTCAATGGTGGACGCATCGAGCAAGCAGCGGAAGCACGACCAGCCTGTTGCGGGGGCGGTGACGGTTTCGCCTAGGATGCTGGCTCGGATGACGGACTGTAAAGCCATCTGTGAACAGAGGAGGCGCAAAAGAAATAGACACACATGGATTCCGTCGGCTCCGATAACCAGATCCGCTGTAATTTGCTCTCCATTGGCCAAGCTTATCGTTCCAGCCTCAGGATCGCACCCAACGACCTTGCTGCCCAGATGAAGCTCCGCGGGAGGGCCGTTGAAGTCTCCTTCGCTAGTAGCTACGCGTTTGAGCTCGTCGTGCATGTCGCTTCGGTGACATGTTAAGCTCTGCTCCTCCTCGTTAGCGTGGTCATTCCTCGGATAGACCGTGACCGGCCCACGTTAATGCCTTCCGCCTTCGCCTCGTCGATGCTCCTCCACATAATTGACCTGCCTTGTCCTGTAATCGCGTCGAGAATCTTAATCTGGAGGCCGTAGCTCAGCCAAATCCACGTCCCCAAAGAAGTTGGCACGAACCCCATCGAAGTTGGCGCTGTTCAAATTCTCTCTTGAATATCCAAAAGACTTGAGTATGCGTAGGGAGTTGGCCTGCATAGAGATACCAGCGCCGATCTCCGTCTTGATTTGCGAGGATTCGAATATCTGTGAGGTTTGGATGAAAGCAAGCTCGCAATACCGGGAGAACGGATACCCTGACGACATGTCCACAGCGTCGCAACGCAATAGCTGCGGACAGGCCACCAAGGCCTGCTCCGACGATGGTTATGGTCAAAGGGCGCGCTGAGTCCATGAGGACCTGGTCGCAGAACAGCTGCTATTTAAATGGCCGGCGCGTGAGAAGATCTGCTCGCAGTCCCATTGACAAATTGATGGACTGAAGACTTGCTAGATCTTGCCGTTTAGCCTGCGGATAAGCAATTATATCGTGTACTGTCACCCGTCGGGAAAACGGTCACTATCGATGAGCTGAATCCGCGGGTAGCGAGAATCGACCGAGAACGTGGTAGTTATTTGATCCAGCGTCAACGCGTTGAGTCCATCGCGTAGCATTTGGTCGTTCAAGATGTGGATTGCTTACTGGCAGTGGGCAATGGCCAGTTCATTCTGAATGGTTCGGAGATTATTTAAGTAATGTTCAAATTGATTGTCGACCGTACTTTCGAACAAGATGAATCTGCAGAGATGGAAGCTTCATAGTATTACAGCAATATCGTGTGCCAGTGCTCGCGCGGGATAGGTAGCATGAGCTACAGGAATCAGATCCTCAGCCGGTCCCAAGGAGGAACAAATATAGACATCGAATCCATCGAAGGACTCCTTCGGGATAGGTGCAGTCCCAGGCGGGACTCCAAGTCGCCGCAAAACAGACTTCCGAGCTTTCTGTAGCCCTAGCACCCATGCCAAGTCCACCTCCGTGTCCCGTATAGTCAGTGTCTCGAGATGAGGAAGTATCTCCGCTTTGAGCAGCAGATCAAAGACCGATTTTGCGTCCCATTCTTTGCGAAGAATGAGGTCGAGATGCTGCAGTTCATAGAGCTCCGGAGACGCTAAGAAATCGATTAAAGTCAGAGAATCCGGGTCGAATTTCTCTCGTGTCTGGAGACGAAGGTGAGAGAGTGTGCAGGAGGATCGGCCCAGGAACGCTCTGGTCGATGAGATGAATTTGTTAGTTGCTGGTATGCAGAGTCTTTCCAGGTTTGGAGTGGTGAGAATCGAGTTTAGCATCTCCGAGAAGAACGCGTCGTTCGAATGGAGGGTTATGATGGAAAGAGCAGAAACGCGACAAGTCGTCGAGGCGGAATCATGATCCTCAGCCTTAAAATTGGTCTCCCCACAGGCCTTCAGAACAAGTTGACAGTCCTGCGACAAGACTGGAAGGATCTTCAAAACGTCTTCGGTGCCGCATTCCTCCAGCCTGCATTGGCGGAGCTGTTTCCAAAGCAGGTCGAATGACTGGGGAATTTTCCAGGAGCCCATTCGGAGAGCCAACTCCACGAGAGACGGAAATAATGTCAAGAATTCCTCGGGTGTCGTCTCCAGTACACCATCAACGTTGATGACCAGCGAAAGCTTCGTCAGCATACCGAACACGGGAAGGGGTTTAAAGAGATGCTGAAGGTGGGACGGAGAGAGGTAAATGTCTGCCTTCTGCCAACGTGCCGAGGCAGAGATGACCAAGTCGAGGAGATGGAATGGAGGGTTGTACGTGCCCGCGGCTCTCAGCAGAATCGAAAGCGGTGCCTGATTTGCCCGCTCAATCTGGAGAGCCACCTGCTGCGTCAAGGTTTCTGTACGTAGTTGCAGGCCACCCGTGAATGTGACATTTCTCCACAAGCCCGGGAAGGCGATCGCAACAGCGCGCCAGCGTGAGGAGACCAGCAGAAGCTTGGAGATGGGGTTGTATTTGTGGAAGGGAGGGTAGACTGGGTTCGTGCAGTAGGAGAATATCTCGAGGAGAATCTCGTTGGAGAGGCGTCGGATTCCGGAGATAATAGCGCTCTGGGTCGAGATAAAGTATTCGAGCTGCGTGCGTTGCGTGTTGAGACGGACAATCCTCTGGTGTAGTGAGGATATCTCGTCGTCAAGAGAAGAGACGGTTCTGTTCGCGTTCGCAATCGCAAGCCGGATTTCGTGTACTTGGATGTCGTCGGGGACGGCGTCGTTGTTGAGTAGGAGGTCGGGGTGTGGAATGTCGGGAACCGCGTAAGCTTTCGAAGCGGTACAGTGCGCGGAACAGCTATCGGTGCAGCTGGGTTCAATATGAGCACCCATATCTGCGGAGAACGATTTTTCTCACTTGCTCATCGTGTGGACGTTCGCGGATTTGGTTCCGGCAGACAGCACTGACTTGGCACTGTCAATGTCACAGCGGCGCGCCGGATTAGTATCATCGGATCATGCCGAAGATACTCGCCACAAAAAAATAAATGTCGATTAAGTACCGTACTTGCCACATACTGCTATAGTAGTTCCAAGAATTGCGGTGCGATGGAGCGGAAGACGTTTCCTAACGTGCACAGCACTGCCTATTTAGAGATTGGGGTCGTCGTTTTCTTGCGATATTGGTACATTTGGGTGTTGAACGTACGAGGTTTAAGGCTTCTCTCATCGTCTCATGAAGCGTCCCTTGCAGGACCCGCTGGTTTAACTTTGAGACGTTCCTCCAGCAATGCAACTTTGCTCCATTGTTGCGAGCGCTCGAACAGATCCATCGCTGTCGTCAGAAATTCTCGCCACCGATTCGCATCGTCGCGCCGAAGATATATGTCCGCCATCGTTCGCATGCACTCGGCTCTGCTCTGGTGAATGTCCATCCGGGTGAAGCCTTCGAGTGCGGCCTCCAGTACGCTAAGAGCATCTGCATCGTTCCCTTGCCGTGCCAGAACATCACCAAAACAACGCAGCGACTGGTTGACCGTCAACGAGTTGCGTGTGGCTGAAGGCACACGCAGGTTATACGCCAGAAAGACGGCCGCCCATCTCGCCGTCTCGTCGAGACTATGCATGGGGAGTGCATGCGTTGGGTCCGCGAGTCGCACGAGGCAGCAACACGCAAGTTCTGTGTCCTTCTTGCAAAGCTCGCCGTAAAGACGGATGAACTCCGCCCGAGCACGGACAACGTCGTGTTCGCGAAGGTAGAGGTCAGCTTGGTAAACATCGCATGCGTCGATTCCGCGAGGGTACTTTGCAGCGTGGAAGGTGTCTATCGCAGCGTCAAGACTGCTCTGGACCGTTTCCAGTGGGGCGCCAAGCATCGTGTCGAGGTAGGCGACATTAACCAATGCGTATGCATGCGTAACCGGCGAGAGTGCGCGAGAGGTCTTGCTAACGATCAACGCCTGGATGTGTCGCGCCTCTAGGTATTCCGTCTTGAGCTGAAAAACGTCTGCCTCCGAGTTCATGAACATATGATCCACCTCTGAACCCTGGAGGTTATTGTACTCGATGACCTCACGACCCTCCGTGAGCCGTTGGGCACTCTGCTTGAATTGCCCGAGCGCAGTGAAAGCCATGGCCTGGAGTCGACACCCGCTTATCTGAGCATTTGTGTTGGCCGTAGCGGTACCGATCTTCTGTTGTTGGCTGGCTCGACGAATGCTTTCTTGATAATTACCGCGGAACCACTCTGCCAGAGCAATGCCACCACAAGCGCGCGCTTCTGGGACGGTTTCGCCGTATTCAGCGGCCAAATCGAGGGCGTGGTTGAAGAAGACGAGTGCCTTCGGAACGCTTCCGGCGCAGTCCAAGTAGTATTCCGCAACGACGTTGCTGAGCCCGGCTGAGGGACTGTTAGTTACATCAAAGAGTCAATGGAATATCAATCCACCTTCGAGCTTTCGATCCGGGACGGCTCGGCAATGTTCCAATCCCTGCTCGACGGACTTCTCTACATCATCGGGGACGGGCGAGAATTGCCAAGCTGCGAAGACCTCGGTTGTATACAAAGCGAAAAGGAAGTCGTCCTGTAGCTGTTCGAGGAATGGTGGTAAGCGATCCATCAGGCCAGTTACGCCGCGACCCATAACGCGACGCAGCAGGTTTAACGAGATAATGGTCCTAACGGTGATGTTGAGGTCAACCGAGTCGCGATCGAGACCGTCAACAAGCAGCTGCTGCATATTGCCCATATTCGACAGCAGGCGCGGCAAAAGGTCGGTGACCAGCGACCTCCGATGCATGAAGGCATCCCAGAGGAGGATGACCTCGTGGAATCGGGCACGGAGCGGGCGGAGCGTTGAGAGAGAGGGCGGTCGCGTTTTACGGACGTACTCGCGAATGGGTGCGAGCACTCGGAGATGGCCACCGTAGCCAATATATGCGAGGGACGTGCGAATCAAGGTCGACTTGCATTTCAGAATGTCTGGAATCGGGATTTGACTTTGGAGGAGATCGGAGTCGGATATGCCGTCCGGGAGGAGTGAGACGAGGCTGAGAAGTTCTTGCGCATCAGGGGATGACCGAAGACGAGGACTCGATAGCGAGAGGTGGATGGACATTTCGAGATTGGCGCGTTTATGATGGCCATCGGAGAGAGCAGCGGTACGTTCGGATTTTAGACGTTCAAGTGTCTGTGTGCAGCCTTCTAGACTGGCGACATGGGCAACGAGGTTTACCGCCAGCGGGAGGTTATCCGTGAACTCGAGCAGCTCGTCGATCTGGGGGTCGTCGCTGGCTTCGTCTGCGATGTCGAGAAATGTCTGCCGGGCCGCGTCGAGTGAAAGCGGAACCAAGGCAGTGAGGAAAGGACGCGTCCAGCGAACTTGAGCGGGCCGTTCTGCGCCGCGCATAGTAATCTACGAGATATTCAGGATTTTCCGGCACAGAGCAGAACGAGACGTACAAGCAAAGCGATGTGAGGAATATCAGTGACGAGCGAGAGAAACTCCTCAACTTTAATTCTACTCTCGAGATGCTCCCAAGGCGTTTCAAAGTTATCGAAAAGAAGGCAAGGTGGTCCTCGCGTCAGGTGGTGAAGGATGACTTGCGACAATCGCTGGGTAGCATCGATTCCGAGCGTAGAGGCAACAATAGCTATGAGGTCGCTGTACGTATTGGCGGAGTCGCAAGGAATGAAGTGACGGGTAGGATATTTGGCGGCGACGCGCTCGTCGTGGAGAGCCGCGGTTGCGACACAGGTCTTCCCTACGCCTCCCGGGCCCAGGATGGCGATTCGAGGCGACTCTTGCAGAAGTTGGGCGACAATTTCTTGGAGCTCGAGATCGCGGCCGTGAAATATTTGGGGGTATGAAGGAAGCATGGACAGGGAGCCAGAGCTGATGCAGTGTTTGTGAATGTTTTTCCAGTGGTTTTAATCTACGCACCTCGCTCCCATGGTGGAGAATGATAGGCTCGTCTGTGTGCGATTTTAGACGACTTGATGCTGTTGGGAGGAAGACCATCACGCACCGAGTAGGTGCTCTCTTTGTCGTCCGTTTCTATCGAGCGCATCAGCTCCTCGTGCTTCAGCTGAGTCTCTTCTCGCCAAGCTTCTATCTCTGAAGTCAAATTTACATGCCCCCGCGTCTACCTTCGGTAAGCTAGACTCACGAACGAGTTATAGACTCACAGAAAAAATATCCAAGGAACGCTTGATGCCTTGTCGACATGCTTCGAGTTGAGCAGCTTCCTCGTTTTGCCGGAAAAGCCGACGGAGCTTGCTTGTGGTTTGTTGGTTCCCGAGCCAAATTTGGAGTTTGTTGAGGGTTCTATTGGTTCTGAGTGGGCAGAAATATACGGAACGAAGTCAACTCACTCGGCGAAATCTGCGATATCGTGAAGTACGCTCGACGATAAAGCACCATCCAAGCCATTTCCCAATTCCAACGCAATGATTCCTCGGAGTATGTCATGAATATCTTGGCTGATTTGCACAAACGTGTCCCGGTTCAATTTCAAGAGCTATTCAAGGTGGTTAGAGCTCACTACGTATTCATCGAGCAAAGTACCTCTATTTTCGTGAAGACGGCTGCGCTGATTGAAGCCGTTGTTGCCAAAAATGGGGTATGAGACGCCTGTGCGATATCTCCCAGTGCAGCTGCTATGGATTGAGCGGACCGGATGGTTTCGTTGGGTGGATTCGTGGCAGTGGATGGTGGCATAGTGGGGACCTCGCAGGGCTAGTGCGCCGACGGGGACAACTTCGCCTCTTATTATGCACCTCGGCAAGATACGTCGAATTCGACGCATTCATCGGCAAAGAGACCTTGTGATGGCCCTGAAGGCAGGCATTTGGATGATCACTTCGCATAAGTTAAGAGCAGTGATAGAAGATGTTTTCTTCTGAGCAGAACAGAGCCTTCGCTCGTTCATCAGTGTGAAGAGCCTAAAGCGACGGGAACAGTCAAGCTTTCGGAGCAGCGCAGCCTCAGAAGAGATGGTTTGAATGTTCTCAGCGGGACCGTGCCGTGTACCAATCCAATCCAATCCAATCCGAGCCCGTGCAGTAAACTGTTCGGCCGGTAGGTGTCTTCCAGGGTGTCGGAACAGTGACTTCGGGCGAGGTATTGGCAAACGGATATGCACGTTAATGTCCACAGAGGTTAGGAACAACGACGGTTGAGAGCAAGTTCCAGTGGGACGTGACGGTACGCACGTGCACGCCGTCACAGGTCTCCTTCTCGTCCTCCTCGATGCCGGCGCCGTCAGTGACCAGCACGCCCGTGCGACGCTCGCGACGCGGCCAGCCTATTGCCGCCGTTTCTTCTGGCTCGCGTCAAGACGACAAGTGGCAAGGACAAGCCGTCCACGAGCGTCCAATGAACCCCGACCTCGACATGTTTCCCGATAAACGCCTCGCCTGGGAGGAGGAAGACCAAGACGAACGCGAAACTTACCGAGCCGTGTTTTACAACGCGTTTCAGCGGAAAGAACGAACTGGAACGACCACGTTCAGCGTCGGCGACACAGTTACTGTCAACACCCTGGCCATCTACAACGGGGACCGAAAGCCCAGCGTCGCGGTCATCGTTGCCATGTGGGAGCTCGTGGTCGACGGAGAAGCCGCGCCAGACGACGAGAATGTCGCGCAAATGATGGTCCGTATCCATTGGTTCTTGCGTCCTTCAGAGCTTGGGAAGCATCGAGCCAAACGCGAGTGTCTAGAGGTGCGTCGTGGATTTATCGCGCGGACCTTTCTAAACCAGATACTGCAGAACGAAATATACTTCTCCCTCAACTCAAACGCGATATTCCCCTCATCCTCCCTGCTTGCGCACTGCAAAGTCACCGACGAACCCCCCCGCCCGGCCCCGACCACCACCAGCTCGCCAACCAAGCGTCGTAACTGGGTCTATGCCGACGACAAGACGAAAGCGACTCCGCTGTACTGCCGATTCGTCGTCGACTCTGGCCGCAACCTCTACTACGATGTGAATTGGGTTGGACACCGCCGGAGTGCGATGGCCGAGCCTGACGACCCCTGGGGGTCCGGCGAGCTTTGGAAGATCCAGCCTGCCCAACAGCGCATCGGTATGCCACCGCGGAAAATGCAGAAGTTGGACAAGGCGCCGCAGAAACGTGTCACCGTCAAGGAAGAGTCGGATTCGGACGACGACCGGGAAGACGACGACGACCGGAAAGACGACGACTTTCATAAGTCTGACCAAAGTGATGGTGATGACGACAAGCTCCCTGTCTTCCAAGAGGAGGATGACGCTCGGGACTCGCCGCCAGAGGAATCGGACTCGGATGTCGAAATGGACATGCCCAAGACGCCTCGGCGCAAACGAACTACCGCACATCCCACGCCACACTCGAAAGCCGCTCTCAAACGGCGCAGGAAAAACCTTACGAGCTCTCCGCGAAAGCGTCCTTCTGCCAAACTGCCAATCCGACGGCACGAAGCAGGTTTAGGATACGACACTGGCGCGAACCTCCCAGAGGACCCCTGGCTGCGAGCGATGCAGGTACTGCATGTGGGCAGCCGACCGGATGCGTTGCCCTGTCGCGACGACGAGTTTAACCGCGTTTTGGGTGCCGTGTACGACCTTCTCGAGGAGGGAAGTGGGGGCTGCGTCTGTGCGTTGTTTCTCTAATGCTTGCAAGATAACTAAGTTGCTTATAGACATCTCCGGCGTTCCAGGAACGGGCAAGACGGCCACGGTACACGCAGTCGTTCGTGAGCTCAAGCGAATGGCTGAATCTAATGTGCGTTAACACCCTCGCGGTTCGTTTTTTTTATAACGGTGTGGTTGCAGGAGACGAACCCGTTTACCTATGTGGAAATCAACGGTCTGCGAATACCAGAGCCGACTGCTGCGTACAGCCTGTTGTGGGAGGCCGTGTCTGGCCACGACGATGCCAAGGGTGGTCATCTGCGGATGGGAGCAAAGGAGAGTCTGAAAGCGTTGACGACACATTTCAGTAGTGGTGGGTCGCGCGGTCCGGCTGGACACGCTTGGTGAGTATCGTTCGCGTTCTCGAATAGGTTTTTGCTCATACATTCGTAGCGTGGTGCTCATGGACGAGCTTGACCAGCTCATGACGGCGAAGCAGGACGTCGTGTACAACTTTTTCAATTGGCCAACGCTGGCCGGGAGCAGACTCGTGGTCCTTGCGGTGGCAAACACGATGGATCTTCCCGAGAGAGCGATGACGGGGCGAGTTCGCAGTCGACTTGGTGGGTTTCTTGGTCTCTCCCGCGTATTTGTTTCTGAGAAGATGTAGGAATGACGCGAATAAATTTCGCGCCATATAATGCTGAACAGCTGCAAGCTATCGTCGAAGCGCGAATCGCTGGTGCGCGGATGGGACTACCGGAAAATTCGCCTGTAGTCCTGGATGTGGACGCTATCAAGCTAACGTCAAAGAGGATCAGCACGACCAGCGGGGACGCGAGGAGGATTCTCGATATCTGCAGGTATGTTCTTTCTCTCTGATCCGCCTATCCGGGTAACTTATTTGCAGACGTGCTGTCGAGCTCGCCCATCCACAACGTCGCAAGGCAGTGATCAAGGATGTCTCGGAAGTGACGAAGCAGATGCAAAACAGCCCTACAGCGGCCTACCTGCGCGACTGCAGCTTCCACGAACGACTCATCCTGCTGTCGCTCATTCGATGCATCAAGAGCGAGGGTATCGATGAGATCAAGTGGGACAACGTGAACTACCAGTACTCGGTGTACCGCCAGGCGTTTGAGGACCCCGACGCGCCGAGGTTGTGGCCGCCGACGCCAAACGAGATTGCGATGGTGCTCGAGTCGTTGGTGTCTTCGCAGGCGGTGTTGGTTGAGAGTGGGGCGGCGGCGATGAAGAAGGTACCGGGTGAGAGAAAGGTTGTACTTAATCTGGAGCAGAGCGAGGTAGAGAGGGTATTGGGTGATGTTGGCGGGGAGAGATGGAAGATTATCTTGTCGAATTAGAACCACCCTACAGCCTGTAGGCTCCATTGTCGTCGTGAGCGCCGAATTTACGAGCAACCAGTGGCGGGTGTGGTAATTATGGGCGGTGTGGCCGTGTCCGTGATGGCTTGGCTTGTTCTGCTCCCGACAATGACATACAGTTTCCCTTCCCTCCGCCCTCCATGAGCGCCAATTACTCACCATTGCCCACGACGGCGAACGGCTACCCTCCTCCGCAGACTCACGCAATCCTCTCCAAACTAATAACGACCAACGCACCCCCAACACGAATACGACGGCTGTTCGTGTTTGTAGCTGTGCTCGCGTTGAGCTCGTCTCTGCTCGTCTACCTCGTCTACTCCCCCTCCTTCGCCTCCCCATTCTCCTCTTCCATTTTCTCGTCGAACAAGCAACTACCGCTTGCCAGTGCGAACGATGGTGGGTATTCAGACGTCGATCCCGACGACCCATCCAGCCCGTGGTTCCGCGACCCTCATCCCGCATTGCATGCTCGACTGTTTCTTGCGCGGGCGCAGGCAGAGATAACAGCGCGAGGGCTGAATACGTGCGACGGGAAGCTGTCGGGGCGTATGGTAGATGGTTATGTAGACGCGGCAATGTCGTATTGCGAGCCAAAGGGTGCGTCCTATCTTACTAAGTACTTGCTGCTTAAAAAACGCTAACGAGCGGCTAGGGGACGCGCAAGATGCCTCTGTAACCTGCTTCCCTGTCAAGGCTGCGGGTTCTCCGAATACATGGTGGCCATACACGCAGTCTTTCTGCTCGTCCCAGAATCTCATGCACAACCCTGGCTGGGGCAGCGGAAATCTTCGCGAGCGGGGTGGTTTTGTCGGACAGTGCACCATAACGGACGCAGGAAAGGCACTCAAGACGGCCATGGGTCGGGAGAACTTTCTGGGGACAGAGTTCACGGAAGCCTCTGCTGGTGCACCCCCGTCGTGTGGTGAGAATATCACCCATCCGGTCCTCTTCGTTCCGCGCCAGGACCGATGGAACCCATTCCATGTCGGCGAGGACCTCGTGACGACTTTCCTCGCCCTCTCCATCTTCTCAAGACACTCTGCTCCCAGTCCCAGCGCCTCTAATACGCTGTGGAAAGACCTCCCGACTGCATATGCTGCCAACGACGGCAAGTTTGCCCGATTGCGTCAGGCACTCGAGACGGAGCTCGAGTCGACTGCCGGCCTGCAACTTATCTTCCAAGACGAATATCTCCCTACACAATCGCTCTTCGCACCGTTATACGACCGTATTGGCGCATGGACTGCCAGGAGGCAGGCCGCGGATGCTCTCGGTGTTGGTGGTGCACCTACATGTTTTACCAACGCCATGCACTCTGTCGGAGCGGGTGCATCGCTCCTGAGCGGAACGGGTGTTGGGAGGGAGTTTAAATGTGCCAGCGAGATGGTTTGGGGTGCGAGTCTGTGGCTGCGTTGGATGTGGGGGCTTGAAAAAAATGTTCCGGGCGGCGCGTACGTGCAGAGCTTGGCTCGACGGAATGTAGTCTCTCGAGCACCGGTACATAGCAGTTATGGCGAATCTCCGCCTCTACAGGTGTTGTTCCTCTCTCGGGACAAGTTCGACGAGTATACCAAGTGCGTTTTCTTTCACTAGATCTTCTACTGCTCATCGATGACAGGCACAAGAACTCGAAGCTTACGGCCTGGCAGGCTGCTCGACATATTGACAACGAGCACGAACTGCTTGCGGGACTGCGCAAGGGTCTGGCGGAGCTGTGTCGGACGGTGACGGATATCCCTGGTGCGTTCTACGGTTCTTCTTCGCCAAAAAAAAATACTAATGTGTTCTGCAGGAGCAACTCCTCCGGTTCATGTAGCGGGTAATCTTGACTGCACCTACACGGATGCGGATATGTTACCAGGCTCGTGGGGCGTGCCGATGCATCGACGGGAAGCCAAAGCACTGGGGCTGGCTGGTGGCTCCTCTTCGTCATCGTCAAGCGGCGCAGGCTCGCCTCCAGCTCCTCCCGCTGGACATGACTCGGCTGAAGAACACGCACATTACGAAGAACGACGACGACCAACGAGGATATCTCCTCGTAACGGCAACGGCAACGTCACAGAACGCGCCGCGGTAGGCGGTCGGGCGTTACGTTTCGCGACCCTCGATCCGACTACAGCAGCGCTCCCAGCGCAACTCGGTATGGTCGGACGAGCGGATGTGGTGATCAGCGTACATGCTGGGGCGTTGGGGCTAACGCTCTTCATACCTACTGGGCGGTCGAGCGTGGTAGAGCTGGTCCCGGGCGGGGCTTATGGGGTACGTCTGTCTATATGTGCTAAAAACTTACAACGCTAACACGTCATTAGAACCAGCACTTTCACAATATGGCGCACATGATGGGGAATGAGTATGTGCATCTGGACGTACAGAGGAACGTCGATGTGCAGAAGGTGGTGCGGGCGGTCAAGGAGGTTGCTCAGAGGAGGCTGCAGGTGTAGGATGTAAACTATAATGGATCTCTGGACGACATGCATGTGCGGGATATATTGTTGTGCAATACGGTCTCTGGGTCGAGTACGAGCAAATCCAAAGTACACGTGATATGCTAGTCGGAGAATTCCTTCAACAGGCCGTCGACACGCTCCAAATCACTCGTCTGCTGCGACCGGTCGAACAGAGGTCGAGCCGTCGCCCACAACATTTCTGCCTTTCCGCGATCCCCCCTCCGAAGATCAATTTTGGCGAGAGAATCCAGACACTGCGCCCGACTGTGGTGTACGTCCATCGCCGTAAACCCATCCAGGGCTGTGTCGAGGAGATTTATCGCGTCGTTATCGTCGTCTTGCAGATCTCCGAGACAGCGGAGCGCCTGATGCACCGCGAGACGGTTATTCTTTCGCAGGGCGAATGCCAGGAACACTGTGGCCCAGGACACAGCTTCGTCGAGGTTATACAGGCGGTAAACGGGATCCGCCAGCCTCGTCAGGCACATGAAGGAAAGTTCGTCGTCGTCGGCGCTGACTTGTCCGAAAAGGCGCGCGAGTTCTGTCCGAGCGCGCTCTTTGTCGCCGTCTCGCAGAGAGAGATATGCATGGCATATTTCGGCTATTTGCAGGCCTCGCGTGTCCCGCGACACGCGAAAGGTTTCTCGGGCGGTTTCAACGTGAGATAGGATCGACTCGGAAGTCCCGCCAGTGACGACGTCTACGAATGCAAGATTGACGACAGCATATGCGTAGGTGCTGGGACTGAGCGCGGCAGACGTCCGCTGGACGATGGTCGAGAAGATCTCGCGTGCCTCGCGATACTCGGTCTTGACCTGATGCATGTCCGCCTCGGTGTTCATAAGCATGTAGTCGTGCTGTGAGTTGAGCATGTTGCTGCGAACGATGGCCTCCCGTCCTTCAGCGAGTGCTTGTGCACTTTGCGGGAACTTTCCGATCGCGGTAAGCGCCATCGCACGAAGACGGCTCCCACCAATTTCGGCGTTGGTGTTTCCCATCATCTGCCCGATGCGCTGCTGTTGACCAGCAATACGGATGCATTCGTTGTAATTCCCGTAGAACCATTCGATCAATGCCAATCCACCCAGCGCGCGCGCTTGTGGACCCAAGTCGTCTGACGCGAGCCCTGACGAAAACGCGCGGTTGAAGAACTTCTTTGCTTTATCGAAGTCGCGCGCACAATCCAGATAGTACTCGGCAGCTGCATTGTACAGCCGGGCTGTGAGGAAGAAGTCTATCAGGAAGTGGTGGATGAACAAATAGCAGACAAACCTTCGATGCTAGGCATGCCTAACCCAGGGAGGAGCTCCATGGCAGTCGCAACCACTCCATCCGGATCGGGCACCGGAACGAACTCCCAACTTTGCAAGACCTCCGCATAGTAGTACAAACTCAGCGAGGGGTCGTCCACCAAGGGCAGAACGGCGGGTACGCGCGAAAGCAGCGGGGAAATGCCCCGACTTGTCATTCGATTCAAGTAATTGAGCCACATAATTGTTCGGACAGTTACTTTGAGGTCCAACGGATCGTTGTCGAGCCCATGAAGCAGTAGCTGGTGTATATTGCCCATATTCATCGCCAGTCGAGGATAGAGGTCGGTGGTGAGGGTCCGCCGGTGCATGAACGCATACCAAAGGTCGGCAAGGTCGTGAAAGTGCGCTCGTAGGCGACGCAAGGTAGGAGGTGCCGGTGGTCGGACGATTTGGACGTACTCTCGAATCGGCGCCAATACTCGAAGCCTTCCCGAAGGATCGGAATAGGCGAGGGAGGTCCGTATCAAGGTTGCCTTGCAATGGAGAATTTCGGGGATCGGGAGTCTACTCTGGAGCAGATCTGCATCGAAAATGCCATCCGGTAGAAGGGAGACAAGGCTCAAAAGCTCTTGAGCGTTCGGCGAAGATTTCATTCGAGGACTGGAGAGTGATATGCGAATGGAAGTCTCCAAATTGGAGCGCTTGTCGTCTCCGTCCACCAGGGCAGCGGTCCGTTCGACTTTGAAGCGCTCTAGCGTCATCATGCAGCCTTCTACAGCTGCCACGCGAGCAACAAGGTTGACGGCGAGGGGGACGTTGTCGGTCAGCGCCAACAGCTCGTTGATTTCAGAGTCGACATGGTCGTCGTCTGTGATATCTACGAACGTTTGTCGGGCGGCTTCGTAGGTCAACGGTTCCAGTGGTGGCATGAATGGGCGGGTCCATCGCACTTTCGTCGGTCGCTCGGCACCACGCATTGTAACCTGAGGACGACCCGGACGTGAGAATGGCCCGAGGGGAAAGTGGACACTAAACCTACCACAAGAGCGACATGAGGGATATCGGACAACAAGGAGATGAAGTCCTCTACTGCCGTCCGATTTTCGGGCGGTTCCCAAGGCGTTTCAAAGTTGTCCAAGACGAGGAGGGAAGGTGGTCGCTCAGACAGGTAATTCATAATGGCTTTGGTCCTCCGAAGCGAGGGCTCGAGACCAAGACTGGTCGCGACAATGGTCGTTAGCTGGGCGGCGGTAAACGCCGAGTCGCATGGGATGAAGTAGCGATTGGGATATTTCTGTACCACTCCTGCGTCGTGAAGAGCGGCCACTGCCAGACTTGTTTTACCCATGCCCCCTGGTCCTAGGATCGCCGCGCGTGCGGAGCCGCAAAGAAGAAGGTTGACCAATTCCGAGACTTGGGCTTCGCGACCGTTGAATAATTGAGGAACGCTGGGAAGTAGAGAGAAGGATCCGGTGCTGTTCTCTGATTAGTGAGTATGTTTGACGGCAGATTGCTTCCGCTTACCTTTCAGCCCAGCTGGAGATTGAGAAGGGTGCCTGCGTAAAAGAAAAATAAGGTTGAGGCCGGACGTTGCTTTCGCCTTACCGAATAAGTGCTATCTGAGTCCAGATCGGCGTCGACTAATTTCAGAAGCTCGCCATGTTTTGCTTGAGCGTCTCTTTTCATAGCCTCGATGCCAGTGGACAGCGTCAATTCGGCATGTTTCTGCGCCAATGAGCACAACTCTCTTGTAAACGTGGAGATTACTCACACCGAAGACGTCTAGAGCATGCTGAATGTCCCTTTTGCACGCTTCCAGCTGCGCAGATTCTTCAGATTGTCGGAAAAGACGTCGGAGCTTGCTTGCTCGTTGGTAGCTCTCCAGCCACAGTTGGAGTTTGCTGAGTGTTCTGAGAAAGTTCGTCAGTGCATGTCTGCGACTATAAGATGGAAATAATCATACTCGGTGAAGTGGCCGATATCGTACAGTAGCGTAGGCGAGAGCATGGTTTCTTTACTCTGGGTGACCTCCAGGGCAACGATGCCTCGGAGGATCGTTGCAATATCCTGACCCATTTGCACCAGTCCATGCTTATTGGATTTCAGGAGCTGTAGCAAGAATGAGCGCTAGCGTCTGGATGCCGGTGCGTGAATGCGGCCAAGAGCTTACCTGGAGGTGGGTGATTACGGTCTGGCTTATGGATGCAGTTGTCGATAGGAACGGGGTAGGAGACAAGCTAGCGATTTCCTTTAGCGTCGCTGCCACTCCTTGCGCCGACCGGAGAACGTCAGTGTGTGCACTGGTACTATTCGAGGGAGCAGTCATGCCAGTGGGTTGCAGCTTCTTCGGATGGGTGCAGAAAGATATAGCTGCTCGGTGCTCTCACACCACGCTCAACAAAGCTTCAAAGCGTGGATGGACAGTTGGTGCGCGTTGCCTGTTCGTGCGATAGCCAATGGCGGCAGGGCCCGGGACACCTCGCAATTAATTCGTCGTTCCTGCTTCCCAGAAATGCATCAGCGAAGAGTCTGTTTTTGACGGGAACAACTCGCCCCGTTATCGTTGACAAGGACGTTGCATTGCGGCTTAGCTTGCGGGCGGTGTAGTCGGACGGACGCCCGAGACGGCGAGACCTGGGCCGTTCCGACGAGTAATCATAGGACTCTGAAGTGGAAGTGGAAGCTAGTGTGCAGACGGTACCATGGTCGTGGTTTGGACAAATCGTGGACTCGGAGGCTTTGCGCTTTTCTGCCAGTCAGCCTGAGCTCCCGGCGCACTCGTACTTATTTCGACGTCCCAAGGTGGATGGAGGCGAGATGTAGATGGTTGTGCTTGTTCAAGTTGTTGGGTGCGACCTTCGGTTGTTTGACGACGATGACATGAGGAAGCAAAAGACGCCTGTCGCCGTCACAGTCCCCATGGCCGTTGAACAGCCCGAGAAATCGACTGAAGCATCAGACTGAGACAGAAACAAGCACAGAGAAACAGAGCCAGAAAAAAAAATGCGATTATTGTATATACACGTGTAGAAATGAGTAAAACGAGTGTACGATGCTGAGAGAGCTAGAGGAGAGGAACCCAACGACCACTAGTAGTGAAATAAGTGAGCACAGTACACCGAGGGATAGACAGCCAGTAGCGCAGCTAGTGTAATACGTATAGAGATGACACATTACATATCCTGGACCAGGGAAGAGAGAGGGGACAGATACAGAGCCTCTAAATGGTAAGTGGCGTGGGCCTAGCTGGACGAAGCAAAGCCCGAGTCGCTGACGGCGTCGGGCTTGACGCCTTCTATGCGGACGGTGGAGAAGTACACGGTGGCCATGGCCTCCTTGGCGGTGAACCGCTCGCGGGGGTCGAATCGCAGCAGTCGGTCGAGGAGATTGACAGCGTCCGGCAGAGCGAGGTGTTGGTTCTCTTGTGTGGTGAAGCGGGACCAGGGGCGGACAGGGTAGCTTAAAAGAGAGAGTGGGAGTCAGCATGGGCAGGAGGGACAAGCTGATGAGGACGAACACGCCCAGAAGTTCTTCGACATCGCTCTCGAATGGGATATCGTACGCCTTGAGGTAGGCGTCGAATTTATCCGTCCCGAGAACGCGCATAATCTTGAGGAGCTGGTCTTCGTTGTCTGAGCCTCGGAAGAAGTGTTGCTTGCGGAAGATCTGCGACGCAGTTAAGACAAATGACCGGGAGAGCAAAGAGAAAACGCACCATGGACGCAAACATGCACCCTGTGGACCACAAATCGAGGCTGTAATCGTAGCGCTTGTACCCCACCAGCAGTTCTGGGGACTTGTAGTGCCGCGAGCCCACCCGGACGTGATATTCCTCGTTCGGATGATAAAACTCGGCCAAGCCCCAGTCGATGAGCCGCAGCTCACGACGCTGGTGGTCGATCATAACATTCGCAGGCTTCACATCGCGATGCATTATTCCGTGAGAGTGGACGAAATCGAGCGCGATGAGGAGCTGGAACATGTAGTATCGGATGTCGAGGTCCGTAAGGCGGGTATAGAGCTGGCTCCATTCGGTGTTGTTGACGTACTCGGTGACCAGACTGTGGTAGATTCGCGACGCTGTAAAAAAAGGCTCAGTACAGCTGAAAGGCGCACAGGGAAAAAGAGCATACGGTCCCGAACGACGTCTATCAAAGAGATACAGTTGGGGGCACCGGCCAAGTTGCGCAGGACCTTAATCTCGCGCTTAATTTTGTGACCAGCCACTGGCTTGAGGACTTTAATGACACAACGGTCGTTATTGACCGTGTCAACGCTTTCAAAAACCTTAACGGACCGGGGTCTCAGCATAGAACGAACAGAAAACCAACGCATAACGCACCTCCGAGTACTTGCCACCTCCGAGACGCCGAATTATCTCATAGCGGTCTGGCGAAGACCATTCGATGCGGAACTTGTTGTATTCGTACCACGATTTGCCGCGAATCGCGTTGGCGTCGGCGTACACCCGGGACATGGAGAGGAAACGAGGAAACCGCCACCCCTTCAAGCCGCCTCGTGTTGGTCGGCGTCAAGAAGGCAGGTGTGTCACGCCATGGCGGTCACACCTCTCTTTTCTGCAATCTGCGATATATATCAGGCCGCATCTGTATGCAACGATTGTCTCGACGCCTCCAAATTTACGACCGACTACGCAGACCGTCGCGGCAAATAATGTCTTCAGCAGCAAGCCCAGAACGCAAGGCAGAACTAGCAGAGTCTCTGGCTGAAATCCGCTCTCGTGTGGCCGCCGCATCGTCTGGAGGAGCTGCGACTCTTGTTGCTGTGTCGAAATACAAACCAGCATCGGACATTCAGGCATGCTACGACGAGGGCCAGCTTGACTTTGGGGAGAATTACGTGCAAGAACTGGTCGACAAGGCCAAGGAGGTGGGGAACTTGCTCCCCCTGTTAATGTAGCCCTCTGACTCGACGTAGCTCCCAGCAGACATCCGATGGCATTTCATTGGTACACTACAATCCAATAAAGCCAAGATCCTCGCTGGTGAGTGCTTGCTCACAGATTGAAAGATGCTCTAATGCCGCGCCGCTAGCGATACCAAACCTCTACAGCATTCAAACCCTTACCTCTGCCAAGACCGCGACACTGCTGAACAACGCCCTTCCCACGGAACGTACCTCCCCGCTCAACATCCTCCTCCAAGTCAACACCTCCGGCGAAGACTCTAAATCCGGCCTCGATCCGCTCACTTCGTCCTCCACCGACACCGATCTGGTGAAACTCGCAAGACACATCGTCACGTCCTGCCCACGACTGCATCTGCAGGGCTTGATGACCATTGGCGCGCTGGAGCAGTCGTTGAGCGGGGATGACAACGCAGATTTTGTGCGTCTGAAGACGACGCGCGAGCTTTTGGAGAAGGAGCTCGAAAGGGAGGGATTGTTGTTGAGTATGGGTATGTCGAGCGATTTCGAGGCCGCCTTGAAGGCCGGTAGCGATATTGTTCGCGTTGGGACGGGTATTTTTGGGGCGAGGGCAAAGAAGTAGTGCTTTTAGCGCTTGTGAAACATTTTTAGAAACGGCTCCACTGCTAAAACTGCTATCAGATCGAGGCGAACACAGCGACTCTGAGTCTGCCTATGCATCTTCTCAAGGCTTTTACCTGCAAGGGAGACTCAGGATGATTTGATATCGGCCTAGGAAAAAAGTCATGCTCCGACGCGTAGGACCGGCGCCATTCACCGTGTTCGTTGGACAGCATTTGGGGAGCCTGGCAAGAGCCTGGACATCGTGGCCACCGGTGTGTGAGCATGCCGGCCCACCACAGCCACATCCAAACTTTGATCTTGACGGCCACCTCATTCCGCGATTCCTTCCGCTCTTTCTCCCTCCTACCCCACATTCTCTCGATGAGCCACTACTACGACGACCTCGACATATTCGCGCAGGGCCCCCAATCAGAAGCCCATTCCGCTGGCAGCAAACGACTTTCCTATCCGGGACCTCCTGGGCTTGTTCCGGCGACCGAAAATGAATCTTCTGAACCCACGGGACGACATGCGCGGAGGGAGAGCGACCCAGGGCGAGGTTTCTCTGTCTTCTCCCTGCGCGGGATGGAAGAGGAGCCATATGAGCGTCGACGGTCCTATGCCGAGACTTCCTCCGCTTCGCAGTCGTTCGTCTCCCTCGAAGAGGACCCGCGATTAGCCACGTCCCAAGGACCGAGTGCCTGGCGTCGGGAAACGCTGCGCCCTAGTGACCAGCAATCGTATGCCGAGATGTCTTCTGCGACACAGTCCTTTGTGTCGTTCGAGACTGGGTTGGAGGGGACACCGACGCATTCAGCGGCCGCGTTGGACAACTACAGCGACGTCGATCTCGCGTCACGGTCCCTAGGCCCCGGTGGTCGCGGTGGACCACGACGACGAACGACCAGTCGAACGGGAAACTCACCCTACGGACACAATAACGACGACGAAATGCCCCCGCGATCCATGACCATGCCAGAACCGCGGCAACCGAGTCGACAACAGACCGGAGGATACGCAGTGGACGAGCCTGAACTAAACTACGGCCAGCCCAGTCGTCAGCCGACGGCCCCGGGCTACGGAGACATGACCCCGCCTTCGGTGCCTCAACCCGGCCGCCAACCTACTCTCCCCCGAGGACCTGGGTATGGGGAGATGCCTGTGATGCCCGAAGCCCGTTATACCCAACAACCACCGGCTCAGCCGAATCCTTATGGAGGTTACGCATTCGACGACAACGAACCACACGACCAGAGCACAATTCGTCAGCCTGCCCGACAGCCAACGGGGCCCGAGGCTTATGGACGGCCGACTCGACAGTCTCCATACGGTGGATATTCTGCCTCTGATCAAGACCAGGTGGCGCCAACGACGCAGATACCCAATCCCTGGGAAGCGACTGCCAACGCGCCGATGACATCGCAAACTCCCGGTCGACAGCCGACACAATACTCGATCAGTTCAGGCCGTCAACCAACGGTATCGTCCGCCTCCACGGTCTCTCCTGGGCCCAGACCTGATGTGTCTGCGTCCGCTTGGGATGGCGGTCGTGGACAATCGCAATCGCAGGGATATAGTCAACCCCAGCCTCAGGCGATCGCTCCGGGGTCGAGAACTGAGTTGCGTGGACAATCGCAACCGCAACCGCAGGGATATAATCAACCCCAGCCTCAGGCGATCTCTCCTGGGCCGAGACCTGAGTTGTCGGCTGGCCGTGCGGACTCGGCTCGGGATGGTGTTCGTGGACAACCTCAGTCGCAGGGATATAATCAGCCCCAGTCTCAAGCGATCTCCCCGGGACCGAGAACTGAGTTGTCTGCTGGCCGTGCGGACTCGGCTCGGGACGGTGGCCGTGGACAACCGCAATCGCAGGGATATAATCAGCCCCAGTCTCAAGCGATCTCCCCAGGCCCGAGAACTGAGCTGTCGGCTAGCCGTGCGGATTCTGCTCGGGACGGTGGCCGTGGACAACCTCAATCGCAGGGATATAATAATCAACCCCAAGCTCAGCCGCAGTCGTTTGCGGGTCCCGGACGCGATACCCGACCTATGGCCACACCTCCCCCCGCGACATCAGGTCGGCCTTCTGCTGCTCTGAATTCGACTCCTTCGCAACAGCAGCAAGCGACTCCCTTCAATCGCCCACAACAGCAAGCCGCTCCTGCCAACATCCATCCATTGCAACAACACCAACAGCAGCAGCAAGGCTCTTCCTTCAATCGTCCCCAGCAGTCCTCTCCCTTCCAGCAGCCAGCGTCAACGGCTGTATCTGACCCGCGGCGTACCCCCAAACCCTCCGAACCGCCTACTGCCGTACCCAATAACAACAAACCTGCGACGCCTTTTCGTCCAGAGGATCACCGCCCGCCGATGCAACAAACTCCACCGCCAGCACGGCCGCGAGTTCCTTCCGAAGCGTCCAACCATTCGCAATCACGCCCCGGGCAACAGGCAAGACCTTCGACTAACGGACATCCGACCACATATCCTCCGTCTCGTCCCGTTACAACGGAGAAGCCTGCTAAAGAAGTTGCGAAAACCGCGTTTACGACGCCTCATCAGCCGATACCGGCGGTGCGTGGGCCTGGCGATACCAAGTACATTAGCATGTTGCTCGCGTTGGACGATATTCCGGTGAGTTTTCTTCAGCGGTGCCAGGGTTTTTCATTGAACATCATCGAAGCCGATCTACAATCTGCTTGCGAGCTTCTTTACGTGGATATTGCTGGCCGGTTTCGTTCTCTTTCCAGGAACGTTCACGAATCTACAACAAACCCCGCAGTCGACCGCGCTGGGTATAACTGCGGCCAACGTCGTCAAACACGTATCGCTGTGAGCATACATTCTCTCTTTCCCCTTTTCAGTCGACTGATCCCTCGTAGGTATGTCGTCGCGTGGACCTGTACCGGTATTGGCGCAGCTGGGATGCTCTGGTTGTGGTTCCGCTGGCGCGGAAACTACCTCTGGATCGTTAACCGCATCTTCATGCCCGGTTTCCTCAACTCACTCGCTGGTGTCCTCTCCGCGCTCTCCAGTGTCCTCGGCACTCAGAACGCGACGCTGTCGATTGCGAGTACGTCGACGGTCATCGTGACCTCCGCCACCGCCGGCATTTGTGCGCTCCTGGCTGGATTCTATCTGCTTTTCCCGATACGCATCTTGAAGCAACAGCATGACCGTCAGGTCGGGAAACAACATGCGGGAAAGCATGGGGCGGGATATGCTGGTGTGAGGCCACGACTGCCCGGCAGGCACGGAAGTCAGATGGACACGAAATACGTGAATATGTTGTTGGCGCTCGATAGCATCCCGGTAAGTTTTTCAATGCGCTCGACTATTTGCTCAGCCTAATCCATTCGCAAAGACTATGTACAATCTCCTTACAAGTTTCTTCACCTGGATATTGCTCGCTGGATTCGTGCTCTTCCCGGGTACGTTCACGAGTCTGCAAGAGAAACCGCAGTCGACTGCCCTCGGTATCACTGCGGCCAACGTTATAAAGCATGTTTCGTTGTGAGTTGATGTCTTTTCCTTCTCGCAAGCGATTCTCAATCTCCCAGATACGTCGTTGCGTGGGCATGCACCGGCATCGGTGCTGCAGGCATGCTCTGGCTGTGGTTCCGTTGGTACGCCAACTACATCTGGCTCGTCAACCGCATCTTCCTCCCCGGCCTACTCAACTCCCTCGCTGGCGTCATCTCCACGCTCTCGAGCGTCCTCGGCGCCCAAGACGCGACGCTCTCCATCGCCAGCACGTCCACCATCATTGTCACCTCGGCGACGGCCGGCGTTTGCGGCATCCTCACCGCGTTCTATATGTTTGTGCTTATCCGGAGCTTGAAGAAGAAGCATGATCGACAAGTGGGCAAGCAGCGCGCGGGGAAGCATGGAGCGGGGTATACGGATTTGTCGAAGAAGGTGTAATTTTTTTTCACATATGGTGCTATATGTATTGGGGCCTGTACTCATATACTGATATCCGCTGAGCTTTTTTCTCTTGCTTTGTAGCTTCAATAGAATGTTTTTGTTGACTTTGTTTGCAGACCTCGCGATGATCGAGAGGTGTGGCTGACGACCCGGACCCATCTTCCTCTTTCCTTTCCGTCTACGTTTTCTTCCCCTCTAGTCCTACCCCCCCTGCCCGCGATGGGCTCGACAAACACATCTTCTTCAAACCCACCGCCCGTCGGCATCCACTGTTCCTCCGCGAACAACCACCTCGACCCCGCCACGAAGAAATTCCTCTCCGATTGCCCGGAAACGATGTTCTGCCCTATAGCTATAAACAACGCCGCCACCACGATATTATGCATCCCTCGCTTGTGCCGGCGAGACGAGTTTCCTTTTGGCTACTCTAGATCTGCGGGCGAGGTCACGCCGGCGGTCCTCCCGCCGCTCTGTCCACGCGGGGCCTTCTGTCCAGACGACGGCAGCGGATGTCGCGTTTTGTTGTCTGCGGGGAACGCCTGCGAGTTGGGTCGGGACGAGCAGTGTGCCAGTGCTCCACCGGTGGGTTTGACCTCGGCGAGTACGCGAAATGTCAATGGATCCGAGTGCTTGTGTTTGCGGTCAGTTTGCATGTGAGTTTTTTTTTATCGCGTTTCCTTTTTCCTTTTCATCCTCGGCGCCGGCGTAATAGGTACGCGAACGTCACCCTCGAGGCACGCTGCATCACGGACACCACGACCTACGTCGATATCTGGGCGGACGGCGAGCACTGTGGGAAGCGCTTCCGCTCAGTATGAGCGATCACTAGTCAATCTGATTAGTGATCGCTCATATTAACTACTCTCAGATTGAGCGAATGGGAATCCGATCAGTCTGAGCGTATTTCATCCAGTCAATCTGAGTGTATTTTCAGACCTAGGAAATTTCGGGTTTTCGGTACATCGGGGGCTAGAATAGGACCTTTTCATCATGAATTCAAGCCAACAGGCATCGGAAAAGGTGCCCGACCCACGCTGGAGCAGGATTTAAAAAAATCACTCATATTAACTGGGTTAAAAACGCTCAGTCTGAGTGAATAACTCGTCGTGCCTCCGTTCGTCCCAGTTCGTCTTCAGACGGCTTTCTACGACCTCACGGATCACTTTCCACATCATTCCGTGTTCCATCATCACAGCCCGGCCGGGTGCTATCCCTGTTCTTTCCCACCACGACGACGCTCACGTTTATACGCCGTTTCAGCTGCGGACTTTCCCTAGACCCCCAACAAGCCACCACATGTATTGATTCCACGCAAAGGAATGAGACAGAGGTGCACGTTTGTCATGTATCTCCCGGCCGCCGCTCATGACTCGGACGGATCCCGCAAAACCTCGCCGCTCCAGAATAACCGTAGCAGCATCTTATCGCGCTCTCCCCATTGCACACTGGACCTCTCTGCATCGCATCAATCTCAACACCGCTGATGTCTCGTCGACGCATATCCGGCTCCATCACAAATCCCAAGTTCAAGTTACTTTCTATGGCTGACTGTTCCCAAACTCCGAGTCAGCTTCGGACGAACTCACAAGTCTTCAAACGCTGCCCTTCTTCGTTTGTTCTAGCTAACTTACTTAGTCATGGCGCCGGCGACAATTGCGTGTTGTGGGCTCGAGTTTCATTGCGTTCGACGAGGTGACCAAAAAAGCGACTGCGACCATCGATCTGAAAAAAGCTATCGCTGTCGAAGAGGACCACGGACCACGGTGCCCGATGAATCCTCCGTCATCTCCTTGTCAGTCTTTAGTCTGGGCTCGGGATCGACTCTCGAGAGGAACAAAGTGATGGCTTTAGAAAACCGGATCACTGGCAGGTAGGTTTATACATCATTGCGCGCCCTGATTTTGAAGCCAACCTGCGTTCCGAGTACTTTTCGCGTCCACGTCCACTAACTCTAATTGATCACAACGATCTCACGGGCGAAATGTCCAAGAAGACGCAAGAGCTGCTTGATGACGTTGCCGTCTTCGAGCTCTTCAAGTTTTCTGGCCGGGTGTCTGAACATGTGGACACTGGACACCGTTGACAAACCTGTGCGCTTTTTTTATTCACGCATTCTCGTCAACTCATCCTTCTTCAATCAAGGCAACCAACGGAAAAAGGAAGAAGGAGAAGACTTCGCTGGAAGATGCCCAGCAGGTACGCTCTCGACGCCATCCGACGCGTTTAAATCTTGACGGCCCGCGCAAAGAAGCCAAAGAAGAAGAGGGTGACGACGGAGGAGGTGAAGGAGAACGTGGACGACTCCCCGAGGCCGAAGAAGAAGAGCTCAAAGCCTGCTCGTAAAGCGCCGAAGACGCAAGCACTGTCGCTAGACGACTTCAACTTGAAACCAGTTCACCTTATGGTTCAACAAGTCAATGCTCTTGCCGATGCAGCCATAGCCACCGATAAAAACCGCTCAGAAGAAAGCTACATCGACTCAGAAGACTCCCGTCTCATCCGCATCCCATTCCTACGCGTCGCACGCGTGCCAAAGCAAACGCCGCCGCATGATGTCGTTCCGCCAAATTACTCACTGTTTCTTCTTGGTTTCTTCGCACATTGCACTGCAGAACAAATCACGGAGCCTGTATTCTGTTTTCACTGATTCCATCGCATACATGCAACCATTACTTCAAATTTCTCAGTCACTCCGTTCTCAGCGAGCGTCGTACGCGAAGGCAGTCGCATCTATTCACATCTCCCTCGACCATAGCCCAATATACGCTGTTTAAATGACCTTCCACTCATTTCTGGGCCTCAGAACCTATTGGCTATGGGCATCGACGGTGTTTCGCTTCCCATCAATGAGTGTGACGTGACGTGACATATGTGACTCTTTGCTCCGACCGTCATGTCGCCCCGCGTCGAGCTCCCATACGGCACACTGCTGCCTCCGCCCATCCACCAATCTCTTTCCAACCCACACGGCGTCCCTCAATGCAATAATCGAACCACAAGACCGCGTCGTTGTCGCCAACGACGCGTCACCATTACCGAGACGACTCGGATGAGATCGCGACACTCCGGGCCTACGTCCGCTCGAAACTTGCTCTAGACATTGAGGTGGGCTCTAAGAACACTTTCCAAGCTATTTAAGGCCTGCTCAATCGTTTCCTAGCTCTGGAGCGATGTCCTGAATTTGGCCTCTCGTCCTCGGCATTCACACCCGTCTACCAGCGCTACCACAGTCCATGGACCCTCCCAGCGGCAAGATATCACTGCTTCCGACACCCCGCACGACTTTCAGAACTGCACGTCTTCTCGACGACGTCCTAGACGACGACGGTCCCACCGATGCATCCAAGATCCTCAAGCACGATTGGGGCAGACTCGCTACCCTCCAGCATTCGGTACATCTTCATACTATACCCTCCGATCACCAGCTTGACATATGATGCAGTCGGGACGGCGATCTCAAGACCAGCTCCTTCACCTCAGCTGGATAGCCGATCCCGATACCTCTCAATGGTGGCTCCACCATCACCACCATCCTGTACGACTGGATGCAGAGGAAGCCCACGGCATGGATGAGAAGCGCGAGGATTCTGGCCAAGGTGTCATCGAGCTCTACCCACCCTTATCTTGGTCCTCGTCTTCCGGACCTACCGCCATCGTTTTTCCTCTTCCCCCGACGGCCTTGCTCTCCCCCTCGGCTTATAGACGGCCGTCGTCCCGCAACCCAGCCGTCGTCTCGTCATCACCATGATGGACGCGGCCACCCGTTCCTCGGCGCGTTCCTGCTGAAAGATAAAACCGGCGACATCATCACCACTTGGACAGCATCTTTGACGAGCAGGATTGGATCCCAGGTGTGTGTTCTCCCGCACTCAGTTTCTAGTCGGAAGCTAACGGGAAAGTATAGATTCCTTGGGGCTCGCATACGCCCGAGAACTTTTCGCTCAAGCATGCGCAGGAGGTCCTCGACGCGGACCATTACGGCCTCGCGGACGTCAAGGTCCGCATCCTCGAATTCCTGGCGGTCAGCAAGCTTCGGCTCGCTGACTGCGCCCGCAACGGACGACGGCCCTACGGCGACTGCCAGCCACCCAAAAAACCTGCGCAAGATCCTCCTGCTTACGGGCCCGCCTGGTGTCGGCAAGACCTCGATTGGCAAGTCGATTGTGCGCTGGGTCGGCAGTTCTTCCGTGTCAACGTTGGCGGATTGACGGACGTTGCGGAGATCAAGGGACATCGGAGGACGTATGTCGGTGCGCTTCCGGGCAAGATCATACGCTGAAACGCGTCGGCACGTCGAACCCGCTGGTGCTCATTGAAGAGGTCGTCGGGCGGGGTATCAACGGGGACCCGTCGAGTGCGTTACTCGAGATGCTCGACCCCGAGCAGAACGACGGCTTCATAGTACGTCTTTCCCTATCGTTACGGTCGTCGCTGACAGAGCGGATCCCCAGCATGGACATCCCGTCTATCTCTCCTCCATTCTCTTCGTCTGCACCGCCAACGCGCTCTCCACCATCTCAGCGCCGCCGCTCGACCTCATGGAGGTCATTGAGGTGTCTGGATGCGTCACGGAGGAGACGGCGATTGCGAGCCGGTTTCTGAAGCCGCAGGCCGAGACGCGAGTGGTCTTGTGGGTGCGGACGGGCTGATTAGCGAGGACGTGGTGGGTGGGGCTATTGTCGCGAGAGTCGGGTCCCGGGGCTGAGGGAGGGTATCGAGAAGGTGTGTGTCTGTGTTTCTTTCCGCGGGACGAGACAATTGCTGATGTATTCGTATATAGTCGGCGATCGTGAGCGATCTTTGGGCGGTATTTCCCGAGCCAGTGCACAAACGCGGACGCACCTCCACCCTCGAACGAGCCATCCCATTAACAAGAACCGAGTGACATCTCCTTCCCATCCTCGACTCGACACATGTCCGCACCATCGCCCCACAACTGCGAGGGATACACGGCCCGCCTGTCTCCCAGCGGAACCATGTGTACGACACCGTCAAGCGCAAGCCCCGCCGGGCGTCAGTACGGGCTTGGGGCATTGGGCAATGGGAGCGAAGCGGTTATGCCGATCAGGTTCGTGGCGCGTTTCGCTTTTTTCTATTCGCATGACGCAGCTCATGAGGGATATGCAGGGCGTGCTCGGGAGGGGCGGCTGCAGCTTCAAGCTGAGCAAAGTCATCCAGCTGCGTGCGCAGATCGAGCTGCGCTGGGTGATGGCCTATTCGGATGGGCTGGGGATTACACCGCTGGTTGCTACGACGGCTACGTCTACCGGCGACGAAATGCGACTGCGACGACTACGTCGACGCGGGATAACTGCGACACCGTCTTCATGCGTCCGAGGGGAGCATTGACGAAGACAAGGGTCGATCGACCGAGTTCCCTTTGATATCAGATATCGGTGCGTTCTTTTCTCTCTCATCTTCCGCCGCCGACTCCATAATTGTTCGCAGGTAACTCCATTGCTCCTTTGTTGGTACGTCAATGTCTCAGTGTGGGAGCTCTTCTGACTGTGCTTTTTTCTTTGGCAGTCCCGCAAATTGCTGGCGTTCATCGGTGAGTGTATTGATTCAAACTTTCCGCTGAGCGTTGATACTTGGTACAGATTCAATTCTTCGCGTCGCGCCTTGGAGGTCTCTGCATACCGTTTGCGAGGAACTACCAGTACTTCTCCATACACGCCGTCTCTTACTCACGCTGATACAGCCTGACGATTCGCGTCCAACGGTACTCACTGCAAACTCGACTCGAAGATTGATGTGGGGCGTGTATCGAATGCGCTACAAGCTAAGTTCAACTTTCTCTCTTCCTGCTTCAGCTACATCGTTTACCTGAGGTAGATCTCCGTGTTCCTCCACTCGCTGGCAATGTGCACGACCCACTTCTCAGTCGCAGTAGGATCTGGGATCAAGTCGTGCTCGCGTGTACGTGCCTCTTTGATCTGGGTTCTCCTTGCTAACGGTCATTCCACAGTGCAACTACGGTTCGAGGCGAGGCAATAGGTGTTGGGTGATCTGGAGGACGGGAAGAGCGTGTGTATAGGAGCATGTATATATGTAATGAATGCAATCTATTGGACTTGTGGATGACTCAATATGACCGATAGAATAGGCTCAATATGAGCGATGCAATACGCTCAATCTGAGAGGGTACTAGTCAATCTGAGCGTATATAATCGCTCAAAATGATTGAATCCACTAGTCAATCTAATTGGATCAACTCGCTCAGATGGATCGAGGTTCATACCAAAAAAGGATTCATCTGAGCGAGTAAAAACAATTATCCTGACTGATTCATACGCTCAGTCTGAGTGTTTTCCATACGCTCATTCTGAGCGAAACCGCTTCCCACAGTGCGAGGAAGTCGCGTACGCGGTCACTCGGGATAATTGCCAGTCGCCTCGGCTCTATTGTAACGCGTCTTCGTCGGTCTGCGAGCGTACGCTGGATGTGAGAGAGCCTTGTCAAGCGGACCAGGAGTGTTTCTCGGTGTGTTCTGTTCTTCGTATTTATCGCTCATCCGAGTCTGAAGAAATTGACGTTGTCCAGAGAAACTGTGCGATGGGACTGTGCAAGAATCCGCCAGAGACGCCGCTTCGTATCGCACCGTGGCAGAGCGCGTTGGTGGCTACTGCGATGGTTGGCGGTTAGTACATAACTAGTTTCCCTCGATCTTTGCTCGGAATGCTGACTGATCATAATGCACCAGCCATGGTGGCGATCTTCATGCTCCTCACGATCCTCCACAAGCGGCATAGTCTGGACAAGTCGAGAGAGCTGAGGGACTATTGCTACCAGCAGCTCAAGTGCGTCTCCGATTCCTTGACGCGTTTTTTGAGGTTGACGAGGGCTGCAGTTTGCGGAAAACTATCATCCGAATGCGGGCTGCTGGAGGAGATAAAGTTGCTGAAGACCAGGTGCCTTTGCGCGGAGAGAGAGGGAGTGTGGAATGAGCAAACAAGGACTGCGAGGTTACAATGAGCGAATATACAGCGGATTACTAGGACGGTAAAGTGAAAGGAAAGCAACTCCAAGTAGTCTCGACATCAGGCACCATGCCGTCCGTGGCGTTTCTTCTTCTCCAGGCCGACCAGCGTGCCCTCCATTCCATCGACGTCGAGCTGCATGTCGGTGAGCTTTCGGCGAAGGCCATCTACGCGCTTCATGAGTTGGTCAAAGTTGATCTCGAGCGTGTCGACGCGGGTGGTGAGGCTCGGGCCACCGTGACGGAAAGTGCCGCTCGAGGGTGTGCTGGGCTGGGATGTGGACTCGGAATATGCACCGCTGTAAGGCGTCGTGGGTTCCGAGTCGGTAAGGCCGACGAGCGTGCCATCTGAATCCGACTCTTCCGAGTCCGACAAGGGTTCTTCGGGTACGCTATACCATTAAGTTGAATGCATTCTCATGAGCAGACGCATAAACGTACGTTTCAAGTGGCTGATTGAACTGCGCTGTGTTCCGAGGAAGGGTGAGAGGCGAGAAGGCCTTTGGGCGGCGCCTGCGAAGGAGAGAAGAGATTCGCATGTCAGCCACTGGCAATGTCGGGGGCTTCTGGCCTGCAAGCGCGATTTCGTACGAGGGCGGGGGTAGGGGTGTTACAGTCTGTGAGTCTGGAGCTGGAGGTGCGAGACCGGGCGGCAGGAAGACTGCAGGCATCGACTCTGCTCGGGACGAGGACGAGGACGAGAAGAAGATGGGAGGAGAGAGCAAGGACGGTCTTCGGGCTTGGCCGGTTCCCGGTTCCCCCTTTCAGCGCCCCCAGGTACTAACAACCCTCCTGGATGATCAAGGAGCGCATAATCAATTATGGTGGCGTAGACGTACTGAAAGGGTTACAAGAGCAAAGCAGAGAACAAGGCCATGTTTTTTTTTTGCTAGGCCTCAAGACAGAGAGAAAGATGAACTTGTTTTCCGAATCCGGGGGTTAGTTTCTCTGGCAACTTTTGGAGGCAGGGACCCGGAAGCGTCTTGCTGGTCGATTATAGAGGAGCTCCTGATACCAAGGGATGAACGACAGAACACTCGACGTGCAATACGGAAGAGCTGAGGGAATCGAGTATTGTCACATGACTCACATCTGATGCGTCAAGTTGTGCTCTTCCTTTTCATCGACGACGACGACAAGGCTTATTTGTATCCCGAACCTACGCCTACCAGTGCAGCATGGCGTCGACTCTGTGGTGTGAAAAACGACTTCAAGCAACCCATAGCCATCTCTTCCGTTAGTTCGCGGCTCCTTTGACAGTTTGTCCGTTCTTTCCTAGGACCCATGATAATTCACCCAGAGGTCTGATCCGGATTTCGGGCCTTTTTGAGAAACCGTCCGAACTTTTCCTTGGGCCTGTGGCCAAAAAACCGTCCGAATTCCGCCTCTGACCTCACCCCCAGCCAGATTTCGTCCGAACTTTCCAAAAAAATCCCTAAAAATCCCAAATTAATTCAAACAGAATCTATTGGCTACTCGGCAATGCCGTCGTCCTCTTCGACATCTAAAATACTAAGAGTCTTGCCTCCCTTGCGTTTAACCACGCTGAGACTTGCTGCAGCTGAAGTGATAATCTCCCTCTCATCGTGGAAGGCCTTGAAGAGTTGGTAGGTAACTGGGTCAAGCTCGCCGGCGGCGCGTGCTCTTCCGGGATGATAGCGAGGAAAGAAGTTGAAGGGATATGGGCATAACGCAGTATCCGATGCCAGTGAGAGAGAGAGTGGTGGGAGATCTAGAGAAACAGAAATCCAAGCGAGGTCGGTACTCTGCAGGCATACAATGGCGCCAGATGTCCTAGATTATCTGTGTGCTTGATTACACTTGAAATTTCATGCTACTTTGCCACTGATCACTAAAGCACTGTCCGAACTTAGACTTGACTTCTTCCGTCCGCCAACCCATGCCGTCCGAATTTGCCTGAGACATACCCGCAAAACCCCAAAATTTCGTCCGAACTCGACCCATACATGGTTGGGGGTCGGGTCATTTTTCGTCCGAACTTCGGATCAGACCTCTGGGTGAATTATCATGGGTCCTTCTTTCCTCCGGTCGTTTAGACTCTTCGCGCTGCTCATGAGTCGACAGAGAAGAAAATATCCACGACTTGTTCGTTGCCTTTTCTCTCCATCCGCAGGCTGGTTTCTATGTTTGCCGATGCTCACAGTCGCCTCTGACCGGAAGTTGAGCGAAGGTCAGAATCTCGAATCAGTATCACAAGGTCCCTGATTCGTTTGAGAAGTGAATAAAAGGCCAAGTTGTGGCCGTCCGGCCCACCCACTATGCCACTATCCACCGCCACGAACCCGCAAAGCGAAACGATCCGTTCCGCTCGATCCACCGCAGCTGCACTCGCGGATATCGCACAGGCCTCTCGTACCCCATTTTTGGCAGCAACGGCCTCAATCAGCGCAACTGTTCTGACCAAAATCGAGGTACTACTCTGCTCGATAATTCAATCCTCAGTTATAACCATCTTGGACAGCAGTCGAACCGGGAGACGTTCGTGCAAGTCGGCCAGCACATCCATGACATCCTCCGCGGAATCATTACGCTGGAGTTGGGACATGGCTCCGACGGTGCTTTATCATCGAGTATACTTCGTGATATCGCAGACTTTGTCGAGTGAGTCGCCCCAGTTCCAACTTTCTCCACTCACAATCAATAGAGCGCTGCACAAACTACAAGTTTGGCTCGTTGACCAAGAAAGCACAACCAAGATCCGTCGGCTTTTCCGCCCAGACGAGGAAGCTGCTCAACTCGAAGCATGTCGACAGGGCATAAAGCGTTCCTTGGATAGCTTTACTGTGGGTGGGCGACTCGTTTGCGAATCCAGCTTACCGAAGGTAGACACAGGCAAATGTTAACTTGACTGTAGAGATAGAAGCTCGGGGAGAAGGAATGCGGTCAACAGCAACGGACGAGAACGAGAGCACGGTGTGTGATACTGTTCCTTTGAATAACATCGAGTGGTCTAATCACCGCTTAGACGAAGATGATGTTGTCCGCCAGGTGCATAAACGAAGCCATTGAAAAACGTTCTCAAACACTGCATCAGCTCTAGCTCCCTGTCCATGCTCCCTTCATACCCCAAAATATTCCACGGCCGCGATTCCGAGCTCCAAGAAATTGTCGCCCAACTTCTGCAAGAGCCGCCTCGAATCGCCATCCTGGGTCCGGGAGGCGTAGGGAAGACCTGTGTCGCAACCGCGGCTCTCCACGACGAGCGCGTCGCCGCCAAATATCTTACCCGTCACTTTATTCCTTGCGACTCCGCCACTATGTACAGCGACCTCATAGCTATTGTTGCCTCTACCCTCGGAATCGATGCTACCCAGCGATTGTCGCAAGTCATCCTTCACCACCTGACGCGAGGACCACCTTGCCTTCTTTTCGATAACTTTGAAACGCCTTGGGAGCATCTCGAGAGTAGAATTAAAGTTGAGGAGTTTCTCTCGCTCGTCACTGATATTCCTCACATCGCTTTGCTTGTACGTCTCGTTCTGCTCTGTGCCGGAAAATCCTGAATATCTCGTAGATTACTATGCGCGGCGCAGAACGGCCCGCTCAAGTTCGCTGGACGCGTCCTTTCCTCACTGCCTTGGTTCCGCTTTCACTCGACGCGGCCCGGCAGACATTTCTCGACATCGCAGACGAAGCCAGCGACGACCCCCAGATCGACGAGCTGCTCGAGTTCACGGATAACCTCCCGCTGGCGGTAAACCTCGTTGCCCATGTCGCCAGTTTAGAAGGCTGCACACAGACACTTGAACGTCTAAAATCCGAACGTACCGCTGCTCTCTCCGATGGCCATCACAAACGCGCCAATCTCGAAATGTCCATCCACCTCTCGTTATCGAGCCCTCGTCTTCAGTCATCCCCTGATGCGCAAGAGCTTCTCAGCCTCGTTTCACTTCTACCGGACGGCATCTCCGACTCCGATCTCCTCCAAAGTCAAATCCCGATTCCAGACATTCTGAAATGCAAGACGACCTTGATTCGCACGTCCCTCGCATATGTTGGCTACGGTGGCCATCTCCGAGTGCTCGCACCCATTCGCGAGTACGTCCGTAAAAAGCGACCGCCCTCTCTCTCAACGCTCCGCCCGCTCCGTGCCCGATTCCACGAGGTCATCCTTCTCTGGGATGCCTTCATGCATCGGAGGTCGCTGGTCACCGACCTTTTGCCGCGCCTGCTGTCGAATATGGGCAATATGCAGCAGCTGCTTGTAGAAGGTCTCGATCGCCATTCGGTTGACCTCAAGGTCACCGTCAGGACCATTATCGCGTTAAACCTGCTGCGTCGCGTTATGGGTCGCGGCGTAACTAGCCTGATGGATTGTTTACCACCATTCCTTGAACAGCTGCAGGACGACCTCCTTTCCGTTCTCTATATGACCGAGGTCTTTGCAGCCTGGGAATTCTCGCCCGTCCCCCATGTAGAGAAGTCAATCGAGCAGGGTTTGGCACACTGCCAAGCCGTACAGGATCGAAAGCTCGAAGGTGGATTGATATTCCCTTGACTTTGTGATGTAACTAACAGTCCCTCAGCCGAGTTCAGCAACGTTGTCGGGGAATATTATTTGGACTGCGCCGACGACGTTCCGAAGGCACTAATATTCTTCAACCGCGCGCTCGAGCTCGCCTCTGAATCCGGCGAAACCTTCCCAGAGGCGCGCGCTTGCGGAGGCCTCGCAATGGCGGAGCGGTCCCAAGGCAATTATGCAGAGTGCATCCGCCGAGCGACCCAACAACAAAAGATCGCTACCGCTACGGCCAACACGGATGCCCAGATCCACGCGTGTCTCATTCTGGCCTCGCATCTCACCGCTGTTGGACAACTCAAGCAGAGTGCCGAACGGCTCGCGGAGGGTCGTGAGGTCATCGAGTACAATAACCTGCAGGGTTCAGAGGTGGACCAGAAGTTCACAAACTCGGAGGCGGACAACTTTCACCTAAAGACAGAATATCTCGAGGCGAGGCGTATCCTAGCATTCATCGTTAGCAGGACCTCTCTGGTTCTATCGCCAGTCACACACGCATTTGCATTGGTCAACCTCGCCATCCTCGACACAATGATTGGTGCCCCAGCGGCCACGGTCCAAAGCAGCCTCGACACCGCAACATACACCTTCAATGCTGCGAAACGCCCTCGCGGAATCGTCGCATGCAATGTGTCCCAAGCTGACCTCTACCTTCGGGAACTCGACGTTGTCCGTGCTCGGGCGGAGTTTGTTCGTCTGTACGGCGAGCTTTACAAGAAGGACAGAGAACTTGCGTGTTGCTGCCTCGTGCGGCTCGCGGACCCAACGCATACCCTCCCGATGCACAGTCTCGACGAGACGGCGAGATGGGCGGCTGTCTTTCTGGCGTATAACCTGCGTGTGCCTCCAGCCACACGCAACTCGTTGACGGTCAACCAGTCGCTGCGTTGTTTGGGCGATGTTCTGGCGCGGCAAGGGAACGATGTAGACGCTCTTAGCGTACTGCAGCTCGCACTCGAGGGCTTCACCCAGATAGACGTTCACCAGAGCAGAGCCGAGTGCATGCGAACGATGGCGGACATATATCTTCGGCGCGGCGATGCGAATCAGTGGCGAGAGTTTCTGACCATGGCGATGGATCTGTTCAAGCGCTTGCAACAATGGAGCAAAGTTGCATTGCTGGAGGAACGTCTCAAAGTTAAACCACCGGGTCTTGCCAGGGACGCTTCATAAGACGATGAGACCAGCTGGTCTCCTTCAATCCCGAATGTATCGATATCCTCGTATATACTACTTTTTGTGGCCACAACGTCGAAAACAGCCTCAAAATAAGCAGTGCTGTCTGCAGTGCATGTTAGTAAAAGCCCTCTGTGCCTCCATCGCACCGCAAGTCTTGGGAGACACAGCAACATTGTCGGCGTATCTCGAGGAGCGAATGAGGTCCACGGCAAGAACGCGGCTTTGAGTGGGCCATCACTTCAATGCCGTTTGTCGTCCACCATCAACTGCGGCCCTCCGTGTCGCTTATGCAGCAGCCAACTTGTGGGGCACGACCAGGTGACTGCAAGGAGTCACTGCGGATGTATAATATGGAGGACCGTCGCGGGGAGAGTTGTCAGTACGAAAGCCACAAATGTCTTCGGCTGGTGGCGAAGAACCCAAGAAAGCACCGAGAAGACGGCCTCCCAAGCCTCGAACAGAACCTCTTAGACGCGGTAAAGCGTGTTTGAACTGCAGGTGGGTTCACTTCTTGGTTGTGCGATGCTCTGAACTCAACCTCTGCAGGCATTTGAAAATTGTACGTGTTTTTCGTTGGCAAAAGAAGCCTGTGCTCAATTCTTCTCTCTCTCAAAGAGATGCGATGGAGCGGTATGTACTTTCTGCTTCTCTCCAAAAACGAGCTAAAGGGATTTCAGCGTCCAGTTTGCGGCCCATGCGTCAGAGTCCCCAAAGACGACCAGTGTGAATATACGGACGTTAGCTCGCGTACTAAAGAGCTGCAGACAACGATAGCGCGTCTCAAGGCGCGGGTCAACGAGCTCGAGAACCCGGGCAGCACTCCCCCGATAATTCTTGTTCAGTCCGAGCTCGCTGGTCCTTCCGAGTCGTTGGTCGGCGGAAATTACGAGGGATCGTCGTCCATGCTACCACCAAGTCCTAGCGCAGCTTCTAGTGGATTCTCAGGTATCCCCGTGTCTATTTGGCCCATAGCGTTCTAATCACAATACCAGATGTGTCCGGTTTATCGCGAGAGGGCGGCTCGGAGAGCTCTCTTCTTGGGGTCCAGGAGCCGCCATTCGAGATGATGCAAATGCTGCTCGATGCATTTCTTCCGCATGGCGTTCAATTCGGCTTCTTCATGCACACCGGACGTTTCCGCACTGCAGCGCTCCTCCAACTACCTCTGGGACACCCTGCGCGGCCATCGCCAGCCGTCTTGTGTGCAGTGTACCTATGGGGAATCCATCTCTCTCGCTCAGAGCCCATGGTCTCTTACGAGGCGGTCTTCATTCGCCGCGCTCAGCAGCACATCTCAACTGAGCTCTCCGACACCGTCCATTCTGTCCATCGTGTCCATACAATCCAAGCACATATCCTCCTCTCGACCTACTTCCTCCGAAACAAACAGTTCCTCGAAGCGGAATTCCACACCAACGGCGCGGTGACGCTCGCACTAGGGTACCACCTACACAAGATTCGCTCCTCACGTGCTCCCTCACCACCTTTCCTCGGTTCGTCTACATTCAGGCCTGAGAATCTTCTAGGTCCTCCTCAGGATGCAGTCGAGGAAGGAGAGCGAATCCGCGCCTTTTGGACCATCGTATGCCACCAGAACAACCTCCTTATGACCGTACACATGCCTGGTGATAATTTTGGGATATTGGACTCGCCTGGGATGAACATCGACACCCCTTGGCCTCTCGAGCTGACTGAATACGAGCTGGGCCTGATGCCAGCGGACTTGCGTGGCAGTGATACTGTGGAGGGCTTTGTGTCCCATGGTATACCGGGTCCAGGATCTCTCGTTGCGCTTCAAGTCCAGGCATCGGTGTTGCTTCAACGCGCGGTCCAGCTTTCACGGACGTGGTCGCCAGGTATGTTCTCCGGTTCATGCTCGTCGACGTACTGACTTCGTTCCAAGGAATGCAACCGCAAGCCGCGGCTGCACATGCTAGTGCTAGCATCTGGCTTGAAGCTCGTGTCCAGCAGCTAAGCACCCAGCTTCCCGCCATCGATGCGTTCCACTCGCAGATCGACGAAGCGCGGATCCTCTTAGTTGCTCAAGGTCTCCTCGATGCTGCGCTCATCCAGATACACAAAAGCAGCACCTCCCACTCCAGCGCCACTGTAACCGCCGCCCGCCGAATTGTTACAACTTTTGGAGACGCCATCGATAATATCCCCGATGTCCTCTGCGCCGGCCCAGTCGTAGGCACCCTTCTTCTGCTTGCATGCCAGGTTATCTTGCGCGAGATCGAAAGGACGCGGTACTTCCGCGCGAGTTTGGGGACGACGTTGGATGTGGACATGGCATATAGCCAGGAAGAAGCAGTGTTACTTGTCGATCTGCAGAATGGGTTGACGACGATGACTCTTTTTTCGTTGGATAGTCCACTTGGCCGTGAGCGATTTTTCTTTCTCTTGAAGAGATTTTGGTACTGATAGCCGGGCAGAATACCAGCTGTCGAAGGTGCAACAGAAATGCGACGCCTTGGGACTATAGTTTGAGAGTTTATGTTGAGTTTATTTTGTTTATTAGACTCTGAGCTGGACGCATATTAATAGCTGTTGGACTTGCGAGGATTCATAAGTGTGATGTTCCATGCGAGTGCCTTGCTAACAGCAGCAGCAGACTGAACCAGTTGGCAGCGCGAGCCCGCCGAAGATTGCAAAGACGATCATGCACGGAGGCTGACCGCAGCTGCGGATTAGTGTGGAACTTCTAACTGCTGCGGATGACTGCCTTCACGATATGCCGAGTAAATGCCGAGTCCGGCTTCTTTGACGGAACAGTGATCCAGCTCGGCGGCCGGGTGTCGCGGTCACGTGGAGGATGTCAAGGAACAGCGACGCGTCCGAGAACGGGTCGGCATTGGATATTATGCTACACCGATGTATTCTTGGAGCATATATTGCATTTTATGCGCGACGAGGCGACTCGGCGAAGTATCATTGTTTCTCGAACCCCATGACGCCAGTTTCACCATGATGGCAAGTCCTCTCCCCCCTCTGAGGCTGATGGAGCAGTGGTGAATAAATAGAGCTGGGACGGAATACTCAAGGACAAAATGTCCTCCGAGTCGGCGCAACTTTATAACCACGTAAAGCAGCCAACTGCATCACTATGATTGCACACCACTGTTGCCAGTGGACCTTGTGTTGGATTGGATTGATATACGGCACGGACCCGCTGAGGGATTCCCGTAATTCAACTTCTCGGTGCGCAGCATCTGAGTTCTTTGTCGTGATTTATCCCACCACGGATGCCTGTAGCCGCAGAGAATAAGACGCGGCTCCGCACTTTGATATGGAGAAGGCATGGTGAGCCGCATGAGCTGCATCGCGTCTTGCCACGCAATACTATGCGGGAGAAATCTAGAGCTCACACTCTTTGACTTAAAAAAGCGGCCGGCATGTGCTCTGGTAACCCTCGGGCTCCTGACGATGCTGTTCTTTCACATCCTCTCTGCCGCTCTCCTCGCTCAAACTACCCTTGCACTGACGCCGGTCGCTCACACTGCGTCTGGTGAACCCGTCTTCGTCGCCCCAAGCGGCTCGCGCGTTCAGCCGTCTGGCAACAACATGGAGGTCTTTGCCCCCAACGGCAGCCTTATTCATGTTTTCGAAAACGTTCTCAACAGGCGTGCACCGACTCTGGCTCGGCGGCAGGATCTGAGCGTCACCGAGGCCTACGCTCAGTTTGACACACTTACGCCAACAAATGCCATACAGTCGTTCAACACCACCTTCGTTGTGCCTCCTGTACCGACCTCGTTCGAAAGCCAGATCATATTCCTCAGTGCCAATATTCAAGAATTGGTCGCGAACGGCGGCGGTGTTCGCGCTGCTCTCCAGGTCTGTGCAAGCGCTTAGTTCTGAGCACCCAACTCACTACATCATGATCTAGTACGGAGGCAGCTGGCTTCAGGGCGGTCCATTCTGGACATACGCGATCCAATGGGAGATTCCTCCCGGCGGGTTCCTTCAAGTTACCCAGATCGGCAACCCTCACCCAGGCGTCGACGTCGGGCAGCGTCTTGTTAGCACACTCGTCCGCGACACCATACTCGAGAAGGAGGTCCCCGGTTTCTTCTGGTACAACGCGTCGTTTGACATTCCCGACGCGCCATGGCTTGAAATCGGCTGGCAGGTGCCTCCTCAACGCGCTGCTCTCCTGTTGGAAGAGGAAGGCGTCTTTCAAGCGAGCGATTATCCCGTGGGATCTTTTGTTTTCGAGCAGGTCGATCTGGCCTTGACCAACGGCGCGCCGACGATTTCGTGGAATACCACTGTGGATCCCACTACGGATGTGCAAGTCAAGGTCGACGTCGATGGGTCGGAGAATGCTCAGATTTCGTTCGTTTTCCCTACCTCCTGAACATCGAGTGTATGTATGGACGGCTAATCAGTAACCGATTTGTTGGTCGTAGTTATTCGGACTCTAACTATCACAACGCAAACACTCTGATAGCACCTTCATAGACGCTGCGTTGCGCGAACCCAATAGAGCCGCGCCCAGTAAACGTTGTATTCGATCAGAATCGACTCAGGATCAAGACCTCGCGTATGGTTGAAATACTGGGACATTATTATGGGCAAATTGACACAGGTTGGGATTGTGGCAACACAGGTTGAGTCCAACCTGTGTCTGTTTTTTCTGGGTGAACAAGAGAAAAATAAAGACACAGGTCAGACAGATTTGAGCCACACCGCCATATTTTCCTGACACAGGTGAATTGCTCAACTTCGTCACAGTCGGGTTGCCAACTGATCATATATGATGTGATCATATGGTTGCAATATTATACTCGCGGGTCCACAGCCTAAACTGTGAGTTCTACAGATGATAGCCACGTGAGGGTGGCTATCCTACCACTACAATCCACCAAAGGAACACACCGATTCCAGGGGATTGACTGCTAGACTCTCTACACCTCGACTGACCGGCCCTCACGAGGCTGGCCTGCTGGTTAAACCCTGCGAAAAACCCAGTGGGAAAAATCACGGTGGGACCTGGTCGGAGTTCCCTCCTCCCACTGGCAGGTTTGAATATTTGAATCCCCAGCATCCACCAGTCTTTGGTGCAAATTATTTATCTCTCTCTCTACTAACTACAGCCCATCTGTTGTACCATCAGCACTTGATGATGAGATATTGATGAGTGTGACTGGGAGAATTCCACACCTGTGCAGGATTTCTGCCACGGTCCCACCTGTGTATTCATAATTCTACCTGTGTTTTGTAATATACATGAACTGCCTGCAGCTGTGTTGTATTTTTGCCCTCCATTCAACCTGTGTTGAGATACCGCCACTTGTGCTTCATTCCGTCCAAGCTGTGTCGAAAATGCTCAACCTGTGTGGAGTTTGGTCAAAAAGCACTGAGTTGTGTGCATTTTGAATAATGTCCCAGTATTTCACCCATACTCGCGAATCCACATACAATATGGGGAAACTTTGCGCGTAAATTTCTATTCCAATGACACGAACTTCGGATTCTTCATTTCTCCAATGATCTCGACGGCAGCCGATATAACTCCTTCAACGCCAGTATCCTTATGTAGCTCGATCTGGAGATCCCAACCAAAGAGGGCCTTCCCCTGCTCTTTCAGACCGCCCGTTGGCAACACCGCGTATATCACCGCGAGTGACGCGGCGAGTCCTCTCAGCCTTTTCTTGGCTTCCTCCATATCGGGTGGGGCATCGAGTCGGACCAGCGGCGGAGACTGCGTGTAGTCGATACATGCACGGAGCGGAATAGTGCCCCGCCGCAGCCAACCTTCGCAGATCGTGGATTCGGCGAGGTCGTGATTCACAACGCGCAGAGCAAATCTAAGATCCTCCCCGGGCAGTTTCGGCATTATACCCTCTGAAATCGTTGTGTTAAGCTAGTGGCAGTCTTTTGACAGGTAGAACAGACCGATTGTGCAGACTGGGGACGGAATGCATTCCGTCATGTGCCTTCGTGTCCATGAGATCTTCTGGCAGTCGGACGAGCAGTAGATGGCTGTCAAGCATGCGGAGCACCGAGAGGTCGCTGGACGAGAACACTGAACCAACGTTAGAAGTATGATTCGTTTACAGCCGAGTGGACCGACCTCGAAAAGATCACACCGTTTGATAGCGAGCTCCGAGGACAGCGCGAGGTCAATGCTCGCCTTGGCGTACTTGGTGAAGTTCAGCCAGATCATCGCACAAGGCGATGAAGACGACCGAGGCACATTCTTCTCGACAACCAAGAACTTCCGCACCTCGCACACCACCGAAATATACATGAGATATTTCGAAATGGTGCCGCCCAGAAGACGCTCGTACTCCTTCAGTGCTTTATCCTCGTTCAGTGGGACATCATGATCTATCCAGGGTTGAGCACGTAGCAATCCTACAAGAAGCCCGCGTTCCAGAGCAAAGACCAGTCCGGGGACACCGTCTGCCAAAAGATAGCTGTTCAAGAAACCACAGATGTCGCCTATAATACTCCGTACGATCCCGACCGTCACGGATCCAAAATATTGCGAGGTCAACCGCAACAAGACATCCGTCACAACGATGGGTGAACGCTCCGAAAGCAGGGACTTTGCGAGGCACGTTGAATGTAAACGCGCGAGGTTGCATAAGTTGACATGTAGAGTTTCCAGCACTGCATCGCTCGGTCCATGGAGAAGTAGAGAGACCGCACTTCTCCCGAGATGGCTGAGGGCGACAGCAGCACTTTCATTTTGGAAGTCGTCTCCGGTTGATAGCAACGTGTCAAGTTTCGGAGAAGGTAGACTGAGAATGTATGGAGATAACAGATCTGCAGCGCTGGGCACACCACCAAGAGGAATGAGTTCGGAGATCTGCAGTGCAAGCTGTTTCCCGTGAAAGCTCTCACGAGTCTCGAACCTCCAGAGCGACATGATTAAAGCGAGGCTCGTTGGCGTGTCCTGCACGAGGACTCGCAGGGAATCGATTTGAGCGTAGATGTGTAGAAGTGACACGATCGTGGTGAAAGCGTGCCCTGGGGATCCTACGTACGACGGTCCGAGGGTGGTTCCGCTCGTCTCTTGAGTTTCTCTGACTAGAGCCCTGGCGTATAAGAGCAACGCGCACGACGTCGACGGCCAGCACGAAAATAACGCTTGACATACTTGTTCAGGAACGAGAGTCCTCCATGCATATTCCCGGCGAACAACGGTAAGCAGAAGGGTCAGAGCCGCGCCTGAAACCTGAGTTTGCGCGAAGTCTGCCGGGAGAACCTCTACAGGGACGATGGAGAGCGCAGTCATGCTTGGCGGAGCTAGATGTCGCGCAGTCGCTGCAATGAGCGCAGCTGGATATGGAGGACCGGTGGGTATGGCATCCAGGGCATCTGTAAGAGCAAGCAGACTCTCCAAGACATTCGTTTGCCTCAGAAGCTGCACAGAAACCTTATTGAGCAGGGATTTCGCGGAGCATGCACGAGCACCGTGACGTACCTGATACATAAGATCGAATATTTTTGCCAGTGGGACTAGCATGAGTCCGACGGCTAAATCGAGAGTGGATAGTTGAATTCAAGTGGGTCGCTGGCGATGGGAGAAGGCAAGAACGAACCCGGATCGTGATCGTCACACTCGGATCAACTTCCGCTTTCCACTGAGCATTCATGTCCTCCGATGAAGGCCAGGGAAGCAAGCGCAAAAAGGCACACCGCCCATGCGACGGGTGCCGAAAAAGAAAGCGTAACATGGAAGCTCCGCTACGAGCCATGCATGCTCACAATCTTTAGGTCGATGTATGCTTGGTGCACTGGCAAGGCATTTCGATTGATTGCGACTACAGGTGACGGAGAAGAACCGTGTTCTCGTTGCATGAAATACGATTTCACTTGTACATATGAGCAGAAGGCAATAGTACGTGTTCAATACACCTCTCCGAGTCCTTCTCTCGCAAACCAATTACTCCCTAGAAACGGACGTCCAGCAGGTAAGCGGATAGAAGCAATCGTATACGAGACGAATTAACTATCTCAAGCTATGTTCAGTCGCTAGAATCGCGGCTCAAGACAGTCGAGTCCTTGTTACAGCACCAATCCGGTCCTCCCGTCTTTACTCCCCCGCCGAAGCCTTCCGACTTGCACAATGGGCCGGGTGTGCAGATCGTAACCGCTGCGATACGCTCCATAAACAACCCATTTCCTGTTCCGCATTCAGACGACCTCGGCTTCATGGACGTGTCCGACAAACTCGGGACCCTCAAGATCTCGCAGGGCTTTCACGGCAAATCGAGCCAGGCGATGCTCGTGAAATCTGTCATGGATCTCAAGGGACTTGGAGCCAAAGTCAGGGGCGTTCAGAAACGGCCAATGCCAGACAAGCCGTGGGCGATGCGACCAGTGCGTGGTCTCCTCATTCTTCCCAACTGTCTAAATTGAATCAAAGTGGGCTCCAACTCGGTCGAGCACAAAGTACATCTTCCCAGAGGATAATCTCATCGTCCAACTCGTTACCTTTTATTTCCTCAACGTCAACGCCTTCTATTCGCTGCTTCACCGCCAGACCTTCGAGAGCGCCATCGCAGATGGCGTCCATCTCACGTCCGAAACAGAGTTTGGTGCAACAGTCTTGCTTGTTTGTGCTCTCGGCGCGCAATACTCCACCGACCCCCGCGTTCGCAGCACCATCCCTGGTTCGCCGCCAGGGCACATTTGGTTCGACCAAGTGGATCTCGTGGTATGCAGCCAGCCGACGTTGTATACTCTGCAGTCCTATTGTGTAAGCTTACTCGAGCAAAACGATTTTTCATCTAATTATCGTCCCTAGTTAGCAATTTTATATTTGGAACGCACCTCCGGCCCTCGTGCTTGCTGGACGCTCGTCGGAATCGGTATTCGTCTCGGCCAAGACATGGGTGCGCACCGGGAGCGAACGCACCGCGGGCCTGTGATCCCCGAAGCCGAGCTGGAGAAGCGCGCGTACTGGTTAGTTGATCAGTTTCCTCGCTCACTATGCTGACTTTTCTCGACAGGCTCCTCACGCTCCTCGACACGCAGTTCAGCGCCGCTCTTGGACGGTCTATCGCCATCCACATCCACGAGTTCTTACTATTTTGGGTCTTGAATCGTTCTCATAGTTCGCAGCTTTGACCTCGGATTCCCGATCCGATGCGACGACGAGTACTGGGTTGACGGTACCTTCGTCCAACCTCCCGAAAAACCGTCGAGTGTGGACTTTTTCGTCCTCCAGCTCAAACTGCAGAAGATATGGGCGTATACGCTCAAGATCTTTGTGTGTTCTTCCTCCCTATGGATCAATATTGTGCTGAATATTCTTCAGTACACTACCAATCGAAACCAACGTCTACTAATTGGTCTGAACGACGATAACTGGGTAGAGCCGCTCGTTGTCGAGTTCGACTCTGCGCTCAACTCGTGGTTAGAGTCCATCCCAGAACATCGTGAGTGACTCACACTTGGATATGCGCTACTGAGAATTCGTAGTCCGCTGGAACCCCGACGGATTCGACGCCGCAGCGAATCCCAATCCGCTTTTCTTTGACCAGTCGGCGGCTCTGTACTGCATGTTCTACTTTGCGCAAATTCTCGTCCACCGGCCATTCATTCCCGCAGCGCACCAAACGCAAGGCCCCGGTGCCAAGCCGAGAGTGAGCAAAATACATATTATTATTTTTTCGACACTTGACAACTAATCGACAGACCTTCCCGTCGCTTTCAATTTGCAACAACGCTGCGCGAGCGTGTGCTGGACTAGTCGACATGTATGACCAGCATCGACCGGACCATCCGCTCATCTGTGGACCTGTGTGTTGTTATTATTATTATATTCCGCACAATACTCACCACGTCCTGGTAGACACCTGCGTTCACAGCGGGAATCGTGCTTCTACTGAACGTCTGGGGTATGGCTAGGAATAACAAGAACGCAACCGGTTCTGTGACGGGAAGGGAGCGCTCGAGCGAGCAGGATGTTCTGGACATGAAAGACGTTCGGCGATGCTTGAAGTCCCTGCAGGTACATAAAGCTCATTGGCCGAGTGCCGCGCCGTTGGCGTACGTTCTACTTTTCTTTTCGGACACATTTTAGTGACAACGAATCAGAGATACCCTCGAGCAGCTGCTGAAGATCGACATCGAACAAGCTATCCACGCGCAGTTTCCGTATCCCCCAGCTCAGGGCCCGCCGCGTACGACTCGAAGCTACTCTCCTTCGCCATTTTCGGGTCCGCCGCTTGATGACAACCTGATCGACGCTGCTGTTGCCCAGTGGTCAAGAGCTGAAGATGGAAACAGTGGAATTGATCTCGGATTGAGCATAGGAACTGCTCCTTCAAGCTTCGATTTCGTTCAGCAGGAGCAAGCGTCTGCCGAGGTCGACTCGCACTTTGATATGATGTTGAGGCAGCCGTTTGGTGAGCTCGAGGAGCCCGGCCGCCCACCGATTATCAACCCATCCACCGCTCCCTACGTGGATCCGTTTGCGATGGATATAGATTTGGACACAGTGGCATTCTGGTCGCAGGCCCCGAGCGCGTTTGAGTGCGTGTTTTGTTTTACTTCAGGAATGAGTCGCTGATGTTTTGGCAGGGTGTCGGACTGGGATTTATATCTTAGCGCGATGGGGCTCCCGACCCAGTAGATCATGACTTTTTCCACACTGTTAGATAACGGATAAGTTGAACAAATCAGGTCAAAGACGCGTTCATTTGCCACAGGAAGCCCGACCTTGTCACCGCGTTGATTCAGGTCGAGTCCAGAGCACTTGAGAGTATATTTCACCACCTATTGACCACCTACCTACGCCATATCGCGTCAAAGACGCGTTAATCTCAACAAATATTTGCTCCTTGTGACCGCGTGTCGGCTTCTGATCCGATCTGATGCGTCTACAAAGTAGTCTACAACTTGCTTCTCATCCACGATGTCCTTTGTCGACATCCTCATCTTCGGCGCCGGATGGACCTCAACATTCCTCATCCCACTCTGCCAGGAATCCAACATCACCTTCGCCTCCACCACGCGCTCCGGGGCTGCATCCACAATCAAATTCGACTTTCAACCCAACTCAGAGGACGCAGAGCCATATAAAGCTCTCCCGGACGCGAGGACAGTTCTGATAACTTTCCCAATAACTGTATCTGGCGCATCGGAGAGGTTGGTGCGGCTTTACCTCGCGACGCGAAGTGAAAGCACACGTATGACGCAAGAAAATAAACCGTTCTTTATTCAACTCGGCGCGACGAGTATATGGGATGTGAGTGCCTTCTGTAGAGGCTCAAACATCGACGAATTCAAGTTAGAAGTTGCCCTCCGTTGCGGCTAAAAGCGCCATCTATGACCGTAACTCTCCGTTCACACCCACTGGTCGCTCCAACGCCGAAGTCGAGCTCCTGACGTTGTCGCCTACCGTAGCGTCCACAACGGTTCTCAACCTAGCAGGTCTTTGGGGTGGCCAACGCGTCCCTCGGAATTGGGTCGGGCGGGTTGCACCAACCAAGGAGGCTTTGCAGATGAAGGTCAGGCAGAGATCTTTCGACTGTTACTGATCGAGGGCTGACGCGAAAATTACCACAGGGCAGTGTACATTTCCTTCACGGACAGGACCTCGCGCGTGCAATCCTCGCCGTTCATAACGATTTTGAAAAGGCCGCCGGGCAACGGTGGCTGCTTACCGATGGACGGGTGTACGACTGGTGGGATTTGGCGAGTGCGTGGACCGCAGGTTTGGCACCACCAGCCGACGCGCCTTCGACGTGGGTGTGCGAGCTCATGCGGGAGGATGATGTCAAGGTCTTGCCTCGCAACACTTCGTCTCTGGGAAGAGTACTCGACTCGAGGGATTTTTGGAATGTTTTTGGGCTGGCGCCAATCAAGGCGCGGGTGGAGTAAAGCGCGAGTGATGTACTGTGGTTTTCTTGAGCAAATTCATTGTGTAGCTAACGCATGGTGGTATTATTGTGGCTGAGGATAAGCATTCCTACATTTCGAGTCGCCAACGAGGTCTGTATGTCTTGAAATTACTGTAATTTTGGGCTCGGCGCTGGTAGTCGTTCGTTTCCATTTCTTTATAATGACTGAGAATTACTAGTACTCGGCATCGACCACTGACTTGTACTCAAGTATAACTAACCGTGACAGGGCGGTGACGCCGAGTCGCCTCTTGCTCTTGACCATTATGTGTGTCCGCTATCCTCAGCTTCATAAGACCACAGCTGACTCCGAGTCCCACAGGCAAGAAATACCCTCCTTGCCACCCAGTCCATGCCCGTATCTCGTCCAAAGCAATTCCCCGCCCACCGATGCGCAAGCGTCCGTAATCCACCAAGCTATCCAGACTACAAACGATGGCATATCCTCTCTCGACAGCCACATCGTCGAGTTGAAGAAAACACTAGAGCAGTGCCAATTGCGACGACAGGAGCTGGTGACATTCGCCCATTTGCACCGTGGCGTCGTCTCTTCTCTGCGTCGAGTTCCAAGCGAGGTGCTGGGCGAGATATTCAAGCTGGTCGCTCGGGGTCATGTGAAAATGGGGTCCCTTTGTCACCTCAGCGCGGTTTGCAGTCATTGGCGTACTGTTGCGCTCAGCCATCCCCTTCTTTGGCGTTATATCTGCCTCAACGATTTCCACGCGCAGAAAAACACATCTCGCGAATCACGCCGAATAAGCACGCAGGCTCAGCACTCCCGGGAGGCTCCACTCATTGTCACCGTCATAACGTATGAGAAACTGGCATTCGACCCTCGCACTCTACCTCTTCTCGACCTCCTTCTTGTGTCGTCTGCGCGATGGCAGCGGGCCGCCCTCACTCTCGGGCCAGAGCACTTTGCTCACATTTCCCAATCTGAAGCAGCTTTCTCCAGGCTCTCCACGCTTACGCTGCGTGTGTACAATTCATTCCCGCCGAACGCGAGCATATTCTTCAAATCCCTCTGCGCCTTGACGGATTTGACGTTGGAGACCACGGCCGCGGTGTCCATTCCGAGCACTTCGGGCATACCGTGGACTCAGCTTCGGTCTTGCCACCTCTCCCACTTCTCGCTGAATGACATTGCCCACGTTCTCCCACTGCTTCCACCACAGTCATCCTTATCTTTGAGGTCGCCTGTCACCTGGAATGGCCCATTGCCGCCCTCAACTACATCCCTCCTTTCCGCACTTTCGTTCGACGACTGCGATACCAAATTTGTCAACAAGCTACTCGCGATCTCGACAAGTCCGAACCTCAAGAAGCTCGCCATCCGTGATCGTGGACTCGGAAGGCCAGCTACCGGGCGTGAGTTACCACCCATCTTGGAATTCCTCCTCCGTTCTCGGTGCGCGCTCACGGAGCTCGCACTCGACATCGAACGTGACGACCAGTCATCCATCAACTCCCTCGTCGAGTTCCTGGAGAGCGAGCCTGTGTGTGGTATCGTCGACCTGGAGTACAAAACTCAAAGCCTGAACCCATCGATCTTGTCCCTCCTTGCAAAGCAGCCCCAGCTGCTGCCCGAACTACGAGTCCTTGCACTGCACATCCGCACCAAGTTCGATGACCAGGGCCTGCTTGAACTGTGTAATGTTCGGAGGCAGGCCTTGCGGGAGCTCTGGATTGAGGTACCACGGGGCGTGGTGCGGTCGGCTAACGAGGCTACTATCTTGTCCCGACTGCGCGCCAGTGGTTTGGATGTGGTTGTGAGTCCGTTGTTCAGAGACCGGCACTGGTAACGATACACTGTGCTACTGCTTACGCCAACGCGATGCTTCTATACAATACTATTCTGTAGGCTGCTCCGAGTCGTTCCCACATACATGCATGTTCCACAAATTTGCATATACGTACTCCGCAATCTTGTCCACCTCGTCGTAGTAGCCCGTGAATAGATTCATCCTCCCAAATAGCTAACCCTCGTCTTCCTCACTGCTGTCGTCCTCCTCATCCTCATCCCCCGATTGCGCCGCAGCAAGATTCTCGTCCCCGCCTTTATAAAACTCATCGACAAACACCGGCGACCGCCCCACCCACAGTGCAAACGCCGTCCACTCGTCCTCAACCTCCAACACAATCGCACGTTTGGAGAGCATCGAGACGAGCCGAGCTTGAGCTACGCGGTGTCCGCCCGAGTGTTTCAGACGGTCGTGAATGCGGTAGAACGCAAAAAAAGCTTCGAATATCCTGGGTGCTGACATGTTAGTAACCAGGTGGGGAGGAATTGAATGAATGAAAACAGCACGCACTCGTCGATTCTCCGGTCGGTTTGTTGCCATAGTAGGACTGCCGGGAATCGCCAGATGAAACATCGCAGGCACGTATCCTCCTCCGCATCCTCCTCCGCCATCCCTCTCGCTTCCTCGCTGACGGGCTCGAGAATCCGAGTCTCCTCTAACCCTGCGTCCCGCAATGCCTCGCGCACAGTCGCATTCGCCCACACCGCAAAGTCATGCGGGAGCAGCAGCGGCAGGCGGATGTCCTTGCCCGGCTGTAGCACGGCCTTTACAGAGGACGCGTACACAACACGCTCGAGGTCCTGGATGAAGTCTGGGAGGGCGCGCCAGCGGTCATCGTCGACGGTGACGTCCCCGAACTCGCCTTCGCTGTTTTGGATGTAGTTGATGAGCTGAGAGTCGTTGTAGGCGTCCAGGATGTCGGTGAGCTTCTTGTGGGCGAAGCTCTCATCCCAGTCGTAGCTACGTACGGGTCAGAGGGAGATGAGGGCCAGTAGAGACAGAAGTACTCACCTTGGGGTATCGTCGTAAGAGAGGTTCTTTGCAAATCCCGTCAGCATAGAGCGCGACATAACTAGAACGTACTTCGCCATCTTCGTATGTCGTCTCCGCGAAGCTATCGTCCCTCATCCTGCGGTTCCCAGTCCCCGTTTGAGTATCACGAAAGGCCCGATTGAGAAAATACGCACACAACCTCCTCGCGATGCTCCATCTCAAATAGCGCGACATAACATGCCGCATGAACAGCGAGAACCCGCTGAGGCAGCTTTTGTGCTGCGGCTCCGATGTGATCTGGTCACCGTTCTCCAGCGCAGAGTGCCCGCACATGGACGAGTCGGTGTTCCCAATAACACGCCTCGTCCAGTCGCGGGCGGACATTGATAGCGTTTCTAGATTGAGCAGGAGAAGGGTTTCCCCGTGCGCGAATTCCTCGATGGTGGGCTGGGATTTGCGTAGAGAGCTGACATAGGACGGGAGGATGCGAATGCCGTAGCCCTGGATTCGCGTTAACGAAGTATTGATCGAGTGCGTGAAACTTACTCGATATACGTATTTGAAGACTCTGGCAGCCATTTCAGTGCTTCGCAAAAGTCGGGATGCGATTATACGTACCGCTGTTCTTGGCTGGCACGCCGCTCTGAGAGATAGTGACCTTGAATGAGGTTCATCGTAAAGACATTGAAGCCCGCTGTCATCTAGAGTCAGTATACCTTGAGGGGGAGCACCTAATAACGCACTTTCCAGCGCCCTTGCACATCTTGGAAGTATGTGCAGGTCGCTCCCGTCAAAGCCCAGGGCACATACATCCAGGTCAAAGTTGAGCAGTACGTCCTTCGGTGACTTGACAAGCTTGAGCACAATCTGCAGCCGGCGGAGGGGATAGCGCGAGTAAAATGTGATTGTCTTGCAGTTGCGCACGACTAGCGGGGCTGGCGCACCCTTCGGGAGGTTCTTGCGGTACACATCGAAGACGTGCTGGATTTTGAGAGGGGCGGCTGTTGCATTTAGCCCGTGCATGTATAGGTCGATATCGGAGGAGAGCCACGCATCCTTCGGCCCGACGGAGAGCGTTCCGAGGATGATTCTGCCTGCGACGAAGACGTTGGCCCAGTTGAGGCCCTTCAGCAACCCATCGGACATGCCGTTGAATCGCGCTTTGAATTTGTTGGTTGAGGGTTGGATTGTAATGCTCGGAGACCGTTTCTCGGCTAGGATGTGGAATCCAGAGACGTTTGGAGGGCGGTTTATACGCCGGGCCGTTGGCGTCAGTCCGTGCTCGGGAAATACCGCGTCCGCGTCATCGAGGGTGATGAGCCCGCGTTTCCAGTCCTTCTCAGCATGGCGCGTGAAGCTGAGGTGTTTCTCATGAGCCAGAATCCTATTATGGGGTCGTTTCGGCAATTGCGAGAGCAAGGTCAGAAACACACCATTCGTCGATATCGATCGTCGTGGGCTTCACCGTCCTGGACGATTTACCCCCAGCCGGCATGCCTTTTCTTCGCTTTGCTGGAGGGTGTTGCGGGGATGCAAGACATTGACGGAGTTGGGGATATGATATCCGCACACGCGCATCCTTGGACAGAGCCATAAGTGCGTCCATGCTCTCCGTCTCCTCAGAGTCAGCCAGCGTGGGCACCTCTGCTGTAGCACGCTCCTTGATATACTTTCAGTGTACACCGACTTGATATTCCACGACTTCCCGAGCCAGCTCGGACATACACGTCCATTCCCCCCGTTCGTCGAAGGAGCCGGCGTTGAAGACCGCGCGTAACTTGGAGGGGACGGAGCTGGACAGGATGGGCCGCCAGACATGGTTCGCGTAGAAGGTGGCGTCCTCGCCTGGGATTTCGTTTAGGAAAGTATGCTTTGCGGTCGCTGGATGCACGAACACGCCATAGTTGGTTGGCCAATGCTACAGTACTATAGTCGGCCGTCGTCGCTGACAAGAGAAAATTCGGCGATCACATCATGATTGCCGGCTCGTCTCCGGCAAACGCCGAGCTCGAGTATTCTTCCAAACTAGCTGCATTCAAGTGCCGCAAAGCGACGCGCAAGCGCCCGAGTACCGCAATAGCAATGGCTATGAAGGCTTATTCACTCTGTCTTCACCCTCACGTCCATGCCAGTGGTGGGTGGGCGTGACTCGCTTCTCGCTCTTGACCATCATGTCTGTTTGCTATCTTCGGCTTCAAAACCGTGCAGCTGACTCTCATAGGCAGGAAATACCCCCCTTGCCACCCAGCCCATGCCCAGATCTCGTCCAAAGCAATTCTCCGCCCACCGATGCGCAAGCGTCCGTAATCCACCAAGCTATCCAGACTACAGAAGACCGCATCTCCTCCCTCGACGGCCACATCGCCGAGTTGAAGAGAACACTAGAGCAGTGTCAACTGCGACGACAAGAGCTCGTGGCATTCGCCCATTTGCACCGTGGTGTCGTCTCGTCTCTGCGTCGAGTCCCGAGCGAGATACTGGGCGAGATATTCAAGCACGTCGTTCAAGAGAGCCGCGATGAGAATTTGGAGCATCTTTGTCGCCTCAGCGCGGTCTGCGGTCCTTGGCGTACCATTACGCTCAGCAATCGCCTCCTTTGGCGCAATATCTGGGTTTACGATTTTCACGCGCAGAAAAACACACCCCGCGAATCACGCCGAATAACCACGCAGATCCAGCGCTCACGGGATGCTCCACTCACTGTCACCATCGGCAGTGCACATAACTTCGACCCTCGCACGCTACCTCTTTACGACCTCCTTCTCATGACATCCGCGCGATGGCAGCGGGCCGACCTCATTCTCTTGCCAGAGCACTTTGCTCACATTTCCCACTCTGGAGCAGCTTTCTCCAGTCTCTCCACGCTTACGCTGCGTGTGTACAATTCGTTCCCGCAAAACGCGAGCAGGTTCTTCAAATCCCTCTGCGCCTTGACGGATTTGACGTTGGACTCGGAGACGGTGGTGCCAATTCCGAGCAATTTGGGCATACCGTGGACTCAGCTTCGGTCTTGCCGCCTCTCCCACTTCTCGCTGAAAGACATGGCGCACATTCTCCCGCTCCTTCCCCCACAGTCATCCTTATCTTTGAGGTTGTCTGACTCTTGGCGCGGCGCATTGCCCTCCTCGACTACATCCTCCATTTCGGCTCTTTCCTTCGACGACTGTGATACCGATTTTGTTGGTCAGCTACTCTCAATCCTAACAAGTCCGACCCTCACGAAGCTCGCTATGCGTCATGGTGAACGAGCAGCTACTCGGAAAGAGTTAGCACACATCCTGCAATACCTCTTACGCTCGCAATGCACGCTCGCGAACCTCGCACTGGTCATCAAAGAGCAGTCAGCCATCGATTCCCTCGTCGAGCTGCTGGAGAGTGAGCCTGTGCGTGGTATCGTCGAACTGGAATGTTATATCTCCTACATAATACAGCCCCCACGGTTCTTCTCCCTCCTTGCAAAGCAGCCTCAGCTACTACCCGAACTACGAGTACTTGCGCTTCGTACGTACTCAAGCTTAAGTGCCCTGCTTGACAATAAAGGGCAGCTTCAAGACCTGGTCGAACTGTGTGATGGTCGGAGGCAGTCCCTGCGGGAGCTCTGGATTGAGCACCCGCCGATCAGGCGGCAGCTTAACGAAGCTACCTTGTCCCAACTGCGCGCCGGTGGTTTGGACGTAGTTGTGAGTCCGTTGTTTAGGGATCGCCGGTGACGATGCACTGTGCTACTACCGCAAGCTGCTTACGCCAACGCGATCCTTCTATAGGCTGCTCCGAGTCCGTTCCCACATACACGTATACACAAATTAGCAGATACGTACTCCACAATCTTACCGTCGTACTAGTGGTAGCCACTGCCAGTGAATACATTCGCCCTCCCCAAGGTCATCTCTAGCCATAAGCATTACTCCATTTTGAAACCATATGAGCCTGACGAGGCCCACTTCATGAGCTCGCCCGGCGTCTTGACCTCCCCGGGCATGTTTTCGACTCGGGCTTGGATGGCTGGTAACGATTGATCATGAGCTGAAGGTGTCTTATTATTTGGCGGCCATTCCGATACCAGAAAGATTACTCGTCCGATCCAGGCATCGGCAAGTTGACCAGATTGAAGTTTATCGTTTTGTTCGTTTAGCGGCTGCATACTCCCTTTTTCTTGATTCGCCGCGGGAGCACAAAATCTAAGCTTGATCTAAGCGGGAGCGAGGGACTCGGAGATCGGGATTGCCCAGCCAAGCAACTTATTCTAGTAAGCAGAGTTAAATCAGAGCGGGGAAAGCTAGTCGGTGCGTATGTACATCATACGGAAGAGTGAATGCATTTTCGCGCACGTCTGCATCCAGTGGTTACTTTTGACGAAATTGTAGAGTTTGAGCGGGATGATTTGCGAAGAGAGGTTGGATATTATCGCTTCCTCTGACGCGCAGGATGTTCTGTCCCGCGATTGAAATAGAGCGACGCATCCGACGGAGCAGTGGTCGTCTTCGCATCCTTTCCTTGTCGCGCCGCCGCATAACCGGAGGGGAGTCAGCGGCACGTCGCAAGCAGTTCACGGCGATCCCTCGTCAAGCAGTTTGACGCCATAACGTTCGAGGTCACGGTGAATCTTTTTCGACCAGAAAACGGTTTAGTCTGAGAGGGGGGGGGGGGTTAATTATACTCGCAGGTCCGAAACCCTGAGCAACAAGTCTACCTAAGAAAATTTGTACCGGAGAGTCCCTTCAGTAGCCAGTGCCGAGATAGCTCGGCCGCTCGTCACTATAATGTCAAGCCATACGTACGCCCACCTCAGTCATCGGCACCCTCGAACCACGGGTCCTGTAATAACTCTTCGGCGGTGGCCCGGTCATCCGGATTGAGGCGCAACCATCGGCGCATGAACTGTGCCAATGCAGAGCCATCATCGTCCGATATATGCTCGCCATTGGTCATGAACTTGTGCTCCAGAGACCAATGGAAAACGGGGGGCTCTTTCTTCAACGCACCTACGTGGACGTCAATCCAGGGGGGAAGAGGAGGTTGCAAGTCCCGAACGTACATTCACTGTTGAAATACTCGCCTGCCAGCGGCCACTCTCTGAGCTGTTTCGCTCGGAAAGTCATTTCACCGGTGAATAGAATCATTTGATACAGCATGCTTTCAACCTCTGTCAGGCCGTGCTTCGCATTGGTGCGCCACTGAAAGAGAGTGCGAGTAGTGGACAGGTCGAAGACCTAGCAGCGACCGTTAGCAGGGAATGGCAATATTACGAGGCATAAGTACCATACAGCCAAACGCCCAGATGTCCGCTGGCATTCCCCAGTGTCCCCCTAGGAATGACTCTGGGGCTCGGAAAGGGGGGATTGTTATTGTTCGATCGTCATGCATCTGAGCAGGTAAGGCTGCGTGAGATGATCATGAGTGTTACTTCAAGCGGCTTAAGAAAAGCAAGAACTTACCAGTGCCAAAGTCGGACAGTATATAAGTGGCGCGGCGAGCGAGCTTGTCCGAGATCATGGGCAAAGGCTGAGATACAGCAGCTTGTACAATGCCATCGTCCGACTTTTCCGGTGGATGGCGTCGCGATGGATCCTCTTTCATCCAGCGCTCGATGTCTGCCGTGTTCAGCTCCGTGGCAAAAAAGATATTGTCGTGTTTAAGATCGGTGTGGACGACGCCACGGCTATGCGCGTGAGCGAGGCCGCGTAGAAGATGAAGCATGATACGTTTGGCCGTCAGGAGGTCAACAGCGGTTTTGCCGGACTGGTAGAGAGAAGTGTAGAGAGCTTTCACATCACCACCATAGACGGGCATCACGAGACAGAGATGAGAGCCAGCTGAGCCGCGGCCGGGAATGGTAAACGTGTCCAGGAGGCGCGCGCAATGCGGGGACGGAGGGTCCTCTGACAAAAGCTGTAGAGCTTCTGCTTCCAGGTTTACGCCGTTCTCATTCAGCTGGGTCATATAGCCAGTCAGCGCCTTGACCGCAACAAATCCATTGCCGCTATGTGTACACTTAGCGAGTGTCCTCTCACGAAGAGGATGGAGCTTACACTTTGTCGCGAGCCAGCCACGTACTCGAGTGGCCGCCCCGCCCCAGCTTTCGCAGAATCATGTACCGCTGGTCATCTCCGATGGATTCACCAAATTCAAACTGTGCCCAGCCGTAGCCTCTTGTGGCTGGCAGCCCCAAAGCTTCCGAAGTGAACTTGGACAAGTCGATACTGTCGACGGAGAGATGCTTGTTCGTCGACTCAGTGGATGTCGATATGTGGCGAAATCTAGCGCAAGTGCGAGCGAGTGGGGGAGGTTGTCGGTAAAACACGCGCGCGGCGCGAAGCATGGCAAAGATCACAACTACGTAATTTTTGGTGACCTGGTACCCCCGATTCGGATATGATAACCCGATAAGATAAGTTGACCACTCATGCCTTACTGTCCCCGCTATCTTCAGTCTGTTCGTAGTAGACACTGAATACACTCGCTCTCCCAAAATTCATCTCGGGCCATAAGCTATATAGTCGAACCTCCTCTAACCACTTAGAAAAATTGCGCACCTCGACCTACTATCAACCTATACTATGGTCCATGAAGCATAACCCATATCCTATCCATACGGTCGGGTGTCCACCAAACCCTCAGTTGTGTTCGACTGTACATAAATTATGCCATTTTGAGCCCAATTTGAGCCACTTCGTAAGCGGTTGGTGACTCGGACGATTGAGCTGAAGGTACGGAAAGATTAGCCAACCGATTCAGGCGGCCAGTCATGCATTGAGAACCAGATCTCCAGTTGAAGTCATCATCTGTTCGCTTCAGTCCAGCAGCTTTATACTCCGCCAGCGCGTTCAAGTTTTCTTGCCAGTCTAAGTGAGTCGGATTCGGGCACCATAAAGTCTCTGAATCCAGATCTGAGCGGGAGCGGGAGCGGGATCGGAGGGAGATTCGACACTGATTAGGCATTGAAAGAGAGCCGCGTACTGCTAGCGTACATATGGAAGATCTAGAGTGAATGGATTTCGAGCCGATTACTTGGAGACGTCGAGCGTGATGATATTGCGAAGAGAGGTTGAATGGATGTTATTGCGCCTCAGACTGTGCCAGTGAGCGACGCCACGGGTATAGTAGCTGGAGAGAGAGAGAGAGTTATTTCGATGCTCTCGCGTTACATACTCAAGATTTTAGAGTTTGCGGAGGACCGCATCCGAGTCGGCCTGGACCTGCAATAGACAGCAGTTTAAGGACGGTTACTTAAATTGAAAGAGCGTACCTTAAAAAAACCCGCAACCAACTTGAAGCGTCTAATAGTCTATTCCAGGTCCAGGTCCAGGATGACGACGATTGTGGTGGTATATTTAGCCCAAACCGACGAGCAAGGAGCTTGCCTAGATCCTTCCGTGCGGCCGGTCGAGTCTGCGGATTGGCAAAGAAGGTGTTTTGAGGTAAGAATAGGTCGAAACTCGTCGCAGCGATGCCAGTGAAACACAGTGCGCAGGGTATAGCCAAAGAAAGATGGATTCCGGTCGTAGGGTAGTATACCGAAGCGCCTCGAGGTGTGCGGCGTATCTCTGGGGTAGCAGCGCCTTCAAGTGAAAAAGAAGGATCCAAGATGTTGAGGTGTTATCTTTGTCGAGCGGCAAACTTTTTTTGCTTGTTAAATTAGGCATCGCTTAGCGCCCACACGGAGTCATGCATACATATGATCAGGGACGGTTGTTGTGATGCGAGCAAGATGCGAGGAAGATTGATCGAGGAGAGAAAGCAAGGATGGCCATGGGGAGCGTGTGTGATAGCGTTTTGGTGTGAGATAGGGGAGATAGCCTCTGTGTGAAAGACTCAAAGAGAGAGATGCCGGGGCCGGGCTTGACAACAGCTGCTGTGGTGGATGCGCCACATGTTGAATGATATCGACGAGGCCGTGCAGCGTCTAATACGCACGGCGGACGGGTGAAATGAGGGGGAAACAATTAGTGAGAAACGGCGTTGAAGCGAGAGCGTGGCCCTTGAAGGTTCTGGATTGGGAATCACAGCGTGGAAGACGTTGTTATTGTGAGAGACGGAAAAGGAAGGCTGTCACGGTGACTGTCACGCTCGCTCTTTTGTCTTTCGCCATGATGCATCGGTATTGTTGTCTGGGCCAGCCGGGGATACAGCCATCTGCCGTGCACCCATCTCGCCCAGATGACTTCTCTCGCGCCTGAAACAAAAGCACGGATGACGGAACCACTTTTTTTTTGTTCTCCACCTCGATCAAGGCAAGGAGTCCATTCGGTATAAAACGATAACACCAAATGGTCGTCGATCTCCACCGAGTCACTCGATCTCCTCTCCTCCCACATGGCCTACTACAACCAACCCGCTGCCGCCAACTACCACACGCCCCCTACACATGCGTCCCTGCGCCAACGCGGTTATCGTCTCTGCGACCAGTGCGGAGCCGTCGAGACTCCCACTGTCTCCAAGTTTAGACTCTGCGGCGGATGCGTATGTCCAGACCTATACTCCCTTTGAGTCGACTGAATTGGATCTAGATGACGACTCAATACTGCTCTCCCGCGTGCCAAAAAGTCCACTGGCCCTCGCACAAGATCATCTGTCAGCACACCGTCGAGCAGGTGTCTGGTGTCGGGTACGGCGGCGAGAAGGTCGCCAAGAGCCTGCGCAAGTTCACCTCGGCACACGCAGCCCTCTTTGGCTGGGCCGGCTTCCAGGCCCTCCAGCTCAAACGCATCCCCGCAAACATTCGTCAAAACGCTCTCCTTATCGAGCTCTCTCCCACGGAACACAGCGAGTCCCATCGTCGGTGCGTCTTTTGCCTTACCTCCGTCTTTTCTCTCGTAAACTGATGAGAAAAAACAGATTCTCGATCACTGCGACTCACGTAGTTCCCCGGACATACATCTGCGACCCGCTCGTCGTTGCGGACATCCAGCGCCGCGAGGAACGGTGTCGGGCTGCAGGCGGGATTGGCACGGCCGTCATCATCATCCAGTGCGGGTCCGTCAGCCAGGTCATGCCCGTCGAGGTCGATGCGCCGTCCCGGATCACCTGGGACGTCCGCGACGACTGGGCGCGTGTCGTCTGCCACTTTATCGAGTCGGGCCGGACGGACTTTCAGCCCATATCGACTACTCCGAGGGGGATCTACTACGGATGATGATTATATCTCCGTCTTCCCCTTCGTCTTCGTCTTATCGTCCGTCATTTCGCCTACCCCCTCTTCGCAATAACCACACACACGGGATGGATTCCTGTACCTCGCAACGCATCGCATTTGTATTAACTTATCACTCACGTCGGCCCTCTTTTTCGTCATTCCGCACGCTCTGTTTCGCACAAAGTAACCATACCCAATACGTGTTTCTGCTATGGCTTTGTTTTGTTGTACTGTACCTGTACTGTACTCGAAATGTGAATCGTCCTCGTACACTTCTGGTTCCCAAGCACTCCAATCCAAGTGTGTCATGCGTGACATAATCACACACTGCTTGGAAAGCGACTCTACGAATGGCACTAGCAACACGACGCAGACCGCATACGAGCGCACCGGGCGATGGCTCGCGGACCATGACCATCACCGATGCGTCGCCTGGGGAAGACCATGGCCATGGGACGGGCGACAGCGATAGTGATACTGGGGGACCAAGCGAGAATGTCGTCGGGACGCTACGACTGCGTGGTGCTGCCCCACCACGCTCAGCTGGGAGGAGACACGTTGTGTGGGACGAAGATGTCGTGGATAATGAGGGATGTGGACGAAAGTCGTCGAAGAGTACGTGCTTCCTCTCACTGTCGTCTTTTTGGATGCATAACTGACACGGAGGGCTGATTTCAGTATGCTGCATCTACCACAAACCACGCAACTTTGACGAGTCGTCGTCTTCGGACTCATCTTCCTCCGACTCCTCCGACTCCTCGGATGATGAAGACGGTGGTGGTGGTGGTTCGTCGGGTGGAGAAGACGCATACGATGCGCGGATAGCGGCGCGGAGGAGGCTTCAGCAGCGACTGCGTGAGCGTGAGCGGTCGCATCAACACCCACATCCGCATCCAGATGGCGCTGCTGAACGGGAAAGGGAAGAATCGACGGTTACCCAGCTCGAACCGCCGCCGACACCGAATGCGTATGAGAAGACTAAGGCCCCGCCGTCGTCGCGCAAGGTAAAGGGGAGACGCAAGTCGGGTGAGTTGTCGCTCCCGACGCTGGGAGGTATATTTCTGACGTTCATGCAGGTTGACACGATGGTATGGCGTTCGAAGTGCACATTTAATAAATCCATATACAAATGATGTTTTTTGAGGTGATTCCATATATATATGGACGTTTTCTCTATACAAGTTGAGCTGCTGCCGTATACTGTCCTAATCGGGTTCAGGTTTCGGACCACATCAGTTGACCCATCAATTTCATCAATTGGGCACATCACCGTCACAAATCCTCTATGTTTTGTCCACACACCAACCACACATATATATATATATATCGGTGACCGGGCAGGAATTCCACAGACAGTAACAATGACTGGGAGAACATGAAGACGTTGACTGGTAACGACAACGGTGATTGGAAGACAGAGAATGAGGGTAAGTTTTAGCTGCTTTCATCAACGCAATCCTTCAGCTGTTCTCAAGTTCAACTCCGGAGATCAAGGAAACCAAGAGGAAAGGCTCATTCTGGGTGACCTCTGAGTCCGCGAAATTTTTTTACATGTTAATATATGGCTCGAGGAATTACTTACAGCACCCATCCGACTCAGCTCAGGCATGATTACTCTGTTGTCTACTGTCTTGCAATACTTACAGTCTCCAATTCAATACCAGAGACTTGCTTCTCATTACCACCTGTTAATTCCTTCCACACTAGCGTATATATATATGTATGTGGACGAGCAAACGTGTAGAGGATCTGTGAGTTGTGACATATTGGACCCAATTGATGGGTCAAATGATGTGGCGGGAAACCTGAACCAGATTAGGACAGTATACGGCAGCAGCTCAACTTGTATAGAGAAAATGTCCATATATATATGGAATCACCTCAAAAAACATCATTTGTATATGGATTTATTAAATGTGCACTTCGAACGCCATACGATGGTCTTTGTGATATAGAACGCACACGCACACGCACGCTTGTATTTATTTCCGACCCCGCTTGAAACTGTAATTTGCAACGCGATTTCTTAAACGTTCTGCCAACGTATAAGAAGCAAGCGACATCTTTCAGCGATCCGATTCTATCCCTGTTTCCAAAAAAAAAAAATGATCGCCCTACAGCCAAGGCCGAGGCATGCTCCAGGCTCACATGGGGCTCTAATCCTAATCCTATCCTTCAACTGCCAAAAGGCCCGACTCCCCCTATTTGTTTAACCGGCGCGACGCGACTACGAGGTGGGTGTCTTTTTTTGTGCAAAAACGTCCCTGCCAGCTTCTGATTACCGGGTAGGGGTCTTGCAGCCGCAACGGAGCTCGGGAATTGGTTTACAGCGCAACTCGTCGACGTCGAAAAAAAAAAAGGGATCGGGATCGAGGACAGGAGGAGGTGGTGTCGGGACAGGCTAAACGCAAAAACTGTGTGGAGCGGGGGGGCCCAATAAAACAGAAAAACAGTGCCCGTTAACGCCACCGTCTCTTCCCCACATCCACATCCACACCCACAACCCCACGAGAAGAAAATGGCACTTTTGGATTTGACACTCGGGTGTATTTTGGTCGCGTCGTGGGCCAATATGGTGTACGTCTGTCTCTCTCGAGTTGTCTTGACCGAGTTGTTGCTCATCCTATCCTGAAAGCCTGTTCACGCTACAATGTCTACAGTATGCCTTTCTATCTGTCCTGAGCTGTTCTTCGACCCTCACTACTCTAGAACCGTCAAATACTTTACGAGGTATCCAAAAGGTGCGTTTTTGGTCACCCTTCCGCCATCCGCAAAGTCTAATAGCCTGCAGACGTCTGGTTTAACAAAGCCTGCGTCCTTGGTGCCCTTGCATCCGACACGATGGCCACGACCGCGATCCTGGCGGCGTGCTATCTGTACATGGTCACGGTGCGTTTGCGTTGTTCCTTCGTCGGTGAGGGCGTTTGGCTGATGTGGTATAGCATTGGGGAAGCCAAGACTTTATCGCCACACAGTATGTACCTTTTCCACCTTGCCGCCGCCCCAATGTTGATGCATCGCCGCCTCACAGACCATGGGGTATCCCGGTTTATATCGTCGGTACTGTTGTCACGGCGGCGATAGTCCAAATCTGGCTCACGAGGATGATCTACAACTTGTGCGTTTTCTGGCATACCATCGATCCGTGTATCGGTCTGACCTCCAGATGGTAGGACCAAGCAATGGTTTTGGATCCCAATCGTCGGCCTCGTCATCCTGACCGCTTTGGTCTTTGGCGGCGCGACTGCCGCGCAAATCTTCATCAACCCGTCGTATACTGGACGTGTGGCTCTCGGGCGATATGCGACTAGTGAGATCGTCCTTTCCGAGCCCCTTCGCTCGCTGACCTGGACGTTCCCAGTCTGGTTGTCCGCAAGTGCCGTTGCGGACTGCTTCATCACCGCCCTGCTCGTGTGGAAGTTCCGGTCTATCAAGACGAGTTTCAGCGACACCAAGGAGTACGTCTACTCACACTCACACTCGCACTCACACTGGCTCACCAACCCGTTCGGCAGCTTGCTTCGCCGACTGACGATTGCGTCCCTGCGGAATGGGTCTATCACGACCATCATGACGTGCGTTTTTGGGCTGTACATTTGCTTTGCTTTGCGCTGAGTTGATGAATAGGCTCATCACTCTCGTGGTATACAAGGCCCAGCCCGAGGCCAACACGGCGACAATGATTGAGATGGCTGTTGGCCGCTTATACACCTTGTGTGTCCCTTTCCCTTTCCATTCTCCCTTTTCACCAACCGGATAAGGTCGATGCTCGCCAACCTAAACAGCCGTGAAATGCGACTGGGCGACTCACAGACCTCCGCCTCTAGTCCCTCTGGTGCGCGAAACAAGTCTGGTCTGACCAACGGCAACGACCAGACGCCGACGGTGCTGCGGATCCGCCAGGACGTCGAGACGCATTACCAGTCCGATGCAGATGCCATCCCGATGAGCAATATCGACCAGTTTGGGAGGACCAAGCGGGATTTGGAGAGCGGCGATGGCGATGCGAATTCGGATGTCGACTTGCCCGTCGTGGTGACTGTCAAGCAGGAGAAACACTACCATAATGACTTTTAGCGCGCTGTATCTAGTTGGGGATTTGGGTTTGGCACTGGCGGCTGGAATGGACTTGTGTGTGTTTGTTAGCGCGCCACGAGCGATGCTTTCAGCCTATTTAATGCATTTGCGCGCATGCTCTCTTTGCCCATACTATTTACTCTATTCTTGTGGGCGCCTCAGGCCCTCAGTGGTTTGAAAGGCGAGCGCATTCTTGCTGTTCGAGCTCCATATCCAAGTCAATGGAACTGTCACACAGCAACCTGCATTTGACCGCCATTCCAAGCTATCCGCCGTCCGCCATGCAGGCTGCCTGGCCTGCAGCTGCAGTTGTCCTCCATTCTAAAGCTACTGGAATTCCACTATAAAACAAGCACACTCGGCCAGGATGGGGCTCAGACACTAGCATGATGCGCTCATCGACTTTTCTCTCCCTGCTCTCTCTTTTGTTCAATCTCCCATATGCACACTCGCTCCCGTCGTGCCCTGATGCCTCCAAAGCCAACTACGATTTCATCGTCGTGGGTGCTGGCGTAGGCGGCGGCCCTCTTGCTGCACGACTTGCAGAGAATGGATTTTCAGGTCGGTTTTGCCACGACCTTGATCTCGTCCGATTCATTGATACTGACCTCTATCTAGTCCTTCTCGTCGATGCAGGGCACGACGCCACGACGGTCAATACAACGATACCGTTTTATTTTGGACGAGCTGTCGAAGGTGGCACCACTCACAAAAGTGCCTTTTCTTGTGCTGACTCGGACGCATTGGTGCAGATTCACAGTTAGAGCTCAACTACACGTACGACGAGTATTCCCTCGGAGCCAAGTTTCCTCGAAATGATGCCTGGTTAGCCACCTACTACTACTCAATATTTTCCATACATACCACCTAATTTCTCTTCAGGTATCCTCGCGCGCGGGCTTTGGGCGGGTCCACCGTTCACAACGCCCTGATAAACCACATCGGAGCCACTAAACAGGACTTCGACGGCCTTGCGAACATGTTCAACGACTCGACTTGGTCGTACGAGAATATGCGAACGTATTTCACCAAGATCGAGCATAACCTCTACGTCGACCCGTCTGATGCCGAGCACGGGTTCGACGGATGGCTCAAGACTAGCCTCAATCCGACCGAGGTCCTTGCGAACCCGATGTTTGCGGGTGAGTCGTCTCCCTGAGGATGGAAGTAACTTTGACATGGCGCAGACGCCCAGCTACTCGATATCATCGGTACCTTGGAATCCTTCGGTCCTTTGGTCCCGGATCTCAATAGTGTCGCAAGCGAAGCAGCTGCTGGAGTTGGGGTGCCCAGTTATACGATCGACGAGAACCACAACCGCTCCTCTGTCCACGACCGCCTCGTCCAGGCGCGCTCGACCAACTCTGGTACACTGCACTTTGCGTTGGATACACTTGCGACCAAGATCGCGATGTGTGAGCGCAGCGGACGTCCGACAGCGTATGGGATCGAGATTGCTAGGGGAGCTGCGCTCGCTGTGGCTAGTAACTTCAACGGGAAGAAGAATCTAAAGACGGAGCTCGTCACTGCCCGTCATGAAGTTATCGTAAGCGCAGGCGTTTTCCAATCGCCGCAACTGGTGCGTTGACTCTATTCTTCTGTTTGCGTCGTTCTTACATCGTTCCATAGCTTATGGTAATCGCCTCCCATTTTTCATTCGCTACGAACGTTTTGACACATACCATAGCTTTCTGGAATCGGCGACCGAGAGCAACTCTTGCAGCACGGCATCGAAACCGTGGTTCATCTTCCCGGCGTCGGTCTCAACTTACAGGATCACGATGAAGTCGCCGTCATTTGGGAGTTGAAGCAAAACCACAGTCTATACAACAACTGCACGGTGCTCTACACGCCCCAAGAGGACTCCTGCCTCGAGTACTGGATCGAGTCCGACCACGAAAATCTCTATTCGTTCGGCGCAGCTCTCTTCATGTTGCAGACCCGCAGCTCACCCGCGATGCCCGACCCTGATATCATGATGTACTGGGCGCCCGCATTCTTCAAGGGCTTCTTCCGAGGTTTCTCGGACCAGCTCGCTGAGATCCACAATGCACTGTCGGTCGTCACCCTCAAAGCGCATCCGTCTTCGCGCGGGACAGTTCAATTGACTGGGAGCCATCCGCAAGACCCGTTGAGGATCGAGAAACATCATTTCGAGGCGGCTGGTGGGCAGCGTGATATTGCTTCGATCCGTGAAGGCATCAAGCTTGCACGCGCGCTGGCTGAGCATCCGAATATCAGCATGCATATAGAGGCCGAAGTGTTCCCGGGCTCACAGGCACAGACCGACGATGAAATCGACGACCATATTCTTCAGTTTGTATTTGGTGCGTTGTTATATGCCCATTCTGACTACTTTTCCGTCTAACTTGTTCATAGGCCACCACGCTTGCTGTACCAACCCAATTGGCGCCGACGATGGTTCGTTCTTCAGCATCTCGAGTTCGATTGAGTTAATACTAGTTTCTTTTCAGATCCAAACGCCGTTTTGGATGGCGACTTCAAGGTGCGGGGTGTCGACAACCTCCGTGTGGTGGATATCAGCTCCTGGCCGAACGTCCCTGGCTGGTTCGTCACAACCCCGACATACATGGTGAGAACACTGCATAGCTGTCGCTTTGATTGCTGAGTTGTTTGCAGATTTCGGAGAAAGCTGCCGATATTATTATTGCTACTTATAAAGCTTGAAATCAAATAATATATTGTTCGCTTTTTCGCCTGGGCCGTCTTTAACTCACCTAGAGCGGCCAGTGTTCAAGTTGATCGACCGAACGTTGATCCTGAAAGTGGCCTGAGCGAGTACACTGCGTTTCTTCCGTTCTTGTATTCAACGATATCGATTTGAATATGTATATCTTGAACTTGAAGCTTGAATGCTCTGTGTACTTTGGCACTGGCTTTAAAGGGCTAACATCGTTCAAACAAATCTGAATCTGATTGGCGGCTTGTGACATGTGAACGCGGTCTCGTTCTTGCTCCCACCCCGCAATGACACGGCGCCGGAGCCAAAAATCTGAGACGTTCTCTCTTCTGGTATGGACGTCGCCGAACGCCGTAGACGCTGCCGTTGAACGCAATTCTTGTAGCTTAACGCGCTGAATTCTCCAACCACCGAAACTACTAGTAATGTTCTGCAAACGCTACTCGCTTTCACCGAAGCGCTGGAGGTGTCCCCCGTCGATCGACTCGAACATATGACAGTCATAGACGCCCTGAACCGATACCTTTCGCCTGCCTCCCTCTCCCAGACGCCGCTCGTCTGGGTGGAGGCGTCACCAGAGGACATCATCCAAACAAATCTTTCCGGCGCCGCACTCACAGCCGTCTTGACCGTTATCCGTCGAGTCGGTGGTCCTCAAGAAATACAGAAGGATCTCGCGTCTTGTTGGCCAGCTGCTCTGCAATCTTCACTCGTCTATGGCCGAGCTCTCCTCAGAACACTTGACGATGCAGACCCGCTGAAGGTGGGATCCCCGGTCCACGCCTTCGTCACGATTGTCTCTCTGTACCACATCTATGCGGAGATCGACTCTCTACGGGCGCTGGTGCAGAAGACATCCCTCGCCCTTGCATTCATCGTCAGGCTCTGGCAATACGAAGCTCGCGACTGCTCCATTGACCAAGACGTGGGTTCTCGACTCCGTAAACTCTTTCCCAACGGAATTCGAATCCCCAGTGCTGCAGACCTCGTGCGACTATACATTTATCACCTTCCGCAGTCTGGCTTCGTGATCGAGAAGGCAGACGGCGGACGACAAAACGCAATCACCGCGTTGAATCATGTCCGCAAAAGCACGACTGCTTTAGCTTTCTCTTCGGGGAACACCGCTGTGCTGGAGAGTGTCCATGTCAGTCTGCAGAACTTGATGTTCTTGCACGACTCGACTTCCCTGCGGGAGCTTCTCGTCACTCAACGATCTAATATCGTCGTGACAGAGCTACTCGTTGGGATAACTTGCCAGGCCTTCGACGCTAAGACAGCCCAAGGTGTCCTCGACATCCTAGCGTCCATCTTCAAATTTCTGAATGGGCATTTGGCCGAGGACGGGGTCCTTGGACTGGTTTACGCTCTTGAGCGAGGATTACTCACTGGGCTTATCCGTAGCGGCGCCTGGCTTGATCGGTTCCCTGCATCCGGTACGGCAATACGCGAATGTGGCGATCTTCTAGGTGTCCATCTGCAGAAATACCTCATATATCCCTCTGTTTTGCGTGAGATCTGGCGGTTCATGGAACTGACTGATCCGCACAAGATCCTGGACGCGTCTGGATCCGCCTCGAAGATCTGGCGCAAATTCACCAAGTCTGCGAAGGAGAGGATGAAGTTCATGTCGGCAACGGACCTCAGCCGTAAGAAGTGCGATAGAAATACGGCAAGTCCTCTCAAATCCTGAGACTCCTGCAATAACGCTTTGACAGTGTTCTCGTCCTGGTCTTTTGAGATGCGGAAGCTGTTTGAGCGTTGTATACTGCTCCGCCGAGTGTCAGGGAATTAGCTGGATAGGCCAAAAACACAAGCAAGATTGTGCTTTACGTGTTCCACGTTCGCAACAAGGTTTTGTTACAATTATTTTTCTTGGAATAAAACTGAGCCGCCTATGCTTATAGCGCTCGATCTAGCAGCAGAAGACATCCTTTTTGCCCAGCGAATTGTCCTTGGGGACCTGCCTACTTCCGGGATCGCCGAAACTTGGGCTCAATCGACCGCTCTGCCGCTCTATGCGGGCCTCGATTACACGACCTTCCCTGCCAAAATCACTTTTGATCCTCCAGAAACGGTGAAGGCCCGGCTGGATCGCCTCAACACTCATGCAGTGATATTTGCCATGTTTCCGAAGGGTGGTCTGGATGTGTATTGCTCTGCTTGGGACTTGGGGATAAAGAAGGGCGGAAAGCTTGGCCAGAAAGAGGTCATCGAGGCCTCTATAAAGGTGCTTAGGGCGGGCACCCCAATATTTCTTCCTTTATTGTAGGCGCGTGTATTTGTCGTTGATTTATATGTCAACGACTCGGAATTATGCGGCGAAAGCGGCAATGTCCGGAGCGGAACAATACGGACTGATCCCCACCGCCTTCGGATCTCGGACCTGTTATTCCCATCGGGACCTCCTCTCCATCCTCACCAATCATTGCGCCATCGAAAAAATGTAAATTCGTCTCCATCTTCTGCTCTCCCAACAAACAATGGACCCCGCCGTCATGGGGGCCATCCCTCCCGACCATTATCTCGCGCTCTCGCGGCTGGACGGGCTGCTTGGCTCATCGGAAGGCGTCTACGACACCTCGACCCTTGCAGCCCACGATTTTGACGTCGACAACCGCACTGGGTTCATGCCGCCGCAACCCCCACCTGCACGGCTGCCGGAAGAGTTCGAGCCTTGGGAAGTCGCTCTCGACCAGGCGATTGCGAGCGCGCTACAGCTTGGCGACAAGCCAGGAATTACCCAGGCGGAAATTAATCGATCTGAGAGGTGGAGGGAAGGTGTTCGACAGGTAATGTCATCTAGAATCTTGCCTGCGCCGACGTTCAAACAACCTTCAAGCTCCCGATGCTGACGATAACTGGCCTAATACGGTCAGAAACGGATCTGCGACGGGCTCATCTGGTCCTTGCATGGATCATGCACTTGTACATCCACTCCTTGCCTCCCGACGTTCCCATCGTCGTCCCTGCTCCCATTACCATCCCGCACTTCAAAGTATGCACGCAGCTACAGCTTCCGCCGGTGCTCACGTACTCCGACACCGTGCTGTACAACTGGCGGCTCAAGACACCGTCTAACAAGGCCACCCCCGCGCTCGACAACCTCGTCAGCAACACGCTTTTCACGGGGACGAACGACGAGCAAGAGTTTTACCTGACTTCTGCGCGGATGGAGCTGCGCGGTGTCGAGGCGCTAGACCTCATGCGGTCGACAATGGACGAAGCATTCGTGGGCGACGACATCGCCATGCGTCGTATAACGTCGTATCTCGAGCGGCTGGCGCTTGTCATCGACGATCTCAAAACGCTGCTTGCAAGTGTGCGCGAGGGCTGCGATCCGGGAACGTTCTACAACATCATCCGCCCATGGTTTCGCGGTGCCGACTCGGACCCTGCTAAACGCCGTTGGGAGTTTGAGGGAATCGAGAGCGACCCGACATGGACGTATCCGACGGAGCTGTCCGGTCCCAGTGCGGGCCAGAGCTCGCTCATCCATGCTCTCGACATCTTCCTCGGGGTACACGAGTTCTCGCATGCCCCAGGGCTGACTGGTACGACGACCTCTCGTCCAGCCTTCCTCGAGCGAATGCAGCTCTACATGCCCCGTCACCATCGCAACTTCCTCAGCCATCTCTCCGTCAACCCGCGGCCGTTGCGCGCCATCGTTATGGGTGCCGAGAACAACGACAAGTTATTGGCGGCTTATAACGATGCGGTGCAGTCGCTCAAGCGGTTCCGCGACTACCACATAACGATCGTCACGTCGTATATCATCCAGCCGGCGAGGAAGGTCGTGCAGCCTGACGAGGAGCCGTTGAAGGGGACGGGCGGCACGGACTTGGCGAGGTTCTTGAAGGCGGTGAGGGACCGTACAGCAGCGGCGGTCATCGAGACCGAAGGGTAGTTTCTTTGGGTTTGGAAGTAAAAAGTGAATGTATTTCTTCTTTAGATGATAGAGTTTTCTGTGCAGTACCTCGTCCTCGAGAGTCCTAGCGCGTCTATGTGGACGCCTGGAGACTTCGTGAGTCGGAATCGTGACCAAGCATCACGCAAACGCCAGCGTAAACTGCATCCCTCCAAATGAATGACGAGTTCCTGGCCGGCGCTGGCCGGGGCAATCAACTTCCAATAATCCAGCTCGTTATCAAGAAGAATCTCGACACGCCTTTACATCGGCCGAGATACAGCTTTCTCCGCGATACGCAGGTCTTGCTCCGACCACCATGTCGACCAAGGATGATATCGCGCTGGTCTTCGCGCACCCAGAGACGCGTTCTCGCACGCGTCGACTCCTCGTATTCGGTGCACTGGCCGCGGCGGCCGGCGCTTCGCTGTTGTTCTTTGCACCACAACGGGGCCTGTCTTTCTTGGACGTACCTAGGCCTGAGCTGCACTATACGCTACCTGGTGTATGTGCGGACACTTCTCCGCTTCCAGGAAATGCACCGCGGAAGAATGTGTGGAAGAATTTGGACGTGCACGAAGCAGTCGCTATTCGCGAGTGGCTCGACGCCTACAGGGACGAAGCGGGGAATGGCTTTGACCTGGTCAGCGGGTCGACGGCGACGGACTTGTGAGTCAGCTGCAAACGCGCAGCTCATCACTGACGGCAGTCCCCAGCGATAACGCAATTACCCTCATCGAGAACTTTCCCCCAGTCAAGGCTGATGTTCTAGCGTATCTTGACGGCAATGGGTCTGCTCCCCAACGGTTCGCAAAGGTGTGTTCATTAGCTCTGTTAATTTCGGTAATCCAACAACCTCCGCAGATTGTTATGAACCTAGGCGCAGCATCTCCGCCTGTGATCAAGCAGTACCTCCTCGGGCCGCTCCCGGAGACCATCTCCTCGCTCACGTTGGGTACTGCGAAAGTGACCTTGAAGCCTCTCACGTCAGTCGGCGCGTCCATTCAACCCCATTCGCTGATCCTCATACCAGACACATCTACACTCGCCCAGAAGTACCCTTCACCGCCCGCCTCTATGCGAACAATGAGTCTTTGACGCTCAAATTCATGCTCGATCTTATGGCGCCACTGAACAACGCCACACAAGACCTCCTCGGCGGCGTCGCCGCTGGCCGTAACTCACAACCAGACGAGGAAAACCTCCTCTTTAGCGGTAGCACGCCTTTCTCCTACGATGGCTCCTTCCGCCGAGTGTGGATGCAGCTCAAGAAGAATGTCCCTGGATCGTGGCTCTTTGCGCTCGACATGTACTTTTATATCGACTTCACGTCGTCCAATCCAGACGAGTGGTATCTTATCTCGATGGTGTACAACCGCCAGGTTTTCTCGAGCACTGCCAAGTTCTTGGAGGCGTACACGTAAGCGAAATCACCTCCTACCCACACAATCGTTAACTCGTTTCAATTGATCAGAAATGGGACCCTCAAACGCTCGAAGCAGCCAGAAGTCCCCGCCCCAGGAGAGGAAGCCTGGGCTGCCCGTGGACGGAGAGGCACCCCGCGCGACCTCGACGAACGGGCTGGTCCGCGCCAGGTTTCCTTCAATGGCCCACGCTTCCGCGTCGACGAAGCCAACCACTGGGTCAGCTGGATGGGCTGGGCTTTCTATATCAGCTTTGCGCGCGATATGGGGATGAGCCTTTGGGATGTGCGGTTCCGCGGGGAACGGATTTTGTATGAGATTGCCCCGCAGGAGGCCTTGGCCGTGTACTGTGTGTTTCTTTCCCCATTTCCCATTGCCTTTTTTCTGATGTACGTGAAGCGGGAAGCGATCCCCACCAGAGCAGTACTGTCTTCCTCGATGGCGGGTTCGGCATGGGTACGTCGACTCGCTCGGTCATCGTCGGGTACGACTGCCCCCATGAGGCGCACCTCCTCCCTGCGATTACACATACGGACTCGGGAACGCTCATCCGGCGGGACGCCATCTGTGTGTTTGAGCGTGATTCGGGCAAGCCATTGAGCAGACACACTGGGTACATGAAGAAGGAGATGGGGGCGATAAAGGGATATGAGCTCGTCGTCCGCACGATCAGCACGGTCGGAAACTACGACTACCTCTTTGATTATACGTTCCAGCTCGACGGGACCATTGAGGTGCGTATATCTGCGAGCGGGTATCTCCAGGGTGCGTGGTGGGATGATGCGGAGCATGAATATGGCACCAGAATTCGGGACACGTACAGTCAGTTTATTCCCTTCCGCAATTTGCCATACTCATCCAATTGGTAGTGGGCTCCCTCCATGACCACGTTATGTTTGTCTCCTCTTTCCTAGTCTCTCCGCACCACACTCAATCCGCTCCAGTAACTACAAATTCGACTTTGACATCGCTGGAACGCGCAACTCGCTCATGGCGGTAACTCTCGAGAACGAAGTCGTGCAACAGCCATGGTTCGGCGACGACTGGGGCCAGGAAGTCAACCAGCAGAAGATTGTGCGCAAGATCGTTAAGAGCGAGGACGACGCGCTGCTCGACTACCCCAAGAACCTCGAGGGTGCGTATGTGATCCTGAACCAGGAGGAATTGAATCGCTGGGGGAATCGTGAGTAATCTAATCTCCCGTATGTTTGTCCTGATGCGTTCTTGGGTAGCGCGGGGATACGCCATCCATCCTGGGATGTCACCCATTCACTTGGCGAGTCCTCCTTTGTGTTGTGCATTAGTACGATGACGAACGACACCTATAGACGAACCTGAACAACAAACGCACGGAGAAGAACATGAATTTTGCCAAGCACCACGTCGGGGTCTCGCGGAGGAAGGAAACCGAGCTGACGTCGTCGTCGATGTGGAATATCAACCTACCTGGAGATCCGCGTGCGTTTCGCTTCCCTAGTACCGTTCTGCTTTTGTTCTTGCTCATCTCTGTCCTAGCTGTGAACTATTACAAGTACTTCGATGGGTGCGTTCTTTTCTTACTTGTGGATAGGCCCGCTTATGCGGCTACCAGTGAATCGATCGAACAGGAGGATATCACAGCGTGGGTCAACCTGGGCATGCACCACATCCCGCGTGCGGAGGATTCCCGTTAGTAGTGTCCTTTCCGCCTCCACTTTCTACAAGCCACTAATCTAACTTGCAGCCACGACACTGACCAACATCGCTACATCATCGTACGCATTTGTGTCTCCTCGTTCTTCTCACCACTGATCCGCCCTACCCACCCAGTGTTCTCCTCACACCATTCAACTTCAACGACTGGGACCCGGCGTTGGAGAGCATGAACGCTATCATTATCGACATCCCGGAGCCCGGCGCTCCGTGGACTGCGGACGAGAACGGCGTGGAGAGCGCATATTGTGTGCCCCCGCCTGTGAAGCGCTTTGAGGTGGGTTCTCTATTCCCCCGTCTTGTATGCCCCTATAACGCAAATCGGACCTTGTAGTATCCCGGTCTATTTACTTTCGAAGACGACGGGAGCCCTGGTCGGGCGGCGAAAGTGCACCAGATGCGTCAGCAAGGTAAGCTGTTTGTACGCGTCTGTGGAATGGATGTTAACCTTACTCAGCCGAAAGCTACCACGCCATCTTCGCGGCGGCGGATTTGTGAGACTAGACGGCTATCTAGACATTATCCTGATTATGAATCCCCTCAATAAATCTATCGGGGATGAGCTCCGGGATCTGACTACCAGCGTCAGTGTCAGTGGGCATAAGCGGGATCCGAATGCGGTATTGAAAGTCGCGACACGGTCATGTGGACACGCGATCTTGTAAACGCCGAGTCGCGTCTGGGAACAACTTTGCTATTTGCGATCCCTTGCATGTACTTGCTGAGCGCATATAGTCAGCGATGTTGTCAAAAACTCTGATTAACGTCGGCAGAACGGGCAAAGATTCAATGAAGAAGTCTTCTGAACAAGGTAAAGCTGCCGTCCGTTTTACCGACTTCGATGCTCATAATGACTCAACAGCTTAGATAGTGCTGAAGAATCAGTATCCTCTCTCCTCGAGCCCGGAAGATGCGTACGTGATGCCCCACTCCCATACCGACGCCGGCTGCTTAGTCCTATAAAGACGGGTGTGCGTCTGCATCTAATTCATACACTCTACGCCATGAGTGCCTCGGACTCGACGCGCCCTGCCCCCTTGCAAGTTACAATAGTTGGCGCAGGAATCGGTGGTTTATCTGTCGCCATTGCTCTTCGCAAGGCCGGACACCATGTCAAGGTGAGCATACTGCCCTTCTTGTGAGAGAAACTGAATGTTGCATGCAGGTATTCGAATCGTCAGAAATCAAGACAGAGATGGGGGCCGGCATCGGCTTTCAAGCCAACTCGATCCGTGTTCTCAAATCGCTCGGCTACAAGCGCGAAAATATGAGAGGTGGAGCCTTCGAGGGGCTCAGGGTTTTCGACGCACAAACGGCGGAAGGCAAGGAAATTCCAGTCCCGAATTTGGAGACCCTCAAAAAGGAAGAACTCGACGTGTGTAAACATTACCTTCCTTTAGTTTTTCGCTCATCATGGTTGAAAGAGCATCTCGTGCCATCGCAGCGACGTGCACAACGAGTTCCGCCGATTGGCTACAGAGGAAGGACTTGAGGGACCCCCGGTAGAGCTGTGCCTCGGCAGCAAGGTCGTGAGCTGTGACCCAGATGCTGGAACCATCACTCTCGAGAACGGCGAAACCGCGACAGCAGACCTCGTTGTCGGCGCCGATGGCGTCCATGTACGTTTCAATTTTCCTTACTCTTCCCACTGACCAGGTCATTTCAGTCGATCGTCCGAAGCAGTATCTTGGGCCAGGAAGTTCACGCCGAACCAACGGGCTGGGCGTGCTTCCGGTGCTTGTTCGACGCGTCCAAGCTCAGCGAATATCCAGAACTCGAATGGCTGACGAAGAACGTTGCAAGCGTCCGGCTTCAGGGCCAACAACTCTCCGAGTATATCGTCTACCTTCTCCGCAACGGGACGCTTGTGAACTTTGTCGCATTCCATCGGGACGAGCGTGACGCTCAACAACGTTCGCCCTACCTTCCCTCGCAGTCCTGCAATCTTCTTACGCATTTGATTGCAGCCATAGCCCAAACCGTTTCCAAGGAGTCAGTCCTGGCCCACTATCCCGCGTTCCACCCCACCTTTCTACGTTTATTCGATCTCCCACTCGCCACGCCCATCATCCGCTGGCAACTCCGCGCGATGCCCATCCTTCCAACTTGGATTAAAGGTCGAGCGGTTATTATCGGTGATGCAGCACACGCAACGCTCCCTCTCCTCGCGCAAGGTGCTGCGATGGCCGTTGAAGAGGCTGGCTGTCTCGGTGTGCTCTTTCCCGCTGGTACGACACCTGAACAGGTACCTGCAAGGTTGGAGGCGTTTCAAGTGCTGAGAAAAGAGCGTGGAGAGTTTGTGAATGTGCAGTCTGTTGCGCAGGCGGAACCGGGGAATCGCGTCAAGTTCATCGCCCGTGAGTCTGACAACCTTCAATTCGATTCGACTGGAACTGAGCGCGATGGATTTTCAGAACGAGAGCTCCAGAGTTATTTGACTGACTATGATGCGCTCAAAACAGCCGAAGAATATTATAATGCGCACTTCGGAGCTGGAAGTGATGTTTCCGCATGAACGCGTTGGTATGTAGCACTAGAATGTTACTGGAAAGTACTTGATGAATGAGGAAAGAGTTCAAAAGCCGCATCAGCGAGTACAAACGCGATCACGTGAGCAGATGAAAGAAATGTACGCGTCGAATGTAGATCCCAGGGGAAATTTTGAGCGGTAATGATCAAAATTCAAGGTGCTAGATAGGCAGGTCTGTAACCCTTAGTGTCAGTCCAGGGACCCTGCCACTAACGACGGAAGAAAGGTCGGTTTGGCTGTGCGGAGATGAAGGCTCTTCTCAAACACTCTCAATCAAGCATAATATTCCAACCAGAGTAAGTTGCGATGGTTAAGATGTTTCCCGGTGCTCATAAAAAGGTGAACTGTCTCGATCTAAGCAGAGCAATCGCTGTAATACTACATACACTATTTCAGCGCAACAAGCTCCGGTATCCTGTCCTCCCGTATCAACTTCACCGCGGCTGAAATGGCATCCGAGCTTCCACCTTCCTCTCGAGCTCCGTCGTTTGTTGTCGTTGAAAGAGAAAGATCGCATCCATAAAAGCCTCTCCCGTCACCATCCAATCCGACCGCAGGGAACATATAACATAAGAGTGCGTGTCCCCGTTTCCGACTCTTTCGAGCTCCGAGTGCGAGTTCTTCAATTTTGGGATATAGTCACTTTATTATTATTATTATAGTGAAGGTGTTGTCGGAAGACCCGGAGTGGGGACGCTCATCCGGCGGGACGCCATCTGTGTGTTTGAGCGCCACTCTGGCAAGCCATTGAGCAGACACACTGGGTACATGAAGAAGGAGATGGGGGCAATAAAGGGATATGAACTCGTCGTCCGCACGATCAGCATGGTCGGAAACTACGACTACCTCTTCGATTATACGTTCCAGCTCGATGGAGCCATCGAGGTACGCATATCTGCGAGCGGGTATCTCCAGGGCGCTTGGTGGGATGATGCGGAGCATGAATATGGTACAGTCAGTTTATTCCCTTTCCCCAGTTGCCGTACTCATCCAATTGGTAGTGGGTTCCCTCCATGACCACGTTATGTGTGTCTCCTCTTTCCTAGTCTCTCCGTACCACACTCAATCCGCTCCAGTAACTATAAATTCGACTTTGACATCGCTGGAACGCGCAACTCGCTCATGGCGGTAACTCTCGAGAACAAAGTCGTGCAACAGCCGTGGTTCGGCGACGACTGGGGCCAGGAAGTCAACCAGCAGAAGATTGTGCGCAAGATCGTTAAGAGCGAGGACGACGCGCTGCTCCGAGTCGACTACCCTAAGAACCTCGAGGGTGCGTATGTGATCCTTGAACGCAAATCGGACCTTGTAGTATCCCGGTCTATTTACTTTCGAAGACGACGGGAGCCCTGGCCGGGCGGCCAAAGTGCACCAGATGCGTCAGCAAGGTAAGCTGTTTGTACGCTTCTGTGGAATGGATGTATACCCCATATATTATCGACAACGTCTGTAATGCAGTGCAGGTCTAGGCCCGCCCATGTTCCGTATCACTCGGACATCGGATACTCGCCTCCGAAATCCGAACGTGCAATGTTTTTGCGTTCAGCACTGAAAACTTTGAATCTGGCATGTTTTCAAAGGCCCCTTTGTGGGAGCGGAGCGACCACCTCTCTTGTTAACCTTACTCAGCCGTGCCATCTTCGCGGCGTCGGATTTGTGAGACTAGACGGCTACCTAGACATTACTGTATTATTTCGACCTCAAGTTCGTGTAATGTGTAAGCGGGACCCCTGAACCAAACTTATACAAATGCGTAATGCGTAAACGGCGATTTTCCCATCAAGATCAGGCCCAATCAGGCTATATTACATCAAAATTTGCGGGCGGCGTGACACCGGCCTTCCATATATAGTAATTTCATCATGATGAACTTGTGACTCCCCGAGAGTAACGCGTAATGTAAGACCCCCTCAAACTTGAGGTCGAAATAGTACAGTATCCTGATTATGAATCCTCAATAAATCTATCGGGGATGAGCTCCGGGATCTGACTACCAGCGTCAGTGAGCAAAAGCGGGATCCGAATGCGGTATTGAAAGTCGCGACACGGTCATGTGGACGCGCGATGTTGTAACGCCGAGTCGCGTCTGGGAACAACTTTGCTATTTGCGATCCCTCGCATGTACTTGCTGAGCGCATATAGTCAGCAATGTTGTCAAAACTCTGATTAACGTCGGCAGAACGGGCAAAGATTCAATGCAAGAAGTCTTCTAAACAAGGTAAAGCTGCCATCCGTTTTACCGACTTCGATGCTCATAATGACTCAACAGCTTAGATCCCACGCGGAACGGTGAATCGTTATTGAAGACCTGACCCACTTGCTCTCCGATACCATGCTCGCAAGCGCGCGAATCGAGCTAGGTGTCCATAACATTCGACAGTCCTGGTAGTAGTGCTGAAGAATCAGTATCCTCGCTCCCCGAGCCTGGAAGATGCGTACGTGATGCCCCACTCCGATACCGGTCAACGTTAGGTTCCGACGCCGGCTGCTTAGTCCTATAAAGACGGGTGTGCGTCTGCATCTTTCTGACATTCTTCGCCATGAGTGCCTCAGACTCGACGCGCCCTACCCCCTTGCAAGTTACAATCGTTGGCGCAGGAATCGGTGGTTTATCTGCCGCTATTGCTCTCCGCAAGGCCGGACACCATGTCAAGGTGAGCATACTATTCTGTGCGGTCCTTTTTTGAGACAAACTGAATGTTGCATGCAGGTATTCGAATCGTCAGAAATCAAGACAGAGATGGGGGCCGGCATCGGCTTTCAAGCCAACTCGCTCCGTGTTCTCAAATCGCTCGGCTACAAGCGCGAAAATATGAAAGGTGGAGCCCTCGACGGGATCGGGGTTTTCGACGCACAAACGGCGGAAGGCAAGGAAATTCCAGTCCCGAATTTGGAGACCCTCAGAAAGGAAGAACTCAACGTGTGTAAACATTACCTTCCTTTAGTTTTTCGCTCATCATGGTTGAAATTTGAAAGGGCATCTCGTGCCATCGCAGCGACGTGCACAACGAACTCCGCCGATTGGCTACAGAGGAAGGACTTGGGCCCCCGGTGGAGCTGCGCCTGGGCAGCAAGGTCGTGAGCTGCGACTCAGATGCTGGAACTATCACTCTCGAGAACGGCGAAATCGTGACAGCAGACCTCGTTGTTGGCGCCGATGGCGTCCATGTACGTTTCAATTTTCCTTACTCTTCCCACTGACCAGGTCATTTCAGTCGATCGTCCGAAGCAGTATCTTGGGCCAGGAAGTTCACGCCGAACCAACGGGCTGGGCGTGCTTCCGGTGTTTGTTCGACGCGTCCAAGCTCAGCGAATATCCAGAACTCGAATGGCTGACGAAGAACGTTGCAAGCGTCCGGCTTCAGGGCCAACAACTCTCCGAGTATATCGTCTACCTTCTCCGCAACGGGACGCTTGTGAACTTTGTCGCATTCCATCGGGACGAGCGTGACGCTCAACAACGTTCGCCCTACCTTCCTTCCCAGTCCTGCAATCTTCTTACGCATTTGATTGCAGCCATAGCCCAAACCGTTTCCAGGGAATTCGTCCTGGCCCAATATCCCGCGTTCCACCCCACCTTTCTCCGTTTATTCGATCTCCCACTCGCCACGCCCATCATCCGCTGGCAACTCCGCGCGATGCCCATCCTCCCAACTTGGATTAAAGGTCGAGCGGTTATTATCGGTGATGCAGCACACGCAACGCTCCCTCTCCTCGCGCAAGGTGCTGCTATGGCCGTTGAGGAGGCTGGCTGTCTCGGTGTGCTCTTTCCCGCTGGTACGACACCTGAACAGGTACCCGCAAGGCTGGAGGCGTTTCAAGTGTTGAGAAAAGAGCGTGGAGAGTTTGTGAATGTGCAGTCTGTCGCGCAGGCGGAGCCGGGGAATCGCGTCAAATTCATCGCCCGTGAGTCTGGTAACCCTCAATTCGATTCGACTGGAACTGAGTGCGATGGATTTTCAGAACGAGAGCTCCAGAGTTATTTGACTGGCTACGATGCGCTCAAAACAGCCGAAGAATATTATCATGCGCATTTCGGAGTTGGAAGGAACGATTCTGCAGCATAAGCGCGTTGTTAACCTTAGAATTTTACTTGATGAATGAGGAAAGAGTTGAGAAGCCGCATCGGTGAGTATAAACGCGATCACGTGAGCAGACGAAAGAGATGTACACGTCCCAGGGAGAAAATTGAGTGGTAATCGTCGGAATTCAAGGTGCTAGATAGGCAAGTCTTTAACCCTCAGTGTCTGTCCAGGGACCCTGCCACCCACGACGGAAGAAAGGTCGGTTCGGCTGTGCGGACTCTGCGGAGCAGATGAAGGTCTCTCAATCAAGCATATTAGTCCAACCAGAGTGTTACGATGATTAAGATGTTTCCCGGTGCTCATCAAAAGTTTAACTGCTTGTAGGTCGACTCGATCTAACCAGAACGCAATAGGTGTAATACTAACATACACTATTTCAGCGCGACAAGCTCCGGTATCCTGTCCTCCCGTATCAACTTCACCGCGGCTGAAATAGCATCCGAGCTTCCTTCATATCGAGCTCCGTCGTTTGTTGTCGTCGAAATAGAGAGATCGCATCCATAAACGCCTCTCCCGTCACCATCCAAACTGACCACAGGGAACACCACATACAACATAAGGGTGCTTGTCCTCTTTTCGAGCTCTGAATTCTTCAATCTTGGGGCAGCAAAGGTCACCGCAGGAGGGTGCACGGTATAGTCTATGCCAGCGTAGAGCGGGAGGGATTGAGAGCCTTGATGACTCCAGGTGTCGCAAATCTGGGATTGTACCGCAGGATAGAGAAGGTGTTGTCGGAAAACCCGGAGTGCGAAACGAATGTCTTCGGGATTTGGTACTGCTCGCATGCCGTCTGTGACGCCTAATTAGTGCAACCGCTAATTCTGAATCGACACTCACCTGAGAAACAATTCGCCCAGTGTCTTTCTTGTTGCGAATGCCAGGCGGTTTTCTGGCATTGCGGCGAGCAATAGGCAGCCTTCATGCAGTTGGCGCATCGAAATGTCGCTGGACGGAAGCACTGGGACACGCATGAGTCTTGTTATCCAATCACAGCGAAGAGCGTACATTGGGGAAATGACATTTCTCCATCCCCCGAAGCTCTCCTGGCTCGGTCAGCTCCATGCGCGCGACAGCGAAGTCCAAAAAACTCGACCAAATCGACGAGCAGCGGGGGAGATTTTTCAACCGAGAGAGCACTGGCCCAAGAAGATCGAAAGATGCGCGTATGCGATCCAAGACGGATAGATAGATGAGGTATTTTGGAAGGTGGGTGGTGAAGAGGGACGTGAACTCCACCAGAGCCCGGGAGTCTTCGAGTTCCAACCAGGGATGAGCGCGAGCTAGACCGACGAGTAAGCCTCGTTCGAGGGCGTCGACCAAGCCCGAGATCCCGCCTGCAACGAGGAAGACGTTGAGGAATCTGCACACGCAACCAACGACTCTCTGCATAATCCCCGCCGTGTTCATATCGAGCTGGTGGGCTGTTGACTGGAGCAGCACCTCTGTCACGACGACGAGAGAATGTCGATCAACGAGGAATGGCTGCTGCAAGGATGTTAATCCATGCAGAAAGGTAAGGTTCTCCAAGTCGACGCAGACGTCCTTCAAGACCTCCTCATCGGGACCCGAAAGACTCAGCACCGAAATCGATTTGCGCATGTGCCGCAGCGCGGTATTGGCGATTTCTTCCCTCCGCGTGGCGGTCCCCATGAGCAGGGTGTCACGCAAGGGACCCTCCGAGGACAACACGTACAGAGGAAGTAGACTCGCGGAGCTTGGTAGACAGTCGTACAGGAAGAGTCGGCGCAGCTGCGTGAAGAGATGCTGTCCTGCACCCAAGTCGTACGCCTCATGTTGCCAGATTGCCACAATAAGCTCGATGAGACGAGGCGTCTGCAGGATAAGGGAACGCAGGTCGTCAATTTTGGCGTAGATGTGGAAGAAGGAAATGAGAGTAGTGAATGCACATCCGGATGTACCGATGTGGTCCGGGCCGAGCAGCATAAGCTCGGGCGTCGTGCGGACAATTGCGCGGCCGTAGAGAAGTGCGGCAGAGATCGTTGCAGGCCAGCAGGATATCAAAGAGGGGAGTATTTCGTCCAGGTTGCAGCGACGGATTGCGGAGAGTAGAGCTGTGAGCGCACCACCCGAACAGTGGGTTTGCGCGTAATCTTCCGGCGAGGACTCGCGGACGATAGCAATGTCGGGAGGAGGTAGGAATCGGACGACGACGTCGATGATTCCTTCGGCATTGTCTTGGATTTCCCCAGAGTTTGCGCCGTCTATGGCGTCTACAAAGACTAGCAGCCTGCGTACAACTTCCTCGTTGGTTGTTGGAAGGAGTATTCGAAGTTCGTGAAGCTAGGAGTTCTGAGTGGCATGCCCAAACCATAAGACATAAAATGTACCAGGGTGGATAAGTTAGGCATGGGCACAAAATCTCCAACCAATCGGTGGTGGTGAGCGGAGTCAACCTGGCATTCAAATCTGTTCGGATCAAAACCTTCGGGAACGTGACAGAGAACCGCTCTTGATTTACAACCACTACCATGCTCGTACAATGCCACCCTCTAATCCAGAATCTTCCCAATCCTCCCTCTGTGCCACCAATCCCGTTTCCCGAACTCGTCCACAACAATTTTCCTCCTGGAGCTTTAGAAGCCGGTGTCGTCCGGGACACCATTGTTGCCACCGAGGCCACTTGGCTTCTGTCGAAGCGAGCATCGCACGTCTGAGACGCACCCTCGCTCAATTCCGCCTTCGACGCCAAGAACTGCAGGAATCCGCGCACGCTCACCGCAGGATTGTCGCCTGTGTCCGCCGTTTGCCGAATGAGATAAGTACTATACGAAATCTTCAAGCAGGTCGTTCATAACGGCCTTGAGCAGCACATATATCTGGCGCCCTTCTGCGCGGGAGCCGTCATCAATGTGTGTAGACGCTGGCGCACCGTCGCCATGGACTCACCGCTCCTTTGGCGGACTCTACGGACGCGGATTGTCAGACGGAACTTTCTCCAAGAAGTTGCCAGACTCTCCCTCCACCTCCGCCACTCACGCGCGCTGCTCCTGGATATTGACCTCATGGAGTTTGGCGATATGTTCGTGTCTCCTTGGGCTCCAACACCAATCCCCGCTCTATTTGACCTCCTCGTTCCACACTCGGTGCGTTGGCGCAGACTCGTCCTCGGTACATTGAGCGAGGCGGAACTACTCGCTCGCTTAATCCGAGCCGGAAAACGTTTCCCAGCGCTCGAATGTCTAGAGCTTCACGGGGCCTTTTCGCTCAATACCTCCGATTTGAGATACTCCCGTTTCTTTCAGTCCTTTCCGGCATTAAAGCACTTGTTCATCAACGGCTGGCCCAGGAGTGAAGTCGCAGACCAGCTGAAAATTCGATGGAATCAGCTGCAGTCCTGCAGGCTCGGACACGTCCACATGCTCGACCTTATTCGGATCCTCCCACTATTGGCTCCAGGGTGCCATCTGGCGTTAGACCAAGTGGAGGTCCGCGAAGGCCAGGTATATGACCTACCTGAAGACATCTACTCGACCATCTCCACCCTCACGTTCAACTCCTGCGACATATCGCTCGTCGACAGGCTTCTTTGGCGCCTCAAGACACCGTTCCTCGAGAAGCTCAGTCTACGTAGTACGGAGCGGCCTTTTGTCATGCCCACAAACACCGACTGGGAACCTTACTATGACGAGCCCATTATCAGCGTCGACGAGTGGTTCGATGGACAGGCGGCCGAAGAGCAGGAAATCAAGTATTGGACGCGTTGCGTGACGATGGGTTGGATCTCGTCGACAAATGCTTCGAGTACCAGTGGAAGCAGCTTGAGAGGCGTCCAACGACGACGGCCTGCGAGGTGCCAGTGGCAGGGGATAGTGAAGGGGAGGATGATGGATTTTGGGATATTACAGGAAGGAAGGAAGGAAGGAAGGTTAAATACCGCTCAATAGTCCCAATGACAGGGGATGGTGAGGGTTGGGAATTCGGTTGGTAGATTGATATTGAACCTATACACAGGGCGAATAAACTGACGGCTCCTCTAAGGACCAGGTCACCTCCGCTTGGATTTTTGGCTGTACCCCGGGCGGGACTTGAATGTTGCTTGAATGCCGCAGAACATGCGAAACAATTTAAAGACATCGAGCCGACGAAGCATCTGGAGTGAAAGAGAGAGAGAAAATGATAGGAGAGAAAATGATTTTATCGCAACAACAGCAGTCGTCTAACAAAGTGAAGTGGACGTAAAGGTACTTGGGACAAATCACCAGTGGTACTCGAAGCATAATTCATGACCAAGCAACGTCTGAACTTCCATCCCTCCGTCGCGCAACTGTGTCAAAATCTCCTCCCAGTTCTCAGCGTATAACTCGTCACAGGCGATCCATAGCTCGTGTAATGTGGGCCGCCGAACCTGGCGCAGCTGCTGGAGAGCTTGCATCATGCCGTCTTGAGCCTCTGTGTCCGGAATGGCGGTCAGCGCAAGGACCCGAAGGTTGCGCAACAGGTCGGTACGTTCTATGAGGAGAGCTAGAGCTGGCTGAATCGCGGGGAGGCATGGGATGCGGTACTCGAGATCTATGACATCGCGGACCATGTCGCTCTCCAGCAGCTCTCGAAGCGCGTCCATATCGGTCTCCGAGTATATGTTGAGAGCGAGATGACTCAACGAATATCGAGAACGCTGAAGAAATCGTAAAATGTCGCTCGCTTGCGGTCGAGTGTCGGACTCGGAGTCCGCGTCCACATCGCGAAGGGCCAGCTTTTTGAGTAACGGCGCTACGACAATGGCGAGGAATCCGTTCACGACTGACACGTCGCACGAGTTGAATGAAATGGCAGCGATGGGGGAGGTAGGTTGAGGGTGTATCCATCCAACGGCCAAAACAACCTCGCAGGGTCAAGCGGCATCTCGGTGCGAGTTGCGGAAGAATGCGAACGATCTGCTCCGGTTTGACCTGATTCAACTCGCACGTTTGGAGCCGGGACCAGGGAATGTCGTCGATTGGAATGGCCATTCTGGAAGCAGCCCAGGTTAAGTGTGCCAACGCCGGGAGGGATTGGAAGAAACGGTTGATGTCGGCACTGGCAGGAAATGGATCTACTACGATGCTAATCTCCAGTGACTTGAGCGCTGGAAACGGCCGACCCGACTGGATGAGATGAGACATCGTCGGGTTACTGGGGTGCACCGTGACGGAGAAGAACAGTTTTTGCCACCGCGTAGAATGAAGGAGGAGGAGATCGAGAAGGCTGCGCATTGCACCGTCGCGGTCATAATAGAGGTTGTCATAATAGAGGTTGGAGCTCCAGCGAGAAGCAATGCTGGGCAACGCTGTAAGGTCGAGGGTTAGTGGCCCCCGGTGTGAGTGTCGGAGTTGGAATTCGATTCGTTTAATTTCTCGAGGCAGAAGGATGTCAGCTCCATGAGTCGCTGAACTGTAGCTGAAGGGAAATGTGTCGCGGACGGCGAGGTGCTGCAAGAGGAGTGGCGAGGTCTCGTGCCAGTGGCGACAGACGCTGCGTAGGATGCAGAACAGTGGCAGGATATCCGAAGCAGGGTCGCCAACGGCTTTCTGGAAGATTTCTCCCAGTACTTCGTTGGGCACCCGACGCAGAGAGGATACAACGCCGCGATGTAAGTGGGCGAACCCCTCAAGTTCTTGACGTCTTGAGCGGAATGGCTGCAAGGCGCTCTCCAACCGCTCTATTTCTGCGTCCAGCCACAACTTCCTCGCCTCTGCAGTCTCGATAGCATCGCAGATGACAGAGGCTTGGGGATCGGTTGGAGCGGCATTGCTTTGGAGGAGTTCCGAGCATGGAGTAGGGGGAACGACGGGCAAAGGCGGTAAGTAGAGCTGCCTGAGGGAAAGAAACACATTCAGTTTCGAGTGGCTGAGGAAGAAAATTGGACATACATGGTGGTTGCAAGTCAAAGCCTGAGAGCTTTCGTCACACAGACAACCCCTATTAGCACCGATTATATTAAGATTAACACTAGGTCCCAATCCCGAGTCGGTGTCTTGCCGTACGGCTCTAAATCCCTACTGCTTAGAAGACGTGACTACGATATCTTTCTTCTCGCCTTCGTATTGGAGGAAGCAGACTAACGCCCACAGTAAATTAAGAGCGCAGAAGCGACTGGAACCACGCATCGCGGGTATGTCGATGGCGGGTATGACGATGAGCGAGAATATAAGAGCAGTATGCATGCAATCAACGTGAAAGATAGAGCAGAAGGACTTCATCTCGACGAATCATCCAAAATCATGAACAGATGAGTCTCTCCTGGACATCGGGTACGACGAATCGTACCCGGCCTACATCGTCGTCGTCCTGCCCATGCACATCATAATCGCTCCGATGAAAGAGCTCGAGGGGAAGGACGGGCGGTGGAGGAGGGCATAGGGGAATGCGGATGAAGCCCCGCGTCCGGCAGAAGACGAGTTGGGCCCTGCGTTCTAGATTCGAATCGACGGTGGACTGTGCGTCTGGAGGTGGTGTTAGCAACCAGGAAAAAAGAACGATACAACTACACACCCTCAGAAACGTCGTCTTCGGAATCGGACTCCTCCTCGAGCTCAGGCTCTTCAGCATTGACGTGGTCAGAGTCGACCGAGCGTCTCTTCAAGATGGATTTCGGGGGAGAGGTAGAGACGCGTGGACGAAGAGGAGATGGCTGCGTTTTGCCTTCAGCCCGACCCGGGTCGCTAAGCTGTCGACGATATTGGACAGGGAAGAGGACCTTCGACGGTTTGCGGCTCTGACTCGGGGTTCTCCGAATGCGCTGGGGGGTACAACGGGGCGTGTGTAGGACGGCATTGTGTTTGGTAGATGGTGGTTTGAGTGTGAGGTGATGGAAAGAGAGGAGTGGAGAGGTCGATAGAAAGAGGGGCGATGGTGAGACAGCTCCGCGGAAGTGGAGTACAGGTCCGTTTTCGTCGAGCGGTGAAAGGTGTGCGGTATCGCGCGCTTGAGCAGTGATGGAGTAGGGATTGGGAGAAGCACACAGTATCGTCGTGCCCAGATCGCAGGAATGCGAGAATCCATCTGGTAGCGGCCTTGCAACGATGCATCCGCGATGGTGAGCAGGCGAGCGATCCTGTGGATCGTTTTGTCGACACCATTGGCCAAATGCATAGCCGCAGGGCTGCGATGAGATTGGGAGCGAGAGGCAGGGTGTTCTGGAACGAGCGGGGACAAAGAGCAGGATGTCGCGGTAGGTGCAGAGAGATCGATCACCGTGGCCATCGAGTGCGCGTAACGGGCTCGCGGCAGTAGGACCATGTATCGTCACGAGCGTTCCCGAAACAACGGAGTCACGACCACTTCCAAACCACCGGCGCGCAGTTGGGACAAGGTAACCTGGGCGAGGCGCCATATCCTGTGTGGTGGTTGCTCGACCCAGAACGCTCGCAGCGACTGCCTCCGAGCACCACAGAATTCGAGAACCTCATCATCAAGCCGCCGTTGGGAGCTTGCGGATGTACGCAGGGCAAGGACTCGTAGTTCTGGCAGCAGCTGAGGCTGCTTTGCAAGGAGGGAGAAGATCGATGGGTGCAGTATGTCGTAGTAGGAGATATAACACTCCAGGTCGACGATACCACGCACAGGTCCGCTCTCCAGCAACTCGACGAGGGTGTCGATGGATGACTGGGTTGAGAAAGAGTGCGAGGTCCGTGAGCGCGCATTGAGAGCGTAGAAGGTATTGCAGGACGGGACGTAACTCATCCCTAGTACCTGCGTGTCCGGGATGACGGATAGCGAGCTTCTTGAGGGTCGGACTTGTCAGGATTGCGAGTAGCTGATCAACGAAATTGAGGTTGCAGTCGTCGAAGGAAAGAGCCGAAATGAAGGATGTAGTCGAGGAGGGCAATGGGCCGCGCCAAGGGTCAGACGACCTCAAAGTTAAGGATGACTGTCGGGGAAGGAGCGGGAGAACATGCGCAACGTCTTTCAGTGAGACACGGTAGAGGCTGCAAGCCCGAAGTTGAGCCCACGGTATGCCCAAATTGTTCGGAATCGGCACCGCGGTCTCCAGCGTCAAATCTGTCAAGGCGCAGAGGGATTTGAAGAACCTGCTCGCGTTCTGCGGGAAAGAATTGTACACGTGCAGCTTGAGCGTGGAGAGACCCGAAAACGCTCCTCTGTGTTGGGAAATGTGAGCAAGGTGCTCTAGCCCGAGACTGAGGGCCGCTCGCTGCCATCGCGCAGACGATGTGAGAAGGAGGTCGTAAAGAGGTAGAGTGCGAGGGTCGAATGGATGGTACGTATCGACGGTGACAGTGAGTGGAGCCTCCCGAGAGTGCTGGATCTGCGTGGTTATTCTGCGTGATTCGATGGATGTGTTTCCCTGCGCGCGAAGATCGTGAAGGTCGATATGGCGCCAAAAGAGAGGATTGTGGAGAGTAACGGCACGCCAATGACCGCAGACCGCGCTGAGGCGATAGAGGGCCTTCATATTCACAAGATTGTTCTTTTGAACGACCTGCTTAAATATTTCGCCCAATATCTCGCTCGGGACTCGACGCAGAGAAGAGACGACGCCACGGTGCAAATGGACGAATGCCACGAGCTCTTCTCGTCGTAATTGACACTGCTCTAGGGTTCTCTTCAACTCGGCGATGTGGCTGTCGAGGGAGGAGATGTGGTCTTCTGTAGTTTGGATAGCTTGGTGGATTACGGACTCTTGCACATCAGTGGGCGGAGAATTGCTTTCGACAAGATCCGGGCATGGACTGGGTGGTAAGGAGGGTATTTCCTGCCTATGAGAGTCAGCTGTGGTCTTTTGAGACTGGAGATAGCGGACAGACATGATGGTCAAGAGCAAGAAGCGAGTCACGCCAAGTCACCACCATTGGCACTCCTGCAGTGCATACGATAAGACGCCGATGAAAATTAACGAGACAAGACGAGGATGTAGGAAAATATAGCTGTATTAAGTATCTTCTCTAACTGGGATTATTCATGGAAAATCGATGGAGGATACAAATGAGCAGCAGAACCCGTAAATTCGATCTGACGCTCAATTAGCCGTCAAAAAACCCTTCACAATTCCTTCAACCAGGCGAGCATCTCCTCTGGCAACTGCTTATCTCCCGTCTTCACGTCAGGCCCCCCTCTCGACACCGACTGGCGTGAAGTACTTCCCGTTCACCTCCTTCGGCGAGGCAACGGTCCCGCCCATACCTGCGTGTGCCCACTGGCATAAGGGAGAAAGCGTGTCCGGTGATGAGCCTGAAGTGTCCTGGACCATGGCTGCGGTCGAGAGTCAGCCGTTGACGCACCGTGTCCAGAATGCACGAAACGAGAACGTCCCCCGGTTGCGAATGGGCGTAGTAGTCCGAGAGAACGAGTTTGCTTGAGCCGTATAACGTCCTGCGAATCGTTCGTGTCAATGTTGAAGAAAAGAAGGTAAACACACCAAGGCGCACTTGACCACCCCCCACATCTTGATCAACGCATCGCGCTTTGGGCCACCAGTAAGGGAATCAATGACTCGGAGGACCTCCGGGTTACGCGAGGAAGATGTATGGACCACTCGAGTCGGTTGCGAAGTCTGTGTATGGGATGCAATCAGAGCTCAGTGAGGAAGTAGTGTCCAAGCACGTTTGTGCATTCTACAATTGGTTAGCAACAGAGAGGAAAAAGATACAAACGACCAACGCAAATCGTAGCCCAGCACTGCCAGTGTGAGCTGCTCCGTCATTACCCCACTGTCTCATCCTCAGCCATTTTCTTCTTCCGAGAAGAAAGCAAGACACGAACGCGTTATTGAAAAGCACATCCAACCCGTCCTCCTTGTTCAAAAACTCCTCAGCAGCCCTGTGCACGCTCCACAGCTCCGACAAATGCTCTGGCTCTTCAACGTCGCAATGGCCTCCCTGCCTTTGGTCGGGGAGCGTGCAGCGTAGACGGTGCGGAGGACCTTGACGGTCTCGTAGCCAATCCCAGACTTTCCGCCAGTAACACGGGCGAGCTGAATGGATGAATTTGGAGTGAATAAAACGCTGTGTATGTACCTTGCCAGTCCTGTCGTTGTGCTAGCTAGCAAGTTGGAGGTCGGTGTGGTCCCCCTTCATGTCAACCAAGCCATTTTGTGCTGCATTTGGAAGAGAGTTTGCACGGCTGACGAGCTTGAAGGTCCCGAAGGACAAGGCACGCCCAAAGTCGTTGTTTGCAGCTTGCCGTGCGATTATTCGGGTCGGTGAGATTCGTACACGGTGTGTACGCTGGCATGGCTGGCCGCAGCTAGCGGAGCAGCGATGGCCAAGTGATGGTCGAAGTCAAAGAGGATCAGGGTTAGGGTTACAGGAAATTTTCTCCGTCCCGTCCTTTTCGACTCCAATAGTTGCGTGGGTGCGGGTATCACGACGAGCGAGAATATAGAGAGCAGTTCATTGCAAGGAATGCGAAAGATACAACAAAAGAACTTTATCTCGACAAATCATCCAAAATCATGAACGGACGAGTCCCTCCGAGACATCGGGTACGACGAATCGCACCCGGCCTACATCGTCGTCGTCCTGCCCATGTACGTCATAATCGCTCTGATGAAAGAGCTCGAGGGGAAGGACGGCTGGGCGCTGCCTTCTGAATTCGAATCGACGGTGGACTGTGTGTCTGGGAGGTAGCGTTAGCAATCAGGAAAGACTAAACGAGGGAACTACGCACCCTCAGAAACGTCGTCTTCGGCAACGGACTCAGGCTCTTCCGCATTAAAGGAGACGTCAGAGTCGACCGAGCGTCTCTTCAAGATGGATTTCGGGGGAGAGGCAGGGTGCGAAGAGATTGGAAGCGAGAGGCAGGGTGTTCTGGAACGAGCGGGGACAAAGAGCAGGGATGTCGCGGTAGGTTTGGGAAAGGGCAGAGAAAGAGATCACCGTGGCCATCGAGTGCATGTAACGGGCTCGCGGCAGTAGGACCGTGTATCGTCACCAGCGGTCCCTAAACAACCGACTGACGACCACATCCAAACCACCGGCGCGCAGTTGAGACAAAGCAACCTGGCTTATCCTGGACGGTGTGGGTTGATCAATCCAGAGCTCTCGCAGGGACTGCCTCCGAGCAGCGCATGATGTGAGAACCTCGTCATCAAGCCGGGAGCCTGCGGATGTACGCAGGGCAAGGACTCGTAGTTCTAGCAACAGCTGAGGCTGCTTTGCAAGGAGGGAGAAGATCGATGGGTTTGGTATGTCGCGGTAACACTCCAGGTCGACGATACCACGCACAGGTCCGCTCTCCAGCAACTCGACGAGGGAGTCGATGGATGACTCGGCGTCGAGGACGAGTGCGAGGTCTGTGAGGGTGCATTGGGAGCGTAGGAGGTATTGCAAGATGTGTCCCAACTCTTCCCTAGATGTTTCAACATTACGGATAGCGAGCTTCTTGAGGTGCGGGCTTGTTAGGATTCCGAGTAGCTGATCAACGAAATCGAGGTTGCAGTCGTCGAAGGAAAGAGCCGAAATGAAGGATGTAGTCGAGGTGGGCAATGGGCCGCGCCAAGGGTCAGACGACCTCAAAGATAAGGATGACTGTCGGGGAAGGAGCGGGAGAAGGTGCACAATGTCTTTCAGTGAGACACGGGACAGGCGGCAAGCCCGAAGTTGAGCCCACGGTATGCCCAAATTGCTCGGAATCGGCACCGCCGTCTCCAGCGTCAAATCCGTCAAGGCGCAGAGGGATTTAAAGAACCTGCTCGCGTTCTGCGGGAAAGAATTGTACACATGCAGCTTGAGTGTGGAAAGACTGGAGAAAGCTGCTCCAGATTGGGAAATGTGAGCAAAGTGCTCTGGCCAGAGAGTAAGCCCGGCCCGCTGCCATCGCGCGGATGACATGAGAAGGAGGTCGAAAACAGGTAGGGTGTGAGGGTAGAATTTGTGCGCAGTGACGACGGTGACGATGAGCGGAGCCTCCCGGGAGTGCTGGATCTGCGTGCTTATTACGCGTGATTCGAGTGATGTGTTTTCCCGCGCGTGTAAATCGTCCAGGTGGATATTGCACCAAAGGAGTGGATTACTGAGCGTAACGGTACGCCAATGACCGCAGACAGCGCTGAGGCGGCAGAGGGCCTTCATATTCACATGACTGCGCTTGTGAACGACCTGCTTGAATATCTCGCCCAGTATCTCGCTTGGAACTCGACGCAGAGACGAGACGACGCCACGGTGCGAATGGGTGAATGACACGAGCTCTTGTCGTCGCAATTGGTACTGCTCTAGTGTTTTCTTCAATTCGGCGATGTGGCTGTCGAGAGAGGATATGTGGTGCTCTGTAGTCTGGATAGCTTGGTGGATTACGGACGCTTGCGCATCAGTGGGCGGAGAATTGCTTTCGACGAGATCCGGGCATGGACTGGGTGGCAAGGAGGGTATTTCCTGCCTATGAGAGTCAGCTGTGGTCTTTTGAGACTGGAGATAGCGGACAGACATGATGGTCAAGAGCAAGAAGCGTCACGCCAAGTCACCAAGTGCATACGAGTCAGTCCTCGTAAGACGCCGATGAAAATTAACGAGACAAGACGAGGATGTAGGGAAATAGCTGTATTAAGTATCTTCTCTAACTGGGATTATTCGTGGAGAATCGATGGAGGATACAAATGAGCAGTAAATTGGATCTGACGCTCAATTAGCCTCAAAAATCCTCACAGATTCCTTCAACCACGCAAACATCTCCTTTGCAACTGCTTATCTCCCAGCTGCGTGTACACACCCACTGGCGGGGGAGAGAAAGCGACTCGGAGTCTGGTGATGAGCCTGAAGTCTTGGAGCCTGGCTAAGGTCGGGAGTTAGCCGTTGGCGGAGGGTCGAAGAAGAACGTACCGCTGGAGGCCATAATGAGCCCAGGGTGCAGAGCGTACGAAACGAGCACGTCTGACGCTTGCGAATCGGCGTAGTAGTCCGATAGAATGATGCTGCCAAGCTTGCTTGAGCCGTATAACGTCTTGCGAATCGTTCGTGTCAATGCTGAAGAAAAGAAAGGTAAACAACCCCACATCTTGATCAACGCATCGCGCTTTGGGCCACCGGTGAGCGAGTCAATGATTCGGAGGACCTCCGGGTTACGCGAGGACCAGCTCGAGCCGGTTACGAAGCGTAGGTATGGGATGCAATCAACGCAAGAGACGTCAGAGTCGACCGAGCGTCTCTTCAGGATAGATTGCGGGGGAGAGGTAGGGACGTGTCAACGACGAGAAGATGTCGGCGTTTTGGCCTTCAGCCCGACCCGGGTCGCTAAACTGTCGACGATATTGGACAGGGAAGAGGACCTTCGACGGTTTGCGGCTCGGACTCGGGGTCCTCCGAATGCGCTGAGGGGTACGACGGGGCGTGTGTAGGACGGCATTGTCTTTGGTAGATGGTGGTTTGAGGGTGAGGTGATGGAAAGAGACGAGTCGGGCGCACTTTATGGGTCGATCAAAAGAGGTGGTGAGACAGTTCCGCGAAAGGTCCGTTTTCGTCGAGCGGTGAAAGGTGTGCGGTATCCTGCGCTTGAGCAGCGATGGAGTAGGTATTGGTGGGAGAAGAAAGCAGTATCGTCGCGCAGATCGCAGGAATGCGAGAATCCCTTTGGTAGCGGTCTTGCAACGATGCATCCGCGAAGGTGAGCGGGCGAGCGATCTTGCGGATCCTTTTGTCGACATCATTCGCCAAACGGATGCATAGCCGCAGGACTGCGAGGAGATTGGGAGCGAGAGGCAGGGTGTCTAGAACGAGCGGGACAAAGAGGAGGGATGTCGCGGTAGGTTTGTGAACGGGTAGAGAGATGGATCAATGTGCCATCGAGTGCGCGTAGCGGGCTCGCAGCAGGAGGACTGTGTATCGTCACCAGCGGTCCCTAAACAACCGACTGACGACCACATCCAAACCACCGGCGCGCAGTCGAGACAAAGCAACCTGGCCTATCCTGTACTGTGTCGGTTGATCAATCCAAAGCTCTCGCAGGGACTGCCTCCGAGCAGCACATAATTTGAGAACCTCGTCATCAAGCCGGGAGCCTGCGGATGTACGCAGGGCAAGGACTCGTAGTTCTGGCAGCAGCTGGGGCTGCTTTGCAAGCAGGGAGAAGATCGGTTGGTTTGGTATGTCGCAGTAACACTCCAGGTCGACGATACCATGCACAGGTTTGCTCTCCAGCAACTCGACCAGGGAGGTGATGGATGAATCGTCGCCGAGGACGAGTGCGAGGTCCGTGAGCGCGCATTCAGAGCGTAGAAGGTATTGCAGGATGGGTCGTAACTCATCCTCAGTACCTGCGTGTCCGGGATTACGGATAGCGAGCTTCTTGAGGGTGGGACTTGTCAGGATTGCGAGTAGCTGATCAACGAAATCGAGGTTGCAGTTGTCGAGGGAAAGTGCGGAAATGAAGGATGTAGTCGAGGAGGGCAATGGGCCGTGCCAACGGCCAGACGACCTCAAAGATAAGGATGATTGTGGTGGAAGGAGTGAGAGAACGTGTGCAACGTCTTTCAACGAGACGTGGGAGAGGCGGCAAGTCCGAAGTTGAGCCCATGGTATGCCCAAATTGCTGCGAATCGGCACCGCCGTCTCCAACGTCAAATCCGTCAAGGCGGAGAGGGATTTGAAGAACCTGCTCGCGTTCTGCGGGAACGAATTGTACACATGTAGCTTGAGTGTGGAAAGACTGGAGAAAGCTGCTCCAGATTGGGAAATGTGAGCAAAGTGCTCTGGCCAAAGAGTAAGCCCGGCCCGCTGCCATCGCGCGGATGACATGAGAAGGAGGTCGAAAACAGGTAGCGTGGGAGGGTAGAATTTGTGCGCAGTGACGATGGTGACGATGAGTGGAGCCTCCCGGGAGCGCTGGATCTGCGCGCTTATTACGCGTGATTCACGGGATGTGTTTTTCTGCGCATCGAGATCGTCGAGGGTGATATTGCGCCAAAGGAGGGGATTGTTGAGCGTAACGGTACGCCAATGACCGCAGACCACGCTGAGGCGGCAGAGGGCCTCCACCTTCCCATAACGGCTCTCTTGAACGACGTGCTTGAATATCTCGCCCAATATCTCGCTCGGGACTCGACGCAGAGAAGAGACGACTCCACGGTGCAAATGGGCGAATGCCACGAGCTCTTGTCGACGCAGTTGACACTGCTCTAGTGTTTTCTTCAACTCCGTTATGTGACTGTCGAGAGAGGATATGCGGCTCTCCGTATTCTGGATAGCTTGGTGGATTACGGACGCTTGCGCATCAGTGGGCGGAGAATTGCTTTCGACGAGATCCGGGCATGGACTGCATGGTAAGGAGGGTATTTCCTGCCTATGAGAGTCAGCTGTGGTCTTTTGAAGCTGAGGATAGCGGACAGACATGATGGTCAAGAGCAAGAAGCGAGTCACGCCAAGTCACCAGTGGGCACCTGCAGTGCATACGAGTGAGTCCTTATAAAACGCCGATGAAAATTAACCAGACAAGACGAGGATGTAGGGAAATAGCTGTATTAGTATCTGCTCTAAAGGCGAGTTTATGCTGTCAACGATTCATCTACTCATTGCTATAGGTACTAGTACTCGAATGCTTTAACTATCACTGGCAGTATCAGTATCTGCGATGGAAGTAAAAGATGCGGTCTATCGATGCGTATGCGATTTGCTAAGGTAGTTGACATCCATGCTCGACGAACGCCACATTGTGGCGCATAAATCTGCCCTCCAGCTCGATTCGTTCGACGGATTTTTTTATAATTCTCGGAATAGGTCTGAGCATGTATTATAACTGTGCACACAAAATTACAGACACGTTGATATCGTGAGCATCGAACGGTGAGCTGTTTAGTGGTTTGATGGCCATTTAGACGTCTTAGCAAATTGCATTTTACGAAGGCTACAGAGGGTCAACGGCCACCATTTTTTCAGAGGATCCTTGACATAGGGGGTCCTATCGACCGACCAATTTATAGAAAAATCGTTCGAGCGGAACGGCTGCTTCCCTTTTGGGAATTGAGTGGCGTTCGTCGAGCATGGATGTCAACTACCTTATGTGCGTATGTGCGTATCTGTATCTGCAATCGTGCTGGCAGTGCAAAATGCGAAATGCGAAATAAATAGTAATACCGGACGCCCTTTTGTGGACGACGTCGGACGCGGTCTTGTTCTTGTCGAACAGCGTTCGTGGCGCATGGTGCGCAGGGTGGGGTAGGTGATGTGCTTTGGTCTTGTACCTGTATCTGTATCTTCGAGAGTCAATCTAGCCAATTTGAGGAGGTCCAAGATAACGACACGACATCGATGCAGAGCCTACGAGTATGAAGGCTGGAGGAAAGGAAAGGAAATGCGTGCTCACCGAGATGGGCTGAATGCGCAGCGAACACGGCGAACACGTAACTAGCACACAAAAACAAACTCCACAAAAAAGCAGCAGTAGTAGCAGCAAAACAGCCTTTTGGTCAACCGTATTCAGTATTCAGTCGTCGTCGTCTTTGTCGCTGCCGGACCCGTCCGCAAGCTCAGACACGCAGCGCGAGGTTGGGTCGAGGATGGACGGGGTTAATGCGGACATCGAATCGTCGTCCTGGTCCTGGTCCTCGTCGTCGGTAGCAGCCATCTCGACCACAGGAACGGACGTCTTTGCCAGCCTCGCAGACTTGCGCTTGCCGATTCTCGTCCTGCGTGGCGGCTTCGGTTTCGGGTTCTTCTTCGTACCCGTACCACTGGTCGCAACGGGAGTAGTAGTAACAGACGCAGACGCAGACATCGATATCGCAGCGGGCGTAACCGTCCCCGCCCCCGTCGCCTTCACCTTCATCGGTCCAGAATTCTTCCCAATCACCACAGCCGCAGCCGCCTCCGCACGCATCCGCATCAACGCACCATTCATCATGATCCGACACGGCTTGTCCTTGTCTTTGCCCTTCCCCCCGATACCGATACAGGTGCCCTTGGTGAGGTGGTACTGCAGGCCGTTGGGGCTGAGATACGTTTTTATGCAGGACGGGACGGGGCAGATGAAGGTTTTTTCGATGCCGTTGTGGAAGACGCGGGGTTTTTGGAGTGGGAGTGGAGGGGAGGCTGGAGATGGAGATGGGGAAGGGGATGGCGAGCGATGGGGAGGCGGGGAGGGACGCGATGGTTCGGAGTCCATGAGGTCGATACTTGAAGGTGACGGGGCCGAATGCGTGTTTTGAGATGCCATTGGGGAGGGTGCAGCGACTGGTTCATTCGCATTCGTGACGGGAGAGAGAGCTTCGACCATGCCAGCTTCGGACTGTTCGACCTCCCGCATAGGCTCAGGGCTAGGCGAACGAGATGATGTTCCCGACTGACTATCGGGAGAAGTCTGGCTCGACAAGTCTTCATCCACATCCACATTCGAGAAGTACACAGCTTCGACAACGGCGGCATGTCGAATAGGCTCAGCGCTGGACGCCCGAGACGGCGTTCCCGACCTACTACCATCCGAGTCGACAACATTGATAGGGCTCGAAATGCGTCGTCCCGCAGTCGAGAGATACCCAGACGTAACCGCCGCGCGTGCATTCGAGGCTACAGGCCGCTTGGTGGGTACCTTCGACCCAGAGGGCGGAAGAGGTGTGAACGCGCAGGGATAGGCGTGTGGTGCAGGGGCGGTGAAGAGGTGTGGCGATGGAGGGACCGTGATTGGGTTCGCTGTCGGCAGAGGAGGGATAGTATCGAACGGAGGCGGCGTCGGAACGTTGTCTAACGACAAGGCCTGGCTGCTGCTGCTGTCGGACGATTCTGACCAGGAGCTTTCCGAGGAGACGGGTGACGACGGCGGCGCTTGGGTCTGTGGCGGCAGGAGCTCCTTGCCCTCTGGGAACGTCCCTGGGCAAACGAAAAGCGACGACCCCGCACCAGTCCTGTGCGCAGTCTCAAAATGGGCGAAAAGCGCGTGTAGGTCGGGGAGGATGAAACCACAGCAGTTGAAGTTGGAGCACTGGGTAAGGAAGGTCAGTCTAGCAAGCGAGGCGAGCGGCGACGACCCACAAAGGCACGCTCCGCCTCGATGTCCATGGTGAGTGGGTGGTGGTAGCAAAAAAAAAGCTCTTTGGGGTAAGCTGAGAAGCTAATGACATCAAGAAGCGAAGGAGCCTAAAAGCTTCTTCACGTTTGCGTGCTTCTCGCGTGTCATGGAGACGTAGGTTTTGCGGGGGATTACAGTAGGGCGAGGGTATGTCGGTCGGGCTGATTCTCCCGTGAGCGTTCAATCCAACGTAGGAAGAACGACGCTACCTCAGGCCAAGTTAGCCAACCACCGAAGAAGCAGCCTCCGAATGGCAAAACGTAAAAGAAGTGTGAAGGCCTTGGGTCTTGGGATTATTCCGATTGGAATGATGGGCGCTCGGTAGATTGGGTGAATTTGAATGCTGCATGTTCAACGGGTGGTGGTGGTTTTGAAAAGAAGAGGGAGGAGACGTTACACTTTGTGACTGGTTGTTTCCGACCTTCACGATTTCTCGTAAACAGCTAACATAGAGCTACTTACAGCCTACAGGATATGTGCTTTCGTCTGTGATTTATGTAGTCTAGATCTGGACACGAATTGAAATTCCTCAAGGAAATGCGGATAACATCCCCAGTTTGATTCCGCTCAGTCAGTGCTAGTCACTACCCAGAAATTCGAACTTGGAGTATTACCACGGCCGGCACAATCATATACACTCTGGGAAAATCGCTTCAGATACGGCGCGAAAAGCCCTTGAAACCCTACTTACTGCGATGGATGATATCTTCCCCAACCTCCTCGTATTCCTGCTTCGTGCAGCAAAACCCGTCGAAAGTGCTTTGATACGCGAAGATGGAAGAGCCGACCCAGGTGAGATATTTGCGTTCCGGCAGGGCGTGGACCTTGATCTGCGGCGTGTTGCTCAGGCCAATTGGATTACAGGATTCACCGGAGAATTCACATGAGGTATGAGGCGCGAGGGCGCCATGGCCGCGAGCTCTTTGTGCAAACGTTGGGCGAGGCCAGAGAACATGGTGTTGCCACCTGAGAACACGATGTTGTTGAGGAGGCTGGGACGAAGGGATTCGTCGCAGTTCATCACAGCGCCGAGTCTGGATTCATGAGGGTGCAGCAGGTTGTAACGATGAAGCGTACACCATATCTTGGAAGCCCATCTGATCCAGCCCGAGAATTGCTGGTTGGAAAAGCGCCTCTGGAGCAAAGAATCTGTCATAGTGAATGAATGTTGTGGTTAATCATGAGCGAGGGGCGCGGGCTCACCGGGTGTATCCCATTGTGATAATTCGACCGTCGGGAAGCTCGTAGCTCAGAGCGTTGGTGTGCTCCGTCGCCTCCATCTCCTCCTTTCGTTGCATTTCCTTCTCATAGTCAACAGCGACATAACACTTCGCCTTCTTGACGTGCTCGATGATCTCGCGCTCCTGGCGGGTCTTCAACTCGTACCCGCGCTCTTTGTTGAGCAGAAGCATGAGCAACTCGGTGATCTCTTGGCCCGCGTAGCCGACCTCTCGTAGTGCATTTCGCAACAGTTGGCCGTCGTGGATGGGGACACATCTTGAGGCGCCGTAGCCGGATTCGAGAACGATGCCAGTACTGCGCCCGGAACCGTGCAACGCAAGCACCGCGCTGGGACGGATGCACAGGGCGGGGATCTTGAATGTCTCGAACATCACTTCTGCCATCTTGCCGCGCTGGCCAGTAGGGGGATAGGCGGGTTCTGTAAGCAGGACTGCGTGGTCCGCTGGGGAGATGTTAAGCTCGCGATGGAATGTGTACTCCCACAGATTCTCCATGTCGTCCCAGTTGACGACGCCGTTTTCGATAATGTGTTGCACTGGTAGAGTATCTCGTTTGGCCCAGGCATCGTCTCTATCGTACCAGGGTTGGAGATCGATGAGGATGGCGCGGGGACATACCCTACATAATAATCTGGTCGACCTGTAGCGGAGCGACAGACTATCGAGCTGGGGAGTGTTTCTTGTGGTGGTCATGCTGGCAAGTAGCTTACGGGAAAACACAGTGTGGAGCTTCGTCGCCTGGAAAATAGTAAGACGCAAAGACAAACGACACCGAGAAGGATTTGACCAGCAACTATCGCGACTAGTGAGTGGTTGGATCGGTGAAATGCCGAGAGAAGACGTACAGCCAGCCTTTGTGGTTTCTGAGCCGGAATCTATAACCTGGATATTCTTCGACGGACTGGCTAGATATTATGCAGCTTACAATCGGTCTGGGCTCAGTCATAAATGCGGCAGTTGGCGTTTCAGACGGAACCACGGTAACCTCCGTCACAGTGTGACGCCACGCATCATTGCGTATCCGCTGCGCTCATGGCGCTTCGTTTTCTACGTCCAACACTGCTCTGCCTGCTCGTCCTTTCTCCGACCTTGGCCTACCGGAGACCCACAAACTCGTCTCTGAAAAGGGCCCTGCCGTATTCCAGCTACGAGCTTTCCGTGCGTGATTAGCCAGATGCTGTCGAAATGTCCTTGACGATCTTCTCCAGGGTCTATCGAGTAGCGCTGCCCCTGGTATACATTGTTTGAACGATGCATAATCACACCGGCTCACATATGGACAGAAAAATGCCCGACATGCTTCAATTGCAAGCTTCCGGTCTTCGCATGTGGGCAATACGGAGATTGCGACGAGTACGACGGCCAATGCAAGTGTCCCGCGGGCTGGGGAGGGATCGACTGTCTCATTCCGCGTATGCTTAGACTCTCGCGAGGTTATTCTCACTGACTCGGAAGCCAGAATGCGATTCGCTTGCGGATGGTGACCAGCGACGGCTGCGGGAAGACGGCAAGGCGTGCGAGTGTAAAGACGGTTGGGGAGGAATCAACTGCAATGGTGCGTCGCTGAAGCTCCACTTTGGAGCCAGCTTGAACGTTCGATAGTCTGCCAGACCAACCAAGCATGCGCCAACTTTCCGCTCGCAGGCGGCCCCGCAGACCAGGATGAGGAAATCAACCCGGACGACATGGTGTGCTATACGGGCGGCGAGACCGTCTTCAACAACCACCAAATGTGCAACGTTACCAGTGCGTGGTCCATGCTCACGAATGACACGTAACTAAAACACGATGCAGACCGTAAAATCATCGACCAAGTCGGTGCGAATCGCCCCGTGCAAGTCACCTTTAGCTGCGACAGGCCGTCCGCAACGTGCCAGTTTCAATTCTGGGTCGACCAGCAGGAGTCGTTCTACTGCGCCCTAAACGAATGCGACTCGAAGCCGTCCAACGAATACAACACGAATGGCACATCGTACGACTGCGAGCGGATAAAATGCAACTGTATTCCCGGACGATTCATTTGCGGCGAGGACGGCAGCGTTAGTGAGTGGTTTCTACATCGGGTTGATAGACCGTTGCTAACCTCGGGAAGATATCGATGACTTTCTGCGGGAAGAAATCATGGGTCCTGCCAAGTTTAGCTGCAGGTCCGGCGCTGGATGCCGCTTCGAGGAACCCGCGATGAACGAGCTCATCAGCGACATCTTCGGAGATCCCTACATCACCCTGACATGCGATGGCGGAGAGTGTCTGCACTTTTCGCAAGTCCCCGGATACGAACGCCCTCCGAAACCAGACAACACCAAATGGGTCGCCCTTAGCGCTGCGGGAGCAGGACTCATTGTCCTCATCTCCTCTGCCATCCTCTGGTACGCGGGCCGGGCGAGCGGAGGCGAGTTTGGACAGATTCGTCTCCCGGACGATGAGCAGGCACGCCTCATGAACGACCATGTGCCTGCTACGCTGCACTTTTCCAACATCTCGTACACACTCGGCTCGCGCGTGCTGCTGGACAATATCTCGGGAACCGTCAAGCCCGGCCAGGTCTGCGCTATAATGGGCGCCTCTGGGGCCGGCAAATCGACTTTTCTCGATATCCTCGCGCGCAAGTCCAAACGGGGGACGGTCGCGGGGACGACCTACGTCAACGGGCGGGAGGTCGCGAACGACCACTTCAAGGCCGTTACGGGCTTTGTGGACCAGGAGGATACACTGATGAGCACGTTGACAGTGTATGAGACGGTGCTTTACAGCGCTTTGTTGAGGCTCCCCCGGGATATGAGCTTGGAAGCAAAGAAATTCAGAACGCTGGAGACGATGAATGAGTTGGGCATATTGGGCATCAAGGATTCGCGCATTGGAGGCGTTGGTGAGCTCTTATCCCTCGTCTGGCGTTGTTTTCGAGCTCAAGTTGGTGTTTGCAGGACATCGTTCCATATCTGGAGGCGAGAAACGGCGTGTGTCTATTGCTTGCGAGCTGGTGACAAGCCCATCCATCCTCTTCCTCGACGAGCCTACCAGTGGTGAGTAATAGCCTCTCAATCCGTCTCGTCGACTTGACCTTTCTCCTAGGACTCGATGCCTACAACGCCTTCAATGTCGTCGAGAGCTTGGTCTCGTTAGCGCGGGACTACAACCGAACAGTCCTCTTCACGATACACCAACCTCGGAGCAACATCGTCGCCCTCTTCGACCAGCTCATTCTCCTTGCGTCAGGCAAGCTTGTCTACGCTGGCGAGTTCTCGAAATGCCAGGCATACTTTTCCGACATTGGGCAACCTTGTCCGCCGGGTTTCAATATCGCGGATTTCCTCAGTGCGTGTTTTATCGATTGGATGATCAGCAATTGACTTGTATATCTAGTCGACCTTACGATGCATGCCAGTCTCGACGACCGTATGAGCATGGACGTCAGCCCCACTCTCGAGCCGGCATCACCCACCGAAGACATCACGAACCTCGGCGACGAAGAGCGCGGTCTGCTCCGCCAAGCATCCCTCCCACTATCCGTCCGCTCCCGTGGTTCAGCCAGTCCGGACCCAGAAGAGACGGAACTCCAAACCCGACCCAGCTCCAGCTCCACCACTGGCAACTTTATCAAACGCAAGACGTCGCAGCTGCTCGAAGCTGTATCCCTCTCGTCCTCGAGCAAAAAGGCGAGCAACGCGCCGTTACCTCCGAAACTCGCGGCACTGGTGGATGCGTATGCGGTTAGTGGGATTGCCAAGGGTATCAAGGAGGAGGGAGAGTTGTTGAGGCGGGCCACGACGGGCGGGTTGCTGCTGCCGGATGTTGCGGTGGAGACGGCGTTGTTGAGGGGCAGGAAGCGCGCGGGGTACGGCACGCAGTTTAGGATTTTGAGTGGGAGGGCATTCAAAAACCTTTATCGCGACCCGGCGTTGTTGGCGGCGCATTATTTGTCCTCCATTGCTTTGGCGTGTAAGTGATTTTTGTCTTTCTTCTTCTCGTTCGCTGATAATTCTCGACGCAGTAATATGTGGTCTTTTCTTCCACAACGTCACGTACGTTTCGTCTTCTCGGTGTATGGGCTTTTTGACCAATTCGAATGCAGGAATGATATCTCGGGGTTCCAGAACAGACTAGGGCTGTTCTTCTTCACCCTGGCGCTGTTTGGCTTTTCGTGTCTGTCGAGTCTGGGTCTCTTTGCCAATGAGAGGATACTCTTCATTCGCGAGCGGGCAAACGGATACTACTCTACAGTAACGTACTTTGCGTCCAAGGTTAGCTCGGTCCATTCAATATACAATATATCGACTGACTGACTGCCCCCACCCAAGGTCCTCTTCGACATCCTGCCTTTGAGGGTGGTCCCGCCAATCATGTTTGGCGGAATCGTGTACCCGTTGGTGGGCCTCGTACCTGCGGTGGTGTCGTTCTGGAAGTTCATGCTCATCCTCGTGCTGTTCAATCTCACGACGGCCATGGTGGTGCTGTTCCTCTCTATTGCGATCGCGAGCACGAGCGTCGCGGGGCTTGCCGGCACGTTGGTCATGCTATTCAAGTGCGTGTGCTTGCTTATCGCGTTTGCGCGTTTTGACATGGGCTCTGTCAAGCCTCATGTTCACAGGCCTGCTCATCAATCGAGAGAGTGTGCCCGTCGCATTCCGATGGTTACACACTATCTCCTTTTTCCATGCTGCGTTTGAGGCACTGGCGGTTAACGAATTGAGATATCTGCATCTCACTGAGACGAAGGTTTGTTTACTGTTTTTGGCTTGTCGCTTGCTTTCGCTGACTGAATCCCCCCGTGTTTAGTACGGCGTCGAGCTGGACGTCCCCGCAGCTGTGATCCTATCTACCTTTGGACTACACGCTCAGGTGCGTTGTTCACTCTATTATGAGTGTCGTCTGACCGCGGCGTTCAGTCCTTCTGGTGGCCGAACACCGTGCTTCTCGGGATATTCTTCACCGTTTTGACTGCGGTGTCGTATTTGACGTTGCAGCTCTTCGTCAAGGAGAAGCGGTAGTGGTGGGGCTTGGAGAGAGTAATCTGTAATATTTTCCTGATGCTTGTATACCTATAGCTTTTCTCTGGAGTACACACACATACATATACATGCTATCGCGTAGGCTCATTCAGACGGTGTAAAGACCAGGTGTTCGGTACGTGTGACCTCCGCCAAAGTTCTCTTGCGACTACGTCCGTCCATCATGCACCATGGCTGATTGCATTCAATTTGCGAGGCTCTCTACCCGCGCAGCGTCCAGCGTCGAAGACTCGAAGCACACAAATGACGACGTCTCGATGGAGCAAGCACGCGTGATGCACGAGTCGCGCCATCTATGCTTTCTCACTTCAAAAGCTTGATATCCCACCGGACACTGTCCCTTGTCCTCCCGTTCCAATTCTCCTCGACTTCCAGATTCATGGCGACGAACACTGTATCCCAACCCGGCGCTGAGGTCGCGATATTTGCTTCGGGTGCGCTATTGCCCTCTCTGTGTGTGTCTCTGTCTCCGTCTCTTACTCGCGCAATGTAGGCTGCTTCTGGGGCACGGAACACATCTTCCTCAAACACTACCCCCCGACCAAAGACAAGGGCATTCTCACAACCGCTGTCGGCTACACCGGCGGTAAAGAGTCTGTGGCAAACCCGAGCTACAAGGCCGTGTCCAGCGGGACGACGGACCACGCAGAGGCCGTGCGGATCGAGTACGACCCGGCAAAGGTCGGCTATGCGGAGCTCGTCGAGTTTTTCTATCGCACGCATGACCCGACGACGGTGAATCGGCAGGGTGGGGATACCGGGACGCGTGAGTTTTGTTTTGTGGATTCTGGATTCTGGAACTGTCTGATGAGGAGGGATGCATGCAGAATACCGCTCGGCGATATTCACTACGAGTCCTGAGCAGGAGGCGATTGCGAAGCGCGTTACAGAGGAGGTACAGGAAAAGCATTTTACACCCAGGGTGCGTCGTTCTTCTATTTCTTGTTCTTCTTGGGATTAATCGTCCGAGCAGGACTCTAAAATCGTGACTGAGATAATTGCCGCCGGGCCTTGGTGGAACGCCGAGGATTACCACCAGTTGTATCTGTTCAAGAACCCGGGCGGCTACCAGTGTCCCACACACCGACTTCACTGGTAACTGTACACACCGATTTTGACTGGTAAAAGTTTGTACGAATGAATAAATGAATGTATTGCAGGTATCAAAAGAATGGTTATACGGACTGCTCGACCTCAGGCTTGACACTCTTCCACTCGATAACTAGCGCGCCGATGGCAGACAAACACGCGGCAGCGACGGCAACATACCACGCATTCACCAGGGCTGTATTGTACACCTCAATAACAGCCGGCAGCAGACCAGCAGGCACCACTTTCGGGATGCTCGTCGCCCCGACACCCAGTACAGCCGTCGGGTCGACACCGGGGACCCCCGCACGCAGGCCGCTGACGAGGCGGTTCTCAAAGACGTTTTGGGCGACCGAGACGAATATCGAGCCGCCCATTGTCTGGAGAAACATGATGACTGCTGTGCCAGTAGCGACGTCTTTGAGGTCGAGGACGGTCTGGACGGCCATGACTGGCTGGTTCATGCCCGCCCCGCAGCCGATGCCAACGAGGATCTGGTACCCGATCCACTGGCCATGTCCCGAGTTGACCTTCAGTGTGGTGAGGAGCCCGCCTCCGACAGACATGAGCACCGTAGAGAGGTACATGAAGGGCACGACATATCCAATGACGGTGGTCAGCCCACCCGACAAGATCATCGCAAAGACCAGAGACAAGATCATGGGGAGGTTGTCGATCCCAGACCTGACTGCAGACACGCCCTTTATGGACTGGAACCATATGGGGAGGTAGAACACGAATATGAAGAACGTCGCGCCCTGGAAGAACGCGAAGAGGGCGCCAGACCAGATGCTCCGCTGCGTGAAGATGCGCGGGGGGACCGTGCCTGCGTCTTTTTTCCATGCTTGGACGGCGATGAAGGAGAGCGTCAGGACGCCAAAGACAACGAAGAGCGCGATTATGCGGGGACTGTGCCATGGGTAGGCTGCGCCGCCCCATTGGAGTGCAAGGAGGAGACAGACGACGGCGGGGACTATGATTATCGTTCCGACGGGATCGAATTGCTGGAGGCGTTGTCTGAAAGGCATCGGCTCGCCCTTGTCCTGGTGGGGCGACGCGAAGAGGAATATCATGACAAAGAGCGTAATGGCACCTGCAACGAACAAGGTCAGGCACCTCCATATTCAGATTCAGCTATATCCACTAACCGATAGGCAGATTAATGAGGAAACACCACCGCCAGGAAACCTTGTCGGAAAATACGCCTCCCAGCAAAGGCCCTGCAACCGAGGCAACGCCGTACGTAGACCCAATAAGGCCCGTGAACATGGGTCGCTTCGCCAGAGGCGCAGAATGAGCGACGATGATGAGCGCGCCAGAGAATATTCCCGCGCAACCGACGCCTGCGATGGCTCTTCCGACGATGAGCGCTGCGGAGGTTGGCGCGACCCCACAAATGAGCGATCCCAGCTCAAACACGGTGATAGCGGCGATATAGACCCATTTAATGGAGAGGAAGGTGTACAGACGGCCCCAGAGCAGCTGGAACGATGCAGATGTGAGTAGGTAGCTAAAACGGGCGGTTATTGACGAGTCGGGAAAGATTAGGGACTGTGGACGCACGCAGAACCGTACCAGCCGACATCCTGCAACGAATTGAAGTGGTCGCTGATCCTGGGAATGACGGTCGCGACTATCGTATTATCGAGGGCGACGAGAAAGACCGAAATTGCGAGTGCGATGGTGAGAAGGACGAGGCGGATGCCAGTGGGGTATTCAGGCTCGAATGCGGTGGTGGCGGGGGCGGAGTCTGGGAAAACGGGGACCTCAGTCGGCGTCGACTGAACGGTGACGACAGCGTCAGCGTCGGCTTTCTTTTCCGATAGCGACGGCGCAGCGGTGTCTGAGGAGAGTGCAGACAGTGCCAGCGACGGCTTCGTCTTGAGCTTGAGCTCGATGGTCTTGGTCTCCATTTGCCAGTGATACGTGGGGGGAAAGGGAAAGGCGCCAATCTGTGTACCCTAGCTATATCGCGTGCCAGCGTCGATCTAACAACTCTATCGAGATCATAAGAAGTCGCCGACATCAATAGATGAGATGAAGAGTACTACTAGACATAAAGTTATGTTTGGGGAGCTGGATAATGTTCGTCTTCACGTTGTGGTTCATGCGGCGTACACGTACACGTACGAGGAGGGCCGTCGCGGGATTACGAGGAGATAAAACAAGGCGAATGAGACATTGCTCCCGGTGGCCAGGCGATCCTTTCCCAATCACGATGCGATCGAGGGCGCATCGTGACCGTGATCGCCCAAAGCTCAGAATAGATCTGCTCATCGTAGATCTAGCTGTAGCCATGTTAGAAATCTCACAGAGGAAATGAACCACATACCACGCCAGGTTTGCCAAAGTATCGGATTTCTGATTGTAGTAACGCAGAGAACGCGGAATAACCATTAGACGTAGAGTAGTAACCTCCCATGCACAGTAATACATAATCGTGATACACTGGAAGCAACCTACAATTGTAAAGAGGGAAGGATGGAAATCATGAACAAGAAAAAGCAGTCCGAGTCGTCATAAGTAAACGTGAGTGAATGAATGTACTGGTGTGGGTGTGAGTGGGGGTGGGTGTGGTATGAGTCGTTTCTGGATGAGGGTATCGTTAAGAGGGGCATGGGAAAGGGCATAAGCATGGCATAGTAGACGCCCTATTGTGGCCATCCGCGAACCATCCTCGCCGCCCCGCCCGTGACCCGGCCAAAGAGCCCCCAGAGCGCATCTGTCTCATGTGTGAAGCCCTCGCCCGCGTATTTCATGGTGTTGTAGCTGCTCCACATTGCGCGGTCGTAGCTGGTTGCGCCGCCCGGCACCGTGTAGTGCGGCACAAACAATGTCGGGCCGACGACCAGAAGCGCCAGAGAGGTCGCGCCGATCCAGAAAATCGCCGATGGAATGGCCGGGAAGGGGTTCGCGTTGCTCTGCGGGTGTGGGGGTTTCCCAGAGCCGCGGTAGACGTAGGTATTGTAAATGTTGTAGAAGCGCCCGCTGCGTCTCCGTATGGAAGATGCGGGATCAGAGGGAGCTCGCGGGAGGTCGGTATGAGGGGAGTTTTCCATGATCTTGTCGACAACGAGGCAGGACACACCCAACTCCTCCTTTAGTGCGCGCCAGTCTTCAAGAGCGTCGAGGGAGATACCGCCAGGGACACCTTCTTCGAGACGGGCACCAGGGTGGTATTTCTTGAGCGTTGCGACTGTAACCCGCCAGTCGTGCTCTTCTTGCTCCTCGGGCGATAGCTCTTTCTTGTATGCTGGCGGTGCGTCGGCAGTTGAGGTCGATGGCTTGGAATCCTCCTCCTCTGCCTCGGGCTCTGTCTGGATCTCCATTTCGACAGTATTGCGCGGCGGGGGCAGCTCGACGACTGGCTCCGGGTCGGTTTGTGTGCTGAGAGATGCAGTGAGGATCTTGACCTCCGGGTCCGTCTGCGTCTTGGAGGATACGAAGAACAGCTCGAGGTCGTACTGCGTCGCCATATCCGAGTACTCCTTGCGCTCCTCAAACTCTCGGCGTTGAATGTTCTGCATCTTGTTGTCCATGGCCTTGCTCTGCACTTTGCGCTTCTTGCGGGTGATAATAGTCTGGATGACGTCCTCGCCCTCCGTGTCTTCGTCTTCTTCCACCGGAGTACCCCCACTTCCAGCCTCTTCCGGTTCCTCTTCCGTCTCCTCCTCCATGCCCCATCCGCCCTTCATCTTCAACAACTCCGCCCCGAGACTCTTGCTAATCGTGTTGGCGGCACTGCTCTGCCCACTGGACCCGCCGCCAGTCAGGGTACTCGCGTTATTGCTCCGCATCTCGTCGAGGTCGAAGCGCATGCGGTCGATGGTCTCCTTCAGCATCATATTCTCCTGCTTCTGCTCGTCAAGCTGCATATGTGCCTGCTGCGCGACCGCCAGATCCTGCTCCAGCTGGGCAATCCGCGTCTCGTAGTTCTCCTGCTCGCTTTTAAGCTTGTGGACCTCCATCTGCGTGAGCTCTGTTTCCTCGCGCGCACCACGGACAGCGTCCTCTCGTTCGCGGAGTTCGACGCGGTACTTGTCCGTCGCGTTGAGCTGGTCCTGGTATTGTTTCTGCAGATTGGCGTACGAGGCCTTGGAAGCTTCGACCTGGCGTGTGAGTTTGGCGACGTCGATTTCGAGAGCTTGGATTTGGTGGTGGTTTGTACGCTACCATTTGAGTCAGTATTCAATGTATCGGAAAGCAGCCAAGCACGGACCTCTTTGAGTCGCAGCTCCTTTTCCTCCCGCTTGGCTGCACTGAGCTCGTTGTCCAGCTCATCGAGCTTCATTTGCAAATCCTCGTGGATGGCTTCATGCTCCGCCAACTTGCGCTGCAGGGTCCGCTCGTTCTCTACGAGCTTGCGAGTGAGATCCTCGTTGACACGCTGGAGCGCCTCGACACGATCCTGGGGCATCATGCTGACCGTGCTCGATGCAGCGGAGCGGTCCATGATCATGTCCATGCGCGCTTCGTCGTCGCTGTCCGAGTCGCTGTCGTTCCCGCGAGGCATGACGAGCGAGTTGAGGCCTTGACGGAGAGTGTAGTCGAATTGGTCGTGGAGATCGTTGTTGTTGTCGGGACGGCGGGACTGTTGGCGGGAGGAGGGACGGGAGAAGCGGCCGTTAAGCGGGGGTGAGCCCGGGTTGAGCTCGTCCATCATGCTCGAAGAGGGTGAGGTTGGATTGGAGGGAGCACGTATTCGACCAGCTGGTCGTCCGTAAGCGCTGGGGCTGGCGGTAATTTGCTGAAAGAGATCATTCAGAGCTTGAAAAAAAGAAAGGAAAAGGGCCGAACGCACCTCTGAGTCGCTCCTGCTACCGGCATCGCTTTTCCGTCGGTGGTGTGGTGGTCGTTTGGTAGCCCAGCTCGACGGCGCATTGCCACCCAAGGGAGTAGACCTCTGACGTCGGGACGTATCGAATGGCGAAGACGCAGACTGTGGGGTCTGTGGCATGCCACCTCTAGACGGTGGTCTGCTGTGGTTGCGCGACGTTCCAACCGAGTCACTGCTCGATGAGCGAGAGTCTGGATCCGAATTTCCCCGCTCGTCTTGTCGCCCGCGAGGTGAGTCGAGCTCGTCCTCCTTCATAGGCGGACTCTGCGGCGGGCTGTTCTTCGTCCTGTCCGCAATGAACGCAAGGGTGACTTGTGGGGTAACTTGGATGCCGGGGTTTTGCTCGAGGATCTCTTTGAGCTGCTCCATCTCCTCCGGCGACATCAGCTCCATGCCGTTGTACAGGTCCGCGAACGACTTGAAGACTTCGACGAGCGCATGTGCGGGGATTATGGGCGTCCCGTCTTCGCCAACGGTAGCATCGGGGTGTTCGAGGAAAAGGTTGTGTAGTTCGAGCTCGATGTCGGTGACGGAATCGCGGTTGCGGCCATATATTTTGTCAGACTAGGAGAGTGGGTCAGTTCATCGTCGTTGCAGCCGTCCGCCGACAACGCACCATGGTGGTAGAGAGCAAGTGGGAGGATGGACCATAAAATGTCGGGTCCAAACGGTAAAGAATCTGTGACAGTGTGACAGCATCAACAATGGGGCAACCAACCGCAAGAACAATGCGAATTTTTGCAATAAATTTTATACAGCCGTGTAAAATATCCGATAATATTCAGTGAAACTCTGCTCGAGCCTCAAGACCATCAAATCAGCGTGAAAGGTCAACTCAGAGAGCTCGGTCGGAGATGCCCGGGAAGCGAATTGGTCCAAACTTGAAGGTCCGTGCGTTGAAATTGGCGTCAGCTGCACAGCGAATTTCATACACTGATTCACGGAAGCCGACAAGAATATAAAGCTCGGACGAACGATATGACGGACGGATGGCAATTGCCAAAAATCGGCGACGGCGGCAGAGCGATTTGAGGTCCGCACGGAAAGCTATTGTTGGGCTACCACTCCCCAGAGGTAGGAGGGCATCCTACAGCTTTTGTGAGATGGTCCGTGGTGGAGATAACCTGTTTACGTCCACTGTTTCTCACTTCAAATTCTAGCGACGCTCTTGAAGCGGCGGCTCTTCAGTTGACTGGAGGCCGAAGTTTGCTTTCAGCGGTATGTGTCTTCCCTTGGACCCTTTCATTCAATAATTATACCTAGACCGCTGCACTCTTGTTTGCTGCACAGCAAAACGCAGTGATAGGGTTGGTTACTAGCCTGAGCCGCAGGCGGGAGAGATAGGATAGGTCGTATCTGAGGGATTCAAGTACTAATGTGGCTGCCGGAGAAGTTTTCGGTTCTTGCACGTCTTCAATCGGTGCTTGAGTTTTGGATAATTCTGATTTCTGAACCAAAGAAGGCGGCAGTCCGAGTCTTAGGGAGGTTTGGTAGTCTTTCGAGCTTTCAATGTTGCGTCCAGCAAGGATGGAAAGTAGGTTGCCCTGACGAGAAACTATAAAACTAGCCGGGTGCCAGTGGGAACGAAGAGTGTCACGCATTGGTCACTCAACCACACTTTTAACCGCCATGGTCAACCAGCGCAAATCCACTAGGCCGCCCGGAACTCTCGTCAGAAGCGCGCCACTGAAGGGCATCAGACTTGGTGCAGCCAGCGGTGGCAGCAGGGTGTATCATTCCCGTTTGTCACTGGCAGCCTGAGGGAGCCTGAGATAGCCTGAGATCCGCTCTAGTCCCGCTCTAAAGGCTCTACCCAATTTGCCCCGCTGACTCTCACGTTCCGCATTCCTGTCGACGACCACTGTGCGTAGAATGTCTGACGACGACATCGAGAAAAAGGCCGCTATCATCGACGACTCGGATGTCGTCCACGGCGGTGAAGACGGCGGCCACATGCACCGTTCCCTCAAGGGACGGCAGGTCTCCATGATAGCCATAGCGGGCACAATCGGTACTGGTCTGTTCCTGGGTGTGCGTTCTCTTCTCTTCTCTCTTTCTCGTCACTTCGACTCATGTCGATGTTAGTCCGGGAAAGCGCTTGCCAACGGTGGTCCTGTCGGTTCACTGGTTGGCTATCTTATCGTCGGTATCCTCGTCGGCCTCATGATGTGCGTCTCCGTCCCCTCAATCCAGTCCCCTCGCTGACTTTGTTCTTCCAAGGTACTCGCTCGGTGAAATGATGGTGTGGGATCCATCTGCTGGAGGCTTCATCGAGTTCTCCTCCCGTTACGTCGACCCTGCTATGGGCTTCGCCATGGGGTGGCAGTTCTGGTTCCAGGCCGTCATGACGGCTCCCGTCGAAATTGTCGCCGCTTCGATTGTCATATCTTTCTGGGACCACAACGACAACCACAGGGCCATCTACATCGCGGTCATGCTTATCGGTATCACTCTCGTCAACCTTGCGGGTGTCAAGTACTTTGGTGAATTCGAGTTCGTCTTCGCCTTTCTCAAGATCATCACCGTCATTGGCCTCATTATAATGTGTCTCGTCGTCGACCTCGGCGGCGCTCCGGACAGGGACAGGCGCGGCTTCCGCTATTGGAGGGACGAGCCCTTCAACAGCGGTTTCTTCGAGGTCGTGCCTGCGTCCAAGGCACGTTTCCTCGGGTTCTGGGCCGTACTTACCCAGGCTGCCTTCTCGTGTACGTCGCTTTCCCGAACTTGGTTTAGCCTTATCTGACAACGGCCCGCTGACTTTAGATGGTGGAATGGAGGGCCTCGCGATGATCTGTCTCGAGGCCGCCAATCCGCGTGTGTCAATGCGCACTGCCGTTCGTGCCATCTTCTACCGAATCGTTCTTCTCTGTACGGTGCTTCTTCCGTCCATCGCATTCGATTTAAGCTCTTTATAGATGTCTTCTCCGTTCTGCTTATCGGCATGTGCCTCAGCCGTAGCCACCCTGCCCTCCTCCAGGCCAACGCCGAGGCCAGTGGTACCGCGACCCAATCGCCGTTCGTGATTATCATCACCACCTCTGGCATCAAAGTCCTCCCACACATTATTAACGCGGTCATCCTGACATCTGCCTTCTCGTCGGGAAACGAGTTCCTGTACTCGTCGTCGCGTTCGCTGTTCATGCTCGCGCAGGAGGGCCAGGCTCCCCGCATCTTTGCCAAGGTCACGAAGAACGGCGTGCCCGTATACTCCCTCGCCATCTGCGCCGCCTTTGCGTGCCTCGGCTTCCTCGCCTGCGGCAAGCAGGGTGCCTCTGACGCGTTCAACTGGCTCGGTAACATCACCACCCTCGGGTCCATGATCACCTGGCTGGGTATTGCCGTGGCTCACATCCGGTGGTACCGTGGCATGAAGGTCCAGGGTCTGAGCCGTAACGAGCTGCCGTTCAAGAGCTGGACGCAGCCCTACGGAGCATGGATCGTCTTCGTCTCGTTTAGCATCATCATCTTCTTCAACGGCTACCAGACATTCATGACGAAGCCGTTCGACTGGCGGTCGTTCCTCTCAGACTACATAAACATCCCCTTCTTCGTCGTCCTCTACATTGGCTGGAAGATCGCCAAGAAGACGAAGCTTGTCTCCCTCGCCCAGATGGACTGCTCGACCCATTATGTGGAGGATAGTGTAGTGGTGGGGTTCTTCGCTTCTTGAGTCGCGTTCGCTTGCTGACTTTTTTTTTCAGTACTCGAAGTATTGAAAGACGAAGACATTCATGATTAGTAACGCTGGATAATGTCCGTTCGCAGAGTACTGATGATTCCATTCCCATCCTGATCAGTAGGCGAGCGGGCTCCGTCCGATAGCCAGCTTGTCTGATGTGCCTCCGACAAGCTGTCTGCCAGTGTAGACTGACGCTCTCAGTTGACGCGCGCGCGCGGCTTAAATGGGTTAGGCACTGCCCACGCAAAGTACCGCATATGCGGGATGGTTCCCGCGACGTTGGAGCGGGACAGATCTTCTTGGAGCGCGATCGGCCGCGGTTAAGAATACAAAGCAAAGCTCCGAGACGTTTTCTTGGGAGCTGATGTCGATTGGAAGAGTCGAACGTTTTCGTGTAAGAGCTATAGAAGGACGACGCGGAGAATCTCGTTTTTCCAAGTTATGATGAGAATAGTTCTCCCGTAGTCGCCAACGTGTGCGGCAGAGACCAAGAGCCTCATCGAGAGCATCCACAACCTGGATGGGAAGAAAGGAACGGCCATGGCTCGGGACATAGGGACGTGGTCGCTGAAAACTAAGGTGTTTCTCTGGCTCCGACGGCTGTGACAGTGACGAACCCTCCTTGACTCGCAACCACCATGTTCGCTTAGCATTGATCATTGAATGCTCAAAGCTGACTGCATTTCTCTTCCTCAGGCAACTCTACTTACCGCCTTTGCCTCGCGTTCCCCCTACTCCATGCTCGGAACTCCTCCGAAGCAATGCAGCTCCAACCGATCCCCAAGTCTCTGTCATTTGCGACGCTATCGAGACTGCAGAGGCGAGGAAGTTGTGGCTGGACGCAGAAATAGAGCGGATGGAGAGCGCCTTGCAGCCATTCCGCTTGAGACGGCAAGAACTTGAGCGGTTCGCCCACTCACATCGCGGCGTCGTATCCTCTCTGCGTCGGGTGCCGAATGAAATACTAGGGGAAATCTTCCAGAAAGCCGGTGGTGACCCCCATTCGGATATCCTGCCACTCTTCTGCATCCTACGCAGCGTCTGTCGCCACTGGCACGAGACCTCGCCACTCCTCTTGCAGCACCTCGCCGTCCGCGACAACTTGAAATTCCCCGCCCGCTACATTTCATCGATTCATGGACCTGACATCCTTCTGCCTCGGGAAACCAAACGAATCGAATTCCAGCTCCGACACTCACACCGGGGGCCACTAACCCTCGACCTTACAGCGTTGCCCGGCATTGCTTCTCGCTGGAGCTCCAACTTCTATTTTGACCGCGACGGTGCAATGCGCGGCCTTCTCGATCTTCTCCTGCTTCATTCGACGCGGTGGCAAAAACTATCCCTCATCGTGAACCCCACTATGGATCATCTCATCCAGTCGGGTCGGTCGTTTCCAGCGCTCAAGTCATTGGACATGATTATAGAACAAGTTCCCGCCGACCTCGACCGCTTCTTTCACGCCCTCCCGGCGTTGACGCACCTGACCTGGAATAACTGCAGCGTGGCCAACCCGATCGACGACATTCCCTGGTCCCGGCTCCAAACCTGCGAATTGATTGGGGTCCAACCGGAGCAGATCCTTCGCATTCTTCCGCGACTTGCATCAGGATGCCGCCTGACTCTGGGATGGCTTTTCGGCTGTTGGCTGGATACACCGCAAACCTATGTTACCTCGCCGATCTCTTCCATTTCATTCAACTTGTGTGCCGCGTCAGTCGTGAGCGGATTCCTCGCCATTCTCATAGCCCCGTTACTCAAGAAGTTGGCCCTCCGTTATCCGTACATGGACTCCGACACTTCAAGTTGTCGACCGCAAGCGAGCGACATTCTAGGACTCCTTCAGCGTTCTCGATGTTCGTTGAGTCATCTCGCTCTCAACATATCCTCGGAGACCGACATGGACGCGCTGGGAGAGCTGCTGGAGAGCGACATGGTCCGCGATGTTATAGATCTCGAGTACCGCATCCCATGCATCTCCGCGATTAAGCCAGCTCTAGCGATCCTAGAAGAACGCACCGACCTGTTGCCCCACCTTCGGGTCCTTTCGCTGACTGGCATTCCGGACACAGAGTCCCAAGACGGCATGATGCAAGCTCTCCAGCAGCTGCGCCAGGTTCGGCGGCCCACATTACACGAGCTATGGATCGCCTGTGACGATTTATACGCTGAGAACTGGGAGGAGATTCTGACGCGGTTGCGCGACGGAGGGATGGATGTCCAGACGTTGATTGGTGGGGACTCGTGCTTTGAGTACCAGTGGTGATTCCCTCGAGTATTTTTGGGTTATCTTGTTACACAATTTTCGATAGGATGAATATATCTCACTCCTGGCTCTACTGGAAGGTATTTGTCAATCCTGGATTTCTCATTCGGCTGCTCCCGATGCTGGGCTTGTCCTCCACGTCCGCTTGAAGTGCAGTCCGCTTGAAGTGCATTCACTGGCGGAAGGTTTTGGATTGTACCATTTGTTTACTGTGCTCCCCAAGGCGTCATGTCTCTTACAGTATTTTCTGCCCAATTCGAACCTAGATGCAGAGGTTAGCCATCTCTTGGACGCAATTGCTTGGACGCGTTCTTCATCGTCAGATGACCGCGTTTGGTCCAAGTGATGGAATCAATGGCGACACTGCCTCTGCATCTACTCCGTCCAAACTCTCTTCGAATGCAGGTCGGACAAAATGGCTTGGTTGATATGAAGGGGGACCACACCGACCTCCAACTTGCTAGCTAACGAAACGACATAGCTAAGGTACGTACACAGCGTTTATTTCACTCTGTCTTCGCCCATACACAACCATCACACCAGATTGGGCAAAATATACGAGTGTGGAGAAATGTACCTCGAAGCTGTTAGAATCAGAACTAAAATCAGCGCAGGGGAAAATAAGTAGTTTCCGGTTTGTGCGATACAGGAATGAATGCTCTTCGAATATGCGGCACTTTCAACTGCACGGAAAGAAAAAGAATACATTTGCATTTCACCACAGCTGATATTTTCCTTTGTTCGAACAAAGAAAAATATCAGCTGCGCAGAAACTTGCCTTTATTCTTTTTCTTTCTGTGCAGTTCAAGTTGAAAGTGTTATAGAATTAAAGAGAATATATTCAGGTATCATCCAGCTTCGAGGTACGTTTCTCCATACTCGTATATTTTGCCCAATCCGGTGTGCATTCAGCTCGCCCTTATTACTGGCGGAAGCTGGCGGAAACTGGCCCCGGGACCGTCAAAGTTATCTACGCGAAGGGTGTCGCTGTCTACCGCTATTCCCCGACCAAAGGCAGGAGGCCATTCCGACGCTGAAAAGCCAGTGTGGAGCGTGCGCAGGGCTGCCGAGTAGGCATCACCAAAAGTGTCGGCCCCTAGTCCGCACCTCGCAGGCCGCACGATCGCGGACTAGCGCGACTAGGCTCGCCCCAGGCTGACTAGGGCGTTGACCGAATCACCATCCCCGACTAGGGTCACCGAGGCTAGTGACCCTAGTCGGGGCTCGTCGCCCTCGCTAGGTGTGCGATTCTCGTGCCCATCGTCGGGGCTAGTCGTGCTCGTATGTCCCTGGCTACAGTCCCAATCCTGGCCACCATCGTCCGACCTTGTGCCGCTCGCAAGCTCACCACCAGCGTCCTTACTCTGGCCGAGTTCCCTCGATACACACTCAAACTCGAGACACACTCACACGATGCAGACGAAAGAAGAAGAACGATGGAATTGCCACTGCGTAAGGATACAAATGCACAATGTAACGTAAATTGGGTTTGTTCTGCAAATGGATAAGTCAGTCAAGTTTGCGCGACGGGTGAATGAACACGTACGAGACAAGCACTTGAAGCAGCTGAGCAACAGAGCGAGGTGTCATTCGAAGAGGGTCGAGTGAGCAACAATATGCGAGAGAGCGTCCGGTAGACGAGAGTATGCGAGAGGCCGACGAAGGAGCGAATGTGGATCTGCGAGTGAATAGAACACGTGTCAGCAGGGAGGGAACGAGACATCAGTGAAGCACGCACATCATACGATGGAATATCGCAGCTACCGAGAGGTCAGTCATGAACGCGATGGTGTAAGAACAGCGTACTAGTCATGCATGAGCGAGTGTGAATGATCTTCAAGCAAGAGGTGAGCGCAACAAGGCAGGAGTAGCGCGAAACATACCGGGAGTGAGACTCATCAATATCTGGAATGCATTAGGCGAGACCGGCGGAGAGGGCGACGAGCGCGGTTGCGCTTGTTGGAAGCGGTGATGAGCGAAGAGGAGGGTGCCGAGATGATAGCACCGAAGACATCGCTGCATGCATATGAGAAACAGGAAACAAAATAAGACAACGACGCACATTGGATTTGGAAGCCACACGCGTCTCTCGAGACTAGGTCATCGTCCGAGAACTTGAAGATGTGCTAGAACCAGAGCAAACAGCTTGGGATGGTTGTCGTCTCGCGAGTACTTGCTGAGCATCCTTCGTGCCTACGAGAAGAATGCATAAGCCGCGCCAAGCCACGACAGGACCTATACCTGAGCGGCGATGTATGAAACGGGGCGAGGGGTGATTGCGCGGATGTTGGCCATGCGAACGCTGCACGGAACAAGACGGTCGATGCACTTGGTGGTGTGAGCGTGCTGGCGGGCCTTCAAGAAGCGACGTACTGGAAGCCTGCAAGCATGAAGCAAGGAATGAGACATAAAGATTCAGAGGGAGGAGCACATACGTTATTACGAAGCTGGTCGCCGTTCGAGGAGAAAAGAGATGTTAGTAGGTGAATATATGCGCAAATAGATAACACACCTGGCAGTGGAGTCCTGCAGCTGGTAGGAGCCGGAGGAAGCATGCCGCCAGCCCGGATTCAGAGGTTCGAAATGGAGCTGGTATTCGCCGGCGTCGTATTGGCCCAGGCAGACGTCGTGAGCAGTACCTGGTGAGTCGAGTGAGTGGATATATGCGCGCGAATAGAAGCGTACGCGGGTTGCGAGCACAGCGGCTCCCAGTCGTGGATCGAGTCGACATTCAGCGGCTTGAACAGGTTCGTGTATCACTATCGGACGTCCGCGACTCGGATTGGGTGCCTAGAAAAAGCCTTCCTCGCACTCGGCGCGCACCCTTGTACAAGGGTAAGTGATGCGAACGGAACAAAGAAGCGGGGCTGCATACATAGAGTCTTTGAATACTGGTGGGTGAGCGAAGGACATGATGGAGAGAGGTAAAGAGCGCGTTGTCACAGCGTCTCCATTTATAGGCGGAGAGTCACAATATGTGACACTCTTTGCCTCATGGTCTTTTGCTACCGGCAACACCACTATCGCTATGGTTTGGACCCAAAACGAGTCCTACATTGTTTTGGATTGTTCTAAAATTTTCTGAGCGTTTTTGCGATTTTATTCCGCAGAGAATTCAATCACGTATATGCGAGGACTACTACGAGTAGCCGCAAATCTCGGGTTCCTGCGTCGCCTAGTTCGACACTCCGTGGCATCGCGCTCATCCTTCAACTCCTTTGCGGACGATCCAGCGCCATCCACCGCTGCTACCATTTGAGAGAACTCTCCCCGAGCACGCGATACACGACATCTACGCCCTGCGGTCACGCTTCTAGCTGTAGCCACGCGCAGTAGGCTCACCGTAATCGCATTCACAAGCAGCATACTCACCTACTCTCCTGGCCAACATGGACGCGAACAGCGAAAGTCGACGTTGGTTAGCATATTTTTGTCGCGTGTTCAACGGTATTGGGCAATGCGCGTGCGGCAACGTTTGAATAAGGTGCGTCTTGCTTGACAAAACTCGTCAGAGGGTGCTGAATCGCTGCACTAGCGTGCTCACCTCGCATTTGGCGCCGGTCTCTCACTTTCGCTGGTCAAGAAACTCGTCGGCAGCGGGCATTTGCGATGCGGACGGCGCGAGGGTCTTGGCCGTCGATAACTTGCACACGGGCGACGGCAGGACTGAATGAGACGGATGGACAAGAGACGGATGGACAAGCGGGTGTGGTCATCTTGGAGCATGAAAGGGATCCGGACGTCGTCCGCGGAAGCCTCGATGCACGCAACAATCTTGTGCGTACACTTCTAAAAACTTGTCAGCAGTACTGAATAGCTGCCATAGCATGCTCACCTTGAATCCGGCGCCGGCCGACGTGTTCTCATCGTCAAGCTCGAGTGGGTGTAAGACCTCTTTGACGGTGGAGACTGCCAGTGTGGACAGAATGCTCATCAGCTGCTAATCCTGATTTTGCGTACTGTCACTGCCTCGCTTACAGTACTTTCTGCTATCCAAATCGATCCTTTCCCCGCTGACTGAGCGACTGGGGACCTGGGATGACGAGTGCGGGTCGGGCTGCGGTGCTGGACGGCTCGAGCTGCTGTCATAGGCGACCACTCGGACGCCGGGCATTGAGTCGTCGTTGAGCATGAAGACAAACGGTGTGGTTCTTGGCTAGTTTTGCGAGCGGAATGACAGCGTACATCGGGGAGGCGAGCGCTCAAGTTGTCGAGCTTCGGGCATTTCATCGTCGTCAAGTGAGTGAGGGCGCGGAAGATGAACTAGAGAGTTGAGGTGAGTGGAGGCAATACTACTTAGTAGAGAGCAGGGCGCACCTATACTGTCTGAGCACACTTATACGGTCGAAGTATTTGACCGTCACCGAACCCCGAGACACCAATAAGTATAGGAATTAGCATAAGCAGGAGGGTAAGGAGGAATGCTGGCTCACCTGTAATAGCCCGAAGGCCGACGAACGTTGTCCCAGCATGAGGAGGCAGCAGGATAATTTTTGACGGTGTATGATGTATCGACGACCCACGCGTTCAATCAATTGGCGTGGCGGGGTCGGGCTGGTGGGCAGCTAGCGAGCATAGAATATGCTAGCCGGATGCTAGCGGATGACGCGCGAGGCGGTGGCGAGGATAGTCGGTGGTGACGATGATCGTCGTGGGCTAGTGAGGAGATGCCGAGGATCGTGGGAGCCTAGTCACAGCTCGTCACGGCGCCGAGACCCGCCGAGGATCTGACACTTTTCGTGATTAGTTTTTTTTTTTTTTTTTTTTTGTGGCACGTTGGATAGTAGCTTACCACCGACATAGTCGGCGGGTCGCTACCCGTGAATTGTGAGGCCATGGACTCAAAACCAGGCCAGCCGGGCGACCGAAATAAAGGAAAGGAAACCACTCGAGGAAATGCGTAACCGCATCAGTGCGCTTTAGCACCGTATGTGGGGCTGCGACTTGCGTAGGCTCAAGACTCGCAGACGGGGATCGACCCTACCGCTCATCTATCCTCGCCAACGTTAACCGACACCCACTAAAACCCCGACCTCCCGTGCCGTTGGCCAGTCATTCGGGAGTAAGCCCTCGTGTTTCAGCGTCTTTCTCCAGGTCTTCTTTACCAGTGACGCTGGAATGGCCTTTTTGCCATATTTTCGTTCGTTTGTCATCTCTCTATCCAACTGTAGTCGGTTGTTCATTGCCCACAGCCATTTTCGCTCGATGGCCGCCAGCGACGCTGGCTCCTCCGATATTACGCGTTTGCATCTTATCTTCCAGATGAGATGTGCCGACTCCGATATCAAGATGCGGAACAGACGTGTCGCTCCTGGGTCGTCTTTTTCAATTGCTGCGCATGCCATTATTTCGTGGACCGTCGGCTTTATCCTCTGGCCCGTCTTCAGCTTCCAGAACTCGCTCACGAGCTCCCATATGCGTTCTTGGCCCGGTGCTTGGCACTGCATGAGGATATGGGTCATTGACTCCCAGTCCATGCATTCGTCGCACTCTCCTCGCGACTCGAAACCTGGGGCTCTCTCCCAGTATCTCCCAACCTTGTATCCATCGTGGACGAGCATCCAGAGGAAGTATCGGATGTTCCTCGAGATATCTTTGTGTCTTATCGATGTCCAGATTTTCTTTGCGGCGACCTTCGAAATGCTTGGTGGTGCCGCCGCTGCTTGGGCAAATCCGAGGTTAAAGGTGGTTCTCGTTCTATCTAGCGCCTCTCGGTATTTAGGTGAGTTCATTTTTCTCTTTCTTATGATCTTCCCGGCCAGTGACTGAGTCATTGTTCGCAGTTTTGCGCCGCTCAAGACCACGCTTCGGTCCTCGTCCATCCGGATTTCGTCGTTGGTACTCTTCAGTGCTCCGCCGCTCGCAAGTACATCCGCGGCTTCGTTTCCCTCAACTCCGCTGTGGCCTTTGACCCATTGGAAGGAGGTCGGGGCTCGTCTCTGCCGCAGACGCATCATTGTCATCCGCGCGAGGTCTCCGTTTTCGGTCAGGAGGAAACCCTGGTCTTCCCATTTTCTCGAGTTCTTTGTCATTGCATCGATCGCATATCTGGAGTCGCTCATTATGTGTAGCGGGCGGTCGATTGGGCACATCTCTGCGGCCTCTTTGATCGCCGCCATCTCTCCCACCTGGTTGGATGGATTCATCTCGTCCGGTATTCTGAGCTCACGATTCCTTGGGTCGTTTTCTCCAAAGAAGATTCCTGCTCCGGCTCGTACGTCCGGTGTTCCGTTATTTATCGCGGATCCGTCTGTGTACACGACGACTGGTGGGTCGGTGCGAGTTGCCAGTCGTTGTACATCTGGCGCTCGTCTTTCTGTGTTTGCATTTTCTTCTCCAAAGATTCGGAAGGCGTCCGCTAATGTGCCATGTGTGGTGACTTGGGTATTGAAGTGTATCACATCTTCCTCTTGTTCATCGGGTTCCTCGTCTAGGTCCTCCCAGCCTTCAGGTTGGGGGCACCTCGGGTCCCATTTATCCTCTAGGATACTGAGGAGGTCTCGTGCTCGTTCAAAGCATTGGTTCGGGTGTGCACATCCTGTTATCGCTCGCGTTATGCTGCACGCGGCACATTTACAGTCTTTTCTTGACTTGTGTCTTGGGGCATGGATCTTCCTTGCAAGGAGTTCCGCATCTCCCACTGTTTTAATTCTATGTTTTTCTTGTAGGCACTTCGTTGAGTGCCTCGGCACATTATAGAATGTGTTTGAGGGTGGGTGTGCATGTTTATGGTGCCAGATCGGCATCGTTCTCTGTATCTTCTGGGATACCGCAATCGCCTCAAGTCTTACTCCATATTTTTTTCCCACCTCGATCATATCGTGTAAGTCGTTTCCTATTTTCCTCGCAGATGTCATTGAGTTCCAGCTTTGAAGGTATTGATTCGTTTTTACATTTAGTTTTGCGTAATCGGACTTTGAGTCACCTTGTATTGCCAGAAATTCGTCTGCAAAGAATGCCCACGTTGGTCTCTTGGGTCCAAAATTGAGGTATCGTTTGAGCCATGTTATCGCGATTGCCTCGTTGCGTGTAACGATGTCGAGCAGGTTCCTTCCACCTATCTCGATTGGTGCGTATATTGTCTCTTGGTTTATAGTGACATGCTCCTTTCCTGCCCATAGGAAGTTCCTCACTCGTCGTTCAAGTCGTTTTTCTATGCTCTTTGGCATGCCTTGCACCGTCGCGAGATATTGAGTCATTCCGCCGATGATCATGAGGATGATGAGTCTACGTCCTTCCATGGTCGGGTTCCCCATTCCCCATATTTCAAGGGCTGCGTCTATTTTCTCGAGGATTCGTGCCCAGACCGCTGCCTGGACTACACTATTCCCTACCCAGGCCCCGAGCGTACGGATTGCTTCTCCATCCGCTGCGATTTTAATATGCGTGGGCACCCGTGTGCCATCTGTGCCGTTGACAGTACGGTTGGCGATGACGTTGGCTCTGTATTCGGCGGTGCCAATCGGCACGATTTCTGTTTTGGTGACATTGAATTTTGCTCCCGCCGCAATGCACCATTCGTCTAATATTTTCATTAGGTCTTCCCAGTCGTCGCTGCTATCCAGGTACACCATCGTGTCATCGGCGAACAGGGACATTATAATTCGTTCTTTTCTGCCGCTGACCTTGAGGCCTTTCAGGTCTGATTTCCTCAATGCTTCCGCAAGGGGTTCAATTGCAAGATCGAAGAGTAGACAGGATAGCGGGTCTCCCTGCCTTACTCCTCGGGTGACTTTGAATGGATTTTTACTTTTGACCCCGTTTATCATGACATACGTCTGGGCGTCGCTATATAGCGCCTTGACTGTGTTTACATATTCCTTAGGTATGCCAAATTTGTCTAGCGTTTTCCAGAGGTAGTCGTGTTCGATTTTATCGTAGGCTTTCTCTTGGTCGAGGGCCACTATCAGTCCGTCATGTTCGGTCGCTTCCGCCCACTCAATTATCCTTTTGGTGAGCCATACTTGGTCTCGTATTTGCCTTCCTGGCACAAATCCTGCTTGATCTGGGTGTATTAATTTTGGAGCCACCACCGCTAGCTTGATTGCTAGCGCTTTTGACATGATCTTGTAGTCCGTGTTGAGGAGTGAGATCGGGCGGTAGTTTGCGATATCTGACCTGTCATTCTTTTTGTAGAGTGGACACATCCAACTCTCCGAGAAGCCCGTATTGGCTGCCATTCCGTGCTCTTCAACATCGTTGAATACGCTCTGCATCGCGCCAATCACATCGAAGCCGGGTCTATTTTCCTTGGTCGCAGACTTGTATCTATCGTTCCAACATTTCCAAATCTCGTAGGGTATGCCGTCCAGTCCCGGCGCCTTGGCGTTTGCTGATTTTTTCAGGGAGTTCTCGACTTCCTCTCTGCTTAATCTCTTTGCTAGCGCGTCCGCTTGATCATCCGTTAAGTGGGTGTCGATCTTCCCTAGGACTGTCTCCGTGATTATTTCTCGCGCAATTTGGGGAGTGTCGCTCCTGTCGTCTTGGAGGCTGTTGTGGTAATCCTTGGCCATGTCAGCCATTCGTTTGGAGTCCGTTTCGTATTGTGGGTTCTCTCCTGCTTCGCCAAAATTTTTCTGAAGCCTGTGGATTAGTTCTCTGGGCTTTGCGGGTTTGTTTAGCCGAGACCAATATCTTCCAATGATCTCGCCTTCAAGTCTGTTTCTTACTTTTACCGTGAGGCGTGAGCTTTTGTATCTGATTTTCTGAAGTTCTACTAGCTTTTCTGTGATTACAGTGGCCGCCAGCATCCTCTCATCTTCTTCCACGGAGACGTCATTTAGTACGTCGTCTAGTTTAACATCCAGTTCCGCGATCTCTTTCGTTAGTTGTGGTATGGTTATTTTAGCACGTTCCCTTGCTTTCGCAATGACATCTTTTTTGAAGTCTTTCCAGAGGGTCTGTGGATTATACGAGGGATCCCTTTGCTCTCGGACTCTAACTTCGCGAAGGTCAGCTTCAAGTTTCATTCCTCTTTCGTGTATGTATTTTGATAAGATTTTGTCTTTATTTAGATATATGGGCCATGTCCATCGTCCGTGTCCAGTTGTCGGGGCTTCCGCGGTCGACACTTTCACCGAGACCATCTTATGGTCAGTCTCGATACCTACTGATATTATTTCCCACTCGAATGTGTGTTCGAATAGGTCGCGTCGAACGTACCACCGGTCAATTCGTGAGTGCGCTCCTCCTTGTGCTTCTGACTGGGCATACGTGTATGCCCGTGTATTTGGGTAGGTCTCCCTCCATCCATCTATTAGTCTGAGGCTGGTTTTCATCTTGTCTAGGGCATCCACCGCCGTTTCGGGGTCTTCGTGCGCTGGAAAACGATCATTTGATGCCTCCACTACGTTGGTATCTCCTCCTAGTAGGTCGGGTTTCCGAACTCTGGGGTGGTCCACGAAGTATTTGTCAATTTCTTTCCAGAATTCCGCATTTTCCGCTGCATCATTGGGTGCATATACCCCGAGAATTTGCAGTGGCGAGCCGTCTCTGTTTTTTGCTTCAAGGGCTAACGCTCGTCCAGGAATTAGTATCCTTTTCTTGATATTGTCCGTCTCAATCATGTATTTGTTAAGGACTATTGCAACACCTTGCGCGTTTGCGGTGTGCTCGGCCTTTGTATACTCAAGATGTAGGCATCTCCCGAATAATGCATGTATTCTGTCTCTTCTTTCCTCGTTCATGTGGGCTTCTCCCACCACGAGTGCTCCCACTTGATTTTCTCGCATGAGCTGCCATATTCCCGGCCATTTATTTTTTTCCCCAAGTATATTAGTGTCGCCATGCCCTCGGATGTTGAGGGATGCTAATTTAATCCATGACTTAACATTCTTTGAGCCAGGCCCAAATCGTATCGCAGGACCAGGAAATACACGCTCATGTGGGCGTGTTTCCTGACCATTCAAATTCGCGGGTTGTTGGGAGTTTACCGGGCTTGAGCCTCTTTGTATTGGCCTCAGGAAAGGGCTGTCATCATCATCTGTAGGCGTGTTGTCGTTCATTGGCGCGTCCTCCGACTCGGTGGGGTTGTGTATACCCCCACGGCCTTGATTGGCCGGACGCTCATTCTCATTGGGAGCGCTGACGCCTATAACGTCTCCCCCTACAGGGGTTGGGTCTTGCTCATTGCTTGACCCGCGCATATTTAGCGCAGTAGTGCCTATAGCACCCCCCGGTGCACTCATTGTGCCCGGAGTTGCATTGAGCCACTCATCTTCGGCTCCCCAGGGGTGGTGGCCCTCCCGGTTCGCCTCCGAGCGGCCTTCTGCCAGATCCCCTCCAACACGATGGTTTTCATCGAGAGCAAGGCCGGTGGCGGAGCCGCTACTTTCTCCAACCATCGCGAGCCTTGCCGTGTCAGTTTGTAATTCACCTGTAAAGTTTGGTAAGTTAGTTTGGTTATTGCTAGCGGAAAAAGAGACCCGCCGACGATCCTCGCGAGGGTTCGTCGGCGGCTTGCCTCGGTGAATGGGGTTCATGAGCACTTGACGATCTGCCTCTTGGGGGCACATCGTCCAGTACTCAAGATGCCAGGACTGCTGGCCGGCCAACCCCGACTTGAATAAGTCTGGCCGTTGCGGCGGAAGGCTCTAGATTGGGCTCGGTATATCAAGGATATACTTTGCCCGCCCCTTCACCATTCCGCGTGTCCCTCCCCCGTTTCCTGTCCGGTTTTTAACACCGTCAGTAAATGTGGCGGGTTCGGGTTGCATTCGTAGTTACACAAACGACTTCTTCTAGGCCCAGACCTAGGAATTTTTAAGTAGCCTTTAGGGACAAACAATCTATTCATAGGAAATAACGAGCGACACAACTTTGGGCGGTGGGTAGTGAGTTAACGAATGTGGGTAGGCGATCGGTATTCAAGTAACGAGTTCGTCCGAGTTGGGATAGTATGAAGGTATACTTCTTTCGAAGGAAGAAAGGCAAGGAAACTTCTACCGGTGTTCGGCAGTTTACTAAGATCTGCGGTAGTATTCACGCGCATATGGGCGTCCGCGTCCACCTCCGCGTCCACCTCCGCGACCGTTGTATCCGCCACGGCCAGAGCCACGTCCTCGAGAGCCACCTCGGAAATTCCCCCGACCTCTATTGGCATGCTGTGCCGATCCGTCGTCGTTGTTGCCGCCATTGGTGGGGAAAAGAAGATGGTCGTGGGGGAGCTCGGACAGTTGGGCCGGTGGCCCCCACCATCCAGGGCTGGCGACGCTATGTGCGGATGCGTTCTTGGCGGCATACGGGCAGAGGAACGTCGGGTGCTGGGCGCTCTTACACAGCATGCATTCCGATGGTTTCCCCGACGATCTGGGACGGAAGCCGTATTCTCCCGCTGAGAACTGGAGCCGGCGCATGACTTTTGAGACCCGTTCCTGCAGCTCGCCCTCGAGTGGGTCCATGAAGAATACCACCACCGGTGTTGTCGATGGGTGGTGTACGAGGCGGGCGTGGACGGTGTTGACAACATCGAAGACCCGCTTGGGTCCCAGACCTCCTTTTGCCTGCGTGGCCTGGTCAAGTTCGCGGTATGTGTCGGTATCGGTAAACGCAGCGCGGACGAAACCAGCGCGTGCCCAGGCTTCGACGTCCTCGGGGTCGTCGGGAGAGCCGATGAGGTCGTGATGACCAATGACCCACTCGGCGTCATTGGGTTCGTACCGTTGAACCCAGAATCCCAACGCCGTGTGAACACCATATGTGCCTTGCGCTAAGATTGCCCTCGCCCCTTCATCGCTCTCCGCCAGGACTGAGACCGAGATTGGTCCGCCGTATTTGTCGTTGCCGACGTTTTCCCCGTCAATGGACGCGGGGACCGGGAACTTGATCTCCAAGTTCTCGGTGGGGGCGCGGACTCGGAGCGCGACTCTGAGTTGGTCGAGGAGTGGGGTATCGTAGGTCGTATTGCGGACATGATTACCACCGTTAGCAAGGACGGCTATCAAGTGGTTGCCTCCTTTACCCAGGAAGCTTTGGGTGTAGGAGGTGGCCCAGAAGCGTGTAGCACGTGCGGTCGGGACGTAGTGTCGGGGGATCGATGGATCAAGCTGTTGGTACGGGGGGTTGCCCGCCTCGTCTGCTGGTGGCGGGTCTTGCGGAGTAACCGTCTGAAAGTAAGGATTCCGCGCCATGCATACGGGCCGATACGATTTCAAGTCGTCGTCAGTGGGGAAGGTGAAGACTTGGTTTACTACTGCAGCTGCAGCAGGGGCGGCCTCGGCGTTGGCAATGTCAAACAGTAGTACCGGGCGGTTTGCAGCTGCGAGGGCTGCAAGACGTTGTTGCTCGAGTCGCTCTCGTTCGAGAGCCTGCTGCTGCGCGAGGGCCTGCTGTTGCGCGAGGGCCTGCTGTTGCGCGAGGGCCTGCTGCGCAAGTGCTGCCTGCGTTTCGATGCGTTGTTGCTCTTCCATATCATCGTCCATGTCTGATTCAGTAATAACTGGGCTCGGTGGGGGAGGAGAGGACACGGATGGTGCTGGTGTTGGGGACGGAGAGCGTGCTGTGGCAGTTTCGTCGTCTGGGCTGTCTGAGTCCGGGTCGAGTGTCTCGACGGTGGTAGTTTCAAGCGAGGACGTTCCGGGAAGGAGAAGGGCGTCGAGCGCGATGGGAGCTGCCGGCCTGTATGATTTTCGGACTTTGGGAGTCTCCCGTTCGTCTGCGTTGCGATCTGCGGGTCTTTGGAGGTCTGCGTCCGACGTTCGGCGGTATTTGTTCACCGGTCGGGATGCCAGTGTGGTGCTGGGTTTGGTTAGCGTGTCGCCATCCGGCACTTGCGTCGTACACACCTCGAGCTTGCCAGCTAGCTCTTTTTTCTTTCTTTTTGGTGGTATGCGGTCAAGTTTTGAAGCGTGATGTTGGCACGTGCAGCTATGCAGTAGAATTGTTGCTGGGGTGGCTTGTGAGCAGGGTGCGGGCCCGACGCATCGAGTTTGCTTTTCATTTTCGCCCCTAGCTATACGTCGGGGACAGTGCCCGCGGCTTGCGTTGATTTCGGTTCTGTAGGGCCAGAGACTCAGGGCCTTTTCATGCGAAGGGCAGTATTGGGGTCAGGAAGAGGCTTGTCTCTATTCAAGCTGCGCTGCGTCGGGCTATTTCGCGTGGGCATTGTGGTGGGAAGTAGGAAGACGTTTTGTATTCCATTACATACGTCGTTCATGTTAGCTGTCTAGCCCTTCATCTCCGCAAATGACGGCGCAGGCATAGTATATAGCGCTGCGAGGTCCTATGGACCCTCCCCCTATGAGGGATCCCAGTTGGTATCTGGGGTAGGTGCTTATTGCATCCTACGCTGCTCGTTGCAGCGAGGGACGCTCAAAATCGCTTCCATCACCAAGGACTGGTGGTGGTCACAGATCAAGAGCCCCCCCCTTTTCGTGATTAGTAGTTTTTGAAGAAGCACGACCGGTTGGATGTGAACGCGTCCGTGTTTTGGTCTTCTGCTCAGAAGAAGTGGCTAAGGATCCGACAGCGGGGTTGATTCCACCGACGGAGCAGCGTACAGTGCAGGGCTACGAGACCGTCAAGGTCCTTTATGCGAAGGGTGGCACCGTCTATCTCGCTGCCCGCTCCCCGACCAAAGGCAGGGAGGCCATTGCCACACTGAAATGCGAGGAAAGATGGTGTTCCTCGAGCTGGATTTGTCGGACTACGTCCGCTGAGGAGTTTTTGAAGAGGGAGGACCGGTTGGATGTGCTCTTCAATAACGCGTACGTGTCTTGCTTTCTTCTCGGAAGAGGAAATGGCTGACGACGCGACAGTGGGTGATGATTCCACCGACGAAGCATCTTACAGTGCAGGGCTAGTACGATTTGCGTTGTCGTTTGTATCTTTGTCCTCTGTCGCTAACCAACGTCGTAGGCTCAAACCAGACTGTCTTCCAAGACAGACCTGGTCTGGTCTACCAACATCGTAGAATTCGGCACAAACGTTCTCGGACACTACTTCCTCACTGAGCTTGTGAGTCTTTCGCGTTTAACCCAGCGATCCCAGATCGCTGCCAAACGCAGCTTCGTACGCTTATTGCATCCCATACGCACACTTCGCAACCGGCTCGAGTGATCCATACATCGTCGTCACGGCACACCCGCTCACCGAACGCGGAGGGTCCTCTTTAATTCCCTTACTGGTGGCGCAGAGTGCGATGCGTTGATCAAGATGTGGGGTGGTCTAGTGCGCCTTGGTGTGTGTTGCCTTCTTTTCTTCAGCATTGACAAACGATTCGCAGGACGTATACGGCTCAAGCAAGCTTGGCAGCATCATTCTATCGGACTACTACGCCCATTCGCAAGCGTCAGACGTGCTCGTTTCGTGCGCTCTGCACCGGGTTCATTATGGCCTCCAGCGGTACGTTCTTCCTTCGACCCTCCGCCAACGGCTAACTCCCGACCTTAGCCAGGCTCCAAGACTCTCTCCCCGCCAGTGGGTGCGTACGGGCAGGTATGGGTGGGACCGTTGCCTCGCCGAAGGAGGTGAACGGGAAGTACTTCACGAAGTTGTTCATGAGTCAGAGCAGATGCTTAATACAGCTATCTTACTACATCCTCGTCTTGTCTTGTTACTTTTCGTCGGCATCTTACAACTTGAAGGACTGAGCCCGACTGACTCGATATAAACACTGCGAGTGGTGGTGACTTGGTGTGATTCGCTTCTTGCTCTTGACCATCATGTCTGTCCGCTATCCTCACTCTCAAAACCTCACAGCTGACTCTCATAGGCAGGAAATACCCTCCTTACCACCCAGTCCATGTCCGGATCTCGTCGAAAGCAATTCTCCGCCCACCGATGCGCAAGCGTCCGTAATCCACCAAGCTATCCAGACTACAGAAGACCGCATATCCTCTCTCGACAGCCACATTGTCGAGTTGAAGAAAACAATAGAGCAGTGTCAATTGCGACGACAAGAGCTCGTGGCATTCGTCCATTTGCACCGTGGCGTCGTCTCGTCTCTGCGTCGAGTCCCGAGCGAGATATTGGGAGAGATATTCAAGCACGTCATCCAAGAGAACATTTATACGGATACGGAGGCCCTCTGCGGCCTCGGCGCGGTCTGTGGTCATTGGCGTACCGTTACGCTCAGCAATCCCTTCCTTTGGCGAAATATCGACCTTAACGATCTCCGCGCGCAGAAAAACACATCCCTCCAATCACGCCGAATAACCACGCAGATCCAGCGCTCCCGGGAGGCTCCACTCGTCGTCACTGTCATCACTGCCCATAACTTCGACCCTCGCACTCTACCTCTTTTCGACCTTCTTCTCATGGCATCTGCGCGATGGCAGCGGGCCACCCTCAGTCTCTGGCCAGGGCAATTTGCTCACATTTCACAATCCGGAGCAGCTTTCTCCAGTCTTTCCACACTCAAGCTGTATGTGGACAATTCGTTCCCGCAGAACGCGAGCAGGTTCTTCAAATCCCTCTGCGCCATGACGGATTTGACGCTGGAGACGGCGGTGCCGATTCCGAGCAATTTGGGCTTACCGTGGGCTCAGCTCCGGGCTTGCAGCCTCTCCCACTTCTCGCTGAAAGACATTGTGCACGTTCTCCCGCTCCTTCCCCCACAGTCATCCTTATCTTTGAGGTCGTCTGGCCATTGGCGAGGCCCGTTGCCTTCCTTGACTACATCCTTCATTTCGGCACTTTCGTTCGACGACTGCAAGCTCGATTTCGTTGATCAGCTACTCGCAATCCTGACAAGTCCGACCCTCAAGAAGCTCGCTATCCGTCCCGGACACGCAGGTACTAGGGATAAGTTACGTCCCTTCCTGCGATACCTTCTACGCTCTCAATGCGCGCTCACGGATCTCGCACTCTTTCTCGACGACCAGTCATCCATCGACACCCTCGTCGAGTTGCTGGAGAGCGGACCTGTGCGTGGTATCGTCGACCTGGAGTGTTATATCTCCTACTACGACATACTGCACCCATCGATCTTCTCCCTCCTTGCAAAGCAGCCTCTGCTGCTGCCTGAACTACGAGTCCTTGCCCTGCGTACATCCCCAGGCTCCCGCCGGCTCGACGATGAGGTTCTCGAATTCTGTGGTGCTCGGAGGCGGTCCCTGCAAGAGCTCTGGATTGAGCAACCGTACAGGATGGGGTCCCTCGACCAGGTTACCTTGTCCCAACTGCGCGCCGGTGGTCTGGAAGTGGTCGTGACTCCGTTGTTTCGGGACCTCTGGTGACAATATCCTACTAGTACTGCCGCCAGCCCGTTACGCGCACTCGATGGCCACCGTGAACGCTCTCTCTACCCGTTCACAAACCTACCGCGACATCCTGCGCTTTGTCCCCGCTCATTCCAGAACACCCTGCCTCTCGCTCCCCATCTCATCGCAGCTCTCGGGCTATGCATCCGTTCGGCCAGGTTATAATGGTGTCGACAAGAGGATCCGCAGGATCGCGCGCCCGCTCACCTTCGCGGATGCATCGTTGCAAGACCACCACGGGATACCGCACACCTTTCACCGCTCGACGCTACTCTACTTCCGCGGAGCTGTCTCACCGCCGGCGCCCCTCTTTCGATCGACGTATAAAATGCTCCCGACTCCTCTCTCCTCTTTCCATCACCTCACACTCAAACCACCATCTACCAAACACAATGTCGTCCTACATACGCTCGGTCGTACCCCCCAGCGCATTCGGAGAACCCCGAGTCAGAGCCGCAAACCGTCGGAGGTCCTCTTCGCTATCCGACATTGTCGATAGCTTAGCGACCCGGGTCGGGCTGAAGGCCAAAACGCCGCCATCTCCTCTTCGTCGACACGTCCCTACCTCTCCACTCAAATCCATCTTGAAGAGCCGGTCGACTCTGACGTCTCCTTCAATGCTGAAGAGCCTGAGGAGTCCGTTTCCGAAGACGACGTTTCTGAGGGTGCGTAGTTGCTTCATGCGTTCTTTCCTGGTTGCTAACGCTACCTCCAGACGCCCAGTCCACCGTCGATTCGAATTCAGAACGCAGCGCCCAACTCGTCTTCTGCCGGACGCGGGGCTTCATTCGCATTCCCCTATTCCCTCCTCCACCGCTCACCCTTCCCCTCGAGCTCTTTCACCAGAGCGATTATGACGTGCATGGGCAGGACGACGACGACGTAGGCCGGGTCCGATTCGTCGTACCCGATGTCTAGTAGAGACTCGCCCGTTCATGATTTTGGATGATTCGTCGGGATAGAAGTCCTTTTTTGTTGTATCTTTCGCGTTGAATGCAACGCATACTGTATCTTGTTCTTTCTCTATTCTCGCTCATTGTGATCCCCACCCTTGCAACAATTCGAGTCGAAAAGGACAGGACGGAGGAATTTTCCTCTAACCCTAACCCTAACCCTCCGTGACTCAGACCGTCACTTCTGCTGCTCCGCTAGCTGCGTCCAGCCATGCCAGTGTACACACCGTCTACGAATCTCACCGACTACGGCAAGCTGCAAACGATGACTTTGGGCGTGCCCTTGTCTTCCGGGACTTTCGAGCTCGTCGCAGCTTTGAAGACCCTGGATTCGAAACGTTCGTGCATTCGATGTCCTCGTGTGGTCTCTCCGCCGGCAACTTTGACGCTTCGCGTGCGGCGGACCAGCCGAGGAAGGAGAACGAGGTCAGTTTGCACTTCGGCACGTCGTCATGGCCGCCTAAAAGTATACAACTCCACCAAGGAACCGCCGCTCGCTGTCTCCAGCCTACAAGACCGGATTGCGATTAAGCAGTACACGGACTGGTGCCTCGGCGTTCACGAAGGAGCGGTCAATGAGCTTGGGTCGGTTGGAGGGCAAATCTCAGCATGCATTGCCCCTCTTCGGTGAACCCCAGCGTTCATGCGGTTAGAATTGCGCTGACTATGGCCGTAGATGTCGAAGATGCTGCCCCGCGTCTCGAGGCTCTCAAGGGGAAATTCGGAACTCGAGTCGATTATTCACTGTTAGCTCGGACCTTTTCTTCATGGACCTCGACCATCCGACGCACATCGCATCCTCCCGACATCCTGCGAGCTTGGTGCCTCGACGAAGCATGCGCAGAGCGGCGCATGCTACTTCTCACTACTATCGAGAGCATCTCCTCCATCGCTATGTACGTCGATATCGCGTACCCCTGGCTGTCGACCAACACGCGGCTGCTCAATTTACGAAAAATACGAGTGGTCTGTCTGGATCATGGTCAGCGATAAGTGGACTTTCTCTCGGAATGGGTCAAGTCCAGAAATCAAAGACCGTCTGGATGGCTGCTTGCAGCGTGTATTGTCTTGCGATTGAGCTTGATACTGGGGATGGTAGTCCTTCTAACCTTGCTTTCCTCGCAACCCATTCTTTTCAGATATCGACTTGCTCGGAATTGGCGGGAGCAGGACCTTGGTGACCGACCGTAACCTCCGCACCGTTTCTATGTCTCCACTGGCTGCAGTAATCCATTTGGTTGGCATCAAGATCGGCGCTCCCTTGCTCCCTCTGACCATGCTCTCCTCTCGTAGCAGATGTCCGCTCGCTCCTCAGCTTAGGCGAAACAGAATAAAATATATTCCTTCTCACAGTGCCGGTCCGACTCCATAGATTTGCCATTCATAACCTTAACCTCGCCAAGCCTGGGGTTATCAGTGTCACTCTCATCGCCGTCGGATTCTGTTATTCTGTAACCGTTTTGTTCCATTTTCGTCTTGATCTTTTCTCACATCGACACACTTCTTCGAAGCTGTCCTCAAACGACAGTCAAAATGAATCAATCAGGTCAAGAACTCTGGAGTCTGGGTTTCGTTTGGCTCCAGCAAATCCTAGTCAACGCCAACGCGGCCCCCTTCCTTCGTTCTCTGATATTGTACCGAGAACGTTTCTTGCGGTGTTCCTTTGCCGCCGAGAAATCTCCAGCTCTTTCGTCTTCGTCTTCCTTAATAATCCAACGGCGCCCACGCAAGGTCGGGTCATACGTGTCGAGTCGATGAGCAGCGAAGCCCTTGTATTTGGGATTGTCGCCGCTCTATTCCAGTCAGTGTTCGGATTCGGAGACAAGCCAACTTGAAGTCAGATCCGGAGGCGATGATGGTTTAATCTGGAAGTTACCAAGAACAGGATTCGATCAAGAAGAAAGGAAGAAAAGAGACAGTCAAGCTCCCCAACTCCGAACAACAATGGCCAGAGGAGAACATATATTCGCATAGTTCCAAAATTGAGCGGAAATGATTCGAGATGCTGCACGTCTTCGTCGTGTCCTGACGGCAACTAGAAATGCGCCCATCCCTTGTGCTTGTGCTTCACTGCTCGCAAGCAAGTTGCAACCTGCCGCGGCTTGTTGTGCGCCGCAAGTCCGGACCCACGAGAGGACCTTGATAGCGAAATATACACTTATGTACGCGTCCGCGCGGCCCATTCCCTGTTTTACTTCCCAGAGAAGTTCAGTGGCAAAAAAAAAAACACTCACGAGTTGGCATGGGATTAGAACGAAGGTCGGGCGGGAGGAAGCCTGAGGAAGCAAGTCTGACAGCGCTTAGTCGGTCCCTGTTTGTTGCGCCGCGCGCAAACCGCGCGTTGAAGAAAATTGAAGTCGGAAACGGGTCGTCGATTGTTCATATCTTGATCATGACGCCAAAGTTCAACCGCCGACGCGGAGTCCAAGAGCGTTCTAGGGTTGCTTCAACTCACTATTAATACTGGTCAGTTGTGGCGCTGGCAACTGCATTCAGAACGCATGCGCACCCGTCGTTTTTTTCCCCGGGAAGTGCTGCGAGTGAGCAACTGGCAGATTGCAAGTCATACATTTCAAAGGCCGCTGGATGGATTCTTGAATCTTGGCAAGTAATTTAGGCATTGCGGAGAGCGAAAGTTTTCCATTATTGAAACCTTTGTCTCACGCTTGCTTCTTACGCTTGCAATAAGAGGGTAGTTGCGTTATGTAAGGAAGTTGTGTGGTGATGTGGTGTCGCCAGTGCCGCTCGCAAGCCGCCCGAGCTTTAACCTTCGGTCCAGATTGTGTGTTCTGATGCACAGACAGGGGAGTGGCAAACGCCAACGTGCTAGTTGTCGGGGCGCCTCTGTGATGTCCGGGAGGAAAGAAGGGATGATCATGATGAAGAGAAGATGAAACTAGAAGACAGAAGACAGAGTCGCGGCCAATTGACAGTGGCAGTTGAGAAAGAAGCAGATCGAGAGTGACCTCATCGAGGGAAGGGGTTCATGCAATCTCCAGCCAATCGGATGCCAGTGTGAGCACTTGGGAACGTTCAACGTGATGGTATTTCTGGGGGCGAACGTTCAAACCACGCAGCAGTTATAGAGAATCCAGTACGGCGGGAGATCCCCGCCAGGCTGTGTCTGTTAGAAGCGAACTAGCGGAGCTTTGCCCGGCGGGGAGCGCGTAGAGCGCGAGCTTGTTCCCTTTCTAGTAAGCATCCATCTATACCCCTAAATTTGTTGAGGAACTCAGGCTGCCAGCCTGAGTGTGGGTTGTGTGTCGGCTCTTGGGCTTGCCGGTGGGTTCTTTGACGGCGGGCTCCGGGGAGTTCCGTGAGCAGCCGTCGGCAGCAGGATTTCCTAAGATATCTATAGTCATTGAGGCTCTAGATCTCCGCGAGTCGGTCGCCGGTGGTCGGGATTACTGTACTTGCTGTACGCTTGAATTATACATGAGCACGTACGCTGTCGCAGGAAGGAAGGAAGGAAAGACGGAAGCAAGGAAGAAATTAGTACAGAACCTCGCGGCGCGCTCCAAGTCGTCTTGGAGATTTCCGAGTCCACAAGGCGCGTCGGGTGGGTGCAGGGCGGGAAGTGTGAGGAAAAACTTGGGAATCTGGGATCTGGGATCCAGTGGCCGCGGCCAACCAACCACCACTCGCAATCAACGGCCATTGAGTTTGACAAACGTCCGCCGACCGAAAGTGTGCGCGCGTCAAGACAGATTCAATGCACTTGAACCCCGTCGGCCGCTGGTTTTTTTTTGGGGGCTTGAAGTCGAAAAGCTGTACGCAATCGCCAGCGAGCATTTGCTTCTTGTCATTACGATAGTATTCGATTTCCTCCTGCCTCGATGTGCTTGTCTGGTGCTTGTCATCGGTCCTTTACGAAGATCGCGGAGCCGTTGGCGCGCCAGCAGGGGTCGATTCAGCGTGGCTGCTCGGCCAGTAGTCCGGCCTGCATGCTACACGCAACCTTTGTCTTCGGTAGGGGACCTAGAGTGGGCCGCGGAGTTTGAATTCATTTGATTCTCAACGTTCAGTGTCGTGAGTGTCTACCCAGGGCCAGGGGAAGGCTGTTTCTGGAGACAGTCGCCTGCATCGGGATTCGATGCGCGGAGTGCCAGTACGGATATAATCCAGCTCCGCCGCCGCCGGGAGATTAATGGTCTCTAGCACAACGAGTTCGCGGCAGAAGGAGGGAATTCGTGGAGTGTGAGTGTAAGCGTCGTTTAGACTTTGAGTGTGTGAGTGCTCGCTGGGTTTTGGGGCCATGTCGACCCGCAACCTCTGAAGGGAGAGTCACAGCAACCATGAAAAGGTGAAGAGCAGTGGGAAGACGTCCGCGGAGATTATCGTTTTTCGTGCAGATCAGGAAGGAGGATGAATAGAAGTGCTTGCGATCGCCATGGTCTCTGTCTGTCCCGTATTCTGGAGTTGTGTGGCTGAGAGTCTAGCTTGAACCTGCCCTGGTGCGAGGCGCACGACGAGAAGACATGTCTTCATTAATCGTACGTACGTACGTACCTGGACGGAGTCGGTGATTGTCGTAAATGATGGTAAGCGATACGCGAGCGGAGTCCCACGCCCAATCTTGTCACCTCCCACGGTGCTGACTCGGTTGGGGAAATCGGGGGCGGTGAAATCAGAGAATCAAATGGAATCCAGAATTCTTTCGACAAAATAGGCGGCGTTAAGTCTCGTAGGTACCGCTGCGCCTATTCGCGGGGACAAACACACTTGTCTTCATCCTTGACGTCCTTCATCACCTAGGAGAACGTGCGATGAGAACAGATCGCCAAGATTCGCCTGTACTGACCGATTCGACGTGCTGTCCACATCCCTGTGAATCTCAGCACAGAGCGACTACGTCGAAGGACACAGCATACCTTCCAGGTTGTCTTTGCACACTTGTCGCACTTGACGGCGAAGCAGGCGTCGATTGGGACGCCAAGAAGGGCAGGGGGCGAGTGCATGATGGATGATGCAGATGACGGTGGATAACTAAAAGCCTGAGGGTCACACGAGCGTGACCTTACTCCTTCTCCTTCTCCTTCTCCATCCATTCAGGCGGCCAGCACCGGCCTGGATGCGTCTGCGACGTCGACCACCATGGCCAACGCCCCTGCACCCTCGAGAACGTATTCTAGAGGGGCCCTCATCATCACCATTCGCCAACTCGCAAAGGGGCACAATTCTGTCGTCTATCTCGCCGAGCGGAATAGCGACAAAAGGCCCTATGCAGTGCGTCGTCTGGTCGCTCTTCTTGGGTTGTCGCTGAAGCTGCAGTACATGTAGATGAAGCA